>JAEQBH010002727.1:0-600000 GCA_016808115.1 Tetrastigma voinierianum
ATCCCAAGATGGTGATTAGGATTGTAGTTACTTGAAGATCGATTAATGAGTAGCAATAATCAATACAAATTCTAACTCAACGCTTGAAAACAATACAAACCCACCAGACCTCGTTGTCGAGGATTAATGGATAAGGGCGTATGAATGATGATGAAGAATTGGCCTGCTAGACCTATTTTTTAGTCCCATTCCAAATATACGAAATCAAAAAGACTAGTTGTAGGATGATAACACCTCGACGAGGAGGATGACTGGTGAATTTGCAAATCAACGCGCTGTAGACAAAGAGGTGGAAAGACAATGGTAACCAAACTACAGGAGGCGATGAATACAAATTAAAGTTGATATTCCTAATTTCGCACAATTCGATATTGATGAGTTTTTGTGGATCGGGTTCATATCAAGTAGATAGGTTCTTGAATACATCAAGTTGCTTGAGGATAGAAATGCCAAATTTGTTGCTTAGAGGTTAGAAGCCGAGGAGCATTAGTATGGTGGGATTGAGAGAGATGAGGATGAGAGAGGGGTGTGGTTCGATTCAAACATGGTGTAAGATGAAACAACTATTATGAGGTAGATTTTCATCTTTCGGACTATAAACAATATATTTTTGATGCTAATTAGAGATGTACAATGTGGTAAAGCGTAATTATGAATGAATATATTGCTGGATTTTTTAGATTGACAAAGAGGAATAAGTTATCGTAAAGTGAGAACCAACATGTAGTGAGATATTTCAATGGTCAAGGCACTAATAGACATAAAATTGGGGTGCAGATGGTTTTCAATGTGCAAGAGGCTAGAAATTTGGCCATGAAAGTTAAGTTACTCATTTAGGAGAAAACTCGTAGTACTAATTGTAGAATATATGGAGGGGTGGATAATAAGACTCCAAGTGACAAGGGAAAAACACATTTAGCCGTGTTCCGATATTGTGGAGACTATCAATGTCGTGTAGAAAAGGGAAAAAGTGTAGCAATGGAAGTGAGTAAGGGTAATACTTTTGAGCTCAAGCTAAAATAATAACACTTATGCAAGACCTTTCAATGTTAAATGCTATATATATATGTGGAAAGGCTGACTATCGTTCTAATGAATGTTCTAAATGGAAGGCAATGAATGTAGTGGAGAAGGACAATTATGTAGAGGATGAGGTATGCATACTTGATGGAAATAATGACTGAGGAATATGAGCAGGAAGAGTACACTTGTGTGGTGAGGAAGTCAGTGGTTATCTTGAAGTGTGGTGATGAGACTGTGAAGACCATAAGCTTACTAGTACTGTGCAAGTGGGAGTTCGCGTGATCTTATTATTGATAGTAGGAGTCAAGAGAACATAATAAGTAAATATGTTGTTGAGAGGCTCTTTCGCTTTAGGTGCACAATGCAAGGGAGTTTGTGTGATCTTATTATTGATAATGGGAGTCAAGAGAACATAACAAGTAAAGATGTTTAGAGGCTACAGTTAGAGACGAAAACTCACCCAGCCCATATGCTATTGGTGGATTAAAGAAGTTGATGGTATTCGAGTGAATGAACGTTGTAAGGTGTCATTATCTATTGGTAAGTATAATGATGAGATGTACTCTGATGTGATAGATATGGATGCTTGCCATATTTTGTTTGGGTGTCCTCAGGGTATGATGTGGATGTTAAACACTTGGGCATGAGTAATTTGTTTTAATTAGAGAAAGAGGGAATAACATATACACTAGGAAGAACCAACCTAAGGTTTGCTGCTGCAGGGAAGAACTTTCTAAATCAATGTGGATGACCCATCTTCACTTATGAGTGAACGTAAGGAGACCCCGTGAGCATTTGAGCGATAGGTTTAAATTTGAAAATATCAGAAGCTACCAACGCAGAATTAACTTAAGCATAAACTCGTATAGTTGATGACTATGATTTTAACTTTTGAAAATGCTTAAAACCGTAGTCACCAACTGTTTCATTTTGATGATATGGAAAAAAAGACTAGTTTGGGCATTATTTTGAAACAAGTGTTAATTAATTTTGAGAGTTCTTGCATTATTTAGATTCAAGCCATTTACATCACAAAAGCTTCTCACAGAGTGACCCTCGTTGAAAACCGTTTATTATATAATAATCTTGCAATTGAAAATGAAATTCATCCTCTCCAACTATATTTCACTTTGCCCATCGCTTGCCACTTTCGCACCCACTGCGTAGAATGACTTCTAAATGTTCCTTTCATATTTCACTTTTTTAATTTTTTTATACACCGTCCATTATCACTAAAGAGGTCCAAATACCATTTTGAAGTAATTTAATTAGTAGAGCCAATATTGTTAACTAAATTTTAAAATTGTGTATTAATTTCCTTTCTTTATTTTTTTTAAATAGGGGAAAGTTTACTAAACATCCTTCCATTTCAAGATATTGCAATAAGTAAACAAATATATTTTGCAAGAACCTATATATTGATTTTGTCTTCATCAAAAGATATTTGGTTTGAAAATTTTGATGTCTTAATTTCCGAAAAATTAAACTCGACTTATAGAAACCATATTTTCTAAA
Organism: Tetrastigma voinierianum; assembly: GCA_016808115.1. NCBI lineage: Eukaryota > Viridiplantae > Streptophyta > Magnoliopsida > Vitales > Vitaceae > Tetrastigma > Tetrastigma voinierianum. The sequence goes on from JAEQBH010002727.1 coordinate 2,539, forward strand.
CAAGCTGTTCAAAGATTTATTCGCTTGTCTTCATCATATTCGTGTGTATTTTAATCAAATACCAACGTACAATCGGCCTTCATTATATCGCACCCAAATTTATCGGTCTGGGCTTTAGTCCTTTTTTCTCATTTTTCTCAAAATTTATTTCCTTCCATATTATTCCTTCTTTTTATTTTCTTTTCCCTAAGTTCTTCCCCCTAAAAACATATGGATAAGTCATTACTCCTCAACATTTCTTAATGCTTCGATTTAGTAGAAAAGAACACTTACCAACCGGCCAATGATGGATGATTACTCCAATTTTGTAAATGTAACCCTCCACAATGTTAAACTAGGAAAAAGTGACTCACTATTGACAAAAATATCTTCAATTCATTCAATCAAAAGACCCTTGAAACATGAATTTCTCGAAAATCCAACCCTTAAATAATTTTTCGATCAACATTTTGACAAATACGCTTATTGTTTTCTTTTTAAAATAATTTTTTTAATAAGATACATGTAATAACTAAAAAGACAAAGTATTTTTGTCTATAATGATTTCTTTTTATAAGAAAAAAAGAGAAACGCTTGATTTGGAGATTTTGGATTATTTTGGTGTATTTTAATCAAATATTTCAATTTTTATTTGAAAGGTTTGCCAATATAAAATACCAACGCACACCGGCTTTCATTATACTGCAGACTCCAAATTTTTTGATCTCCATTTATTATCATCTGGGAGTTTGGTTGCAGCTAGCCTTCCATTTTTGAACAAGTCAAGGCTTTAGTTGTCTGCAGCCAGAAAAAGGCCGGCCCCAATATATATAGAAGATTACATTTTAACATTCCGTAATTTGTTTACACACCGCTTGAATGAGGATCATCATTTTAATAAATTACCTGATTTCTCGAACCGGGATTATGCCATTTTCCATGAATCACTAATATTATACAATCTTTATCACAAAGGGTGTCCCACTCAATCACCAATTTATATATCTTTAATCAAAGTAACTTGATGCCCTACCAAAGGACAATGTTAAATTTTTATTTTTATTTTTGGTCACACCATGAGACATCTTTGGTGGGTTCATGCATACAATACGTAAAGCCATTTTTTAAACCATATCACATTAATCTTATACGAAATGGGATTTAATCAACAGATGGTAAAACTCTGGCTCACAAAACACGCTTGTAGTCCCGTGGCTTGAACTCAAGACCACCGACATTAAGATAGAAGAGACTCTCAACCATCTCAATTTACATGTTCGTGATAGTGACAATGTTTAATTATAATCTAAAGAAAATATTCATTTCATACGCTGCATTCACTGTTAAGTTTATCAAGAATGCAATCAAAGTAGAAGGATATAAGTTTCTAGTCAGGTTGATAATAAGATTCAATAATAATTGTTTTGTTTTATCATTTTGCTCCTTTGTATTTTCCTTATCTTGAAAAGAAAATAAAAGAAGGAAAGAAAGAAAAAAGGAATTAGACTACCACTTGAAAATTAACCACTGATTTCCCACACGTAATCTTTCCTCGGCAACCCGAGAAACACCTTCAATGTGAGGAAACCTTAGTCCATTCCATCTATAAATAACACCCTTTGGTCTCACATTCTCCTCACCTCAACCCACTACTCTCTTCAAATTCTTCATATTTTTGATCCTAATCTTTTCAAACTCTAAGATCAATCATTGTGGTGTTTTTACTTATGAGGATGAGGTGACTGCTCAATTCCCCCACCAAGATGTCAAGGCCTATTCTTGATTTTGACAACCTCTATTCCTAAGATAATGCCCTCAAAGTTATCAAGTGTGGAAATCCTTCTGAGAAGGTTAGTTAATTTGTACTCATTATAATCATATATATATATATATAAGACTTTGGTGCACACCCAACAATCCTCCTCTGGCAAAGTTCCATCGACCTCTCTCAAACCATGATTTTTCCTTTCATCAAGGCTGGGGCAAGCTCTTATGTGTGAAACACCATCTGCTGGTGGCCCACCGCATCATTTTGTTCGCCTTCCATCCATTGTTAAGCTTGAATTTTAGCTCGATACCATCCAGCATGCAGAACCAAATGTCTGATCAACCCAGAGCAGGCAACTACGCCAGAGAACAAACATCTATCGTCCATTCGAGCGTGAGAGAGCCAGCAGAACTTTTGTCGAGACCCATCATGACAGAGAACATATGGCGGTAGGCAGAAGAAAGTGGCAAACACGGCAGATACGCCAACAGTTTTAATGACCGCATTTCACTATCGTTTTCTGCCCAAGAGCAAATCGGGTTGTCGTTGTGGCGGATGGTAACACGATAATGTAATCAGTTTAAAAACCCGGATCACTGACTCAGAAACATTATCGTGAATCCATTTCATATATCCAAACAAGTCCATGGAAGAGCTATCCATGAACCAAAAGAACGGTCATCAATGATCATGTTTCTGTGCCCGTGAGGAGCAATATTCAGCAAAAAGTCGTTATATGTTCCTCTCATCAGAGTTAGAGCTGAAGCTCACGCCTCAAAGACATCCTAATGAATAGTGGCAAAATGATTGTCGCTTAGTACTAATATTGGAGACGTAGTTTAGAGAGACCAATATTAATAGTCAAAGATTCTCTTTATTGTACTTCTTTCCTAGCTACTATTATATTATTTCCTTAGTTTGAGAGATTTCTCTCGTTAGGGCAAATAACTAATTATAGGAATAGCTTGATTGTAGGATCTCTAATAATATTCTAAGTAAATATGTACATGTAAAGATACGCATTTATTATGAATAAAAATATTCTTCTCTCGTCGACTTAATCCAATTCATTCTATCCAATTGCTATGGTGGGTAAAGATCCTGCAGAGCTTAACCCGATGGGGTCTAAGAACCAAGATCAAGCCAGACGCCATTAGAGATCGTGGCCATTGATTTCATCTCGTAATCAGAATCGAGCATCCTCCATTAAAGGCCTTGGAGAAGGAGGACGAGCATATTTGGAGGGTTTCTGCTTAGCTTTGATTGATTATGTGAGATTCATGTAGTTGGGTTTGTTCATATGATTCTCCTCTCTACACCTCCATGGCTGTGTCAAGACTAAAGCGCACATACACAACTTAGAATCAATCAATTCAATGCAACCAAACAAGCTTCACGTCTACCAAATCCAAGATACAAATCAAACCCTTTCAATTATTTGATAAACTAAACTAAACCACAATCTATGAAACCGTTGACAAAGACTCAGAGAAATTAACACGAATTATTCCCAACAAGTGGTTTCTTTGAAGATTAAGAGGAGGAGGAGTGATTACAATCAACTGATGCGAGGCACAATCATTGGCCAAAAGTGATCAATTGATCTTGCCTAGCACCAAGGGTATTCATACAACTTTCAATTTCATTGAGCATAGAGTGCATGTTCACTACATTTGAATTCACATGGTCAAGACTATCAATCCATGTAATTTTGCCTCGTAATTATCAGTTCCTTTCTATCTCCTGTCTCTCTTTCGCTACGATCTTTCCAAATTTCCTGAATTGTTCCTTTATAAATATATTCTCAACCCCTCCGCCTTCTTCAACATATTAGCTTCCATCATTTCCTCTCTTTTCTAAGAATGAAAGCACCTCTTCATCTCTTTCAGCCGCTTCATCATAAGGACTTTACTGGTTGCGGTTCACTTTTCATTAAGCCTCCTTTCTCTCCTTTCCATTTCTTTTCCATTCCTCATCCCTGCTTGGAGTATTTAATCTCCACCGTTGTTCCTTCTTCCGAAGTCGCTCCGTAAACTCCCTTTCTTCTCGCATGTGTTCCATCTCTTTCTGGTTTCCATTTCTCGCCACATTGGATTCCAACATTCTGACATATGATCGTTTCAAACCATAACAAAGAAAACAAGTTTGACAACAAAAAGGGCGTAAATGTGATGCTTCTAGAAAATACGCCGGCCTCGCTTCAACATGGGCAATGATTTGTTCTTGAACGCCGGAAGCAATAAAGAAGAGATTCAAACTCAAAACAAAACAAGTTTTGGTAATGGCTTCCAAACCATAACAATGAAAATAAGTTTGACAACAAAAAAGAAGAAAATGTGATGCTTCTAGAAAGTATGATTTCGCTTTTGTTCTCAAATATGGGCAATGATTTGTTCTCGAAAGTGCCGAAAGCAAGAAAGAAGAGATCTCAAACCAAAACCAAAGCCACAACAAAAAAAAAACAAAATGTGATGCTTCTAGAAACTAAGATTTTCATGAGCCTCAAACATCGGGGCAATGATTTGTTCTTGAGTGCCGAAAAAGAAAGAAGAGAGATCTCAAACTCAAAACAAGTGTCCGACAAAAAAAAAAACAAAAAATCGTGATGCTTCGAAACTATGATGTGCTTGTTCAAATATGGGCAATGATTTGCTTGAGTGGAAGCGGATCTGTGGGGCGCAGGAAAAGCTGTGAAGTATTCCTTGTATAATTTTTGGATAGTGTGGAAAGAGAGAAATCGAATAGCTTTTAAAGACGGGATGGTAATGACGTAGATTAAAATATTCCTTCGTCTAGAATCGTGGAGTCGAATAGGGTGTTCTGGGGTGAAGAAGGCATTCCATCTTAGATTTTTCTGAATGCATTGCCCCCTATGTAAAAAGTTGCAGGTGCTTTTTCCTTTCCTTTTTGCTTCGCTGCCTCGTGAATTTCCCCGTCATGTATACTTGCGGGTCGTTTTTTTGTCTCCGTTCCTTATTTTTCTGATCAACATATTGCTTTTTACCGATCCAAAAAAAAAGGAATAAGGAATAAGGATTATAGAAGTTGATAAAGACAAATAAATGCAACCATTTCCTAAGAGAAATCGCCTCTTTTCTAAACAAGGCTCGATTGGCTCCTCAATTCCTTAATACAAGCTTTAAAATCAAATTGTTGCGTAAATTTGGCTCCACATACCAAAGTTCACCTATTGGCTATCAAAACCACTAAACAATAGAGCATATCTCGCCAGAGTTTTTAGATTATCGTCACTAATATGAAAAGGAATAGAAGAATACTTGAACTTCCTTATTCTTCTTAAAACCTAACCCACAACGTCCACAAAAAAAAAAAAAAAAAAAAAGAAAATAATAAAAATTGCATGATTAAAATATGTGTTTATATATTATCAAAAATTAACATGAATATAACAACTATAAGTTTTCGTAAATGTAATTAGCCGGGCGGCAAGTCTTTTAAAAACAATCTATGGATGTTTATTTAGATAAACAAAGTGTAGGATAAGTGTGTACGCTGTCCAGAGATAAATAGCGGTTTCTTCTTGCCGCTTAATTATATATGAGACCTTTTCCATTGAAACAACTCCGCCAGTATGGCATGATGCTGGCACACGTGATAACAAGAACATTGAAGAGTGGCCTCCTAAGAGGTGAGCAAATGGAAGTCTCGAGATTTGAAATTGAGATAAAACATGCGCCACGTGTAATGTTTGATATTGTTTGTAATTTGGTTCGATAAAAGAGATTGTTTGTACTCTGGTTTGGTCGACGTGACGCTGTCGCCACAACTGCTTCTCAAATCTTGTTAATGATCAAAACTCTATCAAAGATGCTATCTCCGGTGTGACATACGAAGACTTATTCCATCAAGGTTGCTACCGCCGTGAGGTCTTGCTTATTCTTCCTTTGGAGTCAAGTCAATATTAATTAAAATTGTAAAGCTATTAAAAAAAATGAATCCTGATTCTTCAAAATTTCAGGAGGCTGGTGGACCAAAAATCCCCATAAAGTATGGAAGGGTGGATGTCTGCAATCCAACAAAGGACCGTAAGAAGGGAGGTTGCAAGTTAACTATGAAAGAAGAGATCTCAAACTCAAAAAAAACAAGTTTGGTACTGTTTCCAAAACCAAAACAATAAAAACAAGTTTGACAAAAAAAAAGTGCGTAAAAATATATATGATGATTCTAGAAATTGATCTCTTAGAATAGGAAACTGCCAATTCATTATACCTTTATGAGAGATGGAATAGGAAATTGCTCTCTCCTCTTGATAGTTCTTTCTGCCTCATTTTGCAATTTGGTTCTTACTGCTCCACCTGCCTCCCATCACACCATCCTTCCCCGAAAATCCCAATACTTTAACAAAACAAAAACAAAAACAAAAAACTTGAAATTGCACTGAATTAGCCCCATTATAATACCTCCGGCTTGCTTTATGGGATCAGGCGTGTTTTGAAGATGGTCCGTATATTCCCGGCCGAGGAGATGCCTGGCGACCAGCCATGATCGCTTGAACTGACGAGTGCCTCCACGCACCGGAGTCGCCGCCGGACCGTCGGCCCGACTATGGCCTCGAGCTCACCGCAGCTCAAGGCCCGCTCTTCTTACCGCACTCTTCCCATTAACCCAAATTAACTAATTAACTAAATTATGTAAAATATGAGTAATAGAGCGTAGAAAAAGAAACCCATTACCGTAAGTCCTCGTAAAGCCGTCTCCGAATGCGACCGCAGCCCATTCTTGCGAACCACCCCGAAATCCTGGGGGATGAGTTTTCTTGAGCAATGGCGTCCACAAGGGCGAAGAACCCATCACCACCGCCCACCGCAGACCGTACCTCGCATGTTGCCACGTTTGTTCCTCTCAACTTCGAACCCCCCGAAGAACTCCTCCACAACCTCCATTTTCTCTTCTCGTTTCCACCACCCACTTTCTAAAACACATAGAAGAAACCAAATCAAAAACAAAAAAAACAACTAAAATAATGAAACCGTAAATCTGAATCTCACGCTGGCTCTTTGATCTCGGAAGGTTCAACCAATGATTTTAGCCGCTTCCTAAACTCATGAGTGAAATTAATTCGTTGTTTTGAAATGAAAGAAACAAACAAGCAGGAAAATTTTCAAATACAAAAAGAAAAAACCTCCATTCTAAAATACAAACTCCTAAGTAGTTATATAGCCACTGTGGGAGATCCATCATGGATGGTTATTCAATGGGCAATAATGGGGTGGACAGTTATGAGTCGTCCATAATTCCTAGCATAACGCTCACGTCGATTGCGGTATAACGCTTGTGGTGATTTATAGTGCTTCGAAGGCAAAACAATGAGAAAGGAGGATTAAGGAGGTGATTAATGGGGTGCTTCGAAATGGCAAAACAAATTTATCAGAAGGGAGGTTATGAAATAAAGGAGCTGTCAATTTTGAAATTAAAAAAAGGGAGTAGTTATAATAAAGAGTCGTGTAATCCGAGAAGATGACTCTATTTTTATTATATTGCCTAACTGAATGACACGTCTAAATTTTCATTATTACCAAAAAAGTAGAATACAAATATTGATACGATCTTTTATCCTCGTCATCTAACCAAGAATTAAAATTTTAAAGTAAATGTTTCATAATCCTTTAATAGTAAGAGGGACTTTTGAGATAGAAATTTAGTAACCCTCTTGGTTACCTTTCTTTTAAAACTGCTTTTATATTCTTTGTATCAATGAGAACAAGAAACACGTTTATTGTATTTTTGTTTTCAAACATAAAAACACATAAAACACTAAATTAAGATAAAATATCACTGTAGAGAGGAACACCAAGATAATAGTGTTCTTTGTGTTTTCAAAACAAGGAGAACAAAAATATATATAGAAACACGTTTGTTCAAAATTTTTTTTTTATTATGAGGAACGTGAGAAAATATTAAATTAAAAGAAATGGTATGCTTTTTGTATACCTTATCCTCAAAACACATTATGGTCCGACAAAAATGAAAAAGAAAAAGAAATGGTATCGCCCTTCACTCTTTTTCTTTGTCTATGTGCCTAATAAAAAATTTTTAAAATGAAATGGTATCAACCCTTCACCCTTTTCTTTTTCTTTTTAATATGTAAGGGGCCTAAAAAAAAATTCAAAAGAACCTTAACCTGCTGAATCGCTCTCGCTTAGATCTCTGGCTAGGGAGGCCCAAGAAGTCTGTGGTGATAGGATTTTGGGTGGCAGCCTGGGTGAAAGGAATGGGAAGCGGCCGGAATGCATAGTTGCCCGCTTCGCCGCCGCCAAAGGCTACTTTTCCTCGGCTTGATCACGGGAGAGATTCACTTGCTCAAGAGTTATGATTTCAGCTATAACAGATCCCTCAAGACCCGATTCTCTGACCGCCCGGTAGTTCAGTGCACGACAAATCAAGCTTCCCTATGTTCGCCCTTCTTCTATATGGTATTGGTGGTTCCATTGTCCTCTTCATGAATTAATGTTATTTTGCCTCCTCGCCGATAGCTCCATTTGCTTTTTGGGAAGCAATATGTGACACCCCAAAACCTCGGTCCCGGCTGACCACTGGCCAACCCGCATGAAACTGGTGTGTGTCCTCATATCATGAGACTCATACATGCAAGACCATCAGGCCCATATCATCCATACTGGCCCATATAAAGAGAAGACCATACATTTCTATAGATCCAAGAGTTATTGAATCATCTCTATCACAAAACATATATAAAAACTAAGTTTACTTATATACACAAAACAAGCAATCAAGGCCACGCCGCCCGCTTCATAACCCGGCCCTAAGGAGCGCCGCCCACTGCACTGCCCCGGTACCTGAAATGGGGTCCCACGACGGTGAGCTAACACCCGGCAGATGGGTCCTATAAGGGTTATTTCCACCTAGGTGCACATGTAAATGATCATTTTCACGCCAAATTAACAACTGGCTGTGTGCATTGCGTTGTTATCCTATCATGGAAAATCTACATGCATGTATGAGACTATTCATCCTACATGAAGCCCTGGGCATCGGTCCCTCCGACCTGGTCACCCAATGCAAGTGCCAATGGGAAATCAAGACCGAAGTCAAGCTGACTTCATCTCAATAAACCTCGTGAAGCTCCATGCGGATATTTATTTAATCGCCAGGTCCTTTCGCATCGTAATCTTTTTCAGTCTCACCGCTGGTCTTCTTACACCTCCGACATTTTTCGCCACCGTGCGAGGCGCCGCCTAACCAGGTTTTCGTGCCACTTCGAGGTATCTATCCTCACTTGCTACGCCGACACATTATTTTTTTCGCTTAACGTTTGAACTCAATTGATTCTCGTCCCATTCCCAGCCTCACACGATTCACCACCAAACGCAAGGGGCCAAATCAGTACCATGTACGCATTCTCATGTAATGTGGTGTTACTCAAGACACCAATGCAATGCAGTTCTGTGGTCATCGCATCTCCCAACCCATGACCAATGTATGAAGATTCCTACATGGACATTTCACCGCATTACCCTTGTGTGTGCGAGGAATACCATGCCTAATGTATACAACATTTCATATATTCAGTTCAACATCAACAAACATGCGCCAAGCAGCACAGGTTCCACACATTCAAATCAAGACATCATATAAGCATGCTCACACATCTTTCTATCATTCGCTCATTCATATCAACACATCTTCAGTTATGTATTAACATAATTCCCAATCATTGCTTAGGCAAGTAATGCCATAACCTCATATTCCGAGACACGTATGTCAATCATATAGCTCTCGCTACATTCAAGAAGTGGCCATGTTCACAACACATTACAACCCACTTTTGAAACACCATATTGGAGGTCACTCATTACTCAGTTTTTCGGCACAGATGTGAGAACTTATTTCCACTGAATGTCTTATGGCTGGATTCTTGACTCCATGAGCTTTTCATAGAGTCCAAGAACACTCAAATCGGAGTTCGAACGGAAAAGTTATGGCCTAAACAACCAGGGCTAAACCCAGGAAATTCTGCATGTTAACCATGCAAGCAATGATACACCAAACTGATTTTCTTCGGTATACATCCCAGAAAAATTCTGCATGTTAACCATGCAAGCAATGATACACCAAACTGATTTTTCTTTGATCTAAAAAGCCAAAAGATTCAACATGTTAGTCATGCATGAAAGCCCAGGAAATTCGGCATGTTTTTCATGCATACAATAATACACCAAACTGAATTTCTTCAGTCTAAAACCCCAGAACATTCTGCATGTTAGTCATGCAAACAATAATACACCAAACTGAGTTTTCTTTGATCTAAAAACCCAAAACATTCTGCATGTTGGTCATGCATGGAAGCCCAGAAAATTCTGCATGCTTTTCATGCATACAATAATACACCAAACTGAGTTTTCTTTGATCTAAAAATAAAAGATTCTCTACATGTTAGTCATGCATGAAAGCCCAGGGAAATTTGCATGTTCATTCATAATAATACACCAAATTGGATTTCTTCAATTTAAAAACCCAGAACATTCTGCATGTTAGTCATGCATACAATATCACACCAAACTGAGTTTTTCAGTCCTAAAAACCAAAAAAACAGCATGTACAACATCACAAATTCAGTTCCTTCAAACCCAGAAAATTAGCAAGTACATCACAAATTAAATCTTAATACCCAGATTCAGCATGGATAACATCACAAATTAGCATGTTATTCATTCAAACAATCACATAGCAAACTTCAACCAAATGTCATTTCCATGGCCCCAAACAGTGTCAACCAAAGAGGAAAGATCCCTCACCTCTTGTAGTGTGTGGGATCAAATTTGGGTCCTCCAAACTAGCAACAATGGAGGATTTGTAGCTCCTCCTCCTTTCTCCTTCCTTTCTTCCTTTTCTGGTTTCCCTTTGCTTTCCTCTTCTCTTCTCTCTCTTTACATGATTTTCTCCTCTTCCTCTCAGGACTGATCTAACCAGCGGAAGAACCCTTCAGCTTGATTTTCTCCACTACACAAGACCAATTCTCATGGTGCTTGGCAATGGTACAAGCCATGGCAAGTGTCACCCATGCCACATGCACCAACTACTCCCCACTAATTTGCATGCATTCTAGAGAGATGGCCATGGGTGCCAAGTGTTCGAAATCCTGGTGCCATGTGGCATGCACTCGTGCCACGTGGCACCCCCGACACGCCCGGCCGAAATAAGTAAAACCGACCGTTTTGAATTGCACGTAGTTTGTTTGCCCTACTAGATCGGGCGAGATGATTCTACCGGGCGCGATGTCCGTTTCGCCATCTCGAGGTCTAGAAAAAATCTAAGGTTTTGTCTGTACCGTCCCGACAAGAATTACCGATTCGCTCATTTTCGAAAAAAAAAATACACACACGCTTTTCTCCTAAGCCAAGTCATGCTTCGAGGGAGCCATTGAATATTGATCATTCTTTCATCGTACTTCAGAAAACGAGAAACAACCTTAATGATGAGTATATATATGGGGAATGATTTGTTCTTGAATGCTGAAAGCAAGAGAGAAGAGATGACCAAACTCAAAACAAGTTTGGTAATTGTTACCAAAATAAGCTTGACAACAAAAAAGAAGAAAAATATATGCTTTCTAGAAAATATGATTTTCTTGTTCTCAAATGTTTAATGATTGGGTTCTGAGTACCGAAAGCAGAAAGAAGAGATCTCAACCGAAACAAGTTTGGTAATTGTTTCCAAAAACCAAAACAATAAAAACAAGTTTGACAAAAAAGAAAAAAAAGGAAAGTATTATGATGTCGAGCATATATGGAATTTCACCTTTACATTGGTCAAGTCTACATAGTGCTTCCTACTCTAGGTTTATGAACCCATGAAGTTCTCCTCTCGTTGCGATACGGCCATCGTATGGGCCATATTGTTCTAATCAAATTGCACGGAAAATCACGTTAAAGGTGTGTTTGGATGATGATTAATGGCCATGACTCCGATTGGTATGAAGCATTCCGTAACTCCATCAAGGGCGACCCTCAGCTCTCCAAATTAAGTATAGAAGCTCCTCCAAATGAAAAGGAAACTTGCCTTTCTTCTTGCATATTAATACATGAGCTACTGAAAGTATTTATCATATCAACATATATACTAGGGTTATTTCTCTCATTCCGTTGTAATTTGTAATTATTCTTATATTCATAGTGAAAGCTTCCTTTTTTGTCTTTAGTTTTTTCCCGTAAGGGTTTTCATGTAAATATGGTGTTTTTCTTTTTTTTCATATTTTATTATTGTGTCATTGAATTCAACAATTGTGTAGATTTCATATGCTTTGACCTTAATAAATCATGATGGTTGTAAATACTCAAGATAAGTCCATATATATATATATATATATATATATATATATATATATATATATATATATATATATATATATATATATATATATATATATATATATATATATATATAGCATTATAAACTTTTTAATAAATAAAATTACAATCACCTTAATGTAAAACATAACATTCTACTTGATGTTACATATGTTCCATCTCATAAAGCTTTTTTTTCAAGCATGATATCGAAATTATCTCATACACACATTTTCTTTGTGTTCTTAATATGAGCTTTTATTTGTGAACCGGTCTTGTCTACAGAAGTTGGTTTAAAAATAGACAAATCCAAAAGTTATTTGTAAAACTAATCTCTTTGCAAGAGTCATCTAGAAAATGTCACTTTTCTAATTGTTCCCTTGAAAGTGCAAAGATAAATCTCACATGATAACTACAAGTATCTTCATCCATCAAATTATAATTGGGTGTGTAATAGCAGTTACTCGAACTTGGATCATAGAATACCAAATTTGACTCGTAGTTCGAGCCGGGTTTGAGAGTAGTTTGTCTAGAGTCGAAGTTCGAGTATCACAATACCTAATTCGAGACGCTTGTTAGTTTAACGAGCTTGTCGCTTTATTAATTGAGTCGAACCGAAATGATTTCAAATCGAGTCAGTATAATTATTTATTACTCTTTAATTTGTCTGGGTGCCTTTGTTGAGCTCCAGCTTCTTGAGTAACTCGACTATTTCCTCGAGTTGAGTTCCAAACATTCGAAGAAAAAAAGTTTGATCGAAATTTCAGTCTAGTATGAGCTGAAGCCTTTTACCGACCGAAGTTCCTCGTGCTCGAAGAATCGTGACGATTAGCTCGACCGACACACCTCGAATTATAATCCAGTCCTTAGCTGGAATTTTTTTCCCGAAATGCTATCTAATTGTACATCCTTTAGATTTAAAAAAAAATGTTAGTTTTGCAAAATAAGTTTTGAATTTGTCCCCCCCTTTAAACTATTATCCCTTTATATACTGATCTTACACTTGTCGAATATGTAGAATACAAATAGAATGTTATATTTGGATGGGGTTACTACTTATTATCTCTATTTCTCGAAATGTAAAAGTTTATAATACACTATGTATGTATCAATTCTTTCGCCCGCTTGGAACCCGAAAATACTAAGGAAAGAAAACTAAGAAAATAATTTTCTCATGTTTAATTTCAATGTGAAAATATAAAAGAAAATCAAATATAATCATAATTTGATATATTTTAAATTTCTTATTCTTTATATAATAGAGATAAACAAATAAAATAAGCTTGAATAAATATATATAATTAATTTATTAAGTTTAAACCTATTTTTATTTTCCTATATAAATTTATTTCCTTCCACTTTTCTATATTTTCTTTTTTTACCATTACTTTCCGATATAGGTGGCAATTGTACTTCCAAGCAGCCGGGCCGAGCCAACATCACGAACCGAATCGAGCTTGGCCAAAATTGGCCTTGTTTTTTCAGCCTAAAATATAGCAGCCCTGGCCACCAATAAAATCCAGCACAGTCACAAATTGCCTATAAAGGCAAAATTCATGATCGACCGAGTAAGGCCTAATTTGGCCCGGTTTTTTCTGTAGTCAATAAATTAATGGCCCTACTTAATTCGGTGGGCCGTGCCAGCCCAATGGGTCGAGCCAAAATTCTACCCCTACTTTCCGAGTTCTAAACCGAGCCTAACTTGCCTGGGCATTGTAAAACTCATGAAGATTCTGAGTTTGAAAGACAATATCTATATTTGTTCAAGATTAGTTCATTGGTAGCAAAGACCGAAAAATAAATATATTATGAAGCAAAGACCGAAAAATAAATATATCATGGAAAAAAATTAAAAAAAAAGTCTGCTCAAGTCTCTATAATATTAAGATTTGTAGAAATTAAGGAAACAAGATGATTAACTCTTCAAATCAATCTACACCGATCCATTCACACCAATCCAAACATGGAAAACAAGTTCATATTCTGTTTGTGCCACATTAATGGTTGTAAACAGCATATAAAAATCCATAATCGAAACCAAAACATATGCCTAAAACTGACAGTTCCTCCCCATGACTTTTTCCTGTCGGTGATTTTTTTTTTAAGGTATATAATCAGAACCCAACAAAGGAGTTGCCATTTGATTAATTCAGTCAGAATGAATGATTTTGGACTTAATCCAATTCATTCTATCCAATTGCTCAGGTGGGTAAGATGTACAGGCATAACTGAGTGGGAGTACCAGAGCCCCATTACTTTGCTTCTTGTATTGCGATGTTGATTAATAGTCAAGATTTTATCTGTGTAATTTCTTCCTATTACTATTACTTATTCTTTCCTGAATTTAAAGATATTTTGTGTTAAGAGAAAAACAACAGTATAAGGTAGCAGTTCAGGATCCTCTAATATCTCTATAAATATGTACATGTAAAGATCTGATTTATTATGAATAAAAAATATTCTTCTCTATCTTACAAGTTGGTATCAAAGCCCACGGGAAACCTAAATCATTCTTCTTTGAATCCTTAAACCTTGAAACCGTCAGATTCTGGCGTCATCACCAATCTACCCCCATCATTATTAACCTGAAGTTCATCATTGGTCGAAATTGTATTGAATAGGACCTTATGATACAATGATCTCAAATGTTAGAGATTCAAATTGCTGAGAAGGAGAAACTCTCTTTCATTCGTGGCACATCGCCACCACCTAAGGAGAAAGATGAAGGCTATGAAAAGTGGTATTCAGATAATCAGAAGGTTAAAGAATTGTTGTTGATGTCTATGTCCTCGGAGGTTATGATACATTAAACACCCACCACTAAGATATTTGGAAAGCTCTGTCTAAAGCCTTTATGATGGAAAGCAGGATGAATGACTTTCAAGATTTAACCTTGAACGGAGGGCTTTCTTTGCAAAACAAAATGGCAAACCACTCTCTATATTATAAGAACTGATTGAAATCTTGGTGACTTGGATAATGTCGTGATAAGGTGGTCATGGTGAATGGGATAAGGAAATGTGCAAATCCCTATCAAAAGTGCTTCAGCGACAAAGGGTGCATATCTTTCTCATTGGATTAGAGGGTGATTTTCTTTTGAAGTCTTGTAACAAAATCTTGAGGAAGGATCCTATCCTTGAATTAGAAGAGTGTATGCACTAGTTACGTCATGAAGATGTTCGTAGCGAGGTGATATGCGGACAGAAGCTGAAAATTCTGAAGCTTTAGCCATGGTGACTCCGGGTCAGTCTAATAAAAGTGTCTCACTCCAGCAACAACAAGACCAAAAAGACGCGTCCATCCTAAGGCGCTAATGGTGGGGAGACAAATCATCATACAAATGCACTCACTTTGCAATCAAAGCGGTAAACAAAAAGTCAATGCTATGAACTTGTGGGATATCCAGGATAGTGGGATCATAGCGAGATTCTTGGAAGAAGAATTACAAAGAAGGCCTCTTTTCTTGCGGTGTTGAAACAAAGGCCAGGAGGATGATAAGCGGTGAAAAGTCCACCACGGCATTGGCATGTAGTGACAGTATTAATATTGGTAAGGTTTAATATTTATACACTTGTTTCCTAATAATTGTGGATAATTGATTCCAGTGCTAGGTCATATGACATTTGATTCTGGAACAAGTTTCACCTCTTAAATCTTCCCTCAGCATTCTTATTTCCACTTTCTGATGGTACCTCGATTCGATTATTGAAGGATCCTTGTCCCTCACTAACACAGCAATTTAGATTGTTTGGTTGTTTCCTCTTTGAACTATAATCTTTTAATGGAGTTTCTAAAATAACACTTTGCCTTGATACGTGTTGTCATTTTTAGCCTGAATATTGTGTATTGAGACATCCGAACAAGGCAAACGATTGGTTGGTGTTGGGCGGAAGCTATAATATAGACTTGAGTGTCTAAAAGTTAAGATGAGTTACGTCAAGTTTAAAATTAAGGGGTTGAAAAAAAAAAAAAAATCACGAGGATATGGTTATGGCATAAATGTATAAGGGCATATACTTTTTGGATTTACTACATGGAAAAATTGTTCTAGTTTATTTTTAAGCTTTGATGTCTACAGTTTCAATGTGATGTTTATTGAACTTCTGAAAATATCATGTTTCGTTTCCATTAACTTTGAACAAAAGTCCAGTTCCTTTATGATCATACATTCGATGTTTGGGGCCCATCTAAAATTGCTACTTTGGATGGATGGCATTGGTTTGTTACTTTTTTATTGATGATTATGCCCAGGATGACTTGGTATGTTTGATGAAGTCCAAAAGTAAATGTAAACATTATTTCAAAATTTTCATAAAATGGTTTTGTAGTCGGTACAATGCACGGAGTTGAGTGCAGCGGTGAGAATGGTGAATATTTGAGTTTTTTTTGAATTGAAGCGGTATTTGGAAGCGTGAAATCATTCATCAAACTACTTGTTCCGATACACCCCAGCGAATGGGGTGGCGGAATGGAAAAATGAATCACTTGTTGGAGGTTATCGTGCTTCATTGATAGAAACACATATGCCTTTATCCTATTGGGGACACGCGCACGCTGCGGCATATTTGATCAGCAGTACCTTCGACACTATTGATTTCGGACACCATCCAGGCTCCTCATTGAAGCAATTATTTGCTCTAGTCGGTCCAAACTTACCACCTCATGTCTTTATGGTGCGCAGCATTTGTACATCTTCATAAGCGTCGGTAACCAACAAGTTGACACCTCAAGCGATGCGATGTGTCTTTAGGGTATGCTTCTTATCAAAGAAGTCACAGTGCTTTTGATGAGTCTAAAAACTCATTTGATTTTATTCCCATTTTCAGTTTCTTCGGTAATTGTTGATTCATATCACGAAGCTGGGTAATTTGTTCTGAATTTATGTTGATTGCTGCTTATGTATATTGATGGCATGGTGGTTTCGAGGAAGCCAGCCTTGATGGAAGGAAGGCTCTACAAATTTACTTATCAAAAGCGAATTCAAAGGTAAGACCTCGATCATGAAATATTTTCTTGGGATGAAGAAATTATCTCGATCTACGATAAAGGGATTTTCTTGTCTCAAAGAAAATATGCTTTAGATTTG
This sequence comes from Tetrastigma voinierianum, assembly GCA_016808115.1. Lineage (NCBI taxonomy): Eukaryota > Viridiplantae > Streptophyta > Magnoliopsida > Vitales > Vitaceae > Tetrastigma > Tetrastigma voinierianum. The sequence goes on from JAEQBH010002727.1 coordinate 19,700, forward strand.
TTGCAAGGAAACTAGTAATATGCGGCGTATCGACTAGGTGATACACGATGAAGAAGGATTGAAGTTATGTGTTGAGACTAATCAAGTGCCTGTTGATAAAGGGAGATATCAAAGAGTCGTTGGAAGATTGATGTACTTAGCCCACACTAGGCCAGATCTTGCCTATGCATTAAGTATTGTTAGCCAGTTTATGCATAATCTTGGGAATAACATATGAATGCGAGTTATCGCATTTTAAGGTATACGAAGTCCGCTCCTAGAAAGACATTTTGTTCACTAAAGTATAGATTGTAATTAATGAATGCATATAGTGATGCTGGCCCAGGCTGAAGCAATAGATGGCGAGATGATATACGCCGGGATATTTCACCTTTGTAGGTGGTAATCTCTCGTTACATGGAAGCCGAAGCGAGAATATTTGTTGCATGTTCAAGGCAGGCTGAATTTAAGGGTATGACACTTGGAATATGTGAGGCATTGTGGCTAAGACTTCTATTGATGGATTTGGGCGGCTATCTGCATGACAACCGATTCGGCTTTATTGTGATGTAAAGCGGCATGTGATATTGCTCAAAATCGGTACAACCTGCAGTGTTGCAGCATGCAGGTAAACCAGTTATTAAATTAAGGAGAAATTGGATAGAAAATTATGGGTTTGCACGCCAGATTGATCAGTCAATTGGTTGATATCCTCACCAAGAAGTTGTTTCAGTCAGTGTTCTCAAGTTTAAGGCAAGTTAGACATGTATGACATCTATGCATAACTTGAGGGAGTGTTGCAATATTGGATTAATAGTCAAAAGATTCTTTATTGTAATTCTTTCACAACTATTGTATTATTTCTAGTTTAAGAGATTTCTCTATTAGGTAAATAACTTAATTATAGGAATAGCCGAGTTGTAGGATCTCTAATGTCCTCATAAATATGTACATGCTGAGATACAGATTTATTATGAATAAAATATTCTTCTCTGGTTGGACTTAATCCGATTCATTCTATCAATTGCTATAGTGGGTAAAAGATCATGCGAGCTTAGCGTGGGAGTATAAGGGCAGCCTTGCTTCTTGTATTGCCATTAGAGATTGCCTTTGATTTCATACGTAACTATAAGCCCGAGTATCCTCCATTAAGGTCTTGGAAGGAGGAGGAGCATACTTGGAGGTTTCTGTGGCTTTGATTGGTCTGTGCTTGAGATTCATGTAGTTGGGTTTGTTCATATGATTCTCCTCTACAATCTCCATGGCTGTGTTGGTAGACTAAAGGACATACACAACTTGATTCAATCAATTCAATGCAACCAATCAATTCAATTCACAAATAAAAGCTCATATTAAGAACACAAAGAAAATGTGTGTATGAGATAATTCCGATATCATGCTTCAAAAAAAAAAAAAAAAGCCTTTATGAGATGTGGAACATATGTAACATCAAGTAGAATGTTATGTTAAATATATATATATATATATATATATATATATATATATATATATATATATATATATATATATATATATATATATTTATATATATGGACTTATCTTCTTGTATTTACAACCATCATGATTTAGTAAAGTCAAAGCATATGAAATCTCTACACAATTGTTGAATTCAATGACACAATAATAAAATATAAGAAAAAAAAAAAAAAAAAAACACCATATTTACATAGAAAACCATACGAGGAAAAACTATATAGACAAAAGGAAAACTTCACTATGAATATAGAATAATTACAAATTACAATGGAATAGAGAAATAACCTAGTATATATGTTGATGTGATAAAAATACTCGAACAATAATGTGTGTAGAAGAAAGAAGAAAGGCAAGTTTATTTTTCATTTGGAGAGGGAGCTACCACTTCTTGGTACGGAAGGCGGTGGCCCATGATGGAGACAAGAGGTATGCTTCATACCAATCAGTCATGGCCATTAATCATCATCCAAACACACCTTCGCATTGATTTTCCTGTGCAATTTGGTCGAAGCCCGATATGGCGTCGGTGGCCATTTCTAACGAACTTCATGGGTTCATCAGCTTCCCTGGAAATGAGGCACTATGTAGACTTGACCAATGTAAAGGTAAATTCCATATATGCCCCCAGCATCATAATTACCAAACTTGTTTTGGTTTGAGATCTGCTTCTTTCACACTTTCGGTACTGAGACTAATCCATTGCGCTTATTTGAGAACAAAGAAAATCATATTTTCTAGAAGCATCCCTTATATTTTTACTGCTTTTTGTTGTCAAACTTATTTTAGTAACAATTACCAAACTTGTTTTGAGTTTGAGATCATCTCATCTCTCTTGCTTTTGACATTCAAGAACAAAATCATTCCCCCATATATATACTCATCATTAAGGTTGTTTCTAGTTTGGAGATATGCGATGAAGCGATGGCGATCAGCGCTCAAAATAGCTCCCTCGAAACATGACTTGTGAAACCGTGAGAAAAAGCGTATTGTATTATTATTCATTTTTCATACGAGAAAATGGCGAATGTTAATTCTTGTCGGTACAGTACAAACAAAACCACTAGATTTTCTCTAGACCTCCCGGATGGCCAGAAGCGGATCACGCCATTAGAATCATCTCGCGAAATCTGGTAGAACCAAACAAACTCGTCGAATTCGAGGCCGGTCGGATATTTCGTGTTCGAGGGCGGACAGAGCCAATCCAGGGGTGACCACGTGTACAGTCACATGCATGTATAGTTTAGAATGCTTGGCACCTAAGTGGCAGTGTCATACTCTGGGAATGCATGCAAATTAGTGGGAAAGTACTTGGGTGCATGGCTTGGCATGGGTGACACTTTCACATTGCTTGTACCATGTGTCAAGCACCATGAGAGTGATTCTTTATGTAGTGGAGAAATCAGAACTGAAGGGGTTCTTCGCCTGGTTAGAATCAGTCTAGAGAAGGAGAAAGAGGAAATATAAAGAGAGAAGAGAAGGAAAACAAAAGGAAACCAGAAAAGAGGAAAGAAAGGAGGAAGGAGAAACGGAGGGAGGAGCTGCAAATCCTCCGTGACTGCTAGTTTGGAGGACCCAAATTTGATCCCACACTACAAGAGGTGAGGGATCTTTTCCTCTTCAGTTATTTCCTTGTTTGGGGCCATGGAAATGGCATTTAGTTGAGTTGCTATGTGATTGTTTGAATAAATAACATGCTGAATTTGTGATATTGTCCATGCTGGAATTTTCTGGGTTTTAAGACTGAATTTGTGATGTTGTACTTGCTAGTTTCTTGAACAGACCCCAGATTTTATGATGTTGTACATACTGTTTTGGTTTTGGACCACAAAGCTCAATTCGGTGTATTATTATGTGCCCTTGACTAACATGCAGGAATGTTCTGGGTTTTAGACTCAGAAGAAATCCAATTTGGTGTATTATTATATGAATAGAAAAGCTCACGGAATTTCCCTGGGCTTTCATCTGCATGACTAACATGTAGAATCTTTTTGGGTTTTTTAGATCAAAGAAAACTTCGATTCGGGGGTATTATTAGCGCCATAGAAAAACATGCAAAATTTTCTAGGCTTCCATGCATGACTAACATGTAGAATGTTTTGGGTTTTAGATCAAAGAAACTCAGTTTGGTGTATTATTGTATGCATGACTAGCATGCAGAATGTTCACAGGTTTTTAGACTGAAGAAATTCAGTTTGGTGTATTAATGTATGCATGAAAAAGAAACTTGTGCCGAATTTCACAGGCTTTCATGCATGACTAGCATGTTGAATCTTTTGGGTTTTTTAGATCGAAGAAGAATCAGTTTGGTGTATCATTGCTTGCATAGTTAACATGCAAAATTTTCTGGATTCTTAGACCGAAAGAAAATCCAGTTTAATTGTATCATTGCTTGCATGGTTAACGTAGGATTTTCTGGAGTTTAGCCCTGGTTGTTTAGGCCATAACTTTTCCGTCTGAACTCCTATTTGGGTGTTCTTGGACTCTATGGAAAGTTCATGGAGTCCAAAATCTAGCCATAAGCCATTCATTTGAAATAGGTGCTCACATCTGTGCCAAAAAACTGAGTAATTGTTATCAATATGGGTGTTTCAAAAACCATTGGAGTTATGTGTTGTGCTTTAACATGGCCACTTCTTGGCATGTAGCGAGGAGCTATATGATTGACACACTATGTCTCGACTTAGAATGAGTTATAGAATTGCTTACCTAAGTAATGGTGGGAATTATGTTAGCCATGCTTGAAGATGTGTTGATATGAATGAAGCGAATGATAGAAAAGATGTAGTGCATGCTTATGTGATATCTTGATTTAGATGTGTGGAGATAATAACATGGCGCATGTTTGTTGATGTTAGAACTGGTATATGAAATGTTGTATGCATTAGACATGAGTGTTCATAGCACACCTATGAGGGTGTCTGAGTGTAGAATATCCATGTAGAGGTCTTCATACATTAGTCATGGGTTTGGTCATGGGTTTGAGGCAAGTGACAAAAATTGCATTGCACAGGCAGAACACCACATTACATGAGAGTGCGTACATGATACCGACTGCACTCAAGCCGCGTTGAATCGTAGGCTGGAATGACGAAGTCCACCTGAGTTCCACAGTGGTTAAACGAAATAAAAATGAAATGTGTCTAAGGACAAGTAGGGAGATACCCTCGTGAAAAGCTCCAAAACCTCGTTAGACAAAGATATCCACCTATGAAAGTTCAAAAATGCTCTGAGGGTGTAAGAGACCCGCGGTGAGACCTCGAAAAATTCTCATGTCTAAAATACACGAACGAGATTAAATAAATATCACATAGACTACTGTTGTGAGATGAGAGTTTAAACCCACTCAGTGATCGATTTCCCATCGTACTTGTATTTGGGTGGTGGGTCTGAGGTCAATCTTGCATTGGGCTTGTAGAGGTCAGCTCTCATACATGCATGTAGATTTTTCCATGATAGGATAACATGTATGCATAGATTGGTTGTTGTTTTGACCGTGAAATGATCATTTACATGTGCACCTAGGTGGGAAATAGCCCTTATAGGATTTATCCCTACTGGGCGTTAGCTCACCCCGTCGTGGGACCCCTTTCAGTACAAGATGTGTACAAAAGTGACGACGCCCTTAGAGGCCGGGATTAAAGCGGGCCGAACCGTGGCCTTCGGGCCTGTTGTATATATTGTAACTAACTAGTTTTAATATATGTTTTGTATTAGAAGTGATGTAATAACTCTCGATCTATAGAAATGTATGGTCTTGTAACCATATGTGGACGAGTATGGATGATGGGCCCCATCGGGTCATTTTACTTCATGTAATGGGTTCCCATGATATGAGACACACACAGTTTTCGTAGGGCTGACGGTGGTCAACCCGGGACCCTGCGAGGTGTCGCTATGACCAGCTCTAAAAATACAAATGGAGTTATCAAGTAGAGGCAAACCACATTAATTCATGAAGAGGACAATGGAACCACTCAATACCATATAGAAGAAGGATCAACATAGGGAAATCTGGCTTGTCTCAGACCTAGACTACCAGGGCCTACCCGAGAATCCAGGGTCTTGAGGGACTATGTCACAGAGCTCAAAAAATCATGGCCTCAACAAGTGAATCTCTCCCATGATCAAGCCAGAGGAGTAAATTTCCGACAACAGCTAATAGCATCATTCCAAATTTCTAATTCCTTCACCAAGGCCTACCACCCAAAATCCACCTCTCCCCCAGACTCTACTACTTGGGCCTCCCTAGCCCAAGAATCCTAAAACATAGCCAATTCACCAAGTGAAGGTTCTTTTTAATTTTTTTTTTCAGGCCTTACATATTAAAAAAAAAAAAAGAAAAAAAGGGTGAAGGGTTGATACCATTTCATTTTTTAAAAAAAAATTTATTAGGCCTTATAAAAGAAAATAGCGAAGGGTCGACACCATTTTTTTCTTTTTTTTCTTTTATTTTAATTACAATGTGCTTTTGAGCGGATCCATATACACACAAAAGCAATTTTTAAGACATATCATATTCAAATTAATCCCCATACTAGTCTATAGGACCATATATAAGAACGATATGGTTCTAACATAACACAATTACTTTCTTCTCGTGGTTTAAACTCTCGAGACCATTGGGTTAAGTTAAAAAAGAACATAAGACCTAACCATCTCACCTAAGTGATTTTTTTTTTCTTTTGTAGATTAGTCTTGAAGGTCATTTAAGTGAATACATCACACCATAAGTCCAAATTCAATTTTGAAACGTTTCTTGTTTTGAGGTCATACTGAACCCATTATGGAAGGTGCTTAGAATTTAGAGTTGTGTCATAGGGAAAAGTTATGGTGTGATGTGTATTCACTTAAATAATAATTTCTATTTAAAATAATTGGTTTTTCTTACCCTTTTATTAAAATATAAATAATTTAATAATAAAATATCCCAAACCCGAGCCTCTGAATTATTATTTTCTAATTTTAAATCCTATGAACTTTTTTTTGTAAAGAACGCTTGAAAACAAAGAGAATACAATTTTGGTATTCTCTAAAATATGTTATCATTTTTCGAATTTAATGTTTTTCATGGTTCTTTAAAAAAAAAAAAAAATTTAAGAACCAAACGTGTTTTCTATATATATTTTTTTGTTCTCATTGTTTTGAAAACACAAAGAACACTATTTATCTTGGTGTTCTCTGAAAATTGATATTTTTATCTTAATTTAGTGTTTTTTATGTTTTGAAAAACAAAAAACTGAAAAACAAAGAATGGGCTGCGATTCGCATTCGCATGTACCTTTCCGAGGACTTCTGCAAATGGGTTTCTTTTTCTCTTGCTCTATTACTCATATTTTTACACAATTTAGTTAATTAATTTGGAGTTAATGGGAAATTGCAGGCAAGAAGAGCACCGAGGGCCTTGAGCTCGCAGGAGGCTTCAGCCATAGTCCTGTGGCTCCAAGAGTCCGAGCAGTGGCGTGACTCTCCTGCATTGTGCACCCCGTCCGAGTTCACGCCCGTGTCATGGCCCGCCCCGTGAACATCTCCCAGAGCACAAGGCCGTACCTTTCTTCAAAAACCCGCCTAATCCCATAAAGCAGAGGTATTATAATGGGTCAGGCTAATTCAATTTTTAATTTCAAGTTTTTGTTTTTGTTTTTGTTTTGTTCGAGTATTGGGAATTTCCGTGAAGGATGGGTGGGATGGGAGGGGAACTCGCGGGAGCAAGTAAGAACCAAATTGTAAATGAGGCAAGAAGTGAGTTATCAAGCAGGAGAGAGCAATTTCCTATTCCATATCTCGTAAGGTATAATGAATTGAAAGGCCTCTATTCTAAGAGATCACTAATCATCATATATATTTTCTCGCTTTTTTTTTCACAAACTTGTTTTTATTGTTTTGGCTTTGGAAACAATTACCAAACTTGTTTCATTTAGTTTGAGATCTCTCTTTCACGCTTAACTTACCAGAAGCCTCCCTTCTTCTCGGGGCACCGTTCTCAAAGTTCTCGAGACATCCACCCTTCCATACTTTACTGGATTTTTGGGTCCACCAAATTCTCCTCAAATTTTGAAGAATCGTACTCATTTTTTTACTAGTTTACCTTAATTAATATGGACTTGACTCCAAAGGAAGATTAAGCAAGACCTCCACGGCGTAGAGGCACTAGCCAATCGAATAAGTCCGTATATGTCACACCGTAATACTTGTCTTTGAGCAGTCAAGAAGTTTCAATGCATTAACAAGACTCCGAGTAGCCGATTGTGAGGGACAACGTCCTCACAATCCAAACCAAATTACAAACACCCTTTATCGTAACCAACTACAAACAATATCAAGCCATTACCCGCATTGGCAAAGATGTTTTATCTCAATTTCAAATCTCGCACTTCCATTTGCTCCACCTCTTGTAGGCCACTCTTCGTTCTTTATACTTACCCGCATCATGCCATGCAAGGAGTTGTTCAATGGAAATGTCTCATATATAATTAAGCAGCCAAGAGAAACCCTTTATATTTATCTTCCGACCAAGAAACCATTTTTAATCCCTACTTTGTTTTTACATCTAAATAAAACATATTCAGAGATTGTTTTTAAAAAAGACCATTACCTTGCCGCCTTACCAATTACATTTTACACCAAAACTTATAGTTGTTATATTCATGTTAATTTTTGATAATATATAAACACATATTTTAATAATGCAATTTTATTATTTTCTTTTTTTTTTTGTGGACGCTGGTAGGGGTTAGGTTCTTTAAGAGAATAAGGAAGTTTGATTTGCAAACCAAGTATTCTTCTATTCCTTTCATATTAGGGTAACCGATAATCTAAAACTCGCTTGAGATATGTTCTATTATTTTAATTTATTTTGATAATAGGTGAACTTTGGTATGTGGAGCCAAATTTCAACAATTTGATTTTAAAGTCGTCGCATATTAGGGGTGGGGAGCCAATCAACCTTGTTTAGAAAGGGCCATTTTTAAATGGTTGCATTTATTTGTCTTTATCAAGCTTCTCTATAACTTTATTACTTATTCTTTTCTTTTTCGATCTGCAGAAAGTAACATATTGGACTTAAAAATAAGGAACTTAACAAATGTCTACAAAGTATACAGATGTGAAATTCATTGAAAACAAAAGCAAAAGAGGAAAGGAGAAACCTCACCACCTTACATAGAGGCTATCCATTCGAAAAATCTAAGATGGAATGCACTCTTCACCTAAGAACACCCTATTCCAAATTACATTCTGCATAAAAGAATATTTTAATCTTCATTCAGCCTACCATCCCATCTTAAAAGCTATTTGATTTCTTTCCACACTATCCAAAATTATTAAAGGAATAGTTCCACACCTTTTCCTCTTTTTGCCCAATAAAAGATCCCTTCCACTCAAGAGCAAATCATTGCCCATATTCGAGAACAAGCACATCATACTCTTTACATCACATTTTCTGCTTTTTTTTCATCGTGAACTTGTTTTTAAGTTTGAGATCTCTTCTTTTCAGCACTCAAGAACAAATCATTGCCAATATTTCGAGAACAAAGCAAATCATAGTTTCTAGAAGCATCACATTTTCTCGCTTTTCGTTGTCGAAACTTGTTTTTGAGCTGAGATCTCTTTCTCTTTGCCAACACTCAAGAACAAATCATTGCCCATATTTCCTGAGAATCAAGCAAATCATACTTTCTAGAAGCATCACATTTTCTCTTCGTTTTTTCATTACAAACTTATTTTCATTGTTATGGTTTTCGGGAAACCATTACCAAAACTTCTTTGTTTTGAGCTCGAGATCTCTTCTTTGGTCAGTTTCCCCCAGCGCATTCAAGAACAAATCATTGCCCCTATTCGAGAAAATCAAGGCCAATCATATTTTCTATAAGCATCACATTTTCCACTCTTTGTTGTCAAACTTGTTTTCTTTGTTACGGTTTTGGAAACAATCATATATGGAGATGTCGAATCAATGGCAGAAATGGAAGAGATAGAAAAGAGATGGGAGCTACATCGAAGAAAGAGAGGAGTTTCCCGAGGCTGGACTCAAAGAAAGGAATAACAAGTGGGGAAACAACACTCAAACAGAGGGATGAGGAAATTATAGCAGTTAAATGGAGCGAGAGAAAGAGGCTTAATGAAAAGGTCGAATACAACAATAAAGTCCTTTCTATGGATGAGTCAATAAAAGAGATGAAGAGGTGCTTTCATTCTTAGAGAAAAGAGAGGAAAGGATGGAAGCTAATATGTTGAAGAAGGCAGAGGGGTTCAAATATATTTATAAGGAACAATTCAAGGAATTTGGAAAGATCACCGTGAAGAGAGACAAGGAGATAGAAAGGGACAATAATTACAGACAAAAATTATGGATTGATAGTCTTGACCATGTGAATTCAAATGTAGTGAACATGCACTCTATGTCATCGAGATTGAAAGTCAGATGAATACCCTTGGTGCTGCTGTGCAAGATCAATTGATCACTTTAGCCAATGATTATTGCCTCCGCAATATGCTGATCAGAATCACTCCTTCCTCTCTTAATAAAAAGCTCAAAACCACTTGTTGAATACCCCGTTAATTTCTCCGAAGTCTTTTGTCAACGGTTTCATAGATTGTGGTTTAGTTTAGCTTTATCAAATAATTGAAAGAGTTTGATTTGTATAATGGATTGGTAGGAGCTGTGAACTGCTTTTCGTTGCATTGAATTGGATTGAATCAAGTTGTATGTCCTTAGTCTACCAACACACCCATGGAGATTGTAGAGGAGAATCATATGAACAAACCCAACTACATGAATCTCACGTAATCAATCAAAGCTGGTAGAAACCCTCCAAGTATGCTTCTCCTTCTCCAAGGCCTTTAATGGAGGATACTCGGGCCATAAGCATGTATGAAATCAATGGCACCCTAATGGCTTATACAAGAAGCATACTGGGTTCTTATACCCCATCGCTTAAGCTCGCAAGCGATCTTTACCCACCATAGCAATTGACAGGAATGAATTGGATTAAGTCCAACAGAGAAAGAATTTTTTTAATCATAATAAATCAGATCTTTACATGTACATATTTATGTAGATATTGGGAGATCCTGATAATCAAGCTATTCCTATAATTGCTATTTTGCCTACAAAGAAATCTCTAAATCCAGAAATAATATTATAGTAATAGTAAGAATTACAATAAAGAATGTTTGACTATTAATCCAATACTTCCAACACTCCCCAAGTTGGTGCATAGATGTCACACATGCCTGACTGTTGCCCAAAAACTTGAGAATACCGACTTGAAACAACTTTAAGTGAGGATATCAACCAATTGATCTTCGGATCGAATCTTAGGCAACTCGACAATTTTCTCTATCACTTCAATGAAGAATCACCTACCTCCGATGCTTTGTACGATCATGTTGTACCGATTTTGAGTAATATCACATGCCGCTGATTATCACAATAAAGCCGACCTGGCCATTTGCGCATAGCCCAAATCCATCAATAGAAGTCTTAGCCATAATGCTTCACATATTTCAAGTGCCATACCCTTAAATTCAGTCTCTGCGCTTAAACGTGCAACAACATTCTGCTTCTTACTTCTCCATGTAACTAGATTACCACCTACAAAGGTGAAATATCCCGGCAGATCGTCTGGTCATCTATTGCTTCAGCCTGGCCAAGCATCACTATGCATCCACATCTTGACAATCTACATTTTTAGTGAACAAAATGCTCTTCTGTGAGTGGACTTCAGATATTGTATGTATATTATTGTCCTAAACTATCGCTCAAACCAATGCTCGCTGTATGTAAACATTGTGATAGTCGTTTTGCAATGTGAAGGGCAAGGAATGTCATGTATAACGGTGAAGTCTTTAGCCACATACGTCGAATGACATGAGCACAAGACAACTTCTTTCTAGTGGAATTATCACCATTGACTATGCGAAGTCAAAAGATAATATTGCGGATCCATTGACAAAATGCCTAACTAGAGAGATGGTTGCAAAAACATCAAGGGGAATGGGTTTAAGGCCTCTAAACAAGTCATCATAGCGGACACCGTACCTAGTTGACTAGAGAGATCCCGTGATCTAGGTTCAAAGGGACAACTAAGTTATGAAGACAGTATAGAGTACTCACAAATTTGTTTTACCCATTCCTGATAAAGACAAGACACATGTGAAGGTTAAGCAAAAGCTTTTAATGATTATGAAACCATATGTCTTAAATCACCTATGTGAGTGTGATGAGGGAGTCGCTTCGGTGGAGAATTGCAAAAAGGCCGACTTTGAAAACACCAGACACAGCTGTCACAAACCAATACAAACATGATGAACTGATTTTGTCAGAAAATGACAGTGATTCTACTGGTCTGTAATACACTTGTATATCAATACCCAAAGACACTTAAGTCTTCTACGGATCTTGAGTGTCCCATAGCTTCAATTAAGAAAGTCTAAACTGATTAATGATCCATAAACGTTTTCAGAATGATCAATTTTGTATCTCATGAATAATTTATATATGAGCACGAACTCTTTCATTCATGGGGATTGTTTGACCTTGCATCCATAAATTTTTAATGAATAGTGATAACCCTCACTCTAAATGTGATACTTTGTTTGGTTCATACCTTTTCGAATCCCTGGCTACGCTCAGTTTCCTCGTGAGACACTTCCTGGGTTATTTATACTCCCGTTTTTCCCATTTTTAATACATACAAAATATTCTCCCCTATTTCACGCATATATCTTATTTTGTGCGATTGTTCTCAAGTCAAGGCTTGCTTGGGGTCCCTCCGATCCTTACCACTTCGAAGGAACGATCCGTTATATCCTGGGAGACGATTGTCCATTATCCCTGTGACAAGCCGAGCCAAATTCGCCTTCCTAAGGACACAACGTTATCGGTTGGACCTTCGGATCCGCTTCTAATTATTGTTTGTACTCGCAGGTTTGTTTCAACATTTTATGTTTCGATTTTAAACGAACACGGAACTACACATATTATAAGGAAATCTACTGACAATAATGTCAACAAGAATAAAATTGTGTCATAAAAAAATCTACAAAAATAAAGAAATGTTGATGTTTGTATATTTATCAAAATCTACCTGTACCATTTCATAATATATATATAGGAACAATATCGTGAAAAACATTAGTATAATGTAAAAACTGCAACAATAAATGAACCTATTTGTTTGTTCATGTGTTTATGAGAAGAATGAATGGGAAAGAGATATATATATATATATACTCGTGAAAGTATAAAAAAATAGGAACAATATTGTGAAACATTATTATAATGTAAAAACGGCAACAATAAATGAACCTATTTGTTTGTTCATATGTTTATGAGAGGAATGAATGGGAAAGAGACTATATATATATATATATATATATATATATATATATATATATATATATATATATATATATATATATATATATATATATATATATTAAGTTGAAAACAAAATACTCTTGAAAGTATTAATAAAAATAGGAACAATATCGTGAAAAACATTAGTATAATGTAAAAACTGCAACAATAAATGAATCTATTTGTTTGTTCAAATGTTTATGAGAAGAAGAATGAATGGGAAAGAGACAACTATGAAGTAACATTAAACTCAATTGAGTGTGTTTTCTTGACCTAGGCCGACGCCCATGGCCTATACTATACATATTCGCCCACTTCATAATGACACTTCGTCTACTTACCTACCTAATCATGTTACAAGAAGAAAGATTAAAATTTCAATTCCATGGCCCAATGGATCATGGATGCTTTTTTTAATGGGCTCAAACTGAGTTTGATAACAAAGCAATTTTTTTTCTTTTAAATAATCATCAATTAGTTTTTATTTTTTAAAACCACATTCTTAACCTATGGGATTTTGAAAAATTAACTTAACATTGTATTTATCAATCGTGGTTTTAAAGTTAATTTTTAAAACCGTAGTTCGTGACTTCGATTTTCAAATCATAGAAAGATTAGTTTGGTCAATATTTTTGAAAATATATCTATATGTGTATTTTTTTTTAAATAATGAATTATTTTGGCTTTAAACTCGTTCAAAGTATTTAATAATTTTCTTTTTTGATAATCAGGATATTCTAATTCGCTTGTATAGTTTGTATACCCCTCGACTAATCTTATAATAACCTTGAGGGATTCGAACCGATGATCATTAGTAAACCTCTAAGACCTTAAACTAATCTAGCTATCTCTTAAGTTTTGTACTAACTCTCTTTGTAATATTTGAATTATCTTCAACATTAAAAAAAATTGTTTGACTCACTTAAAATTTGAAGAAATATGAGATGTAATATTTTTTTTTTTTTTTGTGTAATTAGTTGATTTAGAATTGGGTACATTTTATAAATCCAATAAGCAAACGACACCATTGTTAACTTTACTAGTTTTTTTCTATTTAATATTAAATTCTAAATAAAATTTAGAAAAAAATTATTTGATATAAACTCTAATAGTTCCGATCTTTTTATCTAAACTCAATTTAAGCATGAAATCTTTAAGAATATAAAACTCTGCTTACACAAAGATATTTTATAAACTAAAATATATATCATATAATACATAAAATTGTCTTTATTTTTGTTTTAAGTTATTCTAATACGTAGTATTTATTTAATTTCATTGATCCTTTTTATTTTAGATTGTGTTCGGTTTTTTTTTAAAAAAAAGCATTAAAAATAATAATAATAATAAAATTATTATTATTAGGCTATGCTTAGTTTCTATAAAATTTAATTCTTTCAACTTATTTTAATTAATTTTTTAATATAAATATAAGCTTACTAAAAGTTTGTTTAGCAAATTATTATAAGAAGTGTATTTAACCTTAAAAGAGTTAATGAAAAATATTAAATGTTTGATAAAATTTAGAAAACATTTTTTTTTTACAAAATTTAGAAAACACTTTTTAAAAAAATATCTAAAAATAATTTTTAAATATTGAGAATCATTTATAAGGCATGTTTTCTGGAGAGTCATTTATAGAAAAACACTTTTAAAGATCGAAAATCATTTTTAATTCAATGACTGAAATTAAATTATTATCAAATGGGCTCTAAATAATTTTAAAATGTTTCAATCTCAGTGCTTAAATGGTAGTGATTGTATTTCAAATATTTTCGATGGAAGTGTTTTTTAGAAGAATAACCTATAAAACACCATAAATGATTTTTTTTTCAATACTAAAAGTGATTTTTCAAAATTTAAATGAGTTTTCTAAATTTTAGCAAATGCATGATAATTTAGTAAAAAAACATTTTAAAGTAAAAATACTCTCCTACAATTATTATCAAACATGTTCTTAATTAATGCTAATTATATTTAATTTTTTTCCTTAAAATTCAAAGTACAATTCCCAAAACATAAATAGTGGGGCCAGTTTCATTTTTGCCCTATATGTCAGTAACTTCTTTTTTTTTTTTTAAACAACTTATCTTTCACCTGGTCTCCTCATATTATGTAAAAATATTGTACAGAGAGAAATTCCCATTTTAATATAAAAATTATTGTTAAAATACAATTGATAATTACTGCTTTCATTTTAAATTAAAGCCACATTTTCTAACTACAGCTTTCATATTACTAACTATGATTTTAATTTGAATTTGAAAGTTTCAATTACCAATTACTTATTTTAACAATGATTTTTACAGATCAAAATTTGAGTATTTCCTTTCATATGGTATTCTTACATGGTACTGGAGGCCAAATGAACATAAATTTGAAAAATAAAGCAAAATAGATCTTCATCAACCTTGCCTTGATTTGAGGCTGGGGATATGCCTATTATTTTTATTCACTATATTTAGATGATTTCATTGTTTTGGATCTTGAAGTGCATCTTCTGGACAGGTTGAAAACTGTGTGTTGAACCTAGTTTAGAATTAGGTTATGTACCTAAATTATTATAGTGGATATTTGCACTCCGACAAATCTGCCCCGTGGTTTTTCCTCTTCTTCTCACTTTGTGGAGGTTTTCCACGTTAAAAATTCCTCTCTGCTTTTTGTGATTATCTCCCTGGCATATTATTTTTCGCTGCATTTTATTGACTCCTAACAGTTAAATCAACAAGGGAAAATATTCGCCAGGTTTATTTCCCAACAATTTGAACCCTTTCCAACTCCTAGAGTCCTTTCCTGAAGTGGTTCACAAGCTGGAAAGCCCTAGTTGTTCGTTTCACACCGATTTTCCATTTTCTATTTTCTATTTTCTATTTTCATTTTCCATTCAAAGGAGATTAACCCTGCCATTGATGGGAAAGTGAACACCCCGTGACTATTCTCAGGTGCTACTGATTTTTATTCTTTTTGGTTTACTCGCTTTTGTCCATTTCCTTTTGTCGGATTAGAAGACTGCCCAGGGGGACTTTATTTTCTCTTTGCTTTTTTATTTTTCAGGGGTTCTTTTTCCCTTGAATTGGCCTTATATAAACGGGGGAGGATGGTGATGTCGATAATCGTATTCAATTCCTTACATATACAAGCCTCAGTAAAAATCCTTGTTTCTTTTTTTTTTGATTGTTCATTTTGCAGTGTTTTTTTTTGTTCTCTCTGCTTTCGATTTTTCTAGTTTGGATTAAATTTGGGAAAATTTGTGGAATGTGAGTTCAAAACATGGATATTTTCTGGGTTTTGTGAACCGGTTGGTTATGAATTTATTCGAGTACAAGATTTCACTCGTAATGAGCGATGGAAAATGTTAAATTTGATGGGTCGAGAACTTAATTTTCTAAAATTGAGTTTAATCAATGAGTTCTTTTGTTTGATCAATTGGATCAATAAATGTTTCTTTGGTTTTAGTCAATTGATATGCAATCTTGTGAAACAGTTGGTCTCGATGAATCATCGCTGTGAATCCATGGATTGTCATTTTCCTTTCCTTCATCTTTCCCAACCGGTAATGAGAAAAAAGTCTCCGTTTGGTTCCACTAAATGTGGATACAAATATAGTAAGGTCCACGCCAAGTCCAATGACGGGGAGACAATGCTAAGAACTAAGTAGTTTCAAAGAAAAGAGACTCGATAACATAACTAATTCGATGGCTCGATGAGGTAGTTATCGAAGAATCGATACAACCCCAGAGACCAAAGATCAAAGATTCAAAGCCTCGAACCACTGCTTCATTCCAAGCGTGTCGTGTTTGGTGGAGAGAATTTCGATTCATGGAAAAAAAATGGTGATGAATGGACAAAGAAAGCTTAACCCCGCAAAGACCTTACCCGAATTCCGCCATCTTGTTCTCTCCACTTCCTGCCTGCTTCTCATGAGCTTCGATGTTGGGTACCGTTGCTGCGTAAAGTTTACAAGAGTTACCGAACGAGCAGGAACCTCGCAGATCAGGCCAGAGTTGCTAGAAGAGCTCGGTTTGTTATTTTCTTCCGCTTCGGCCAAGATACTGTACTAGTCCTCTGCTCGAACTCTGCTAATCTTTACTGACAATGTGAAGGCACTGACTTTGCAAACACCGCTGCAGCTCAGGTCGTTCTTTAACATTGAGAAACCAGAACCGCCACAAGGCTGGCATGAGCAAAGGACTCTGGGTCACAAGGTACTACTTATGGTAGTACTGTTATATGCCATAAAACAATCCATTTTCCTTTCACTTATTATGAACCTTTGGCCAATTCCTAACTTGTTTTGTGATATATCATCTTTCGAGGTTTTTTTTCATGGTCGAGGTCAGCGGCTGGTTTGCCGACGAGAATGCTCGAAACTAGCACTGAGACATCAAGCCAGCAAGAAGTCCAACCTAACACCAAGCCAAATCAACTTTATTTTCTCGCAAATTGATCGAGTCACTCGTGAGTCAGAATCGTTTTGATTCAATTCAAAATCTTCCCTGAAAACATTTGAAAAATGGAGAAAACTCGTGTTAATAATCACTCCTTGTGTTGTATGGATTGATCCACGCCATCGCTATGGACACAATCTACACTTGTATTATGATCTCTGGTTCCATAGCGAGCCTTCCCCAACCTTTCTTTCTACTCGGTAAAAGCACGCTAATGACCGGTTTTTCGATTTAATGGAATGAATTTTATTTTTAACTTCTTCCCATGAAACAATGCTGGGATTGTTGGGATTGGTAAAAATCCCCAGAGTTGTCGCAGAATCCATCTACAATCACATGTACTCACACCTGCCCTGTAAGTATCAAAACCACCACTAATATATACCTCTAAATTATAATGATATGCAACAGATACCTCTGTCCCCACTCTAATATCATAAACACCTTCCATGTCATAGAAAATCATCCAATTGAATTTTTAAAATAAAACCATAAACATTTTGTTTACAATACTTGAAGTCTTATTTTTCTCTCAAAACAAGATGTAAAACATGTTGATGTTGCTCTCGATTTTTTTTTTTTTGTTTTAAAAAACACAAAGAATACAAAAACACTAAACTAATGAACAATAAGAGTTTTTTAGACTGTTTTAAAAAACCGTTTCAAGAACGCGAAAAACATGAACCAAATAGTCACTATACTACATTACATCTCTTCAATGGTTAATTTTGATGCAAGAAATGATGAAATCGATTCATTTTGTTAATGTCAAGAGTATCTATGGCGCCCGGCAGTAAAGAGTAGGGAAGCATATGGCGTGATTGTAAACGAAGGGAAGCTCAGCTTCATAGGCACAGCTGGGAGCCAGGAATACCATGAGGGTTCCAATGGATTTGTTCCGAAAATCGCGAGAAATTTGTATGCAGCGTAAAAGAAGAAAGGCAAGTTTCGAAGACTATAGTTTTCTCGCCGGAGGAGCTTACCACTGCAGCTGAAGATCGTCGCCCATGATGGAGTTCCTCGAGGTATGCTTCATACCAATCAGTCATGGCCATTAATCATCATCCAAACACACCTTTAAAGTGATTTTCCCGTGCAATTTGGTCAGGCAATATGGCCATTATCACCCAACAGAGGAGAACTTCATGGAGTTCATCAGCTTCCTAGAGGAGCACCATGTGTACTTTGACCAATGTAAAGGTAAATTCCATATATGTCTCAAAGATCATATTTTCGCTTTTTTTTTTTTGTTGTCAAACTTGTTTTTGTTTTGGTTTTAAACAATTACCAAACTTGTTTTTGAGTTTGAGATTCTTCTTCTTGCTTCTAATACTCAAGAACTAATCATTGCCCTTATTTGAGAACAAGCAAATCATATTTTCTAAAAGCATCATATATTTTCTGCTTTTTTGTTGTCTAACTTGTTTTGGTAACAATTGCCAAACTTGTTTTGAGTTTGAGATTATCTATTCTCTCTTGCTTTCAGCATTCAAGAACAAATCATTGCCCATATATATGCTCATCATTAAGGTTGTTTCTTGTTTTCTCGTTTTCTTGTTTTCTGCAAAGATGTGCAGTAGACGATGACGATCCAACGCTCAAAATGGCTCCCTCAAGAAGCATGACTAGCTCTAAAAATACAGATGGAGCTATCAAGCAGGAGGCAAAACCAACATTAATTCATGAAGAGGACAATGGAACCACTCAATACCATAGAAGAAGGATCAACATGTGGAAATCCAAGAAACACGCACCGACTAACGGGCCACCCGAGAATCGGGTCTTGAGGGACTACTACAGAGCTCAAAATCATGGCTCTGAAAGGCGAATCTCTCCCCCAGATCAAGCCAGAGGAGTAGCCTGGCAAAGAGTCATAAAGTAATATTCCAAATGCCCCTTCCAATTCCTTTCACTAAGGCCTACCCCAAATCCACCTCTCCCCTGTAGACTTCACTACATGGGCCTCCCTAGCCCAAGAATCCTAAAATGCAGCCAATTCACTGCTTATTTTTTCGTGCCTTTAATACCAAAAAAAAAAAAAAAAAGTGGTGAAGGGGTCGAGCACATTTCATTTTTCTTTAAGTCATACCATATTTAGACTAATCCTCATACTAGCCTATAGGGACCATAAGAGCGAGCAAGTTCTAACATAAACATAACCGCTTAAGGGTTCTAACTCGAGACCATCGTTAAGGTAAAAGAGAGCATAAGGCCTAAATCCATCTCACCTAAGTGATTTTTTTTTTTCTTTTGGTAGATTAGTCTCAAGATCATTTAAAGATGAATTGACTTCAGACTCAAATGTTTGATTCGATTTCTTCTTTGTTCTATCCCATTTTTTTGATAGGTCTTTCCATCCTTGTAACAATAATACCCCCACTGTGGAATTTAAAATAATTATCAAAAGAATAATAAAATTCAAAGATTCTCTCTTCTCTCTCTCTCTCATGATGATAATGACCGGTTTTCTTTCTTATGAGTAAATCCAAAGACACCTTTAGGAAGCTCAAGAAACTTCACATAAGTGAATACGTTACACTATAAGTCCAAATCAAATTTGAAACGTGCTTTCTGTTTCTGAGGGTCACACGACTCATTATGGAAGGTGTGCTAGAATTTAAGAGTTGTGTTTGATAGGGGGAAAAGTTAAAAAGTACAAGGAAAAAGAAGCAAAAAAAAAAAATTTTTAAAATCAATAATTGTTTTTTCTCAGCCCTTTTATGAAAAGATAAATAATTTAATAATAAAAATATCCTAAATCGTAGCTCAAGAATAATTTTTTCTAATTTTAAACTTATGTTATGAACTTTTTTGTTGTAAATAACATTTTTTGAAAAACATATGAATAACATTTTGTATTTTTTTATATTTTTTTAAATAAAAATAAAAAATTTAAGAACCAAATATGTTCTGATATTTTATTTGTTCTCATTGTCTTTTGAAAACTATCTTCATGAAAATAGTTTTTTAAACATAAAACTATTATTTATTTTGATGTTCTCCCGAAATTGTTTTTTTTTCCAATTTAATGTTTTATATGTTTTTCATTTTCATAACAAAAGAATTGAAAAGAATAAAAACGCTCTTCCCGTTCCTTGTTATCATTGCTTTGAGAACGGTCACCGGCTTATCTCAAAGTCCTCTTACCATTAAAGTTAAAAATCATTTAATTTTAAAATTTTCGAGGTTACTAAGACAGAGAAAACTCATCTTAGATTCAATATTTGTATTCCACTTTTGCAATAATGAAAAATTAGAGGAGCGCCATTAAGAGACAAGTAATAATAAAATAAAGTCACCTCGTCTGCTATACCTGACGGTCCCTTTTTTGAATTTCAAAATTCAAACCCATTCTTCTTCATAAACCGTTAATAAAATTCTTAACCTCCCTCTCTCCATTGTTTTGCGTGCAATTCTTGTTTCCAGAAAGCATTTTTTGCAATTTTTTTCCTGATTACTTGTTTGTTTCTTTCACTTCAAAACAAGGGAATTTTGAAATTTTCCACTCATGGGCGGTTCAGGAAACTGGCTAAAATCACTTATTGGGCACAAAAGTGCTCAAATCAAAGACTATGTGAGAGCATCTCCAACCACACTCAACAAAATAGCTACTTAAAATATATTTAAATATTCAATTCACTATTTTAGCTAGCAACTTTTAAAAATTTACTCAACCATGCTCAAGAAAATAGATTACTACTTCCAACTAACTTTAACTAACTTTCCATAATATAATTAAAAATGCCATATTGCATAACACGAGCGCCATCATGATGATACGCTTACCGCCATCAAATTTTAATCTTTAAATTTTTCTAACTGGGCCATATTTTACAACTATTATTTACAACGGTCATATTTTTAAAAATGTATAAATAAGACCTCCTTCTTTCTCATTGTCATGTTAGCTCAAATTTATTTTGTGCATTAGCATTGAACTCTATATTTCTTTGTTATGGCTTACGATGGTAAATGGAAGATTATTCTTAGTGATTTTTACTCCGATGATGAGTTGAGATGTTAGCAAGTTGCTACGGGCAATGGAGAAACTCAACATCGAGAATAGTTCCAAGAATACGTCGTGGTTCTATTCAAGGTCATTCTGTTATTTTTCGCAATCGAGTCATGAGAGACTTTATCGCGATTATTTTTCTAAATCACCTACCTATCCCCCAAATTTATTTCGAAGGAGGTTTCGAATGAATCGATCACTTGTCGCTCGTATTCTATCCAACATGGAAGTTTATGATCCATACTTTGTCCAAAAAAATGATGTTGTTGGAAACATTGGTTTGTCTCCCCTTCAAAAGATGACTACCGCTATAAGAATGTCGCTATGGAGTCAGATCGATGTCATGATGATTATGTGAGGATCTAAAGCACTCATAGAAAGTCCTGCAAAGATTTGTACTTCCCGGCCATAGTAGCACCTCTATTCTCGATGAGCAATTTCTAGGCCTAATAACATAAGTTGCCAGTCGATGAATAAGAAAAACTACATTTTCTTCACACGATTTCCATCCCAGGCGCTAAAATATTTAGCTTAACCTGAGGCATGACACTGCATTCATCAACATTATTTTCTCGTTCCTCCTTCATTTGCCTCAAGAGTTGTACCTTTCTCTTATTCAATAGCCACCTTCTCTCTTGTTCAACAATTAACTTCTCTTGTTCGACAACCACCATTTTTTCCATGTAAGTGACTTTCTTCTCCGCCATCTTCTTTTTCTCCTCCTTCATTTCTTCAAACAATTTCATGAAATAGGTTGAACATGAATTATTGTCTTCAGAGAGTTTGCTCTTTGACTTTCTTGCTCGCTCTTTCGCAGCCTTCCTTCCAATTGGCCTCTCCAAGCCCCCACTGTCGTCTTCTATGTTTACCGATTCCTGTCAAGGATTGTGAGCCGCAGGAGTTGCACCACTTTTTGTCCATCCATTTTGGGCTATACAACTCATTCCAACAATGTTCAAATGGAAAAGAGGATTTATGAAGTTCCTTATACACTTTCTTCGCATCACAGACCTGAAAATTATACAATAATGCTACCTATCATAAAAGAAAATTGTACAATAATATATCATAATAATATTTTCACACTTGTAATTAAAATACACTTATACCTTGTCTTTCTTAGTCATACCACTTTGATTCAACCTTTCAATTTAATCAAAACAGCCACAAAATTTATTGGTGGCTAGTTAAATTGTTGACCAACGATTCATCAAAGAAACTTGATTTCGATTACAATCTAACTAGGGTTTGTATTTGTCAAGCATCTAAACCTTGCCAATACCTTTAGATTAAAAACTAAGTCCTCTCAATTGAAAAGTTGTCGCCTCGAAACTTTTGGTGGTTGATTCTATTTGAGGTGATATCAGAAGATCGACTTATTTGTTCCCATCGATTGAGTGTTAAACTCACCTGTCGCTGTTCCTCATTCAATAGAGATTAGTAAAGTAATATCCATGTTCATCCATCAAAAACCTACATTGTCGATGAAAAAAAGGTGCATAAAGTTAACTACATAAAAGTAATATCTATATACATGCATAGAAATAATTGATACCAAATCCAACTAGGGCGAAAGTAATAATCCCGAACTGCCACGAATGTGGGCTTAAAGGTGAACAACATGGAGTTTTCATACGCATTAATATAAAAATTATATTAAATACAAAACCAACAGGATATAGCTCAAGAAAACCAACATCAATAATAATTGACCAACAAAACAAAAACAAGTTCAGAAAGAAAGAAACTTGAGCTCCAAAAAAGTTTCAACAATGTAACACACAACAAACAGATGTAACAAGATTCGAACTCGAAAGCAAAACAAAACATCTGATAACACAAACCCACATGCTGAAGAAAGGATGAGAATAATCATTTTAGTGATCTGAAGTAGTACCTCCTTACGTATACCCGGAGAAAATCTTATGAAGGATTCCTTTTCATACATCCTAAGTGGTCATTTTATGGCATCTTGTTTTTGCAGTTGCTCAACTCTGTGCCATAAGGCATTGCAACATCTACTATTGAATGACAAGCTGGATTTGATTACAATGAAACATAAAAGATATACAAATATAACTCTATTGTTTGTCATGACAAATTTTCAGTTTGCCATACTTGTCTTTAAACCCATGAAGTTGGTTTGAATATTCTTCTTTCCTTTCTTGAATCTCACATAATGAACATCTGAAAGCAAGCTTTAAGAATAAGGAAAATATAGTGTGAAACAATGTGCCGCACATATCTCGGGGTTAAGGTTCAAATTTTAGTGTCTTGCATTTCATTTGAGACTCCATTAGATGCAATGTCAAGATAAAGCATTGGTGGCCATCATTAAACAAGTGTTTATCTTGAGTCAAGTGCATCCCCTCGTTATCTAACTATGCCTACAATTAGCGATGCTTTCCTGTATCAACTGTGATTTCACATTCTCTTGAAGCTTATCTTTTGTCATGCAGAAAGGTGATGATTGATAGCATTGTGACACCTAACGAAAGATTAATGGATGAAATGATAAAACATTGAATACAAATTTTGGGATCCAAATTTTGTATGCTTCATTAGTTGGTAGTCATCTTTAATGGCTTCTTAAAAGAATGATATAAGAACTTCTGCTATAATAAAGAAATAATTGAGTATATCCGAGAACCCATGATACCGCCCTAAGTAGATTGGTTTGGAAATGCAAAGAATCCATGCCTCTATCTCTTAACATGCTTTCAAGAGGCTCCTTTGTTTATGTACTGGATATTTTTAATAGGCTCGGGTCAGATCGCATCACCGCTATTACATTCTTTTTTGATAAGTTTTTATTGATGATAAGCTTGAACAGATTCTTAAATGACATCTAAACGTTTAAATTTCTAAAGAAGGGAAAATCTTTAATCGATTTGTTCATAGATTTGCTCTTAAAGCACTTGAACTCTGATTGATCACATCTAGACAAGTAGAAGTTGTGGTGGAAAGCGCTGACTGATGAGCCATGGGCGGAAAATACGGGTATTATATTTTCAACAAGTCACCAACAAGAAATTTGAAATCAAATAACTTTCTCAAAGAATAGCTCCAAATACGAACTTCAATATCTTGGTTTTGAGATTTTCTGTAATGGAACTCATTCTCGTGGACCCACAGAAACCCGCACGAGCCCACATAAAAAGAGCAAGCCAAAATATTCCAAAATATTCTGTGTGAAGTGGTATTCCAAAATTTTGCTTGTCTAATACCCTTCCTATATGGTTACGTAGAAAACATTTTGGCCTGTATATTACAAGACAAAGAAAAGAATGTGCAGAATCACGATGGCCGAAATGACTGCCATTCAATATCATCATAATAAGCATGCATCCTTCGAACATCGCATCGTAAATTACAAAGACTCAAAAAGGGTAAAATTTGGATCCGATGTCCAAGGATCAACAATCAAAGATACAATATGGCCCTCTTTGGCAGCAACAAATCGCTTGGAATATATTAATTCATGTTCAAGTAAAATTTGATGGTTATGATCAATGGGCTGCTAGGAAATTCTTGAATAATTTGTCAAGTTGAAGAATTTTATGGGGATGAAGTTATTTAGTTAATTTGGAGTCAATGGAAAATTGTAGGCAAGAAGGTTTTCCGAGAGCCTCGAGAGCTCCGCAGGAGGCTTCAGCCATAGTCCGGGGCCTTCCAGTGTCCGAAAGGGGTGCGACTCGTGACTCTCCTGCATGCGTGCACTGTCCAGTTCAAGCCTCGAGTCATGGCTCACCACAACATCTCCTCGAGCGTAATATACTAGACCATCTTCAAAGCCCGGCCCCGATCCCATTAAGCAAGCAGAGGTATTATAATGGGCGTACTAATTCACTTTAATTTCAAGTTTTGTTTTCTCGTTTTTTGTTTTTTATTTTTATTCAGTAATGGGAATTTCCAGAAGGATGGTGGACAGAGGGGAATCAGGAGCAAGTAAGAACCAAATTGCAAATGAGGCAAGAAGGAGCTATCAAGAGGGAGAGAGCAATTTCCTACTCCATCTCTCTTAAGGTATAATGAATTGAAAGCACTTCTAAGAGAACAATTTCTAGTTCTAGAATTATCATATATATTTTCTCGCTTTTTTGTCGGGTTAAACTTGTTTTTATTGTTTCGCTTTAGAAACAATTACCAAAACTTGTTTTGAGTTTGAAATCTCTTCTTTATTGCTTTCAGCATTCAAGAACAAATCATTGCCCATGTAAGGGAATAAGTAAATTATATTTTCTGTTTTTTTTGTTGTCATACTTGTTTTTATTGTTTTAGTTTTGGAAACAATTATCAAACTTGTTTTTGAGTTTGAGATCTCTTCTTTCTTGCTTTCAGCACTTAAGAACTAATCATTGCCCATATTTGAGAACAAGCAAATCATACTTTGTAGAAGCATCACATTTTCTGCTTTTTTTGTTGTCAACTGAGCTTACTTGTTATGGTTTTGGAAACAATTACCAAAACTTGTTTTGTTTTCAGCTCGAGATCTCTTTCTTTCGCTTTACAAAGATTCAAGAACAAATCATTGCCTATATTTGAAAGTCTCAAGGCCAATCATATTTTAGAAGCATCACATTTTCTCATTTTTTTTGTTGTCAAACTTGTTTTCATTGTTTTGGTTTTGGAAACAATTACCAAACATGTTTTGTTTCAGCTCGAGATCTCTCTTCTTTGCTTTCAGCACACAAGAACAAAGCCGCTTGGTCCATATTTCTGAGAACAAGCAATCAGCAATTCTGCCAAGCAAATAGTAAACATGACAATACCAACTTGTCGGCTAGAAGTTGATGGCTACAAAGCCATGGCAAACCGGCTGATGGAAGAAGCTCCAAACCCACCGGCCTGAGATGACTCCATTGTCTGTGAAAGTGAAGATTGTTCTTATCCTACCTGCTTCGATCAAATTCTAAACACGCATACCAAGCCTAAAAGAAACAACAACAAGAACTCCTCCCAATCAAATGTATCCAAGATCCCCGCTTGTCGAGAATTTCCCGCCATCTTCTAATCTCAAGCTCTGACTTTCTATGACGGAAGCCCCGTAATCAACGCCTTCATCTACCAACACCCATGGAGATTGTAGAGAGAATCATATGAACAAACCCAACTACATGAATCTCATTAATCAATCAAAGCTAAGCGTAAACCTCCAAGTATGCTCCTCCTTCTCCAAGGCCTTTAATGGAGGATACTCAGCTACGTACGTATGAAATCAATGGCAATCTCTGCAATGGCTGATACAAGAAGCAAGTCTGGTTCTTATAATTCCCATCGCTAAGCTCGCAAGGATCTTTACCCACCCGAAAGCAATCGGATAGAATGAATCGAGACAAGTCCAAAAATTGTCCTGCTCGATTGGAATTACAAATGGGAAACTCCTTGTTGTCTCGATTACACACTAAAAAAAATCACCGAATTGGAAAAGTCATGGGGAGGAACCGGGTTTGGTATTTTTAGTGATATATATGTTTGGTTTTGATTATGGATTTTTATATACTTTGTTTACACAACCATTAATGTGGCCACAAAATAGATATGAACTTGCTTTCATATTTGGATCGGGTGTGAATGAATCCGTTGTAGATTGATTTGAAGAGTTAATCATCTGCACTCGTATGACGAAACTGATCATGCCATTAGAATCATCTCGCGAAATCTGGTGAGAACCAAACAAACTAGCGACTCGAGACAAATGATTTTTAAGTATTTCGAGGCCTGACGAGCCAATCGTGGGTGACATCGCGGAACGAGAGTGCATGCCACATGACACCGACTGGGAAAACTTGGCACCTAAGTGACCAAGGTCATACTCTAGAATGCATGCAAATTAGTGGGAAGTAGTTGCATGGCTTGGCATGGGTGACACTTGCCATGGCTTGTACCCATGTGTCACACCATGAGAATTGGTCTTGTGTAGTGGAGAAATCAGAACTGAAGGGGTTCTTCCGCTGGTTAGATCAGTCCTAGAGAGGAAGAGAGGAAAATCATAAAAGAGAGAAGAGAAGGAAAGCAAAGGGAAACCAGAAAAAAGGAAGAAAGGAAGGAGAAAGGAGGAGGAGCTGCAAATCCTCCATTGTTGCTAGTTTGGAGACCCAATTTGATCCACACACTACAAGAGGTGAAGGATCTTTCTTGGTTATTTCCTTTGTTCGGGGCCATGGAAATGGCATTTGGTCGAAGCTTTCTATGTGATTGTTTGAATGAATAACATGCTGAATTTTCTGGGTTTGAAGACTGAACTTGTGATGTTGTACATGCAGAATTTTCTGCTTCAAGACTGAATTTGTGATGTTGTACATGCTGTTTTTTTTTTGGTTTTTAGACTGAAAACTCAGTTTGGTGTATTATTGTATGCATGACTAACATGCAGAATGTTATGGGTTTTTAGACTGAAGAAATACAATTTGGTGTATTATTGTATGAATGAAAACATGCACTTCTGGCTTTCATGCATGACTAACATGTAGAATCTTTTGGGTTTTTAGATCAAAGAAAACTCAGTTTGGGGTATTATTGTATGCATGGAAAACATGCAGAATTTTCTGAGCTTCCATGCATGACTAACATGTAGAATGTTCTGGGTTTTTAGACTGAAGAAATTCAGTTTGGTGTATTATTGTATGAATGAAAAACATGCCGACTTCCGGGCTTTCACGCATGACTAACATGTTGAATCTTGGGTTTTAGACCAAAGAAAAATCAGTTTGGTGAGTACTGTTTCTGCAGGCTGGTTAACATGCAGAGTTTTTTCTGGTTCAGGACCGAAAGAAAATCAGTTTGGTGTATCATTGCTTGCATGGTTAACATGCAGGATTTTTCGGGTTTTGAACCGGTTGTTTAGCTAACTTTTCCGTTTGAACTCCGATTAGTGTTCTCGACTCTATGGAAAGTTCATGGAGTCCAGAATCTGCAGCCATAAGCCATTCAGTTGAAATAGGTGCTCAAGCATCTGTGCCGAAAAACTGAGTAATTGTTATCAATATGGGTGTTTCAAAACATTGGGTTGTAATGTGTCAGGTTTCGACATGGCCACTCGCATGTAGCGTGCTATATGATTAACGCATCATGTCTCAGCTTGGGAATATGAGTTATGGCATTACTTTCCTAAGTAATGGTGGGGAATTCATGTTAATACATGCTTGAAGATGTGTTGATATGAATGAACTAATGATAGAAAAGATGTAGTGCATGCTTATGTGATGTACCGATTTGAACGCGCTGAATATTAACATGATCGCATGTTTCAAGGATGTTGAACTCGAATATATGAAATGTTGTATGCATTAGACATGAGTGTTCATAGCACACACAAAGTGTAATGGTGTAGAAATGTCCATGTAGAGGTCTTCATTGGTCATGGGTTTGAGGCAAAGGACACAAATTGCATTGCATCGTGTGCTAAGAACACCACATTACATGAGAGTGCGCATGGTACCGATTTGGCAATCGCGTTTGTCATGAATCGTGGGTTCGGGGAATGTGGACTAAGTCCACCGAGTTCCACAAATGTTAAACGAAATGAAAATGAAATGTGCTCATGTATAAGTAGGGATAGATACCCCTCGTGTGAAAAGCTTGAAAACCCGGTTAGACAACGTATCCACTCTAAGTGAAAGCTCGAAAAACATGTGGGGAGGGGGCGTAAGAGACCCGCAAGTGAGACTTCAAAAGATTCAAGGTCTAAAAAGGCACGAAACGACAAATAAATATCATACATAGACTACGCAGGTTGTGAGATGAGAGTCGAAACCGACTCAAGATCGATTTCCCATTGGCACTTGCATCGGGTGGTGGGCCTGGAGGTCAATTCGCATTGGGCATGTAGAGTGTCGTCTCATACATGCATGTAGATGTTTCCATGATAGATAACATGTATGCAATGCATTGGTTGTTGGTTTGATCAGAAATGATCATTTCATGTGCACCTAGGTGGGAAATAGCCCTATAGGATTTATCCTCACTCTGGCGTTAGCTCACCCGCTGTGGGACCCCCTTTCAAGTACAAAGACAAGTACGGTGCAGACACGCCTCCCAGAGGCCTGGATTATGAAGGGGCCGAATCGGTGGCCTTGATTTTTGTTTTGTGTATATATTAGAACGTACTAGTTTTAATATATGTTTTGTATTAGAAGTGATGTAATAACCCTTGGATCTATAGAAATGTATGGTCTTGTAACCATATGGACGAGTATGGATGATGGGCCTTATTGGGTCATTTTACTCATGTATGGGTCTCATGATATGAGAAACACACAGGTTTCCGCAGGTCTCTGAAAATTGATATTTTTATCTTAATTTAGTGTTTTATGTGTTTTTTATGTTTTGAAAAACAAAAAACTGAAAAACAAACGTGTTTCTTGTTCTCATTGATTTTAAGAATATAGAACAGCTTAAAAGGGTAACCAAAGAGTTACTAAATTTCTATCTCAAAGTCCCTCTTACTATTAAAGTTACGAATCATTTATTTTAAAATTTTTGGTAAGTTAGATGAAGACAGGATAAAAAAAAGATCGTATCCAATATTTGTATTCCACTTTTTGGTAATAATGAAAATTTAGAGCAGCTTCATTAAGATTAAGAGGCAACTGATAATAAAATAGAGTCATCTTCTCCGTTACACGGCTCTTTATTACATAACCTCCCTTTTTTTTTAATTTCAAAATTCAAACGGCTCTTTATTTCATAACCTCCCTTTCTCTCCATTGTTTTGCCTGCAATTCATGTTTCCAGAAAGCACCCCATTAATCACCTCCCTTTAATCACCTCCCTTTTCTCTCTCCATTGTTCGTCTTCCAAAAAACCACCCCCATTAATCACCACAAGCGTTATACCGCACCGACGTGAGCTATGCCGGGAATTATGGATCTACTCATAACTATCCACCCCATTATTGCCCATTGATAACGTATCCATGATGGATCTCCCACAAGGGCTACATAACTACTAGAGCTTGTATTTTAGAATGGAGGTTTTTTTCTTTTTGTATTTGAAAAGAATTTAAAGAATTTTCCGCTTGTTTGTTTCTTTCGCTTCAAAACAACTAATTCTAAATTTCCACCGCTGGCCACCTGTGAATCGCCAAAAATCACTGATTAGGTAGAAAAAGCTCGATCAAGACCGTGAGTTCCGATTTATGGTTTTCATTATGTTTTAGTTGTTTTTTTTTTGTTTTTGTTTTGCTTTGATTCGTTTCTTCTATGTAAGTTTAGAAAGTGGTGGTGGAAATCTGAAGAGAGAAATGAGGCTAGGAGGAGCTTTGGGGTTCAAGTTGAGAGGAGAATGTGGCGACATCCGAGGAGTCCGATTCTGCATGGCCAGGATGGGTTCTTCGTGCACTGTGGCCATTGCACTCTAGAGCTAACTCAAGGATTCGTGGTGGTTCGCAAAGAATGGGTCATGACCGATCTCACGCCCCGAGGACTCTCCGCAAATGGCTCTTTCCTCCAGCCTATTACTCCATTTTTACACAATTTAGTTAATTAGTTAATTTGGAGTTAATGGGAAAATCGCAGCAAGAAGAGCACCAGGGCCTCAGAGCTCCAAGAGGCTTCTGCAAGACAGTCCGGCCTAAGAGGTCCGAAAGCAAAGTGCTGCTGACTCTCCCAGACGCAAAGACCGTCCGAAGTTCAAGCCCGAGCCGCGGGCTCAAACAGAACATCTCCTCATAGCAGATACCAGACTATCTTCCAAACCCGCCGATCCCATAAAGGTAAGAGGTATTATAAATGGTCATTAATTCACTTTAATTCAAGTTTTTGTTTTTTGTTTTTTGCTTTGTCTAGCATTGAGAATTTCCGTGAAGGATTGTGTGGACGGGATAGGAACCGTGGAGCAAGTAAGAACCAAATTGCAAATGAGGTTAAAGGAGCTATCAAGAGGGAGAGAGCAATTTCCTATTCCATCTCTCATGTATAATGAATCAAAGGCTCTATTCTAAGAGATCAATTTTCTAGAATCACTATATATATTTTCTCACTCTTTTTTTTTTGTCATTAAACTTGTTTTTATTGTTTTGTTTGTAAAACAATTACCAAACTTGTTTTGTTTTGAAGTCTAGATCTCTTCTTTCACAGCTAACTTGCTGTAAAGCCTCCCTTCTTCACCACAGTTCCGAGACATCCACCCTTCCATACTCTTATTTCTGGGGTCCACCAAATTTCAAATTTCAAGAATCAGGATTCATTTTTTTAATTAGCTCGAAGTAATTTAATTAATATTGAATTTGACTCCAAAGGAAGATTTTACACACCCCTCCACAGTACATCTAGCCAATCGAATAAGTCTCGCATATGTCACACTGCACTTTGCCTTGATAGGTCGGAAGTTTCAATGCATTAACAAGACCTCGAGAAGCTGACACAGAGATAAACTGTCTCAAATCAAACCAAATTACAAACAATCTTTTATCAACCAAATTACAAACAATATCAGGGCCATTACCGATCGCCGCATGTTTTATCTCAATTTCAAGTCTCAGACGATTTGCTCCACCTCTGCAGGCCACTCTTCAATGTTCTCGTTATAATGCACTCCGCATCATGCCATGCAAGGCTGAGTTGTTTCAATGGAAAAGATCCACATATACTCATAAATGCAAGAGAAACCCTTTTATATTTATCTCTGACCAAGAAACCATTTTTACTTATCCCTCTACTTTGTTTTACATCTAAATAAACATATCCGTAGATTGTTTTTAAAAGACCATTACCTTGTCATCATTTAATTACATTTACACCAAAACTTATAGTTTATATTCATGTTAATTTTTTATAACAATATATAAACACATTTTAATCATGCAATTTATTATTTTCTCTTTCTTTTGTGGACGTTGTAGGTGGGGTTAGGTTTTAAGATAATAAGGAAGTTTGATTTGCAACCAAGTATTCTTTCTATTCCTTTTCATATTAGGTAACCGATATAATCTAAAAATTACAGAGATATGTTCTAATATTTTAATTGGTTTTGATAAGCAATAGGTGAACTTGGTATGTGGAGCCAATTTCTCAGAACAATTTGACTTAAAGTCACGCATATTAAAGCGGAGCCAATCAACCTGCTTAAAAGCACATTTAAGTGGTTGCATTTGATTTGTCTTAATGCTTCTATAATCCTTATTCCTTATTCTTTTTTTGATTCCAGAAAGCAATATATCAATTAAAAATAAGGAATCGAATAAAAATGTTCTACAAGTATACAGATTTGAAATCTACAGCAACTAGCAAAGAGGAAGTGGGGAAAACTCACCCACCTTTTGTTTAGAGGCCATCCATTCTGGAAAATCTAAGATGGAATGCACCTCTTCACCTAAGAACACCTTATTCCAGCCTTCCACAGATTCTAGACAATAAAAGAATATTTTAATCTCGTCCAAATAATACCATCCCTTTCTTTAAAAAGCTATTCATTTCTCTCTTTCCACACTATCCAATTATACAGTTGAATAGAATTCTCAATTTTTTCTCTTTTTGTCTACAAAGACGCTTCCACTCAAGAGCACCATTACCTATATTCGAGAACAAGCACATCATACTCGTACATCACATTTTCCGTTTTCTTTTTTTTTTTTTTTTTTTTTTGTTTAAACTTGTTTTGAGTTTAAGATCTCTTTTTTCTTTTCAGCACTCAAGAACAAATCATTGCCCATATTTGAGAACAAGCAAATCATACTTTCTAGAAGCATCACATTTTCTGCTTTTTTTGTTATCAGAAACTTGTTTTTGAGTTTGGGATTTCTTCTTTCTTGCTTTCAAAGACTCAAGAACAAATCATCGTCTATATTTGAGAATTGAAGCAAATCATACTTCTAAGCATCACATTTTCTTCTTTTTTTTTTTTTTTGTTGTCAAACTTATTTTCATTGTTATATTTTGGAAACCATTACCAAAACTTGTTTATTTAGTTTAGATTCTCTTTCTTATTGCTTCCAAAGATTCAAGAACAAATCATTGCCTATATTTGAGAACAAGGCCAATCATATTTTCTAGAAGCATCACATTTTCTGCCCTTTTTGTTGGGTTAAACTTGTTCTTCTTGTTATGGTTTTGGAAACAATATATTGGAGATGTTTGAATCAATGTGGCAGAAATGGAAGAGATAGAAAGAGATGGAGCTACAATTGGTTAAGAAGATAGGAGTTTCGAGGCTGACTTCAAGAAAGGAAAAGTGGGAACAAATACTCAAACGAGGGATAAGAGGGAATGGAAAGAAGAAATGGAAAGGAGAGAAAGAGTGGTTAATAGTATTTAACACAACAATAAAGTCCTTTCTCTATGATGAGCAAACAAAAGAGACTTAAGAGGTGCTTTCATTCCTTAGAGAAAAGAGAGGAAAGGATGGAAGATAATATGTCGGGCTAGCTGCGCAGGGGTTCAAATATATTTATAGAACAATTCAAGGAATTTGGAAAGATCATGGTGAAGAGACAAGGAGATAGAAAGACAAGAATTTTCATAAACAAAAATTATGGATTGATAGTCTCAATTATGTGAATTCAAATGAAGCAATATGCACTCTATGCTCATCAAATTGAAAGTTGTATGAATACCTTTGGTGCTAGGTAAGATCAATTGATCACTTTACAATGATTATTGCCTCCGCACAGTTGATTTTAATCACTCCTCCTCCTCTTAATAAAAAGCTCAAACCACTTGTCGAATACTCATGTGTTAATTCTCGTGAGTCTTTGTCAATCTGCCATAGATTGTGGTTTAGTTTGAAGGACCCCAATCTTGATTAACCTCATGAACCCGAGGGATCCTCCCGACACTCCACGTGGATATAGAAACTTTTCCTCAAAATAGTCAAATAAAATCCATGAGTGAACTCCTTTACGGGCCCTTAACATATCTTTAAAAATAACGCAGTGGGCTGGGTTAAAATTTTTTTCTTTCCTTTTCAAACACTTGGATTTTCAAAAATTACAGTTTCTTTTCTGACTTTCCCAAATTTACAAACCTCGCAAAACATTTAAAAACACTTCTAATCTTTCAATCCTCAACTTCTCAACTTCCGCTTAGTGGACTCCTCGTCCACAACCCAACAAATACAATATATATATATATATATATATATATATATATATATATATAGTATATATATATATATATATATATATATATATATATATATATATATATATATATATATATATATACATTTATTCATTTCTAATCATCAAATCATTTCACACTCTTCAATTCATGCATTTGTTTTCCTTATCAAAAGATCGGGCCTTGAGCCTTACCGTCGACCGCCTACGTACCTCATCCACTGAGGATCAAAGCCCACGTAGTTCCTTTTCAAAATATATACATCTATACATATATACATGACAAAATATTCAATATATACAATATGAAAAATGTATATACAATGCAATCACAGTCGTCGTCTCCTCAATGGCTTGACTCACTACACAGGAGGGTCCTCTATCGATGCACCTGTCTCGGGTCCTAAAAATGTTTTTGAAAACACAAGGAAAAGAATGAGCTAAAGGAGCCCAGTGAGTGTACATTTTCATTAAAGTAACATTTTTAGTATATATCAAAGAAATAAATACTTATACAATTAAAATCCATTTATGCCTTAAACATTTATGCCTTAAACTTTCTTTCTTTCTTTATAATAAATACTTATACAATTAAAATCCATTTATGCCTTAAACTTTCTTTCTTTATTTCTTTCTTTCTTTCTGATGGAACCCAGGGAAATAAACACACCGAACAGTTTCCGAGTAATCGATCTGTGAGGGATGCAACACATTCCAAACATAACCACTAACAAGTGAGAAACTCACGCTTTGCATGTGGTTCCGGGCCATAGCACCTTATCAATGCAAGGATATTACTCTAGACACCTAATTCCCTCCCTGCTAGTAACCTATAACTTACCCCAAACCTACACGCTTAAGGTACTCCTACGATATCAATCATAACACTATATGTGGTTAGGTAACCATCAAGAAACATTTCTTCCAAATACATTTATAAATCCATTTAAAACCTTTACATTATCATTTACATTTATGCATTCCTGCACATTTTTAAACTTCCTCCATAATGCCTTAACATATGCATACATATATAAACATTTAATATAAATATTATATTTAAACAAAGTAAACATTTATACATTTACTACATTCTATGAATATCCATATATAAACATTTATATTAATATTTTCCTTTTCTCATTAAAATCATTTACCTTTAAACTCAATTTTCAAAATATTAGTTTTACATTCACAGCTCAATCGCTCAATCTCGCTTTGCTTCCTCATTGTGCTCAAGGTTCCTTCGATAGTCCTTTTTCAATCTTTTTCAAGAAAAACCACAACAACACATTAACCATAATGCATTTAACTCTACACTCATTCCTATATTCTTATTCCTCTATAAATCTATTTTACTTAGGAATTAAATCAATCCAATCGGATCATCCCAACTAAAGCTATGGCATTTTCATGCCAACTAGTCCATTTAATGATTACACTACTTTATTGAAGTTTGTATTACTCATTTTTCCAGGGTCTTAACTTCATATTTGACATTATCTCTTTGTACTATTTTAAATCTAAGGTGCTAAGGGTTCTTCTCCAATTGGAATCACCCAAATCGGAGCACCGAAACTCACGTTACGTCCAAAACAAACTTTACTCAATCTATATTCAAAACCTAACTGCATTAAAGGGCTTGCCACATGGCCCTACTTTGAATAAATTTTTAGGCCACTTATAATCAGAATTTGACGATGCCTATTTCTATATGTTTGATTCTTCTTGAAGTCTATTTTAACCAGAAACTTGAATCACTCAAATCGGATCAGAAATGAGCAAGTTATGGTCACAATACAACAAATGGTCGAAATAGGAAAACAGAGCATTTCCTGTACCGAGACAGTCCCTTGAATTTTTTTCCAGATTTGGTTCTTTTTGCCACTTTTGCTACCAATTAACATCATACAACTTTTAAAATTCATATACCTCAAGAATTTACATGGAATTCATCTAAAAACAACTCCACAACACTTGAAATGAGTGCTATGGAACCTCAAACCTCAAAACCTTAGGTGAAAAATCCAAGAACTCAACCTAGGTCCACTAATTCTTTTTAAACATCATATAATTTGATGATTCCATGTTTATTTTCTCCCCACTGGGGTTTTACTCTCATAACCCCAACAATTCAAGAGTTTATGTGCTCTACAAAACCTATATACTAAAGGAGAAAACAAATCTTCATCCAAACCTTAGGATTCATCAAAAATCCAAACATAAAGGATTCCATACCTGATTTTCGACCTCGTCCTCCTTCTCCTTTCCTCTTCCTCTCTTCTTCCTCTCTTCCTTTCTCCCTCCTTCTTAAAAACCGTGAAGCCCTAAAAATTTAGTTGAGACCAAAATGAGTTTTGTCTTGTCTCATGTCCTTTAGTCACAATTTTTCCTTAATTAATTCCTAAGTCCACAAGCACCAATATTGCAATAACCTGGAAATTTATATTATGGCCCATCTCTAATCCTAATTATGCCTATGTCTTTTTTGCTAAATGACAATTGTACCCTTCTTTTATTACCACATTCCGATTTTCTAAATTATCATTTCATAATTTCATCTCCAAAATATTACAATGTAACATTTAATACTCGTATACGCCCTTACCGTATCATGTAATAATTTCATCTCCAAAATATTACAATGTAACACGACACTGTGATACGCCTATCAGATCATGTACTCTGTACACTCTCTCTGACTCGGCGTTACAAAAATCCCTCCACCTTAGAACATTTCATCCTTGAAATGACAGACTAAACTCCAAAAAGAAAGTGAAAGGAAAATACCTCATTCTAAAATAATCGAGGGTAATGATCTGAGCGATCTGAGCCTTCTG
Organism: Tetrastigma voinierianum; assembly: GCA_016808115.1. Classification (NCBI taxonomy): domain Eukaryota; kingdom Viridiplantae; phylum Streptophyta; class Magnoliopsida; order Vitales; family Vitaceae; genus Tetrastigma; species Tetrastigma voinierianum. The sequence continues at coordinate 56,892 of JAEQBH010002727.1, forward strand.
GCCCCAAGCAAATTTCCTACCGTATGACTCCTCCACAATACCTTCACCAATGAATAGTCTTGTTGCGCAGAATCCTGCTCGACTACCGAGGATCCTGCAGACCGTTCCTCTTTCATACGCCAAATTTTCCTCGTATTTCCACCGTCGCTCACAATACATGTGAAGGGTTCGTATGTACTACTGAGCATAAACATGGAAAACATCGTGAATGCGATCGAGGTCGATGGCAACCTAATCGATATGCCACCTCTCCAATCCTCCCAACAATCCCGTATGGCCCAATATATCGTGGACCCACTTTCCACGTTTCAAATCTTTAGTATCGCCTTCCACGGGAAACTCAAAAATACCATATCCCCATTCTCAAACTTCTAGTCCTCAGCGATTGTCCGTGATAACTTTATGTCGGCTTCAGGTAATTTTCGCCTATCCCTTGTAACTTTGATCTTATCACAAGTCACTTGAACAATTTCCAAACCTACTAATTTCCTTTCACCTACCTCGTCCCAACAGACTGGAGTTTGACATTTCCGTCTATAAAGAGCCTCATAAGGGGCCATACCAATACCGCCTGATAATCGTATTGTATGCGACTCATCAGGGGTAGATGGGTGTCCCGGGCCCCTAAACTCCATAACACATGCCCTAAGCATATCCCTCTAAAGTCAGATAGTCCTTCAGACATTTCTATCCGTCTCGTGGGATGAAAAGTCAGCACGAAAATGCGCTTTAGTTGCCAAGGGCATTCTAGAACTCGTCAAACCGTGAGGTAAACCCGATCTCTGTCTCGAAACAATGGAAATCAAGTACTAAGTGTAGTCTAATAAATCTCAAGTAACTATAATCGGGGCTAACTTATCCAATGAATCACTATTCCTGATAGGGAGGAAATGGGCTGATTTCGCCATCTATCCACACAATCACCCATATCAGATCGTGGCCACTGGGCAACGTGGAAGTCCTACCACAAAATCCATACGATTCTCTCCCCATTTCCACTGAGGGATCGAGTGACCGTAAGAGTCCCGCAGCTCGATGTTCACCACCGATGTGAGACATCCTCGGAGACGAACTCGCACATCCCTCTCTTCATACCCTTCCACCAAAGAGTGTTCCTTTAGTGGTACGATACATCTGTGCTTCCCTATGGCTAACATAAGCGAGGAATGGGCTTCCGGCAATCTCTCTCACATCACCAAGCATCCGGTACACAACCTCTCGTCCCATTACCACTGCACTCATCCTCTCAATGACAAATCCTCACAGCTCACTTCACTTCCACCTCTCAACTTCACTCATCTCGCGGATCCCGAACCAAGCCTCTAATCCCGTCTCATCAATAAAGGACGGAGCATGAAATGTGGCTAATAGTGCTCCTTAACTGCTGGGCCCAATTTCACACCCATGACCCCAATTCTATGAGTTTGTGAAGATGCGCCCTCAAGTGTGATAGGAACTCATGGGTCTTCTACTAAGAGACCAAGCACCACGTCACTTTTCCGTGATTTATATCTAAATGGGTACATTCATAATCCTTGATCAGTTCAATCCATCTCCTCTGCCTCATGTTCAGCTTCCTTCGCGTAAACAGATAATCGTGAAGCTCTTATGATCCGTAAAATCCTACAAGGCACTCCATAAGTAATGCCCATATCCGTATGAAAATACTACTATCAAGCAAATTTCTGGCCGCTGCAGATAATTCGTCTCGTGCTTTCCAATCGCCCAAGATAAGGAAATCACCATTGGCCCCGCACACACACACAACCTAGGCCTCATTTAGAGGCATCACAATACACTCCGCAGCCATCCCGCCCGATGGAAGTGTGGGCACCGAGCCGAGGTCAATCTCCTTTCGCTCATCAAACTCTATCGACAAGCCTCTACCATAAAACGGTTCCTTCCCCTCGGGCTGGGCCTACCAAAGGTGCTATCTCTCGAGAATCCTCAACGAACTTACTCAGTAATACCCGCTAAACCTTAAAACTCCCCATCTCTATAACACTGCAGAGGTGTCCAATTCAAGATAGCTTCGACCTTCCGCATCCCCCTCCGCGTAAAACTATGTCAAAAAATGACACTGCCGAAAGCCAAATCGATAATTTACTAAGTTTAGCATATAACCGATGTTCCCACAATGTTTGCAGAATTATCCTCAAGTGCTCGTGATGTTCTTCTCCACTCGCCCACATAGATCAAGATATCGTCAATAAACACGTATCACAAACCGATCTAAGTAAGGCCCGAAAATCCTGCCTACGATCCATAAAAGCGCCGCATCAGGTCCAAAATGGCATGACTAGAAACTCAAAATGCCCATACCGTGTTCTAGCTGTCTTGGGAACATCCTCATCATGAACTCTCAACCGATGATAAACACCTCAAATCAATTAAAATACTCATTCTCAGAATCGAACAAAGAGATCATCAATCTCTAAGAGGATACTGATTACGCATTGCTACTTTATTCAACTCTCTGTAATCAATATATAATCACATGCCCTGTCCCTCTTCTTCAAATAGAAACCCCAAGGTTCCCCATGAGATGTGCTCTGGCCCGACGAACCCCTTGGTTTGACTCATTTCTTCCATCTCGCACCTTAAGTTCTTTCACTCATAGGGCCATCCCCAGAGTGGCGCCTCGGAATCGACTCGTCCTGCGGCTAACTCGATCCAAAATCAATCTCTCCTCGCCTTTGGGTAATCCCTGAAGATCATCCGAAACACATCCGGAATTCTCCTCGACTATCGAATGTCTTCCAATCTCATATCATCATCTCACCTCAATCGCATAGGCTAGATACCCCTTGACATGATTTCTGAGCATCTTCCCCAGCCTTACATCACGTACATCATACTCGAGGACAATATCTTTCTTACCCCACAAAAAGTAATCTCCGTTTCCTGGCCTACGTAACCAACTTCTTTCCTAAAACAATCCATGGTGCTGATGTCACACAACCACCATTCCTAATATCACATCAAAGTCCCTGGATGTTCAATAATACTAAATTGGCCATAAACTCACGGCCCCCTCAATAATCACTCTACAACCCATGTATACGATCTCGTTATAAGTGAATCTCCTGTAGGAAGAGAGACCACCATACTACAATCTATGGGCTGTATCTCTATGTCCATCAGGCACAATTTCGTTAAATAAACGAGCGAGCGGCACCCGATCTATCAAGGCATCACCATCAAAACTGGATAGTACTCCGTCATGACCTCTAAGCATCCGCTCCTCACGAGGATCTGCAAACACCTTAGCCTCGTGCTCAGGTTGTCCCATCTCCAGTTCCTCTGATGGCCGACTCTCTACCGCTGGGTCCCCAGACGAAAATGTGCAAGGGGCCTCCGTCTCGAAACCCCTCCGACTCACCCTCGACATCTACTCATCACTTAACTCGCTCTCGTCTCCGCTCCGTCCACTCCTGAATCCAGATCGCTGTAACTATATGTGGGCACTTTTCGCGAAGTGTCCCGTACGTCTTCACACTTAAAGCAACCGTCTGGTCCCTAATCCGCACTCACCATAATGGTTCTTCCCGCACTTAGCACATTCTCGCTTGGGACCTGAGCCACCGTCTGCGGCCCCACCGAACCCCTGGCTAGATCACGCTCGACGCCTCACGCCACCTACCCACCGTGTCTTTCCTCCCCTCTCAACCCACTGAACCTCCTCAACCACGTCGAATTCACTCCCGTTCTCGTCTGATCGGGTCGCAGCCTCGGGATTTCCAACCCCATGCTCCCCAACCCTAACTCCGCAACCTCTACCACCGTCAGCACTGCAGTGGCCGTCGACGCTACCATGGTCCTAACTGACGAAGTGTCACACCCCACCCCTACTATCTACAGTAGTTTACCACCCACAGAAACCCCACCGCTACCTCTAACGACTAGAAACTCCCGAAGGAAGCTGCCGCATTGCTTGCTAAAACCTCCTATAAATTTTTTTCTAACCTGCGGTTTTATAAATTTCTAAGAAGATAACAATTGCATAGACATGTCCCAAACCCGTATACACAATTTTACACAAATTCCAAATATGGCAACCAACAATATTCTTCAAAAGAGCCTCAAGCTCCACACACATTTCACAAAACTATATTATGTACATACATATGTCTATTATACAAATTCAAAGTATTTCCTTACAAGATTATTAATTACAAAGACTGACATACAAAAGTCGAGAATCCTACTATGCTCCAAATATTCGTGTACTCCGTGCACTGAAAATAGCTTTTAAATTAGTAACAATGAGCTAAACAGAGCCTGAGTGTATGGGATTTAGAAAATGTTTTGCTTTTCTAAAACATCTAAAAACCGTGAAACTGCTTACATGATATTTTCCAAAATATTTCTTTCTTTATTTCATATTTTACTTTAAAAGTTTCAAACTTATTGCCACTTGAAAGTTTATGAAACCTTCAAAAATCTCTCATTGCTTCGTTTATCTTACTTTAAAAGTTTCTAAAACTTTTCTCAACTCTTGCTTTAAAAGTTGCTCAAAACTTTTCATAAACCTTTGCTTCAAAAGTTTCTCAAAACTTTTCATAAACACGGGAGCCTGCGCTCAACCGCATGCTTTGAAATAAAACGGAGCCCGCTCAACTGCTGCTTTAAACTCTCCTAAGCCTGGCGACTGGAACCAATGGCTGACTTTTCAAACTCGTATATTGCGGTTTATAAAACATCAACCACTCGGAGGCCTATTTTTGCTTACTGCACTTAGTGAACACTAAGCCCTGGCGACCGTGCTCTGGAAGGACCCGTCCGCATCACCTTTTTTTCCTAAGTGAATTATGCGGAATTGACCTGGTCGCCATCACCATAATTTAGTTAGAGCCCATAACCTTATATACTCGCACGTGCCACTCTGCCCCTTAAATGCATGATGATGTCCTAAGTTTGCCGACCAGCAAAACTAAAATGCATGTATGAGATCCTAACACCACCGTGCACGTACGGAATACCTCTGACCGGTTTGCTTGCTTAAAACTAGGGAAGGCCTTGTTTTTGCCAAAATTTTCTTTTTGCTTGCTTGCTTGCTCTTTGAAAAATGGTTTTACAATTTAAAACCATTTGCTTGCTTACTTGCTTGAAAAATGGTTTAATCATTCAAACCATTTTGTTATTTACTTATTTGTTTGCCTAAACCAATGTCATTTCAAAGATGGTTTAACAAACCATTTGCTTTCTTTCTAAATTCATTGCTTGTTTCGAAAATGGTTTACAACAAAACCATTAAATACCAGCAAAAGCAAGCCATTATACACTAGTATTTGGAAAATGAGCTTGTAACACTCACCCTTGCTTAAGCAAAAACTGAGGGCACAGCTCCACACTTTTCCCGCCTTTACTTTTTTTAACCTACACACTAACCTAATACGACGACATATTAATCGCCTATGTATACGTGAGATAAACTAACCCACTTCACGCAAACATTTTAAGGTCACACAACATCTATATAAAGTCAAATTAACAATTTACCCTTGAGCACTAAAAACCCTAACAAAAAAAACCACCACTTGGCAATCTTTTCCAACAATACTATGGACTTTATTACTCCAAAATTATTCAAAAGGTCTTCAAAATTTATGAAACTTCTCCAGATCAGTCCTTTGGTATATCCAACATATCTTTGCAAATTTCAATGTAAATTCCTTCTAAGGCTCCTAACTACATAACACAAGGTACATGTTTTGATTCCAAACTCACTGAATTCACCACAAACATCTTTGATTTCGGGATCTTAACTCAGTACTTGAAATGGCTTTTCCACTATTTGAAGCTATGATCTAATGTTTTTCCAATTGAATCACTCAATTTGATCACCAAACTAAAGTATTGTATTTTACATCTAGATGACTCAATTTTGCAGAACAGAATCTACACATAGCTCCACTTTGAGCAATTTATGGGCACTTTTATTGCTAATTTGCATTCACTTCCTTCAGCTAACTTATTCCCCTAGATGTCTATTTTACCCAGACTTTAATCAATTAAATTTTGATGAGCAAACTCCACTTTATGGCCAAACACTACAAATCCATACCCAAAAACAGAAGAAAAATCAGTGAGCTACACGAGCTCACCTTTCAGTCCGCTGTATTTGGGAGCCTTAGAGCTGAACTGCCTTTGGTTCCTTTCATACATTTAGCCCCATTCTTGTCTTCTACCAATTGGAATCAATCTTACTGGATGATTGTAACTAACTATAACCAAAACAAAAATAGTATTTTACCAAATTTGACAGAATTTCCTTTTAAAAACCTAAACATTCTCCTTTACAATAATCCACTAAAATCAACATGGAATTCATCCAAACCAATCCTTCACAACATTCTTGAATTATGATTTGGAACTTCAAACCACAAAACCCTAGGTGAAAATGCAAGAACTCACCCGGTTATCCTCCACTTTATAAACCACATAAATAAGAGGATTCCATGGTTATTTTCAAACAATCAGTTTTTCCCCACAAACTCAAGAATCTCTAGGGTTAATGACCTCCGCACAAACCCTAGAACAAGGAGCAACTAAGTTCCATGGAAATGCATACCAAAAGCTCAAGACATCAAATACACTTAATTCCAAGACATACATACCTTGATCTTCTTCTCCTCCTCCTCCTTCTTCCTTCTCTTCCTCTTCCTTCTCTTGGCTCTCTCCTCTCCTCCTACGGGTTTGTTAGTTTTCGAGACCAAAACAGATTTTGGCTTTTTTTTCCCATTATTATAATATCAACTTTTCATTAATTAATATTTGATCTTCATCTCTTAATATTTGCACATCAACTCTTGTTATTTGTATAATGGCCCATCTCTCTCAATTTTTGATTAAATTTCAACCTCCATCTTTTTAATATTTGATATCAACTTGTATTATTTATCTTGCATACTATCTTCTCAAATTATGCCTTTTATATCCTTTTGAATTTACCACTTTACCCTTGCACTAGTACCCCTAGTCTCCTGGGTTCCTAATTTTATCATTAATAACAACTCCCAAAACTATTATAATGGCACTTAAGGCTCCTGTGATACGCCCTACGCTACATGCACCACCTTTCTGACCGGCGTTACAAATTCCTCCTCTGTGTGAACATTTCGCCCTCAAATGAATAACTAAACTCCAAAGAAAGGAAAGGAAAATACCTCATGTGGTATTGCGAGGGCATCGACTACAGATCCAGCCTCCGTTCCTGGGCAACGGCCTCTCATGATTCTTCCATAAGACTTTAACTAATGGAATCATTTTGCTTCTCAACACCTGTTCCTTTGCGATCTACTAACTGCACCTAAGTGTCTCTTCATAAGTCAAATTCTCCTTTAACCGCAATGGTCGCTTCTCTCAATACATGGAAGGATCCGATATATTTCTCAACATCGATACATGGAATGTATCATGAATCCTTGATAATTCGGGGTAATCTCAACTTGTAAGCCATCGCCCCACCTTGCCCACAATCTCATAAGGTCCAATATACTTTGACTAAGCTTGCCTCTGCTTCCAAATCTCAACACACCTTCAAGGTGAAATCTTCAAAAAGACTCGTCACCTATCTCAACCGCAGTCCCTACGATCATTGGGTCCGCATAGCTTTTCGTTTATCTTCATATCTTCAAGTTATCAATGTCTTCACTTTCTCCTCGGCGGATCCAGACAGTTCGTGGCCTATTAGTCTTCTCACCAACCTCATCCCGCAAAGACACCGGAGTCCACATTTCCCCCGCCATACAACGCCTCAAATGCGGGAGCCATGATTCATAATCGGCTTGATAGCTATTGTTGTAGGCAAACTCCATTAGTGCTAAGTGAGTATCCCAACTCCCTTTGAATTCCATCACATAAGTTTCCGCATATCCTCTAACGTCCGAATAGTCCTCCTCTGATCGACCATCCGGTCTGAGGATGAAATGCCAGCCGAAACAGCGCGAGTACTTGTGTCGTTTGCAACTAGCCAAACTCCGGGATGTGAACTCGGGTCTCATCCAAACTATCGAACCGAACCCCATGAAGTCTCACTATCTCATCCATACAATCGCCAAATTTTTCCAAAGAATCCTCTCAACATTAACTGTAGAAATGACAGACTTCATTAATCGATCAACTATCACCCATATAAGCATCATGCCGCCGAGTCCGTGGAAGACCCGTCACAAAATCCATATGATCTTCTCCCATTTCCATACCGGGAATGTGGAGTAATCGTATCTTCCCTACTTGCCTCTCGGTGCTCGCCACCACGACAGTTAGACATCCGGAGACTAAACTTGCAATCTCTTTCTTCATCCCATTCCACCGCAATGTTCTTTCAAACCCGCATATCTTCGGGTAATTACCCGACGCATAAAGATACGCAGCATGAATGTGCTTCTTCCATAATGTCTCTTCACCGCCATACTCCGCACTCATTACTCTCCGCCCTTTCACTATCATGCCATCATCTCAATTTGAAACTCGCTTTCCTTTTTCTATCTCTTCTTAAGTGACCATCTCGTGGATCCCGCGACCGGCCTGCTAGAATTCGATCCACTAAGAGAGGTCTAACATGAAATGTGGCTACACCAAGGCTCCCGAATCCTCGCCCCAATATCACCCCTAAAGCTCTTAGATCCACCAACGCGGGAAGATAACCTCGACTTCATATGAGACAAAAGAACTCTCCGTCGCCTGCCCTCAAGGCACCGCACGACATTAGCTTCCCCGGATGGTACTACTAAGATACAGAGTCCTTAATCAACTCCAAGCCATCTTTCGCTCAGTTTAACTCTTCGGGTGAAAATATATCAAGACTTTATGATCTCAGAAGATCCCGCATGAACACCATATAATGTTCCATATCTTCGCAGCAAACACGATCGGCCGTAAGCTCAAGTCATGTGTGGTACCCTCCTCATGCTTCTTCAAATTGCCTAGAGGCATATGCAATCACCCTATCATTCTCGGGCATCAAAACACAAACTGGGCCTCACGGAAGTACCATCAGAAACCACAAACCCATCTCTCCCATCAAGTAAAGCTAGAACTCGGAGCCGGTCAATCTACCCTTCAACTCCTCGAAACTCAATGCTGCATCCACCCAATCATACTGACATCTTTCCTAGTCGTACTGGGCTGGGCCGCATTCGAGAACCTCAACAAACTTCCTCAGAATATCCTGCCAAAACCAAGGAAGCTTCTAACCTTCTCGACATTTTCAAGGCTTTCCACTTACCACAGCCTTTCTATTTTCTCCTGGGGGATCCACACTCACCCTCACCGAGATCACATGACCTAGGAATGCCACCCATCGTCTCAAAACTCTACACTCTGGCTTCAACTTAGTGATACAACTGCCGCTCCCTCAGTGGTCTCAAACACAATCCTCGTGCTCGAATGTTCCTCCGAACTACCCGAATACACTAGGATATCATCAATAAAACTATGACGAACCTATCCAATACCTACCGAATACCCAGGCTCATCAAATCCATAAACGTCACGGAGCATTAGTCAAGCCAAATCCGCATCACTGTAAACTCATAATGTCCGTAGCGTGTCCCGAATGCGCCTTAGAACATCACCTCCCGCACTTCAACCGATGATACCCCGACCTCAAATCTATCTCTTGAGTACACCCTGACCCTCGGAGCCGATCGAATAACCCATCGATCCTAGGAGTGGATACATCGATTGGCGGATGGTAACTTCTGCTCACCGTCGTAATCTATACACGTACCGCAGGGACCCATCTTTCTTTTCACGAAGAGAACTGGAGCTCCCCATGGGATATGCTCTAATAATGAATCCCTTACTTAATACCTCTTCTAACTGAGCCTTAAGTTTCTCAACTCGGGCAGAGCCATCCTATAAGGAGGAATGGAAACGCTCACCCCCGGGATCAAATCAATGGTGAACTCCACCTCTTCTCGAGGTAATCCGCACATCATCCGGGAATACATCCGGAACTTCTAACAACTGAATCTCATCCACCGTGAGTCCCTCCTCCCTTCCCCCGTTTCCCACCACATAAGCTGGGATAACCCCGACAACTCCTTACGCTAAAGATTCTCGCTACCGTCATGGCGTTAGGATCATACTGAAGATAACACTCTACATATTCCCCTCGAACTTAACCTCCAATTCTCGCCTAGCGCAACTTTACTTTTTATAACAATCTAATGTGGCTCTATGGCTAGATAGCTAATCCATGCGAGAACACATCAAAATCCCTCATATCTAAGGCCATAAGATCCGCTGGAACTCCCGTCCCAATCGAACTCACTATCTCGACTACCTGTCGGGGAAGAACTGATCTCCAAATTTCGGAAGGGAAACCCCTCATACGACCCCCAATGGCCGGGTCTCATCTCGGAAGCGATCTAAGAAAGGCCCGGATGCAAATGAATGTGTGGCCCCGGGTCCACTAATGGCTAAGCATCATGATCAAGGATAGAAATAATACCAAGAACTACATCCGAGTCGCATCCGCATCTTCGGGCCGGGTCACAAAGATACTGCCTCGAAAGTAGTCTCTGTCAGACCCGGGCAATCGTCTACTTCACGCCACTTGCCCACTTACCCGCGCCGTGTCGTCCTCCGTCGGGACACCCTTCCCGACGACCGTGTGCTAATTGCACGGTGTTAAGACTGCTACCGATGTTTCAGACCAATCACTGAGGACACTCCCTAATAAATGGCCTTCCCGGCCACAATGGAAACACCCCAGATCGAATCTCTACACTCTACGATGTCGCCTGACACATATGACATACTGGAGAAGACTGGTGCCACCAAGTAACAACCGAGGGCCTCATCGATCCCCGACTGGGAGGTAGCTCTCGACTCCGCACTCCTACTGTAACCCTAATCTCTCGTCTTCTCTTTCTCTCAGCCAGATCAGTCTGCAGCTCATTGGAAGTGCCTGTGCACTCTTCCTTTCTTGCCTACTCCGATACATAAATTGGCCGTGACTTTGCTCAACTCTCGTAGAGTCGCCAACTAAGTCCCCCAATCTATTACGAGGAACTCGCAGACAAATGCACTCCTGATCCTGGTGGCCGCAACCTACTAAAACTCAGACTTCATGGTCATCATTTGAATATATGGAACCAATCTAACTAGTTCCAGAACCTCTTCTCATAACTGACACCGACATGTTCTTCTCTGCTCTAACCTCGAAGAACTCCTCGCCGAACCTTATGACTTCGAGGAAAGAACCTATCGCGAACTCACAAATTTGGTCCCATGATATGCCATTAGATACCTCCTCTCCACAGCCCCACTCAATCCTTAGCCCCGTCTTCCATCGAAAAACTCGAAAACAAGACTCTTTGCCTATTTCCAGGCAGCCTATAACTCCATGAACTTTATTTACGCTAAGGTTTAGCCATAACCAGCCATTCGATCACCACGCGTCATATTACTGGCGCCGCCTTCGTATTTCTCTATCGACCTCCTGTGTTTTCAATAACCTCTCTAGGTACAGAGGCTCATGACTTCGCGACAAAGGCCGCTATGGCTACTATTTCACAAGCACCGTGCCAATTCCGCTTCACCAAACAATCCCGCACTCGAGCCCTTCCCTCGTGGCCCGTATGGGTCCAAATTTCGACCCCGGTCGCTGGGAGGGTCGATTCATAGAGGCGTGAAGTGGAACCAACTATGTGCTCATCCTCCTGTGCACTTCAGGACGCCACTTCCGAATGATTTCTCCCAGACGACCGACGTCCCTCCGCCTCGACATAGTCGTATAAAAATAAACCGCTTTAATACTTTCAATCACCTCATGTATGTACTTTGAATTGAAAATGCATTATCGCGTAGTGTAAAATAAAGGTATACGAAAAACTACGATGCTTAATAACCACTTATGCTCTGATACCACCTTGCGTGGTATCATCTCTCCTCATGTCCTAGGTTATTGTATACAACCTGCTCTGATACCACCTTGTCACACCACCCCTACTATCGGTGTGTGTCGCACACCATCAGAAATCCCCACCGCTAATTTAACGACTAGAAACCCCGTGGCCAAGTCGCATTGGTCATAAACCTCCTATAAATTTTTTTTTTTTTCTAAACTTCAGATTTATAAAATTTCTGCAAAGATAACACCGATATAGGACATGTCCCAAACCCGTATACACAATTTTACACACTCCAAATATGGCAACTAACAACATTCTTTCAAAAGAGCCTCAAGCTCCACACATTTTCAAACTATATTATGTACATACATATGCTCCATTATACAAATTCAAAGTATTTCCTTACAAGATTATTAATTACAAGACCGATACAAAAGTCAGAGAATCCTACTATGTCTAAATAGTCTCGTGTACTCGCATTCGAAAATAGTTTTAAAATGCAAAATAATGAGCTAAACGAAGCTCGTTGAGTGTACATTTTAGAAAATGTTTTGCTTTTTCTGAAACATCTAAAACTCGTAGCTTTACTTACATGATATTTTCCAAAAATATTTCTTTCTTTATTTTATTATTTTTACTTTAAAGTTTCAAACTTTTATTGTTCGCTTACTTGAAAGTTTATAAACCTTTCAAAATCTCGCTTGTTTGCTTTATCTTACTTCTTAAAAGTTTCTTAAAACTTTTCTCAACTTTTGCTTTAAAGTTGCTCAAAACTTTTCATAAACCTTTGCTTCAAAAGTTTCTCAAAACTTTTCTTATAAACACGGAGTCTGGCTCAACTGCGATGTTGAAAATAAAATCCGAGCCCGGCTCAACCGCTTGTTTAAACTCTCCGAAGCCTGGCGATCGAACCAATGGTTGATTTTTCAAAACTGTATATTGCGTTTATAAACATCAACCACCGGAGGCCTATTTTTGCTTATCGTATTCTGAACACTAAGCCCTGGCATCATGTCGAAGCACCCGGGGTCCGCATCACCTTTTTTTTTTTTTTTTTTTCCTATGAATATGGTGGAATTGACCTGGCTCATCACCATAATTTAGAGCTCATAACCTTATATACTCCGCACGCTACCCGCCCCTTTAAATGCATGATGTATGTCCTAAGCTCACGACCAGCAAAACTAAATGCCGCACAAGAGATCCTCAACACCACCGTGCACGCATTCCGAATACCTCGACCGGCTTGCTTGCTTAAAACTGGGGAAGGCTCACACAAAATTTTCTTTGCTTGCTGGTTGTTTTGGAAAATGGTTTTACAATTTAAAACCATTTGCTTGCTTACTTGCTTGAAAAATGGTTTAATCATTCAAAACTACTCGCTATTTCTTACTTATTTATGGTTTTACAATTTAAAACCAATGCTTGCTTCTTTCAAAGATGGTTTAAATCAAAACCATTTGCTTTCTTTCTAAATTCATTGCTTGCTTCTGAAAATGGTTTACAACAAACCATTAAAATACCAAAGGTAAAAGGGGCCATTATGGCCATCTAGCATTTTGGAAATGAGTTTAGAACACTCCACCTCTTACTTGCTAAAACTGAGGGGCACAAGCCTAACACTCCTCTTTTCCCGCCTTACTTTTTAACCTACACTCCAACCATCACGATGACATATTAATCGCCTATGTATAGTTTATAAACTTAATCGCACTTCACACGCAAGTCACTTTAAGGTCACACAACATTCATATAAAGTCAAATTAACAATTTACTCCTTGAGCACTAAAAACTCCTAACAAAAACCACTCATTTTGGTGTACTCCTTTTTCCAACAATACTTATGGACTTATTACCAAAATTATCTAAAAGGTCTTCAAATTTATGAAATCCTCCAGATCAGTCCTTTATATATCCAATGACATCTTCTTTAAAATTTCAATGTAAAATTCTCTTCTAAGGCTCCTCAACCACATAACACAAGTTACAGCATGTTTTTGATTCCAAACTCACTGAATCACCTACTGTGATTTCTGGGATCTTAACTCCATAATTTGGAAATGGTTTCTTCACTATTTGAAGCTATGACTTAAGGTTTCTTCTCCAATTGGAATCACCCAATTTGATCACCAAAACTCAAGTTATTGTATTTTTACATCTAGATGACTCAATTTGGCTAGAACAGAATCTGCACATAGCTCCACTTTCTTGACAAATTTTATGGGCACTTTGGATTATAATTTGCATTCACTTCCTTCAGCTAACTTATGGCTCTAGATGTCTATTTTACCCAGAATTTTGAATCACTCAATTTGGCGAGTGGAAACTCACTTATGGCCAAAATACTACAACCATACCCAAAACAGAGCAAAATCAGTGAGCTACACGAGCTCACCTTTCAGTCCGTATTTGGGAGCCTTAGAGCTACAATTTGCTCTTGGTCCCTTCTATACATTTGTAGCCCTATCTCTTATGGTTCTTACCAATTGAATCAATCTATTTGGATGATTATAACTTAATCTATAACCAAAACAAAAACAGTGGTTTTACCAAATTTTGACAGAATTTCCTTTAAAAACCTAACATTCTCCTTTTTACAACAATTCATCAAAACCAACATGGAATTCATCCAAACCACCCCAACACTTGAATTGGTGATTTGGAACTTCAAACCACAAACCCTAGGTGAAAATGCAAGAACTCTACCTAAGGTCCCCAATTCTTTTATAAACCACATAAATAAGAGGATTCCATGGTTATTTTCACCAATTGGGGTTTTTCCCCACAAATCCTGGGTACCCTAGGTTAATGTGATCTCTCCACAAAACCCTAGAACAAGAGTAACTAAGTTCCATGGAAATGCATACCAAAAGCTCAAGACATCAAAATACACTTAATTCCAAGACATACATACCTTGACTTTCTTCTCCTCCTCCTCCTTCTTCTTCCTTCTCTTCCTCTTCCTCTCTGGCTCTCTCCTCTCCTACGTGGTTTGCTAGCCTTTGAGACCAAAATATGATTTTGGCTTTTGTTTTTCTCCCATTATAATATCAACTTTTCATTAATTGAATATTTGACCTCATCTCTTAATATTTGCAACATCAACTCTTGTTATTTGTATAATGGCCCATCTCTACTTTGATTAAATTCTTTTCGTCCTCCATCTTTTTAATATTTGATATCAACTTGTATTATTTTCATTTTGGCATACTACTTCTCTAAATTATGCCCTTTATATCCTTTTGGAATTTACCACTTTACTCCTTGCACTAGTACCTCAATTTCCGGGTTCCTAATTTTATCATTAATAACAACCCAAAACTATTATAATGGCACTTAGTGTCAGATACGCCCCTACGAAGCATGTGTACTGTACACCTTTCTCGGGATCAGCGCACGAAGACCTACAAAGAAATCTTCTTGGTCTTCAAACTGGCCATCCCCGATAAATGGGACATGTCTGACTAGCCTGCAAAACCCCGCTCATAACTGTCACGTAGAGTTGTCCCCAAGCCCAAATTTAAAGAACTCCTCGCCCTCGCTTTCTAACTGGCTGGAACAACCATCTGTAAACTCCTTCCTAAACCGCGGCCCAGACACTCGGGCATCTCCTTGAACTGCCCTCCACCACTCCAATGCTTTGTCCCGAGAAAGGCGCGGCAATGACCATCCGTCATCCACGTACATCGCATCACCCGGTAGACCCGCTCATTTCCTCTAACCATGACGGGGTTTTTCTCGGTCTCCCAATCCATCATATGTCGTGCCCCTAGCTTCGCCCTCTCTATAGAAGCTAACGGCTCGGGGCCGGCCGTAATGCAGTGGCTAAAAGCTGGTTTTCATTCGCTATAAAGGTGTTCGCCCCCTCCCACAACCTCGTGGAGGCGGTGGCGGCCCTCGTCTCGTGGTGGCACAAAATACCTCAGACCGTGGTGGAGGAACATAAGCGCACTCATCAACATATTCCTCGTGGTGGTACCACTGCCCCGTGAGCCTCCCCGTGGGGTCGGCTCGACGCATCGCATTTTCCGTGAATTAAAAAATTAATATGTCATGTAATGCATATATGATTTTAAATCACATAAATAATTTTATGAAATTTTAAATAAAACATTAAACAATCATGAAAATAAATTTTCAAATCTTTATAACATTTTCAAACCGTGGCCTCGATACCACGTTGAAGGACCCCGAATCTCTGATTAACTACATGAACCCGAGGACCTCCGCACCCAATGGATATAGAAACTTTTCCTCAAACAGTCAAATAAAATCCACTGAGCTAACCCCCTTTGGCGCCCCACATATCTTTAGAAAATAATGTGGAAGCTTAAGTGTAAAATTTTTTTCTTTCCTTTTCAAACACTCGATTTTTCAGAAAATCCGCTAGGAGTTTCCTCCGTTTTTTCTGGACTTTCCCAAATTTACAAACCCAAAACATTTAAAAACACTTCTAATCTTTCAATCCTCAACTTCTCAACTTCCGCTTTGTGACCTCTCGTCCACAACCCAATCAAACACAATATATATATATATATATACATTTATTCATTTCAATCATCAAACATTTCACACTTCTTCAATTCCATGCATTTGTTTTTATCGTGATTGGGCTTGACACTTAAGCCGACCGCCTACGCACTCATCCACCGAGGATCAAAGCCCACGTAGTTCCTCTTTTCAAAATATGTACATCTATACATATATACATAACAAAATATTCAATATATACAATATGAAAATATATATACACGCAATCACAAATTACGCCTCCCCAATGGGCTCGACTCCATCGCACAAGAGTGGTCCTCTATCGACGCACCTGTCTCGGGTCCTGAAAATGTTTTTGAAACACACAGAAAAGAATGAGCTGAAGGAGCCTGAGTGTGCCACATTTTCATTGTATAACATTTTCAAGATATATCAAAGAAATAAATACTTATACAATTAAAATCCATTTATGCCTTAAACATTTATGCCTTAAACTTTTCTTTCTTTCTTTATAATAAATACTTATACAATTAAAATCATTTTATGCCTAAACTTCTTTCTTTATTTCTTTCTTTCTTTCCTCGACTGAACCCAGGAAATAAACACACCGAACAAGCTTCTGCAGATCGACGACGTAGGACAAATACATTCCAAGCCATAACCACTATCAACAAGGAGAAACTCACGCTTGTACAGGGTTCCAGTCATAGCACCTTATCACGTGTAAGGATATTACTCTAGACACCTAATTCTCCCCGCTAGTAACCTATAATTTTACCCCTCTAAATCCTTACACGCCTTGGGGCGCATTCTCGGCCGATATCACTATAACACTCATATGGGGTTGGGTAACCATCGGGCAAAGATTTCTTCCAAATACATTTATAAATCCATTTAAAACCTTTTTACTTTACTTACGCCTATACATTTTTGCATTCTTCTTTACACATTTTTAAACTTTCATAATGCTTTAACATATGCATACATATATAAACATTTAATATAAATACATATATTTAGGTAAAGTAAACATTTATACATTTACTGTTATATCTATGAATATCCATATATAAACATTTATATTAATCTTTCTTTTTCTCATTAAATTCATTTACCTTTAAAACTCAATTCTCAAAATATTAGTTTTACACTGCGCCACCGCTCTCAATCCCGCTTGCTTCCCGGGTCGAGTTCCCTGCTCCTTCCGATAGTCCTTTTCACCTTTTTCAAGAAATCACAACAACACATTAACCATAATTTTTGTATTTAATTCCCATACACACTCATTCCTATATTCTTATTCCTCTATAAATCTATTTTACTTAGGAATTGGAATCAATCCAATCGGATCATCCCAACTAAAGTTATGGCATTTTCATGCCAACTAGTCCATTTACCGATTACACTACGGACAGTTTGTATTACTCATTTTTCCAGGGTCTTAACTTCATATTTGACATTATCTCTTTGAACTATTTTAAATCTAAGGTGCTAAGGGTTCTTCTCCAATTGGAATCACCCAAATTGGAGCACCGAAACTCACGTTACGTCCAAAACAACCGGGCTAATCTATATTCAAAATCGAACTGCATGGGCTTACACACGGGCCCTACTTTGAGTAAATTTTTAGGCCACTTATAATCAGAATTTGACGATGCCTATTTCTATATGTTTGATTCTTCTTGAAGTATATTTTAACCAGAAACTTGAATCACTCAAATCGGATCAGAAATGAGCAAGTTATGGTCAAAATACGACAAATGGTCGAAACAGGAAAACAGAGCATTTCCTGTACCGAGACAGTCCCTTGAATTTTTTTCCAGATTTGGTTCTTTTTGCCACTTTTGCTACCAATTAACATCATACAACTTCTACAATTCATATACCTCAAGAATTTACATGGAATTCATCTAAAAACAACTCCACAACACTTGAAATGAGTGCTATGGAACCTCAAACCTCAAAACCTTAGGTGAAAAATCCAAGAACTCAACCTAGGTCCACCAATTCTTTTTAAACATCATATAATTTGATGATTCCATGTTTATTTTCTCCGAATTGGGGTTTTACTCTCATAACCCCAACAATTCAAGAGTTTATGTGCTCTTTGCAAAACCTAGACTAAAGGAGAAACAAATCTTCATCCAAAACCTTAGGATTCATATCAAAAATCCAAACATAAAGGATTCCATACCTGATTTTGACCTTGTCCTCCTTCTCCTTCCTCTTCCTCTTCTTCCTCTTCCTTTCTCCCTCCTTCTTCTAAAAAAACCGTGAAGCCCTAAAAATTTAGATGAGACCAAAATGAGTTTTGTCTTTGTCTCATGTCCTTTTAGTCACAATTTTTTCTTAATTGCACTTAAGTCCACAAGCATTCAATATTGCACATTAACTCTTGATATTTATATTATGGCCCATCTCTAACTTAATTATGCCTTACATATCCTTTTTTTTGCTAAATGACAATTGTACCCTTTCTTTATTAACATATTCGATTTTCTAAATTATTTCATACTTCCTTATCTCCAAAATATTACAATGTAACATTTAATACTCGTATACGCCCTTACCGTATCATGTAATAATTTCATCTCCAAAATATTACAATGTAACATTTAATACTCGTATACGCCCTTACCGTATCATGTACTGTACACTCTCTCGGGACGGGGCGTTACAAGTTTAGTTTATCAAATAATTGAAAGAGTTTGATTTGTATAATGGATTTGGTGAGTCGTGGAACTCGCTTCGTTGCATCAATTGATTGAACCAAGTTGTGTATGTCCTTTAGTCTACCAACACAGCCATGGAGATTGTAGAGGAGAATCATATGAACAACCCAACTACATGAATCTCAAAGAATCAATCAAAGCTACAGAACCTTCCAAGTATGCTCCTCCTCCTCTCCAAGGCCTTTAATGGAGCATACCGCCAGGCATGTATGAAATCAATGGTAATTCTGAGGTGATAAGAACGGGTGTCGCCTTATACCCCCACGCTAAGTTCTCGCAAGGATCTTTACCCACCATAGCAATTGATAGAATGAATTGGATTAAGTCCAACAGAGAAGAATATTTTTTATTCATAATAACCAGATCTTTGCATCTACATCTTTATGTAGATATTGTGAGATCCTACAATCAAGCTTATTCCTATAATTAAGTTATTTGCCCAACGTAGAAATCTCTCTAAACTAGGAAATAATATAAATAGTAATAGGAAAGAATTTACAATAAAGAGTCTTTGACTATTAATATTACTCTAACCACGCCTCAATATTAGTACTAAACAGCAATATTTTGCTTAATATTCATCGTGGATGTGCCGACAGGCTTCAATAGCCTTGAACAATGCGATCCTCTTTGCCACCCCTAATGTGCGCTCCTCACAGACCCGAGCATCGTCCTTGGTGTGGTAGCCTGCTGGTTTTCAGAGATGCATCCTCCATCCGGGAGAAGCCACAACTTTGACAAGTTTAGATTGAGCGATATGCAGAAGATTTTCTAGGCCGCATCATGGTGTAGCTGATTGTGAAGTTCTCTTTGTCTATTGCATCAACCCTGTGTGTCATGCTTTTGAATTTGCTCCCTGCAGGAAGAAACCAGAAAGAAAAGAGAACATTAATTTGTCTATAATTCTGTTATGTGCCAAGTGATATATATAGAGAGTATATAGTATATATATATATATATATATATATATATATATATATATATATATATATATATGTTATGCAAATTAAAAGTCTCGCAATGTCTCACATCGGTGAATGATAACGCTTTTGAGTATATAAGCATGAATTATATCATACCGATGTGGATGGGTGTATGAGGTTTCATAACAAGTGGTATCGTAGCCGAATTCCGCTTAACAATGTGGGATGGAAGTCAACAATGATGCGGTGGGTCTCTCTAATGTATGCCAAGCTTACATAAGGCTTGGCCCAAACGCAATGAAGGAAAATCATTTGTTTGAGTGAGTGTTTAAGAGGAGGATTGTCGGGTAAAAATCAAAAGTCTTATATATATAGTATATATATATATATATATATATATATATATATATATATATATATATATATATATATATATATGATTATAATAGAAAGTACAAATTAACTAACCTTCTCCGGCTGATTTCCACACAATTTGATAAATGAGGGCATTATCTGAATGAGGCCGTCGAATCAAGAATAAGCAGCCTTGAACATCTCTGGGTCGGGAATTGAACAAGTCACCTCATCCTCATAAAAAACAATCTATGATTGATCTTTAGAGTTTGAAAGATTAAGGATCAAAATATTAAGACTGAAGAGAGAAATGATTCGAGGCGAGAGAGATGTGAGACCAAAGGGTGTTATTTATAGATGGAATGGACTAAGGTTTTCTCCTGTGAAGGTGTTTCTCTGGTTGCTTCTGAGGAAGGTTCTGTGTGGGAAATCCGCTGGTTAATTTTCCAAGTGGTAGTCTAATTCCTTTTTTCTTTCTTTCCTTCTTTTTATTTTTCAGGATAAAGGAAAATACAAAAGGGCAAAAATGATAAACAAAACAATCAGGTGGATCTTATTATCAACCACTAGAAACTTATATCCTCTACTTTCAAGCAAGCATGGCATTTACTGGGTAACAACACGTGAATGCCGTATATGAAATGAATATTTTCTTTAGATTATAATTAAACATTGTCACTATCACTTAAAATGTGGGCAAGATGGTTGGAGTCTCTTCTATCTTAATTAAGGGTTTCTGAAGTTCAAGCCCTGACTACAAATCGTGTTTCAGGATAGAGTTTTACCATCCTGGTGGTCCATCCCAGCTTGTATAAAGATTAATGTGATATGGTTTAAAAATGGTTTTCGTATGTTGTGTATGCATGAACCCGCTTAAGATGTCTCATGGTGTGACCAAAAATAAAAATACAAATTTAACATTGTCACTGGTAGGGCATCCAAGTTACTTTTTGATTAAGATATATAAATTTGTAGTTATAAATCTTATAAAGATTGTATAATATTAGTGGATTCATGGAAATGGCATAATCCCAGTTCAGAAAATGCGTAATTAAACAAATGATGATCCCTCAATTTAAACTCGGTGTGTAAACAAATTCGAATGTTAAAAACAAATTCATATATATTCCCGACGGCCTTTCTATTTTTCTCAACAACTAGAAGCCTTGACTTGTTCAAAAATGGATGGCTAGCTGCAATGACTCCAAGATGATAATAAATGGAAGATCAAAAATTTGGAGTGCAAGATAATGTGAAGGCCGTTGCATTGGTATTTTGCATATCGCAAACCTTTCAAATAAAAATTGAAATATTTGTTTAAAATACACCAAATAATCCAAAATTCCAAATCTAACGTTTTCTTTTCTTTTCTTTAGAAAATAAATCATTATAAACAAAATACTTTGTCTTTTTAGGTATTTACATGTATCTTATTAAAAAATTTTATTTTTAAAAGAAAATAATAACTGCATTTTTGTCAAATGTGATCAAAAATTTATTTAAGGTTGATTTTCGAAATTCATGTTTCAAAGGGTCTTTTTGATTGAATATATTGAAATATATTTTTGTCAATAGTGAGTCCTTTTTTTGCTTAAGAATATCAGGAGGGTTACATTTACAAATTGGAAGGTAATGCATCCATCATTGACTGGTTGGTAAGGGTTCTTTTCTACTAAATCGAAGCATTAAGAAATATGTTGAGGGAGTTTAATGACTTATCCATATGTTTTTTTTCGGGGGAAGAACTAGGGAAAGAAAATAAAAGTGGAAAATGTAAAGGAATAAATTAAGGAAATAAATTTGGGGAAAATGAAAAAGAGGTTTAAACTTAATAAATAAATTTTATATGTTTATTTGTTTCTTTTATCATATAAGGACAAAGAAATTTTTAAAATATTTAAAATTTTATAGATTTTAATTATATTTCATTTATATTTTTCACTATGAAAACAAACACGAAAATTCATTTTTCTTATTATTTTTTCTCTTTCCTACACTCATGTTCCAAACATAACCTTTGGCAATATTACTGATGTTTATAATCTAGTTCTTGTAAAGGTTTTGCTCCAAATCTTGGAGATATATTATCCCTAAAATCAACAATTGGATGCTCAAATTGAAACCCACCAAAAACTCGCCTCAATGAGACAAACACAATCAACTTGTGTTGAAATCAAAGATAATAATAAAATACGAAAACAAAGACAAACACCAAGATTTTACGTGGAAACCATTATAAGAAAAAACCACTGATAGAAGAGAAAACTTCACTATGAATATGAGAAAAATTAATGAGTACAGTTGAATAGATAATAAACCTTAATATATTGATATGATGACATTTCCCAAAACACAAAAGATCCATATTTTTGGCCTCAACATTTTATTTTCATAAAAGTTACACTAAGAGCCTTCTCAAGTCGCTTATATAAGCCCAAACCAAAATCGACCACATCAACAACTTGCCTTCACTTTCATCCAATTTGGAAAAGTCCAAAAGTCCACCCGCTTTTGATGATCAAATTAGTATTCACTTGAAAGTCTACTTCAATTTTACTATAAAAATAAAATAAGTAAACTCGCTCTATAATATTTTATCTTCCCAGTGTTTTTTTCCAAGATACAATTACTGTGTAGGCTTGCGAGGGATTGGTCCTCATTAATGCTATTCTTCATCAATCCTTTTGGAGTCATTAGAGGCTTCCATCCATTTTTGAAATGTTTTGAAATAAGGTTAATGTTTCATGGACTGGATTATGCCATTTGGCTGACTCATTGTAGAGGGTGCCACGAACCCCAGAAATATATCAAAAATTACTTGAATGTCGTTGCTAGCTATAACCATGTTGAAATCATTGGCATAATAATAAAATACGAAAATAAAGAAACATACCAAGATTTTATCGGAAACCCCACCGAAAAACAACCACGTATAAAGAAGAAGGTTTCACTCATGAATCAAAATAATAGTTTCAAAGTACAACGGAATAAAGAATAAACCCTAATATATTAACATAACAAAAATACTCAAGCAGAAAAGTCGCACCTCTGCCTAGCCCCTAATATGTTAATATCTATCAATCTAGCCCCTCTTTTACCAAAACAAATCCCTGTTTTTTTTTTCACAAAAGTCGCACCTTTGACCTTTGGGTCAAACAATAACCCAAAACCAAATTCGAATCATAAATCAATACAAATTCACTACCTGTTATATTCTACATATTGTTTACAAACCTGTAAATGTACTAAAAGTAAAGTACTAGCCCTCAGATGTCTTTCGAGTAGAAGGATAAGTTTCACCCTTTTTTTTCTCATGCTTTCTCACCCTCCCAATGAAAAGAAATTAAAAGGATCGACCACAACTTGAATATGAAACAGAAAATTCCAATATGAGATCATAGTTCTCCTTTATGGAAAATAGTGTCTTACTTTGAACCTTCCTCACATGCATCTTGCTGTTAGAAAACTAGAGACTCACCTTCACATCATCT
Source organism: Tetrastigma voinierianum (assembly GCA_016808115.1). Lineage (NCBI taxonomy): Eukaryota > Viridiplantae > Streptophyta > Magnoliopsida > Vitales > Vitaceae > Tetrastigma > Tetrastigma voinierianum. The sequence goes on from JAEQBH010002727.1 coordinate 80,750, forward strand.
ATAAATACCACCCCTTGTTCTCACATCTCTCCTCACCTCAATCCCCATTCTCTACAAACCAACCTTCCTTGTTTCTTCCTCTTTTGATCCTTTTCATTTCAAACTCTAAGATCGATCATGGGTGTTTTCACTTATGAGGATGAGGTCACTTGTTCAATTCCTCCATCCAAGATGTTCAAGGCTGGTATTCTTGATTCTGATAACCTCATTCCCAAGATACTGCCCTGGTCATCAAGTGTGTGGAAATCCTACAAGGCGATGGAGGCCCTGGAACCATCAAGAAGATTCACTTCGGAGAAGGTTAGTTAATTTGTACTTTATATTATAATCATATATAGATTCATAGCCGTTAATGGCATGATATTTATATTAAACTCAAATCCTACAAGCTCGAAGCCAGAGAGTCGATCGCTTAATATGGTATCAGAGCCTAGTTTGGTAGGAGGTCCTGTCTGAGCCACCTTGTGATTTATCTCCATTTGTTCATTTGAAATTTTTGAAAGAATCTATTTTGTTTGCTTACCTCTCCACTGCCTCAGCATGGGTCGCAGACTTGAGATATAGTGTTAATGGCATGATATTTATATTAAACCTAAATCCTATGAGTTTGAGCTTTTAGTAGAGTTGATCGTTTCCGTTCATAACCAATATGGGACATTATGAGAATTTTGGGTGCACACATAACAATCCTCCCCTCGAACAAAGTTCCACCAAGCCTCTCTCCAACCGTGGATTTTTCCTTCATCAAGGCTTCGGGGCAACACGCCTACATAAAGCACCATCTATCACTGCTAAGGTGGCCCACCACATCATTTTGTTCGACTTCCACCTACATGGTTAAACTTGAACCCGACTCTGATACCACTTGTTGAGAAACCTCATGGACCTATTCACATCAATATGATATAGTTCATGTTTATATACTCATAAACCTTCACATTCCTAATCGATGTAGAAAATTGTGAGACTTTTGGGTGCACACCCAACATACTTATATACTTAACATAACAGAATAATAGACTAATTAATTAATGTTATCTTTTCTTTATGGTTTCTTCCTGCAGGGAGCAAATTCAAAAGCATGACACACAGGATTGATGCAATAGACAAAGAGAACTTCACAATCTGCTACACAGTGATCGAAGGAGAAATTCTGACGGGCGGCATCGAATCCATTTCTCATGAGCTCAAAGCCAGGGTTCCGTGATGGAGGATGCATCTACAAGAACATCCGCAAGTACCACACCAAGGGCGATGCTCAGGTCTGTGAGGACCACGTTAAGGGTGGCAAAGAGGAAGCTCTCGCATTGTTCAAGGCTATGAAGCCTACGCCTCAAAGACATACTGATTTAATATTACAAAACATGGTCATTTAGTAATTTGTATCGACAATATTAGTCGCCCTGATGAGTCCACTTTCATATTCGTGAGCATCTTTTAGCGTTTCTGCTTATCTGGCTTTGAAATAAGAGTTTCATTCCTAGGAGTGATCCTTGGAGTAGAAGTACTTGTAATTTTTGTCAGAATGAGTCATCACACGCATGCATGTACCGCCACAATAAATATATTTAAAACTGCTTACTAATTAAGTTGTTGATTTATGAACCCAGATTTGGTTTTATGTTTATTTCCGATCCGAAGACCTACAGTGCGACTGCGACTTTTATGAAAAGAAAAAATTTAGAAAAATTAGGGATCTATTGTGGTAGCAAAGGGGTTAGGTTTATTCTATTTTACCTATAGTATGTTTCTTCTTATTCGTGATTTTTTCCACAAGTGTTTTCATGTAAATCTGGTGTTTTTATTTGTTTTTGTATTTTATTATTATGTCATCGATTTCTACATAAGCGATGTTCTCCAAAATTGGCACTAGGATTGTTGTAAGGGAATTACTACAGGGAGGAATTTATTTTTGAAACCCATAAACATGGTTGTCTAAATTGAAAATTAGTACTTCATTTGAAAAACCATCTTTGAACTTAGCTTGTTTAGAAAATATGGTTTCTATAAGTCAGGATTTAATTTTTGGGGAAATTAAGACATCAATTTTTTCAAACTCGGCCTTTGATGAAGACAAAATCAACATATAAGGCCATCGCAAATATGACTGTTTATTTATTGCAATATGCTGAAATGAGGGAAATTCCAGGAAATTAGAAAGAGTTTTAGACATTATTCTTTCAATCACAGAGAGTTAAAATAATATGTGTGAAACAGTCAAGGTTATTACACTGGGGAGAATGGTAAGAAATATAAGAGGTTCATGAGAGTATCGAGGAAAAAACTGAGAGGATTGTGAGCATATCGTGTGTGTGACATCTTGCGCCGCTTTATCTCATAGTGGATTATTTTTTCAGATTTCACAGAGATTTCCCCACTCGAGGGTTTTACCGTATTTTATCTGTGTCATTATTATTTTACCATCTTATTATCTGCAGATTTACTTAGCCACCCATCTATACTTTCATTTCCCGAAGATTGGCATTGTCACCCAATTACGATTTTATCTTGTGGATTGGCATTGCCACCCAATTGCTGTTTTATTCTATTGATTGGTCTTGCCTCCAAATTGTTGCTAACAATTATGGTGGATTAGCAAAGCCACCCAAATAGGTCACTCACAATCCTAATAATCATTCCTTAAGTTTGTTCACAATAAATAAATAGTCAACTTACTTTGAAATGAAAACGATAATCGAGGAATGGCTGAATAGTATTTTTATTATAAGAAGTTAGATAATCATTCAATAGGAACCTATTCTTTATATATATATATATATATATATACATAAAACAAAAAATTGTTTTATAAATAATATATTTATGGATTACACCATCATCACTCTCAAAATAAATTTCGCTTTCGATCCAAGCAAAGAATATTTCACTAACAACATTCTTGCTTAAAATAAAAACTTTTTTTTCTCGATATTTATTAATTAAGGCAATACAAGAATGATATCATTCATTGTAATAAAACATTACAAGTAATATTCAAGGATTGCACCTAGGAAAGTATTATTTCTTGAAGAGGTTACTGGCCATATATATATATATATATATATATATATATGACAAACACTGAAGATCCAAATTCCTAACTTAATAGCAGCTTACTATGAATATGAAAGTGACCAGACTGAACTCAAGGAGAGACTTAGAATAACATTGTCTCAATATTAGTAATTCGCACAACAATATTTTCGCTTAATATTCATCAGATGTGCCGAGACTTGAGGCTCAATAGCATTGAACAATGCGAGACCCTCCTTTGCCACCCTTAATTGTGCTCTTCACGCACTCGAGCATCGCCCTTGGTGTGGTATTTGCTGGTTTTCTTGTAGATGCATCCTCCATCTGAGAAGCCACAACTTTGGAGCACATGATGAAATCAATTCAATGCCGTTGCTCGTAACATCTCCGCGATCACAGCAGTAGCCGATTGTGAAGTTATCTTGTCTATTGCATCAACCCCAGGCCATGCTTTTGAATTTGCTCCCGCAGAAGAAACCGAAAAGAAAAAGAGAACATTAATTGCCCATAATTCTGTTCTGTTAAGTATATATATGTCAAAACAAAGTTCAAGAATGCCCACATCGGTGAATGAGAATGCTTTTATATATAAGCATGGATTATATCATACCGATGTGGATGGGTCCATGAGGTTCTCACAAGTGGTATCAGTGCTGGGTCTGCTTAACAAAGTGGGCAGCTTAACAAAATGATATGGTGAGCCCTCTCGACAGATTGTGTTTCACATAAGGCTTTCATTCAACGCAATGAAGGAAAAATCATAATTGAGAAGAGGCTCATGTGAACTTTTATTTGAGAGGAGGATTATTGGGTGTAAAACTAAATCTTTATATATATATATATATATATATATATATATATATATATATATATATATATATATATATATATATATATAATAAATTATACGACATAATTCAAAGTACAATTAATCCAACCTTCTCCGAAGTGAATCTTCGATTGTCTCCAGGCCTCCTCTCCTTGTAGGATTTACACACTTGATAGCCTGAGGCATTATCTTAGGAATGAGGTTGTTTAATCAAGAATAGCAAATTCTCTTGAACATCTCGTCAGAATTGAACAATTCACCCATTCTCATAAGTAAAAACAATCCACGATTGATCTTAGAGTTTGAAATGAAATGAAGGATCAAAATAGGAAGAATTTGAAGAGAGAGGGTTGAGGTGAGGAGAGAGATGTGAGACCAAGGGGTGTTATTTATAGATGGAATGGACTAAGGTTTTCTCCTCGTGAAGGTTTTCTCCGTTGCTCTCGAGGAAGGTTCTGTAGTTGGAAACTACAAGACTTTCCAAGTGGTAGTCTAATTCCTTTTTCTTTCTTTCCTTCTTTATTTTCTTTTACAGATAAAGGAAAATACAAAAAGGGCAAAATGATAAAACAAAACAATTGTGTGGATCTTATTATCAACCAGCTAGAAACTTATATCCTTCTACTTTCAGTGCATTTACTGGTAAACAACATGTGGAATACAGCATATCAAATTAATATTTTCCTTAAATTATAATTAAACATTGTCACTATCACGAACATGTAGGTGAGATGGTTTGAGTATCTTTCGTCGTAACTAAAGGGTCTCGAAGTTCAAGCCCCGGGATTACAACTGCCTATATGGTAGATTTTTACCACCTCGGTATCCCTCCATCTCAGATATGTGGATTGGTGTGGTATGACTTAGAAATGTCTTTTGTAGTGTACATGAACCCGCTTTGTACACCTCATAGTATGACCAAAAATATAAATTAAAATTAAACATTGTCACTGCTAGGGCATCCAAGTTATTTTTTGATTAAGATATATATATATATATATATATATATAAATTTGTAGTTGGTGGCACACCCTTCGTGAGTAAAGATTGTATAATATTGGTGATTCATGGAAAATGGCATAATCCCGCCAAATGCAGGTAATTAAACAAAATGATGTGATCCCTCAAATTTAACTGGGTGTGAAAAACAAATTCTTGAATTTTAAAATGCACTCTTCTTTATATTCCCGGCAGCTTTTCTATTTGTCTGAACAACTAGAAGCTTTGACTTGTTCAAAAATGGAAGGCTAGCTGTAATGACTCCAAGATGATAATAAATGGAAGATCAAAATTCGGAGTGCAAAGATAATGAAGGCCGCAGTAATGCGGGTATTTGCATATTGGCAAAACCTTTGAAATATTTGATTAAAATACATCAAATAATCCAAATGTACAACCAAACATTTCTCTTTTTTTTTTCTTAGAAAAATAAATCATTATAGACAAAAATACTTTTTGTCTTTTTAGCTATTTACATGTATCTTATTAAAAAAAATTATTTTTACAAGAAAACAATAACTGTATTTTTGTCAAAATGTGATCAAAAAATTATTGAAGGATTGAATTTTCGAAATTCATGTTTCCAAAGGGTCTTTTGATTGAATAGATTGAAAGATATTTTTGTCAATAGTGAGTCCTTTTTTTAGTTTAACAATGTGGAGGGCTACATTTACAAAATTGGAAGTAATGCATCCATCATTGACTGGTTGGTAAGTGTTCTTTTCTACTAAATCGAAGCATTAAGAAATATGTTGAGGGAGTTTAATGACTTATCCATATGTTTTTTTAGGGGGAAGGACTAGGGAAAGAAAATAAAAAAGAAAATAGAAAGGAATAATAGTTAAAGAAGCTCTTAGAAAGAAAAGTTAAATTTTATCAAATAAATCTTATGTTATTTGTTTCTTTTATCATAGAAAGAGCAAGAAATAAAATGTAAATCTTTAGGTATTTACCATATTTATTACATGCCACGTGAAAACAATATAGAAAAAGTATTTTTCTATTATTTTTTCTTTCATATTCTCGTGTTCAAACAGTGTCTCAATAATATCATGTCAGGCTCTGCTGTAAAGATTTGCTGTTCAAATCTCTGGAGATATGTTAGCTTGGTAATCCATCAAGACAGACTAGCCCCTCCTTTCTCCTATATAAAGGGGAACCCTTTAGTGCAACTACATCTCCTCATCCACTTGGGCGTTATTTTAGTATTACCCAATTGTTTTTGTATTTATTTCTTTTGCCTCAATTTCTTAGGAAATTGATTTGTGGTCTTAAGCTCAGATTTTCTTTCACATTTGTGGAGTTGTTCACTCGACGCCCGAGGACGTAGGCTATCGACTCAACCTTATAAATTTCTGGTGTTCTTTATTTGACATTATTTTTTGCTATAACTATTTTAGTTGTCATTATCAGGTATCGAGGGATTTGCCGTATTTCAAATTTCGAAAGTTATTATTCAAGACGGGAGTACTATTCACATGAATAGTAAACACTATCTCGCATGAATAGTACATTTGTTCTGGGGGGGAAAACTAACCCGGATTTTCCCAACAATTGGTATCAGAGCCAAGGTTCCGCTGAGTATGCTCTGTGGTTGCAGTGTTATATGATCTTCCACATCAGAAAAGGTTCCTTCTTCGGGGCTTTTTGGCATTTTTCTCTTATAGTTTCGAGTATGCTCGTGGCTGCAGCCTTGTCTCGATCTTCCACATCATAAAAGATTCACAGATTGACATTTCGCAGCGATACTATTTGTTGTAAAATGTCGACCAACTGCACCATCAACCTCTACACCGAACGGATTCTCATCAAGATCAATGGTGACTAATACCAAATTTGATGTGGAGAAATTTGATGGCACCAATAACTTTTGCATGTGGCAGTGTGAGGTGCAGGATGTTCTTTCCCAACAGGAGCTTGATGTTGCACTAGAAGAAAGCATACCAGAAGATGTTGATGAGAAAGATTGGACAAGAATCAATTGTTTAGCATGTGGTACGATTCGATTGTGTCTCTCCAAGGAGCTGAAATATCCGTTTACGAGAGACGTCATAGCAAGTCATGGAAGGAGATGGAAGACAAGTTCATGAAGAAGAGCACAGAGAATGTTTCTACAATACGAACGGTTGTATCGCTTTCCAAAGATAAACTAGGTACCACTATGAATGATCACATCACCAGATTTGATTCTTTAGTAACTGATTTATTGAATTTAGATGAGAAAGTGATGTCGATAAGGCTTGATATTGTTAGCTTTCCTTCCCGAAGGAATATGAACATCTTATTGTTAAGATGATAAGACTTTATCGCGATTATTTTGCAAATCGCCACCTTATCCCCCAAATTTATTTCAAGGAGGTTTCAATGAATCGATCACTGCCTCAGATTCCCATCCATTGATGAAGTTTATGATCCATACTTCCTCGTCCAAAAATGATGCTGTTGGAAACATTGGTTTGTCTCCCCTTCAAAAGATGACTGCCGCTATAAGAATGCTTGCCTATGGAGTTGCAGCAGATGTTATCTATGATTATGTGAGGATTGGCGAAAGCACTGCCATAGAAAGTCTGCAAAGATTTGTTTCGTCCATAGTAGCAATTTATTCTGATGAGTACCTCAGGTCAATAACATAAGTTGCTAGTCGATGAATAAGAAAACTACATTTTCTAATGTCACATTTCATCCTGGAGGCTTAAAAATATCTGGGCCTTGAATCCTGAGAGGCATGACACTCGATTCTATCAACATTATTTTCTGTTCCTCCTTCATTTGCTCGAAGCTGTACCTTCTCTCTTGTTCAATAGCCACACCTCTCTTGTTCACCATTAATCCTCTTGTCTCGACAACCACCATTTTTCCATGTAAGGACTTTCTTTCTCCGCCATCTTCTTTTCTCCTCCTTCATTTCTTCAAACAATTTCATGAAATAGGTTGAACTTGAATTATCAGCCTTCGAGTTTTCTTTGACTTTCTTGCTCATTCTTCGCAGTACTCTTCCTTTGAATTGGCCTCTCCAAGCCCCCACCTGCCTTCTATGTTTACCGATTCTCGGTGTCAAGGATTAGAGTCACAGGAGTTGCACCTATTTTTTTTTTTTTTGTTTCTTGACCGAGAATCCTCCATCCATTTTATACCAACTCATTCCAACAATGTTCAAATGGAAAAGAGATTTATGAAGTTCCTTATACACTTTCTTCGCATCACCTGACCAAAATTATACAATAATGCTACCTATCATAAAAGAAAATTGTACAATAATATTATACCATAATAATATTTTCACACTTGTAATGCAAATACACCATACCTTGTCTTTTCTCGCCGCCCACCTCTTGATTCAACCTTTCAATTTGGTCAAAACAACCACAAAATTTATCAGCTAGCTGAATTGTGACCAAACGATTCATCAAAGAAACTCGATTTCGACATAATCCGAATTTCGGGTTTGTATTTGTTGAAGTACCCCAAACCCTTCTACTAATACCTTAGATTAAAACTAAGTCCTCTCAATTGAAAAGTTGCCGCGCCGAAACTTCTTTGGTGGTTGATTCATTTGAGGTGATATTGGTGAAGACTGACTTATTTGTTCTAATTGACGAGTGTTAACTCACCTAATGCTTGTTCCCTCATTCAATAGATTAGTAAAGTAATATCCATAGTTCATCCATCAAAACCTACATTGTTTGAAAGTGAAAAAGGTGCATGTTGTTAACTAAGCATAAAAGTAATATCTATATACATACATAGAAATAATTGACACTAAATCCAACTAGCTTAAAGTAATCCCGAATCAAGTTACCATGGGCCAAGGTGAACAACATGGAGTTTTCATAACAGTATTACTATAAAAATTATATTAAATACAAAACCAACAGGATATAGCTGAAGAAAACCAACATCAATAATAATTGACCAACAAAACAAAAACAAGTTCAGAAAGAAAGAAACTTGAGCTCTAAAGTTTCAAATAATAACACACAACAAACAGATGTAAACAGATTGGAACTTGAGCAAACCAAAACATCCGATAACACAAACCCACATGCTGAAGGAAGGATGAGAATAATCATTTTAGTGATCTGAAGTAGTACCTCCTTACGTATACCTGGAGAAAATCTTATGAAGGATTCCTTTTCATACATCCTGCTGTCATTTTATGGCATCTTGTTTTGTGCTTGCTCAACTCTCGCGCTTTACAAGGTACACGGTAAACATCTACTATTGAATGACAAGCTGGATTTGATTATACAATGAAACATAAAAAGATATACAAATATAACTCTATGGTTTGTCACACAAATTTTCGCTTTCCATACTTGTCTTTAAACCCATGAAGTCAGGTTTGAATATTCTTTCCTTTCAATTCACAGAGAATGAACATCTAAAGAAGTTTCAAGAATAAGGAAAATATAGTGAACCAATGTTCCAGTACATAATATCTGGGTTAAGGTTCAAATTTTAGTGGCTTGCATTTCATTTGAGACTCCATTAGATGCAATGCCGAAGATAAAGCATTGGTGGCCATCATTAAACAAGTGTTTATTCACGAGTTGAAGTGCATCCTCGTTATCTAACTATGCCTACAATTAGCGATGCTTTCCTCGTATCAACCCAGGCTTTCTGCATTCTCTTGAAGCTTATCTGTCATGCGTAAAGGTGATGATCGATAGTATTGTGAATAATTCCAATCTAAAGATTAATGGATGAAATGATAAAACGTTGAATACAAATTTTGGGATCCAAATTTTGTATGCTTCATTAGTTGGTAGTCATCTTTAATGGCTTCTTAAAAGAATGATATAAGAACTTCTGTTATACAGCAAAATAATTGAAGTATATCTGAGAACCCACAGATAACAGTCTGAAGTAGATTGGTTTGGAAATGCAGCAACCATGCCCTATCTCTTAACATGCTTTCAAGAGGCTCCTTGTTTATGTACTGAATATTTCTTAATAGGCTTGGTTGTACTGCATCACCGTCATTACATTCTTTGATGTTTTATTGATGATAAGCTTCTGAACAGATTCTTAAATGACATCTAAACGCTTAAATTTCTAAAGGGAAAATCTTTTAATCAGATTTGTTTCACAGATTTGCTCTTAAAGCACTCGAACTCCGATCGACTGCCATATAGACAAGTAGAAGCAGTGGTGGAAAGTGCGACTGATGAGCCATGGTGAAAAATATGGGTAATATATTTTCAAACAAGTCAGTCAACAAGAAATTTTGAAATCAAATAACTTTCTCAAAGAATAGTCTAAAATACTTTCTAACTTCAATATCTTGGTTTTGAGATTTTAAAAATGGAACTCATTCTTAGGACCCACAGGAAACCTGCATTGAGCCCACATAAAAAGAGAAGAAGCCAAAATATTCCAAAAGATTCAGGTGAAGTGGTATTCCAAAAATTTGTCTCATTCAATACCCTTCCTATATGGTTATAGTAAAACATTTTGGCCCACATTACAAGACAAAGAAAAGAATGTGCAGGAATCACAGATGGCTGAAATGGGAATCATCATAATAAGCATGCATCTCTGAACATCGGCTTAACTAAATTCTGAAAGGAACTCAAGGGTAAAATTGCTGATCCATGTCGAGGGATCACAACAACGATCAAAGATACAATATGGCCTCTTTGCGGGCAATATCAAATTCAGAAAATGTTGCTTGGTAGGAGCTTTTTTGTCATTTCCTCTTCATGGAGTTCCGATTGGCTTCAACTCAAATTTAGGTAATTTGTGCTTTAGCAGTAAGCATGCCCAAGAAAAGATGGTGTGCAATTATACCAATAGCATTACTTTGGATATATTTCACTCTTCCGAAACAAGGCATCATTCATTCACTAAAACATGGACCAGTTTGTGTAGATATCAAAACAAAATTGAGCAGAAGTTCACGGAAGCTTATAAGCATTAGGAAAAGATGGATATGTCAAACAATAGCTGTCGGAAAGACATCATGAAGAAAGAACTGGTTAGTTAGTAGAAAGCATCTCATTAGTCCACAAAATTAATCCTCATAATATGGAAATGCATCGGAAGCTCTAACCGATTACCCGATGACATACAAAATTTCTTGGATCATAAAATGACCCCGATTAGACAAACCAACCCATTCTAGAAGTAACTACTTACTCAAGATGAAAATAAAATAGAACATAAAAGAAATTTCTAGAAATCCTTTCACTGAGTAAAATCACAAAAATAGAAAAAAATTCAGCACTGATATAACACTGAAATTAGATTGAAATGAACATCAACTCATGAAGAAAAATGGTTATTTCCGGATTTTCTTTAAAAAAAAATTTTCATTTGTTTTCCTCTGAAACAAACAGAGGCAAAACAAAAAAAAAAATCATAACAATCACCTCCAAAAACTCAACAAAAAATGACATTGAAACAAGCATCCGAAAACTTTTTCACGGCGAAGCAAATCAGCTCAGATAATCTCCTTCAAATGAACAACGGAATCGTATTAAATCAAACATCCTAAACTCACAGCGTGCGAGGAAAAATAACAATAATTTTCAGGGATTTAGTGAAGAAACCTCTGTATAAAATTTTTCCCGGGAAAATTTTTCGCTCCTCTCAAATAAACAGAAGCGGCGCAGTCACCGATTGGCCAGAATCGAACTCTATAAACGGGAGAGACAAGACGGAGATACACGGGTTTTGTGGGTACGCCGGTGTCATTTGGATCCGGTGGATCTAGAAGACATTGGCCGGGGATTTCAGAGTCTTTCGGATCTCTTTGGCTTCGCCACATTTGTTGAGGGAGAAGGTGAGGAGGCAAAATCACGAGCGGGGTAGCGAGCGGATTGGAGCCCTAGTTTTTTACTTGGCTCAACAAAATAGCTAAAAATAGCTATTTGTTGAGCCAGTGAAAGAATGCTCACGAGTCCCAATTTTTTATTTTGATTTTGTTTAGTTGTTTTTGTTTTGGGGGGTTTGATTTTTTCTTACATGTGTTTTAGGAGGGTCGTAGTGGGAAAGAGAAAATGGAAGTTTGTGGAGGAACTCTTCGGGAGTTGAGGTTGAGAGGAAGAAGCATTAGTAGAAGCGGAGCGTCAGGTTCTTCGAGTGGCTAATTTGTTGATGGGTTCTCACTTGTTGTAGGCTGCCGTTGTTCGAGCTCACCCCGAGGATTTCATGGTGATTCGCTGACAATGGCTGCGGTCGCGTGAGGCAGCTTCAGGAAGGCCTTCGGTAAATGGGTTTTCTTTTTTTCTACGCTCTATTACTCTATTTTAGCACAATTTTCACGAAAAAAAAAACTTGAGTTGTTGGGTGCAAATTCGGATAAAAATGCGTTAAGTGATTGCAAATTCTTCGAAAAAAACGACAGTGCGAGAAAGGCGTTCGGTCTGAATTTGAATCCCATTTCTTAGAAATTGTTGTGCAAAATCGGAGAAAATGCTTTTGGTAGTTGAAAATTATTCTTCTTTTCTTTAAAAATCCGAAGCGAATAAAGAAGAAGGACCGATCTGAAATGGAAAGAACTTGAATCCCAGTTTCTTAATGCAGTCTCATAATTCATCGATTTGAATTCAAGTAAAATTTGATCGTTATGATCACTGGGCTGCTGAAATTCTTGAATAGTTGTTGATTAGAAGAATTTTATGGGGATGAGATTATTTAGATTAATTTGAGTCAATGGGAAAATTGCGGGCAAGAAGAGCAGAGACCTTGAGAGCTCTGGTGAGACCAGGCCATAGTAAAGGCAGCGAGTCGAAAGCAAGCGCCCGGTGACTCTCCTGTGCATGCAAGCACACGTCCGAGTTCAAGCCCAAGTCATGGCTGGTGCATGAACATCTCCTCGAAGCGAGAATATGCCGAGACCATCTTGAAACACTGCACGATCATCGCGAGGCGGAGGTATTATAATGGTTGGCTATTTAATTTTAATTTCAAGTTTTTGTTTTGTTTTTTGTTACGAGGTGTTAGAATTTCGAGGGAAGGATGGTGTGATGGGAGAGGCCAAGTAGAGGCAGTAAGAGCAGGTACGAATGAGGCGAAGAATTTATCGAGAGGGAGAGATTGTTTTTAAAATGACCATTACCTTACCGCCTAGCTAATTACATTTACACCAAAACTTATAGTTGTTATATTCATGTTAATTTTTTATAATATATAAACACATATTTTAATCATGCAATTTTATTATTTTCTCTTTTTTTTTGCTTGTGGAATGATTGTAGGTGGGTTGGGTTTAAGAGAATAAGGAAGTTTGATTTACGAGCAGTATTCTTATTCCTTTTCATATTGATGTGATAATCTAAAAAATCTTCTGAGATATGTTCTATTATTTTAATTGGTTTTGATAAGCAATAGGTGAACTTTGGTATGTGGAGCAAATTTACGCAACAATTGGATTTTAAAGCTTCGCATATTAGGGGTGAAATTGATCAACCTTGTTTAGAAAAGGGAGATTTGCATTTAAGTGGTTGCATCTATGCACCAGCGGCCGTTTATGAACATGTACCAAGATTCTGCACAGCCAAAGACATGAGGTGAAGTAAGTTTGGACCCATTGGAGCAACAATTAGCTTCAATGAGAGCTGGGATGGTGTCAGGAAGTAATGGTGTTGGAAGGTACTCGGTTGATCAAATATCTGCTGCAAAGGTAAGTGCGTGTCCCCGATAGGATAAGGCATATGTGTGCTTCTATCAATGAAGCACGACAACCTCAACAAGTGATTTTTCGCTCCGCCACCCCCATTACGTGGGGTGTATCGGGTTTCTAAATAGTTTGATGAATGATTTCATGGGCTTCCAAATACCACTTGAATTCAAAACTCAAATATTCACCTCCATTGTCACTGCGCATAACTTGAACCTGTGCATTGTATTGACTACAAACCATTTTATGAAAATTTTGAAATAACAAGTTTACTTTACTTTTGGACTTCATCAAACATACCCAAGTCATCCTGGTACAATCATCAATAAAAGTAACAAACCAACGCGATCCGTCCAGTAGCAAATTTAAGTGGGCCCCCGAACCTTCGAATATATGATCATAAGGCTTGGACTTTTATTTCAAAGTTAATGGAAAAACGAAACATGGCTTTTTGCAAGTTCACAAACATCACATTGGAAACTAGGAATCCAAAGTTTGCAAATAAACTAGGAAATAATTTCTTCATGTAAACAGCGCTACCCATACGTCGATGCCATAACCATATCTCAGATTTCCCTTCTTGAACCCCAATCTTTAAAGCTTTGCGCAACTCATCTTAACTTTTAGGCACAAGTCCAAGTAATACAACTTCCCTCGCCTAACACCACAACCAATCGTTTGCCTTGTTCGGATGTCCTTAAATACACAATATTCGAAATTTAAAAAATAATGACACGTAATAAAATGATAGTTTATTTAAAGCCGACAAAAGATTATAGTTCAAATGGGAACAACCAAGACGAATCTAAATTCAAGGTGTTAGTGAGGACAAGGATCCTTCCCAATGTCGGAATTGAGGTACATTGTGGATTGACAGAATGTTGTGAGGAAAATTTGAGGTGAAACTTTATGCAGAATCAAATGTCATATGATGCGCCTTGCAGATCATTATCCATGCACTATTAGAAACAGGTGTACAACTATTTAAAACCTTTTCCAACCCATAACTGCTGCATAATCTTAGAGGACTTTTCACCGCTATCATCCTCTATTATATAAAGAATAAGAAATTTAAAAATATATCAAATTATGTAGATTATATTTGTGGTTTTCTTTTTTATATTTTTTTTTATTAAATAAACATAGAAAATTATTTTAGTTTTTTCTTTTCTTAGTACATTTTCGGGTTCCAAACGGGCCGAAAATTGATGCATACATAGTATTATAGTAACCCCATAATTTTTACATTTTACATTTCGAAATAGAATATCATAGTAGCTTGTCCAAATATAACATTACTATTTGTATTCTGCATATTAAACAAATTGTAGATCAAATATAAAGGGATAATAGTTTAAAGGGGACAAATTCAAACCTTATTTGCAAAACAACATTTTTTAAAATAAAAGGATGTACAAAAGATAGCATTTCGAGGAAAAAATCAGCTAAAGGATATAGTTATAATTCGGGTGTAATCGAGTCGAGCTAATCGTCTGATGTCAGACCTTCAGACTATGATTCGATAAAAGACTCAAAGCTCTGCTAGACTCAAACTCGATCAAACTTTTTTTTTTTTCCAGATGTTTGGAACTCAACTCAGGAAATAGTCGAGTTACTCAAACTCGACTCAACAAAACTTCGAATCAATTAAAGTGTAAATAATTATACTGAGCTCGATTTGAAATCGGCTACGAGTTATTTCAGATAATAAAACAGCAAAGCTCATTAAACTAACCATCTCGAATTGGGTATTGTGATACTCGAACTCGACTCGACAAACTACTCAAACCCAGCTCGAACTCTGAGTCAAATTTGAGTATTCTATGATCAAGTTCAGTAGCTTTACTTATTCCTTTAGTTATAATTTGATGGATGAGGAGAGATGCCCGTTATCATGTAGGAAGGATTTATCTTTGCACTTTCAAGGGCATTTTAATTCGAAAAGTGACATTTCTAGATGACTCTTGCAAGAGAGATTAGTTTTACCGATAACTTTGGATTTGTCGTATTTTAAACCAACTTCTCATAGACAAGGCAGTTTCCGCAAATAAAAGCTCATATTAAGAACCTGAAGAAAATGTGTGTATGAGATAATTCGATATCATGCTTCAAAAAAAAAAAAAAATGCCTTTATGTGATGTGGAACATATGTAACATCAAAGTAGAATGTTATGTTTTACATGAAGGTGATTGTAATTTTATTTATTAAAAGTTTATATGCCTATATATATATATATATATATATATATATATATATATATATGGACTTATCTTGAGTATTTACAACCATCATGATTTATTAAAAGGTCAGCTTTTATAAAATCTACACAATTGTTGAATTCAATGACACAATAATAAAATATGAAAAAGAAAAACACCATATTACATAGAAAACCCTTACGGGAAAAAACTATAGACAAAGGAGAAAACTTCACTATGAATATAAGAATAATTACAAATTACAACGGAATAGAGAAATAGCCCTAGTATATATGTTGATATGATAAAAATACTCGAACAATATGTATGTAGCAAAAAAGAAGAAAGGCAAGTTTCGACCTTGCTGTTGGAGGCTACCATTCTTGAATTTGGAAGGCGAGTCGCGTGATGGGTTCTGGAGGTATGCCATTACCAATGGAGTCACAGCCATTAATCCATCATCCAAACACACCTTCTTGTTGAATTTTCATGCAATTTGGTCAGGCAATATGGCTATCTGATGGCCATTATCATAGAGAATTTCATGAGTTCATCGGCTTCCTAAAGTAGAGACACTATGAACTTGACCAATGTAAGGTAAATTCCATATATGCTGACATCATATTTTATGCTTTTTTTGTCAAACTTGTTTTTTATTGTTTGGTTTTGAAACAATTACCAAACTTGTTTTGAGTTTTGAGATCTCTTTTTCTGCACAGTACTCAAGAACTAATCATTGCGCAATGAGAACAAGAAAATCATATTTTCTAGAAACATCATATATTTTCTTTTTGTTGTCAAACTTATTTTGGTAACAATTACCAAACTTGTTTTGAGTTTGAGATCATCTCTTCTCTCTTGCTTTCAGCATTCAAGAACAAATCATTCCCCATATATACTCCATCATTAAGGTTGTTTCGTTTTACTGCTTGAGAGATGTCACGAGTAGACGAATGACGATCAATGCTCGAAATGGCTCCCTCAAGAAGCATGACTTGTGAAACCGGGAAAAGCGTATTATGTATTATTTTTCTTCTGAAAATGAGCGAATCGGTAATTCTTGTCGGGACGGTACAAACAAAACCCTAGATTTTTCTCTAGACCTCGGATGATGAAACGGATCACGCCATTAGAATCATCTCGCGAAATCTAGTAGAACCAAACAAACTACGTCGAATTCCGAGACAGTCGGATTTTTACGTATTTCGAGGCCGGACGAGCCAATCATGGGGGTGACACATGGCACGAGAGGATTTGGGAACACTTGGCACGTAAGTGGCCAAGTGTCATACTCCTCGAATGCATGCAAATTAGTGGGAAGTAGTTGGTGCATGGCTTGGCATGGGTGACACTTGCCATGGCTTGTACCATGTGTCAAACACCATGAGGTGGTCTTGTGTAGTGGAGAAATCAGAACTGAAGGGTTCTTCCGCTGGCTAGATCAGTCCTAGAGAGGGAAGAGAGGAAAATCATAAAGAATATTAAAAGAAGAAACGAGAAACCGAGAAAAAAGGAAGAAAGGAAGGTGAAAGGAGGAGGAGCTGCAAATCCTCCATTGTTGCCTAGTTTGGAGGACCCAGAATTTGATCCCACACACTACGAGGTGGGGATCTTTCCTCTTTGGTTATTTCCTTGTTTGGGGCCATGGAAATGGCATTTAGTTGAGTTTGCTATGTGTGATTGTTTGAGAGATGAATAACATGCTGAATTTAGCTGATGTTGTCCATGCTGAATTTTCTAAGAAAAGGTTTAAGACTGAATTTGTGATGTTGTACTTGCTGAATTTTCTGGGTTTGAGAGCTGGTTGTGATGTTGTACATGCTGTTTTTTTTTGGTTTGGGGACTGAAAAGCTGATCTGGTGTATTGTGTTTGCATGACTAACATGCACAATGTTCTGGGTTTTTAGACTGAAGAAATCCAATTTGGTGTATTATTGTATGAATGAAAAACATGCAGAATTTCCTGGGCTTTCATGCATGACTAACATGTAGACAGGGCCGGCCCTGCGTGTAGGCGAAAGAGGCGATCGCCACGGGCCCCCCACATTTCTCTTAAAAAATAGGCCCCCCACATTAGGTTTTGCTTTTATAATAAAAACTAAGGTTTTGGAAGCAATATTAATGATACAAGTAAAAAAATATTTACATACACAATAGGCCCACACTTTTAGAATGCCGCCTTAGGCCCCAGCATACAGGGGCCGGCCGATGTAAATTTTGGGTTTTAGATCAAAGAAAACTCAGTTTGGGAGTATATTGTATGCATGAAAAACATGCAGAATTTTCTGAGCTTTTATGCATGACTAACATGCAGAATGTTTCAGGTTTTAGATCAAGAAAACTCGGTTGGTGTATTATTGTATGCATGACTAACATGCAGAATGTTCTGGGTTTTTAGACTGAAGAGGTAGTTTGGTGTATTATTGTATGCATGAAAACATGCCCGAATTTCCATGGGCTTTCATGCATGACTAATGTAGAATCTTTTGGGTTTTAGATCATAGAAAAATCCAGTTTGGTGTATCATTGCTTGCATGGTTAACATGCAGAATTTTCTGGGTTCTTAGGCCGAAAATCAGTTTGGTGTATCATTGCTTACATGGTTAACATGCAGGGACCACCTCTGAGTTTTAGCCCTGGTTGTTTAGGCCATAACTTTTCCGTCCGAACTCGATTTGGGGTGTTCTTGGACTCTATGGAAAGTTCTAAGGTCAGAATCTAGCCGCCAGCCACATTCAGTTGAAATAGGTGCTCACATCTGTGCCGAAAAACTGAGTAATTGTTATCAATATGGGTGTTTCAAAAACATTGGGTTGTAATGTGTTGTGCTTGAGGCATGGCCCACTTCTTGGCATAGCGGGGTGATTGACATACTTCATGTCTCGGCAAGGTGTGAGTTATGGCATTGCGCCTAGAAATAATGGTGGGAATTATGTTAATACATGCTTGAAGATGTGTTTGATATGAATGACCTGAATGATAGAAAAGATGTAATTACGTGCTTGCATGATGTGCGGATTTGAATGTGTGGAATATTAACATGACTGCATGTTTGTTGATGTTGAACTGAATATATGAAATGTTGTATTCATTAGACATGAGTGTTCATAGCACACACAAAGTGTACGGTGTAGAATGTCCATGTAGAGGTCTTCATGCATTGGTCATGGGTTTGAGTGCAATGACACAAATTGCATTACGGTGGTGTGCGGTAACACCACATTACATGAGAGTGCGTACATGGTCTTGATTTGTACTTCGTTTGGTGTTGAATTGTGTGGGCTTAGAGATGGGACGAGTCCAATTGAGTTCAATTAAGTAGTGAAAAAATGAAATGTGTCGGGCGTAACAAGTGGGGATAAGATACCTCAGTGAAAACCTGAAGAGCACAGGATTCAGATGGCGTATCCACCGGTGAAAGCCAGAAAAATGTCGGAGGGTGTAGAGACCCTCGGTGGGGACCCCGAAAGGTTCTGTTGCCCAAAGACACAAAGCGATTAAATAAATTATCATAGACCTTCAAGATTTGTGAGATGAAGTCGACGACTGGTATTGATTTACATTGGCACTTGCATTGGGTGGTGGGTCGGAGGTTGGAGGCCCGATTACTTGGGGCATGTAGGTGTGTCATCTCATGTACATGTAGATGTTTCCATGATAGGATAACATGTAATATACAGTTGATTTGTTGGTTTATTGTGGAAATGATCATTTACATGTGTACTAGGTGGAAATAGCCCTTATAGGTTATCCACACTAGGCGTGCTCACACAAATCGTGGGACACTGAGTACATAGCGGTATAGGCGGGCGACCGCTCCTTAGAACCGGGATTATGGAGCCGGAGCCCAAAGCATGATATGATTCTTATTTTTATGTATATAGAATGAGCAGTTTTAATATATGTTTGTATTAGAAGTGATGTAATAACTTTTGGATCTATAAAAATGTATAGTGGCATAACCATATGGGCCAGTATGGATGATGAGCCTATTGGGTCATTTTACTCATGTATGGGTCTCATGATATGAGACACACACAGGTTTCAGGAGTTGACGGTGGTCAACGGGAACCCAGGGTTTTGGGGTGTCACATGACTAGCTCTAAAAATACAAATGGAGCTATCAGCTTGAGGAGGAGGCAAAACCAATATTAATTCATGGAGACCGATGGAACCACAGTACCATACTTGAGAAGGACTGAACATGGCAGAGCTTGAGTTGGCCGTGCACTGGGCTACGAGTAGACGAGAATCTCAGAGTCTTGAGGGACTATCTTTGTAGAGCTGAAATCATGGCTCTTGAGGCAGAGTGAATCTCTCCCATGATCAAGCCGGGGAGGAGTAGCCTTTGGCGGCGGCGTGATAATATCATTCCAGGCCTTCAATTCCTTCACCAAGGCCTACCCCCAGTACACCTCTCACGAGGACTTTACTACTTGGGCCTCCCTAGCCCCGAGAATCCTAAACGAGTGGTCACCAAGTGAAGGTTCTTTTGTAATTTTTTTTTTTAAGGCCTTACATATTAAAAAAAAAAAGAAAAAAATTGAAGGGGTTGATACCATTTAATTTTAAATTTTTTTCATTAGGCCTTATGAAACCAAAGAAAAAGGGTGAAGGGCTGATACCATTTATTTTCTTTTTTCTTTTTGTCGGACCATAATGTGTTTTGAGCGGATCCATATACACCTGGCGCTTTTAAGACATATCATATTCAGACTAATCCCCATACTAGTCTATAGGGACCATATATAAGAAACGTCACAGTTGGCTATAGAACTGTTTTACTTTCTCGGGGGTTCGAACTCGAGACCATTGGTTAAGTTAAAGAACATAAGACCTAACCGTCTCACCTAAGTGATTTTTTTTCTTTTTGTAGATTAGTCTTGAAGGTCATTAAGTGAATACATCACACCACATAAGTCAAATTCAATTTTGAAACATTTCTTTGTTTGAGGTCATCTTGAACCCATTATGGAAGGTGCTTAGAATTTAAGAGTTGTGTTTGTAGGGAAAAAGTTATGGTGTGATGTATTCCTTAAATAATAATTTATTTAAAATAAATAATTAGTTTTTCTTGCCCTTTTATGATATAAATAATTTAATAATAAAAATATCCCAAAATCTGAGCTCGGGAATGATTATTTTCTAATTTAAATCCATGAACTTTTTTGTAAAACGGAGTTTTGAAAACAAAGAGGAATACAATTTTGGTATTCTACAAAAAAAAATATTATTGCTCTTTGAATTTAATGTTTTTTAATGTTCCTCGAGAATAAAAAAAAAATTTAAGAACCAAACGTGTTTTCTATATATATTTTTGTTCTCCTTGTTTTTGAAAACACAAAGAACACTATTTATTTTGGTGTTCTCTGAAAATTGATATTTTTATCTTAATTTAGTGTTTTATGTGTTTTTTATGTTTTGGCTCAAACGTGTTTCTTGTTCTCATTGATTTTAAGAATATAGAGCAGTTTTAAAAGAGGGTAACAAAGAGTTACTAAATTTCTATCTCAAAGTCCCTACTTTACTATTGAGTTACTGAATACATTTATTTTAAAATTTTTGGTAAGTTAGATGAAGACAGGATAAAAAAAGATCGTATCCAATATTTGTATTCTACTTTTTGGTAATAATGAAAATTTAGAGCAGCTTCATTAAGATTAAGAGGCAACTGATAATAAAATAGAGTCATCTTCTCCGTTACACGGCTCTTTATTACATAACCTCCCTTTTTTTTATTTTCAAAATTCAAACGGCTCTTTATTTCATAACCTCCCTTTCCTTATTTGTTTTGCCATTTCGAAAGCACCATTGTCCACCTCCTTTCTCTCCATTGTTTGCTTTCGAAAGCACCCATTAATCACCACAAGCGTTATACCGCCAATCCAGCGTGAGCGTTATCTTTAGGAATTATGGGCCGACTCATAACGATCCACCCCGTTGTACCCATTGGATAACCATCCATGATGGATCTCCCACGAGTTGCTATATAACTACTTAGGAGTTTGTATTTTTAGAATGGGGTTTTTCTTTTTGTATTTAGAATTTTCTGCTTGTTTGTTTCTTTCCATTTCAAAACAAGCGAATTAAAAATTTCCTCATGAAATTTGTTCGGGGCTGGCTAAAATCATTGATTGGGCAGAAAAAAGCTCAGATCAAAGACCGCGTGAGTTTCGATTTCTGGTTTTCATTCTGTTTTAGTTGTTTTTTTTTTGTTTTTGATTTGGTTTCTTCTATGTGTTTTAGAAAGTGGGTGGTGGAAACGGGAAGAGAAAATGGAGGTTGTGGAAGGAAGTTCTTCGGGGTTGAAGTTGGAAGGAAAGAACGTGCGACATCGGGGAGTCGATTCTGTAGTGGCGGCTGGTGATGGGTTCTTGAGCACTATAGCCGCCGTTACTCAAACCATCCAAGAGTTCAGGGGTGGTTCGCAAGATGGGCTGCGGTCGCATTGACGACTTTTCAGGGGACTTAGGTAAATGGGTTTCTTTTTCTCTACTGACTCATATTTTACATAATTTGATTAAGTGAAGTTGAGACTGGGTTAATGGGAAAATTGCAGACAGAAAATAACGAGGCACAAGGCTCTGGGGTGGGGCTTAAATACTGATAAGAGCGGCCGAGGTCGAAAGCGAAAGCGTGGTGACTCCAGGTGCATATATGAGGCACTGCATTAGGTTCATTAAATCATGGCTCGATCTGGCATTAGCTGTGTCTCTATACAAAATGAATACGGACCATCTTAAGAGCTTTGATCGATCATAAAGTGAGTGTTAGTATTTGATAATTCAATTTACATTTCAAGTTTTTGTTTTTTTTGTTTTGTTACAGGTGAGCCTGGAATTTTCAGAAGGATGGTGATGGGAGGAGAACAGTGAAGGAACAATGTAGAACCAGATTACCGTATGAGGTAGGAGCTATCAAGGGAGAGGGAGCAAATTTTCCTATTCATATGAAGGTATAACAAATGCCCAGTACCAACTTGAACTTTATTCCTGAGATCAAATTTTCCTAGAATCATCATATATCATTTTAACGCCACTTTATTGTCTGACTTGTTTTTTATTGTTTTTGGTTTTGAAACATGCATTTTAACCTCTATTTTAAGTTTTGAGATCTCTTCCTGCGGTTAACCCCCAGTGGAAACCTCTCTATTACTGACGCTGTTCAGGGTTAAAACTCACCCTTCTTCTTACTTTATGAATTTCAGTCCACAACTCTCTGAATTTTGAAAATTCAGGTTCGTTTTTACTAACGACAGTTTTGTAATAGTAAGTGACTCTAGAAAAGGGAAAGATTCAGCAGACCTCCAGCGGTGCCTATGTAGTCAGTTGATACTGCATATGTCACACAGAATAACTTTACACGTCTTTTTGATAGGGGTGAAGAAGTTTCAATGCATTAACAGGATTTAGATCAGTTGTGAGGACAACATTGTATCAAACTGTACAAACCAGTATAAACAATCTCTTTTTATGAGTTGAAGTTATAAATATATCATGACTAAAACTACCTTAAAATTCATTGCCATGTTTTTTATCCATTCAAATCTCAGACTATCCATTTGTCTACCCTCTTGACCACTCTTCAATCATTCTTGTTAATACTTGCATCATTGCCCATTACAAAGGAGATGTTTTTAATGGAAAAGGATCTCTCTTTCTAAATCATGACCAGAGGAGCCTTTATGTTTGTTTGGACAAGAAATATATTTTATATCCTCTCTTTTGTTATCCAATAGGCATATCAGGTGTTTAAAAGACCATTACCTTGCCCACCCATTCAATTACACATTTTACCAAAACTTATGGTTCTTTATTCTTCATATTTTTGTATTCATGGCACTGTCTTGATATTTTATTATTTTTTCCTCTTTGTGGACGTTGTAGTGGGTGGATTAGTTTCAAAGAAATCAAGAAGATTGGTTTGCAAATAGTATTGTTCTATTCATTACCTATGATGAGTCAACTAATGAAATCAAAAACTCTGATGGATCTTTCTATTAATTTTTTAATTGGTTTTTGATAAACCAATGGGTGAGACTTACGACACTGAATAAGTTTTCTGCAACAATTCAGATTTAAAAACAACATCATTCAGGTGAGTTGATCATTGTTTTAAGGAAGGCGATTTCTCTTAGTGGGTTTTGCACTTTATTTGTCTTATCAAGCTTCTGTAATCTTGACCTTATTCTTTTTGGATTAGTAAAACAGTTCCTTCATTAGCATCAAAACAAAACAAAACAGCCTATGAATCCCATCTGGACCGGGGAAATTCCAGACACAGAAAACAAAAGGAAGGGAGAAGAAAGGGGCTTATTTTACATAGGGTATCATTAAGTCAAGATGGGATGTTTTCCTTCTTTAGGGACACCTGTTCAAATTCTAGAGTTCTAGAATGAGAAGAATCTCTTTATCAAATCCAGAAGCTACTAAGTCCATCTTTCAAAACTATTAGATTTTCTCTCTTTCCACCCTTTGTCGAAAAATTATCACAAAGATAGTTCACGTATATCTTGCCTGGATCATTACTCAAGCCGATCTTTAGCCCATATTTGAGAACAAGCACATCCTGTTTAGGAAACATCCACATTTTGTTTTTTTATGGAAACTTGTTTTGGGTTTACGAATCTTCTTTCTTTTCAGCACTCAGGAACTCTAGATCATTTACCAATGTGCGAGATCAAGCAAATCATAGTTTCTAGAAGCCATCACATTTTCTACTTTTTTTTACGCGAAACTTGTTTTGGAGGAGATTGAGGATCTTCTTTCTTGCTTCATTTCAAAGAGCTAATCATTGCCCCATATTGAAAACCTCAATAAATCATCACTTTTTCGACATCACATTTTCTTCTTTTTTGTTGGCTGTGACTTATTTTTCATTGTTATGGTTTGGAAAATTACCAAGGCTCCTATTTTTGTTTTTGAGTTTGAGATCTCTTTGTGCTTCGACGTTGAGAACAAATCATTGCCCGTATTTGAGAACAAGGCGGTATATTTTCTAAAACATCATTTCTACCCTTTTTGTTGTCAAAACTTATTTTCTTTGTTATAGTTTGAAACAGATGTATATATGGAGATGTTGGAATCTAATGTGGCGAGGGAAATGGAAGAGATAGAAGAGATGGGGCTTCCATAGGAAGAAAAGGAAGGGTTTAAGGCAGGCTGACTTGGAAGAAAGGAGCAATAGATGAATAATATCTGTGTGGAGGGATGAGAGATGGAAAGAAGCGGAAAGGAGAGAAAAGAGGCTTTTAATGAAAGCAATTTGAACACCTCATGAGTCTCTCTTCTATGATGAGGTCTTCCAAGAAGAAGAAAAATAAGGAAACAGAGGAGAGAGAGAGGAGAAATGTGGAAGCTAATATGTGAAGAAGGCAAAGGGGTTCTAAATATATTATAGGGAACAATTCAAGGAATTTGGAAGATCGCGTGAGAAAGAGGGACAAGGGAGATAGAAAGGGACAATAATTATAGACAAAATTGCTGGATTGATAGTCTTGACCACGTAGATTCAAATGTAGTGAACGCATCTGTCTCCTTTGAAGTGAAAGTTGTATCGACCCTTGAGGTGCTAGAGCAAGATCAGTGATCGCTGGCCAATGATTATTGCCTCCATAATAGTTGATTGTAATCTCCTCCTCCTCTTAACTTAAAAACTTCAAACCACTTGTTGAATGGTGCATTTTCATTCTCACATTACCTCGCTGGGTTTCATGTTGGTTTAAATTTAGTTTATGAATAATTGAAAGTTTGATTTATTCTGCATGGAGTTTAGTAGGAGGCTATGTGGCTTTGTTTGGTTGCACATTGAGTGCCATTCAGATCTCAGTTGTGTATGTCCTTTAGTCTACCAAGCACAACCATGGAGATTATGAGGAGAATCATATGAACAGACTAACTACATGAATATCTTGAAATAATCAAAGCTAGCGAAACACTCAGTATGCATATATCCTTCTCTAAGGCTTCTTTAACCTTGAGGAAACACTCGATTCTGATTCTGAATTAAGAAATCAATGGCAATCTCTAATAGTGATACAACAAGCAGTGCTGGTTCTTATACCCATGTCGATTAAGCTCTTGCAAAAGATCTTTACCCACCACCCAGCAATTGGATAGAATGAATTAGGTTAAAGTCCGATAAGAGGAAGAATATTTTTCTGTTCTATTAATCTTGTGTCTTTGCATGCATATTTATAGAGATATTGAAATTCTGATCAGCATGTTCCTATAATTAAGTTATTTATGGAAATCTCTCTAAACTAGGAAATAATATAATAGTAACTACAAAAAATTACAATAAACAATCTTTGACTATTAATATAGTCTAAACTCATCTTATGTAGTACAAAACAGCAATATTTTGCTTAATATTCATCAGGAATCTTGCTTCTGGCATGGAAAGAACTGACTGGCCCCTTGAACCACGAGACCCTTCTTGTAGATGCATCACTCATCTAAGAAGAAACCTGACTTCAGGCTCATGAGAAATGGAGATTCAATACGCCTTCAGCTCATCAAACGATCACGTGTAGCTGATTGCTGAAGTTCTCTTTGTCTATTATCCCAACCAGCGTGTCATGCTTTTGTTTGCTCTGCTGGAAGCTTGAAAGAACGACTGTCTGTACTTTTGAATTTGCTCCTATGAGGGAGGAAGGAAACCGAGAAGAAAAGAAAACATTAATTTGTCTATAATTTTGTTCTTGACCCAAATATCTCACCTCTTTCATATATATATATATATACCTATATCTTCTTATATATATATACTCTATATATCGTTGATTCTTGCAACAAAATCTATAATGTCATATGGTGAATGATGATACTTTTTGGTATATAAAGCATGGATATCATGCCGTGTGGATGGATCTATGGTTTCATATGAAAAGGGAAGTGATATGGAGACCGAATTCAAAACACCCTTCTGGATGGAGCTGAACAAGGAAATGATGTGGGTAAGGCCCTCTAACAGTGGTGCCACATAAGGCTTACTAACAATGAAGGAAAAATCATGGTTTGAGATTAGATGGAACTTTGTTTAGAAGGGAGGATTGTTGGGTGTACTTTTAAGAAAGTCTTATATATATATATATATATATATATATATATATATATATATATATATATATATATATATATATATACTTCTATATATATGATTATCAATAAAATTACAATGCATATATATGCTCATAACTATGTGCATCCTTCTGGTGAGGTTTACACAACGTGTGCTTTAGGCATATCAGGAATGAGGTTGTGAATCGAGAGAATAGTGTGCGCCAGTTTTCCATGTGGTGGGAGATTGAACAAGTCACCTCATCTCCCATAATCACTCACCATGATTAGATCTAGGTTTGAAAGATTAAGGATCAAAATATATGTAGAATTTGAAGAGTAGTGGGTTGAGGTGGGAGAATGAACTAAAGGGTGTTGTTATAGATGGAAGGACTATGAGGTTTTCTCACGCATGAAGGCTGTGTTTACAGTGTTGTAGGAAGGATTACACAGCGGCTGTGGAAATCATTTGGTTAATTTTCCAAGTGGTAGTCTAATTCCCTTTTTTCTTTCTTTCCTTCTTTTTATTTTCTTTTTCTAGGATAAAGAACGCCAAAAGGGAAAAATGATAAACAAACAGACGTGGCGGATGCCTCCCTCAGCGGTGAAACTTATATCCTTCTACTTTTCGATTGCATTTCTTGGTAAACAACACGTGGAATGCATATGAAATGAATATTTTCTTTAGATTATAATTAAACATTGTCCCACTATCAAAAAATATGGTAGATGGTTTGAAATCTCTTATCTTAAGCCAGGTGGCCTTGGTTCAAGCCACAGGACTCTTGTGTTTTTTGTGATAGAGTTTCTGATCTGTTGGTCCATCAGCTTGTATAAAGATTAATGATATAGTTAAATGGTTTTTCGTGCTGTGTTGTGCATGAACCACTTAAGATGCCTCATGGTGTGACCAAAATAAAAATAAATTTAACATTGTCTTTGGTAGACATCCAGTTACTTTTGATTAAGATATATAAATTTGTAATTGACCTTTACCCTTTTGTGATAAGATTGTATAATATTAGTGATTCATGAAAATGGCATAATCCCGAACTCGAGAAGAAATGCGGGTAATTAAACAAAATGATGATCCGTCAATTTCAGCGCGTGTGTAAACAAATTCTTGGAATGTTAAAATGTAATCTTCCTATATATTCAGTGGCCTTTCTATTTTTCTGAACCATTCAAACACCTTTACAAAATGGATAGCTAGCTAATGACTCAAGATGATAATAGTAGAATCAAAAGCTGATGCGATATAGTAGAAAGGAAAAAGTGGTGCCAGTTGTTATTTATATTGTAAACCTTTCAAATAAAAATTGAAATATTTGTTTAAAAATACATAAATAATCCAAATCTCCAAATCAAAGCATTTCTCTTTTTTCTTGAAAAAAATAAATCTGACTTATAGACACATCTACTTTGTCTTTTTAGGTGTTACATGTATCTTATTAAAATTTATTTTAAAAGAAAACAATAAGCTGTATTTTTGTCAAAATGTGATCAAAAATTATTTCAGGGTTGGATTTTACCGAAATTCATGTTTCAAAAGGGTCTTTTATTGATTGAATAATTGAAAGATATTTTTGTCATAATGAGTCCTTTTTTAGTTTAACATTGTGGAGGTTTACACATTTTACCCAAAATTGGAAGTAATGCATCCATCATTGACTGGTTGGTAAGTGTTCCACTGCTAAATCAAAGCATTAAGAAATATGTTAGGGAGTTTAATGACTTATCCATATGTTTTTTCAGGAAGAACTAGGGAAAGAAAATAAAAAGGAAAATGAAAGGAATATTATGGAAGGAAATAAATTTTTAAGGAAAATGAAAAAAGGGTTTAAACTTAATAAATAAATTTTTATATGTTTATTTGTTTCACTACCTCATAATTAAAAATTTCTTAAAAATTTTATGTCTATTTTAATTATCTTCAACCTTTTCATTACTCACTGTAATATTTTCTTATTCTTTTCTCTTTTCTACAACTAGGGTTCCAAACACAACTTTGGCAATGTGCCCATTCACCTATTCTAGTTCTTGTAGGGTTTTGCTCAAATCTTGGAGATATATTATCCACTAAAATCAACAATTGGATCTGCTCAAATTAAGAGCCCACCAAACTGCCTCGATGAGACAATAACACAATCTAACCCTTGTGAATCAATAACATAATAATAATAAAATCACGAAAACAAGATAAACTTTAAGATTTTAAATGAAACCATATAAAACTAAGTTGTTAGAAGAAAACTTCCATATAGATATGAGAAAAATTACGAATCACAGTGGAATGAAGATAATAAACAATATATTGATGTATTAGATTTCCCAAACACAAAAGATCATATTTTTATCTCTAACATTTTAATACTCATAAGAAGTTACCTAAATATTCGATCGAGCATAAGCCCCGAAATAATCGGATCATCGGCAACTTCCCTTCAATTTCTCATCCAATTTGAAAAGTCAAGAAAGTCACAGTTTTGATGATCAAATTTGGTATTCACTTCTTAGAAAGTCTGCTTCCAATTTCTATAAAAATAAAATAAATGAAGCTTGCCTATACAATATTTTTATCTTCTGATTGTTTTTAAGATGAAATTTACCAGGTAAGGTCTGCTCACAGGTTTGGTCCCCATTCCAATAACTATTCTGTCAATCCTTTTGAGTCATTGAAGCGACCATCATTTTGTTTACATTTTTGAAAATAAGGTTAATAAGCCTCTTTATGGACTAGGATTATGCCATTGTTGATTCATTAGAGAGGGTGTGCCACCCAGACTGAAATATCTCTAAAGCTACCTTGAATATAATTTTAGCTCTTATTCTTACATTGATATCCAAATTATTTAAATCATTGGCATAACAATAGAAAGCATCGAAAATAAAAAGAAAGAAACATATATGAATTTCGTCAAAACCCTTACGGAAAAAACAACCACAGACAAAGAAGAAAGTTTCACTATGAATCAAATAATAGTTTCAAAAATTTATTGGAGTAAAAGAATAACGCCTAATATATTAACATAACAAAAATACTCAGCGGGAAAATTAGCACCTCCTTTAGCCCTAATATGTTAATATCTGTCAATCTAACCCCCTCTTTTAAACAAATCCCTATTTTTCTTTTTCACCAAAGTGCTGCCTTTGACCTTTGGGTGGACAATAACCAAAGCAGAGTTCGAGATCATAAAATCGATACAAATTCACTACGTATATTCTACATATTGTTTACAAACTGTAAATGTTCGCAAAAAAATACTAGCCCCTGGATATTTCGAGTAGAGGATAAGTTTCACCCTTTTTTTTTTTTTTCTGTTGTCGTTTCCCACCCTCACTGTGAAAGAAATTAAAAGAATTGGACCACAACTTGAATGCAAACAGAGAAAGAATTCTAATGCTACAGAGATCATAGTTCTTCTTTATGGAAAATAGTGTCTTACTTTGAACCTTCCTCACATCCTGCTTTGTTAGGAAACTAGAGACTAGCCTTCATCATCTAGCCACCTTGTTCTCACATCTCTCCCTCCCTCGAATCCATTCTCTACAAAATAACCTGCTATACATTTCTTCCCTCTTTTGATCTTTGTTCAAACTCTAAGATCGATCATAGATTGTTTTTCACTTATGAGATACGAGTCACTTGTTCATTCCTCCATCCAAGATGTTCAAGGCTGGTATTATTGATTCTGTTGCCTCATTCCCAAGATAATGCCTCAGAAGCTATCAAGTGTGTGGAAATCTCTGAGGCGATGGATGCCACAGAACCATGAGAAAGATTCGCCAGGAGAAGGTTAGTTAATTGTACTTTATGTTATAATCTATATAGATTCATAGCTGTTATTGGCATAATCTTTATGGTAAACTCTGAAAAAATCTCTGCAAACTGGCTTTTAGGAGGATTGATGTTTAATATGAGTATAAGAGCCTAGTTTGGCGGGAGATAAGTTGATACCTTTTGTGATTTATTCCCCATTTGTTCATTGAAATTTCTTGAAAGAATCTATTTTGTTTGTTTACACTCTCCTGTGCATGTATGGGGTTGCACTTGAGATATAGTGTTAATGGCATGATATTTATATTAAACCTAAATCCTATGGTTGAGCTTTTTAGTAGAGTTGATCGTTTAGTTCTGCCAATGTGGACATTATGAGAATTTTGGGTGCACACATAACAATCCTCCTACGAACAGAGTTCCACCCAAACCTTTCCTCAAAGCCAGTTTTTCCTTCATTGCGTTTGGGCTGTCTTGCATAAGCACCATCTATCACTGCTGCTAAGGTGGCCCACCACATCATTGTTCGACTCCCACCTCGTAGTTAAACTTGAACCAGACTCACGATACCACTTGTTGAGAACCCTCATGGACGTATTCACATCAATATGATATAGTTCATGTTTATATACTCATAAACCTTCACATTCCTAATCGATGTAGAAAATTGTGAGACTTTTGGGTGCACACCCAACATACTTATATACTTAACATAACAGAATAATAGACTAATTAATTAATGTTATCTTTTACGGTTTCTTCACCGCTACTGAAGCAAATTCAAAGCATGACACACGGGATTTATGCAATATTAAAGAACTACAATGCACGGTGTTGAAGGAGATATTGACGGGCGACATTGAATCCATTTCTCATGAGTTCCAGTTGTGGTTCTGGTGATGGAGGATGCATCTGAGAACACTCGACAAAGTATGCCACCAAGGCGATGCTCGGTCGTGATTCACGTTAAGGGTGGCAGGAAGCTCTCGCATTGTTCCAAGGCTATTGAAGCCCTAAATCTCGACACATCCTGGTGAGATATTAAGCAAAAATATTACGCTTATACCATATGAGAAGACAGTATTTAATTACGATAGGTCATAACAACCCGAGAGCATCTTTTGTGTTTTGCTGCCATTAGTCTTTGAAATAGAGTTTCATTCTCAGGAGTGATCCTTGGAGTAGAAATACTGTAATATTTTGTTGCAATGAGTCATTGCCATTTGCATGCATGTCTTTGCCCTGATAAATATATTGAAAATCTCGTTTTACTAATTAAGTTGTTGATTTTCAACCGGATTTGGTTTATATTTATTCCGATCCGAAGACCTACGGAGTCTGTAGTCACGACTTTTATGAAAAGAAAAAATTTGAAATTAAAGGGATCTATTGTAGTATGAGGGTAGAATTCATTCTGCATTTACTCCAACAGGGCTTCCTCTATTCGTGATTTTTTCACAGTGTTTTTCATGTAAATCCCAAAATTGTTTTATTTGTTTTTGTATTTTATTATTATGTCTAATAGATTTCTGCACATAGTAACGTTCTCCAATTGGGCACTAGGATTGTTGTAAGGGAATTACTACAGGGAGGAATTTATTTTTGAAACCCACAAACATGGTTGTCTAAATTGAAAATTAGTACTTCATTTGAAAAACCATCTTTGAACTTAGCTTGTTTAGAAAATATAGTTTCTATAAGTGTTTTAATTTTTGGAAATTGGAAGCATCGATTTTTCAAGCGTCTTTTGATGAAGACAATCAATATATGAGTTCTTTATAAATATAATTGTTTATTTATTATCAATATGCTGAAATGAGGGAAATTCAGCCAAAAGTTTTTTGAACATTATTAACCCATCAGAAGATCAAATAATATGTGTGAAGCAGTCGAGGTTATTACAACAGGGAGAATGTTAAAATATGATGATTCATAGAGGTATTGAGGGAAAAGCGAGGGGAGGGTTGTGAGAGCATATCGTGGGTCAGTGTGACATCTTGTGCCACAGTTTACTAAGGATTATTTTTTGGTTTATCACGTAGAATTTCCTCATTTTGAGGGTTTTACTATGTTATATCGGGTGTCATTATTATTTTACCATCTTATTATCTGATTTACTTAGCCCCACCCATCTACCTGTTTCAGAGATTGGCGTGGCTCCTTAATTACGAATTTTATCTTGTGGATTAGCATTGCTGCAATTCTTCATTTTTATTCTATTGATTGGTCTTGCCTCAATTGTTGCTGTAATTATGGTGGATTAGCAAAGCCACCCAAATAGGTCCTCACAATCCTAATAATCATTTCTTAAGTTTTGTTCACAATAAATAAATAGTCAACTTTTTGTGATAGCATTAATCTAGGAATGGTGAATAGTATTTTATTTCTAAAGTTAGATAATATTCCAATAGGAACCTATTCCTACCTGTATATATATATATATATATATATATATATATATATATATAACTCTATCCTATATATATATACATAAACAAAGTAAAAATTGTTTTATAATAATATATTATGGATTACTGCAAATCATCCAATTTCTCAAATTTATACTCGTCATGATATATTTACTAACATTCTTGTAAAATAAAAAACTTCACTTTTATTTAACTATAGAAAATAAAACAATAGAATGATTATCTTCATTGTAATAAAACATTACAACAGTAATGTTCCAAGGATTACACCTAGGAAGTATTGTTTCTTTATGGAAGCTACTTTGGCCATATATATATATATATATCTCTTTATGTATATATATGACAAACTCTTGAAGATCCAAATTCTAGCATAACGACACTGCAGATAGCATAAGTGACAGTGAGCTTCCGAAGGGAGAAGAGCAGAATGTACTTTTATTGTCTCAATATTGAAGTACATGACCTTATTTTTGTAATATTCCTTCGGGATGTCTTTGAGGCGTAGGCTTCAACGTAGCGTTGAACAATGCGAGACCACTCCTCTTTGCCACCCTTAATGTGCTCTCAAACTGAGCATGATCATGGTGTAGTATTCTTTAAGTTTTCTTTATCAAGTATCTCCATCTGGAGAAGCCACAACTGACACATGAGAAATCAATTCAATCATTTGCTCGAACTTGTCTCGAACCGATGATTAGGCGGTGTGAAGTTCTCTTTGTCTATTGCATCAACCACCGTAGTAATCTGTGCTTTTGAATTTGCTCCTGTGGAAGAAACTAAAGAGAACATTAATTAGTCTATAATTCTGTTACCATTAAGTATATATATATATTAGATAATGCAAAGAATCTCATGATACTTATGGCCCGGTGAATAAAGAATGCTTTTAGTATATAAAGCATGGGTTATATCTCTCAGTGGATGGGTCCATGAGGTTTCACAAGTGGTATCAAAGCTGAGTTTAAGCAACAAAGTGGATGGAAGCTTAACAAATGATATGTGTTGAGCCCTCATAAGCCGAGCCACCTGTTTCACATAAGGCTTACGAGCAATGAAGGAAAAATCATAATTTGAAGAGGCTGATGGAACTTTGTTTGAAGGAGGATTATTGGGTGTATAAAAATCCCCCTCTATATATATATATATATATATAATAAATATCTAAATTAAATTCAAAAATTACAAAATTAACTAACCTTCTCGAGTGAATCTTCATGATTGTTCGAGTCTCCTGCCTTGTAGGATTTCCACACACTTGTGCTTTGAGGCATTATCTTAGGAATGAGGTTATCGAATCAGAATAAGCGACCTTGAACATCTTGGTGGGGGAATTGAACAAGTCACCTCATCCTCATGAAGTAAAAACACCCACGATTGATCTTAGGTTTGAAATGAATGAAGTCAAAATAGAATTTGAAGTAGTGGGTTGAGGTGAGGGAGAGATGTGAGACCAAGGGGTGTTGTTTATGACATGGAATGGATTCAAGGTTTTTCCACGAAGGGTTTTCTGTTCATGGAAGGACTGTGTTGATCGCTGGTTGAACCCCCAACCAGCATCATTTTCTTTCTTTCTACCCCACATTTTCTTTGGGACAGAAAAATACAAAAAGAGCAAAATATAAAACAAAACAATTGTGTGGATCTTATTATCTCAACCAGCTAGAAACATATCACCCTTTGATTATTTAGTAAACAACATGTGGAATACAGCACCTAAATTAATATTTTCATATTATAATTAAACATTGTCCTCTCACGAACATGTAAGTGAGATGGTTTAGTATCTTTACCTAACCCGATGGTCTCAGTTCAAACCACTGGGATTACAAGCCCATCTTACCGTAGTGGGTCTTACCTGGTGATCCTCATCCCATACGAGGTGGCGCATTACGACTTGTGTCTTTTGTGTGTACACATGAACTTCCCAGCAGGACATCTCATAGTATGACCAAAAATATAAATTAAATCTCAAACATTCCTCCTTAAGTGCATCAAAGTTATTTTGATTAAGCATCTATATATATATATATATAAAATTTGTAGTTGATGTACCCTTAGTGATAAAAGATTACTTGTATATCTTGGTGATTCATGAAGAAAAATAACAATCGATTCGAGAAATCTAGAGTAATTAAACAACTAATGATCCCTCAATTTAAAGCGAGGTGGTAAAACAAATTCTTGAATTTTAAAATGCCTCTTCTTTATATATTCGGCGGCTTTTCTGTTGTGAGAACTCTTCTGACTTTGACCTTGTTCAAAAATGGAAGGATAGCTGCAATGACTCCAAGATGATAATAAATGGAAGATCAAAAATTTAAGTCTTTGAGTATAATGAAGGCCGGTGTCATTAATTATTCCACTGCCTTGCATATTAGCGACCTTTAAAATATTTGAAATTCTGACTTCATCAAATAATCCAAAATGCACCAAATCATTCCATTTTCTCTTTTTCTTAAGAAAAATAAATCATTATAAACAAAAATACTTTTGTCTTTAGCCTATTACATGTATCTTATACCAAAAAATTATTTTTTACAAGAAAACAATAACTGTATTTTTGTCAAAATGTGATCAAATTATTGAAGGATTGAATTTTCAAGTGTGTTTCAAAAGGAGTCTTTTGATTGAATAGATTGAAAGATATGTTTAGTATGCAATTCACTTTTTAGTTTAACAATGTGGAGGGCTACATTTTACAAGGTGGAATGTATCTCATCCATCTTTGTTGGTTGGTAAGTGTTCTTTTCTTCAAAAATTGGAAGCATTAAAAGTATGTTTGGGGGGTTGTGAAACATCCATATGTTTTTTTAGGGAAGGACTAGGAAAGAAAATAAAAAGAAAATAGAATGAGTGGAAGAGAAAAGAAATTTTTGAGAAAATGAAAAGGTTTAAACTTAATGAATAATTTTAATTTTATATGTTTATTTGTTTCTTTTTATCATATAAGGACAAAGAAATTTTAAAATATGTAAAATTTTTAGGTATTTTAATTATATTTCATTTATATTTTTCACGGTGAAAACAAACATGAGAAAAAGCATTTTTCTTATTATTTTTTTCTCTTTTCCTACACTTTGCGGGTTCCAAACAGAACCTTTGGCAATAATGCGATGCTTGTAATCTCGTTCTTGTAAAGATTTTGCTCCAATCTTGAATATGTTGTTTTTAAATATGCAATCCACATCGGTTAGATGTGGGATTTGCTCCCTCCTTCTCTCTATAAGGGGATCCCCTGCTTTTATAATTCACATATCTCCTCATCCATAAAATTTGTTAGTATTACTTGATTGTTTTGGAGTATTTACTTTACTCAATTTCTTAGAAATTGATTTGTCGTCTTAAGTTTGTATTTTCTTTGTCATGCGCCAGGAGTTATTGTATGTAGGGACGTGAATGATATAGAACCTTGTAAATTTATGGTGTTCTTTGTTGGTATTATTTTTATAGCACATAACTATTTTAGTTGTCATTATTGTGTATCGGAGATTTGCCGGGTATTTTAATTTGAAAGTTACTATTGGTCGGATACTATTCACATGAATAGTACATTTGTTAATTGGGGAAAACTAACTGGTTCCCGACAGATTGAGTATCGAGCCAAGGTTAGTGAGTATGCTCTACGTGGTTGCGGGTGTTATATGATCTTCCACATCGAGGAAAAGGTTCCTTTGGGCTTTTGGCATTTTTTCTCTATAGTTTAAAGTATGCTACGTAGTTTGCGACTTTGTGCGATCTTCCACATCATAAAGATTCTATTGAGATATTGACATTCGCGTGTGGTATTTGTTGTAAAAATGTCGAATGCGAATCCGATTACACCATCGACCTTTACACTTGAAAGGATTCACCGTGAATCGATGGTAGTAATACGAATTTGATGTGGAGAAATTTGATGGCGCAGTAACTTTTACATGTGGCGGTGAGGTGCGGGATGTTCTTTCCCAACGGGAGCTTGATGTTGCACTAGAAGAAAGCATACCGAAGATGTTGATGATAAAGATTGAATGAGAATCAATTGTTTAGCATGTGAATGCGGTCGATTGTGTCTCTCGAGGATGCAAAATATCCAGTTTATGAAGCGTGCAAGCAAGTTGGCGTTGGAAGGGAGATGGAAGACAAGTTCATGAAGAAAACACAGAGAACAAGCTCTGTCGAGCAGTTGTATCGGCTTCCGGTATAAACTAGGTACCACTATGAATGATCACACATAACGGAATTTGATTCTTTAGTAAGCGGTTATTGAATTTAGATGAGAAAGTAAGTGATGTTGATAAGGCTTTGATATTGTTAGCTTTCCTTCCTGATGAATATGAACATCTTATTGTTAGTATGATAAGACTTTATCGCGATTATTTTGCTAAATCGCCTACCTATCTGAATTTATTTGAAGGGTTTCGAGATGAATCGATCACTTTTCGTTGATATTCTATCGACATGAGTTTATGATCCATACTTTGTCAAAAAATGATCTTCATTGGAAGCATTGGTTTGTCTCCCCCTTGAATGGCCCTTGGTATAAGAATGCTTGCACATGGGTTGCGGCGGATGTTGTCTATGATTATGTGAGGATTAGGCGAAAGCCTTTGCCATAGAAGAATACGCAAAGATTTGTTTGACCATAGTAGCAATTTATTCGATGAGTACCAGTCGATAACATAAGTTGCTGATCGATGAATAAGAAAAAATACATTTTCTTTGCGATTTCATGGAGGCGCTTAAAATATTCGGCTTGAATCGGGCATGACACTTTCGGTATCTATCGACATTATTTTATGTTCCTATTCATTTCTTTCGAGTTGTACCTTCTCTTGATTCAAAAGCCACCTTCTCTTGTTGACAATTAACTTCTTGTTCGACGATACCATTTTTCCATGTAAGTGACTTTCTTCTCGCCATCTTCTTTTTCTCCTCCATGTTTCTTGAACAATTTCATGAAATAGGTTGAACTTGAATTGTGTCTTGAGAGTTTTCTCTTTGACTTTCTTGCTCGCTCTTTTGTGACCTTCCTTCGATTGGCCTCTCGAGCCCCATTTGTCGTGCCCATGTTTCACAGATTAAATTGTTGAAGGATTAGAGGCACTGAGTTGCACCACTTTTTTGTTTCTTGGTGAGAATCCTCCATCCATTTGAAGAATTTTATCTGCCAACTCATTCAGCTGATGTTGAATGGAAAGAGGATTTATGAAGTTCATATACACTTTCTTCGCATCA
Source organism: Tetrastigma voinierianum (assembly GCA_016808115.1). NCBI lineage: Eukaryota > Viridiplantae > Streptophyta > Magnoliopsida > Vitales > Vitaceae > Tetrastigma > Tetrastigma voinierianum. The sequence continues at coordinate 118,917 of JAEQBH010002727.1, forward strand.
CGGACTGAAAATTATACAATAATGCTACCTATCATAAAAGAAAATTGTACAATAATATTATGTATCATAATAATATTTTCACACTTGTAATTAAAATACACTCATACCTTGTCTTTCTCAGTCAGTTCACTTTGATTCAACTTTTCAATTTGGTGTGAAACAGCCCTGAAAATTTATTGGTGGCTAGTTGAATTAATAGACCAATGATTCATCAAAGAAACTTGATTTCGATTACAATCGACTCGGGTTTGTATTTGTTGGAAGTACTCCCAGACCTTTTGCAGTACCTTTTAGATTAAAAGCAAGTCCTCCTCGATTGAAGGATTCTTGGCGTCGAAACTTTTTGGTGGTTATTCTATTTGAGGTGATATTGGTGAAGACTGACTTATTTGTTCTACTGATTGAGTGTTAAACTCACCTACGTTTGTTCCTCATTCAATAGATTAGTAAAGTAATATCCATGTTCATCCATCAAAAAACCTACATTGTCGATGAAAAAAGGTGCATAAAGGTTAACTACATAAAAGTAATATCTATATACATACATAGAAATAATTGACACCAAATCCAACTAGGGGGCTTAAAGTAATAATCCTGAATCAAGTTACTAATGTGGGCTTAAGGTGAACAACATGGAGTTTTCATAACGGTATTACTATAAAAATTATATTAAATACAAAACCAACGGGATATAGGTAGAAGAAAACCCGACATCAATAATAATTGACCAACAAAACAAAACAAGTTCGAGAAGAAAGAAACTTGAGCTCTAAAAAGTTTCCATGATGTAACACACAACAAGCGGATGTAAGCAGTTGGAACTTGAGCAAACCAAAACATCTGATAACACAAACCCACATCTTGAAGGAAGGATGAGAAATAATCATTTTAGTGATCTGATAGTACACCAGCTACGTATGCAGGAGAAAATCTTATGAAGGATTCCTTTTCATCGTCACTGATTTGTCATTTTATGGCATCTTGTTTTTGCGGTTAACCGACTACGTGCCATAAGGCATTCTTGACATCTTATTGAATGATAAAATTTGGATTTGATTACAATGAAACATAAAAGATATACAAATATAACTCTATTGTTTGTCATGACAAATTTGAGTTTGCCATACTTGTCTTTAAACCCATGAAGTTGTAGTTTGAATATTCTTCTTTCCTTTCTTTGAATCTCCCACAGGATAATGAACATACGAAAGAAGCTTTAAGAATAAGGAAAAATATAGTGAAACAATGTCTTGGAGGTACATAATATACAGGTTAAGGTTCAAATTTTAGTGGCTTGCGTTTCATTTGAGACTCAGATAGATCTGTCTAGAAAGATAAAAGCATTGGTGGCCATCATTAAACAAGTGTTTATTCATGAGTTGAAGTGCATCCTGTATCTAACTATGCCTACAATTAGCGATGCTCTGTATCAAGCGTAACTCACATTCTCTTGAAACATCTTTTGTCATGCGAAGGTGATGATTATTAGCATTGTGACACACAACGAAAGATTAATGGATGAAATGATAAAGCGTTGAATCTGAATTTTGGGATCAAATTTTGTATGCTTCATTAGTTAGTAGTCATCTTTAATGGCTTTGCTTAAAGAATGATATAAGAACCTGTTATCTGTGAAAATAATTGGAAGTATATGCGAGAACCCTGGATAACGATGCGAAGTAGATTGGTTTGGAAATGCGGCCCGATATGCCACATCTCTCTTAACAATAATAGCTTTCAAAGAGGCTCCTTGTTTATGTACTGAATATTTTCTTAATAGGCTTGGTTGTCTTGCATCCACCGTCATTACATTCTTTTTTGATAAGTTTTTTATTGATGATAAGCAGGCAGTTCTTAAATGACATCTAAGTTTAGATTTCTAAGAAGGGAAAATCTTTAATCAGATTTGTTTCAATAGATTTGCTCTTAAAGCACTTGGAACTCTGATTGGATCACATATAGACAAGTAGAAGCAGGGTGGAAAGCAGTGACTCGATGAGCCATGGTGGAAAAATATGGGTAATATATTTTCAAACAAATTCGGTCAACGAGAAATTTTGAAATCAAATAACTTTCCTCAAGAATAGTCTAAAATACTTTCTAACCCAGTAATCTTGGTTTTGAGATTTTAGAATGGAACTCATTCTCGGGACCCACCGAGCACGTGGCCACGTAAAGGAAGCGAAAATATTCCGAAAAATATTCTAGGTGAAGTGGTATTCGAATTTGTTGTCTAATACCCTTCCTATATGGTTATTAAAAACATTTTGGCCCGAGCATTACGATCACGGTAAAGAATGCGGGGAATCACGGATGGTACGAAATGAAGCGCCATTGATATCATCATAATAAGCATGCATCCTCTGAACATGAAACCTTTGAAATTACAGACTGAGGTAAGAATTTTGATCCATGTCGAGGATCATGGCAAATCAAAATCTGACAAGCTCTCTTTGCGAGGCGATATCAAATTCGAGGAAAAATGTTAACGGTAGGAGCACCAATCATTTCTCTTCATGGGTTCGATTGGCTTCAACTCAAATTTAGGTAATTTGTGCTTTAGCAGTAAGCATGCCCGAAAGATGGTGTCTTGATTATACGATAGCATTACTTTGGATATATTTCACTCTTCGAGCAAGGCATCATTCATTCACTAAGGCTGTATGGACGATTTGTCATCAAAAGATATAAAACAAAATTAGAACCAGAAAGTTTCTTGGAAGCTTATAAACAGTAGGAAAAAGATGGATATGTCAAACAATAACTGTCCAGAAAGACATCATGAAGAAAGAACTGGTTAGTTAGTGAGAAAGCATCTCATTAGTCCACAAAATTAATCCTCATAATATGGAAATGCATAAGGAAAAGCTCTAACCAGTACCAATGACATCTGAAAATTCTTGGATCATAAAATGGCTTGATTGAACAAATGACCCATTACGAAGTAACTACTTACTTCGAGATGAAAATAAAATAGAACATAAAGAAATTTCTAAGAAATCACTACTCGATAAAATCCCCAAATAGAAAAAAATTGACTTGCTTGATATAACGAAATTAGATTGAAATGAACATCTGACTCATGAAGAAAAATGGTTATTTAGGATTTTCTTTAAAAAAAAATTTAATTTGTTTTCCTCACGAAACAAGCAGTGAAAACAAAAAAAATCATAACAATCGCCTCAAAAACTCAACAAAAAATGACATTGAAACAAGCATCAGAAAACTTTTCACGGCCAAACAAATCAAACTCCGTCAATCTCCTTGGCCGAACATGGAATCGTATTCGTCGAACATCAATCTCACTTAGAAAGCGTTTTCGAGAAAAAAAAACAATAATTTCGGGGGATTTAGTGAAGAAACCTACGTATAAAATTTTCCACTGGAAAATTTACTAGCTTCTCGAATAAACGAAGCGGCGCGATCGTGGGTCAGCCGGTCGAACTACATAAGAGCGAGGAGAGAGGAAACGAGAGCGGAGATACACAGGTTTTGTGGCTGGAATTCATTTGAATCCGGTGGATCTAGAGAAGACGTTGGCCAGGGATTTTGGAGATGCTCGGATCTTGACGAGAAAAATAGCCACATTTGTTGAGGGGAAAGGTGAGGAAGCGAAATCATGGCGGGGTAGCGGCGGTTGGAGCCACAGTTTTTTACTTGGCTCGACAAAATGGCTAAAAATGAAATTTGTTGTTGAGCCCATTGAAGATATACGAGTCTGGTACGATTTTGATTACTGTTTTAGTTGTTTTTTGTTTTTGGGGGTTTTGATTTTTTCTTACGTGTGTGTTTAGGAGATTCGTAATGTGAGGAAGAAAATGGAGAGTTGTGGAGGAACTCGCCCGGGAGTTCGAGGTTGAGAGGAAAGAACGTGGCGACGGAGCGTCAGATTCTCGGTGGCCGGCTGGTGATGGGTTCTCGCCGCCGCTGCGCCCGTTCAGGCTCGCCCCCCGAAGAGATTTCATGGTGATTCGCGACAATGGGCTGCGGTCGCGTCGGGCAGCTTTCAGAGGCCCATACGGTAAATGGGTTTCTTTTTTCTCTGCTCACATTACTCTATTTTAGCACGATTTTCACGAGAAAAAACTTGAAATTTGTTTAGTACGCAAATTCGGATAAAATACGTTAAGTGATTGCAAATTCTTCCCGAAAAAAAAAAGAAAGCGGTCGAGAGAGTAGTTGATCTGAAGAATTTGAATCCCCATTTCTTAGGCATTTTTGTTTGCAAAATCCAGGAGAAAATGCTTTTGGTAGTTAGAGAATTATTCTTCTTTTTCTTTAAAAAAATCGAAACATGAATGCGAGAAGAAGGACCCGATCGAAATGGAAGAACTTGAATCCCATTTCTTAATGCGGAATATATTAATTCATCGGTTTCAATTCAAGTAAAATTTGATGGTTATGATCAACGAAATTTGTAGAAATTCTTGAATAATTTGTTGGAGTAGAAGAATTTTATGGGGATAAGTTATTTAGTTAATTTGGAGTCAATGGAGAATTCACGGGCAAGAAGAGCGAGAGGGCCTTGAGGCTGCGGTGAGGCTTCGGACGTAGTCAGTACGGCCGGTCCGGCGAGCGCCATTGACTTCTCCTGATGCATCACGGGCACTCGTCCGAGTTCAAGCCCAGTCATGGCTCGGTCTGTGAACATCTCCTCGGAGCGGGAATATACGGACCATCTTGAAAACTGCTGATCATAAAGCGGCGGAGGTATTATAATGGGCGCTAATTCAGACCACATTTCAAGTTTTTGTTTTTGTTTTTGTTTTGTTACGAGTGGGATTTCCGGGAGGATGGTGTGATGGGAGGGGAACCGTGGAAGCGAAATGGAGCAATTGCAAATGAGGCAGAAGAGGCTATCAAGAGGAGAGATTGTTTTTAAAATGACCATTACCTTGCTTTGGCTAATTACATTTACACAGAAACTTATAGTTGTTATATTCATGTTATTTTTATAATATATAAACACATATTTTAATCATGCAATTTTATTATTTTCTCTTTTTTTTTGTGGGCGTTGTAGGTGGGTTAGGTTTAAGAGAATAAGAGTTTGATTTGCAAATTAGTATTCTTCTATTCCTTTTCATATTGAGTAGCCCGATAATCTAAAAACTCTGGCGAGATATGTTCTATTATTTTAATTGGTTTTGATAAGCAATAGGTGAACTTTGGTATGTGGAATAATTTGCGCAACAATTGGATTTAAAACTTGCTGCATATTAGAGAATTGGGGAGCCAATCAACCTTGTTTAGAAAAGGGAGATTTCTCTTAAGTGGTTGCATCATGCACCCATTGGCGTTTATGAAGATGTCACAAAAGAATTCTACGACCAGACATGGGGTGGTAAGTTTGGACCATTTGGAGCAACAATTGCTTCAATGAGGCTGGGATGGTGTCCAGGAAATCAATAGTGTTGGAAGATTTTCGGTTTATCAAATATGCTGCAAAGGTAAGTATCGCATTATCCCGATAGGATAAAGGCATATGTGCTTATCGATAAACGCGGTGACCTCAAACAAGTAGTGATTTTTTTCGCTCATACCCATTACATTGGGGTGTATCGAACAATAGTTTGATGAATGATTTCATGGGCTTCAAATACCACTTGAATTCCAAAACTCAAATATTCACCTCCGTTGTCAGCTGGCATAACTTGAACTGTGCATTGTGCGACTGAGCCATTTATGAAATTTTGAAATAAATGAGTTTGCCATTTTGGACTTCATCAAAATATACCCAAGTCATCCTGGTACAATCATCAATAAAGTAACAAACGATGCGATCCATCCAAAGTAGCAAATTTAGATGGGCCCCGAACATCGAATGTATGATCATAAAAGGAAGCTGGACTTTTGTTCCAAAGTTAATGGAAACGAAACATGATGGCTTTTGAGTTCACAAACATCATTGGAAACTAGAGACACATCAAAGTTTGCAAATAAACTAGGAAATAATTTCTTCATGTAACGAAAGAAGCGTGCCACAATACGTCGATGCCATAGCTTATATACCAGTTTCCTTAGCTATTTTTTCTGAACCCACAGATCTTTAAAAACGGCCTTGACTAAGTCTTAACTTTTAGACACGAGTCCGAGTAATATGCTTCCCTTGCCTAACACCTAACCAATCGTTTGCCTTGTCGGATGTCGCCATACACAATATTCAGGCTAAAAAATGACAACACAGAATAAGGCAGTGGTTATTTTAAGCCCGACAAAGATTATAGTTGAAGAGGAACGTTGAAGCTTGAATCTAAATTGAGGTGTTAGTGAGGGACAGGATCCTTCGATAATCGGGTGGTACCATTGGCGGTGGAAACGAGAATGTTGTGAGGAAGATTTAAGAGGTGAAACTTGTCTAGAATCAAATGCATATGATGCAGCCTTGCGAATCAATTATCCATGCCTTATTAGAAGCAGTGTCTGTTTAAAACCTTACCAACATTACCCTGCTGGCTGCGCGATGCGAGGACTTTTCCACCAGCTATCATCCTCGTGCTTTGTTTCAACAATTCGCGGCCCGGTAGAAGCCTTCTTGGAATTCTTCTTCCAGAATAAAGCTATGATCCACCATTAGGATATCCACAAGTTCATAGCATACGACTTTTGTTTACCGGTTTGATCATAGTGGTCGTTTATATGATGATTTGTCTCCACCATTACTTGATCTTAGGATGGTAGGGCCTTTTTGAGATCTTGTTGTTGTTGAGAGACAGGTTTTATTAGGCGGATTCCAGAGGTCACCATGGCTAAAGCGAATTTTCAGTTGTCAGGTACATCACCGCGTCGAACATCTTCATGGCGAACTGGGCATAACCTCTTAATTCAAGGATAGGATCCTTCCTCAAGATTTTCAGCGCACTTGCTCAAAATCACCCTCTAATCCAAAGAGAAAGATATGCACCCTTTGTCGTTGAAGCAATTTTTGATAGGATGCAATATTTGTCTCATCCACCATGACCACCTTATCACGATTATCCAACTCACTGAAGATTTCAGTTAGTTCTCCATAATATATAGAGAGTGGTTTGCCATTTTTTTTTGCAGAGAAAGCCCTCTTGTTCAAGGTAAAAACACGTAATGAATTCATCGCTCCATCATAAAGGCTTTAAACGAGCTTTCCAAATATCTTGTGCGAGTGGGTAGGCGAATGTATCAAACCATAATCTCACAGGGACATGAGCATCGACCAGCGATCTTTTAACCTTCATTATCGATACCACTTTTCTGCTTCATCTTTCTCCTTAGGTGGCGGCGATGTGCCACGAATGAAAGAGAGTTTCTCCTTCTACGACAATTTGAATCTCACAACATTTGAGACCACGGATCATAGTTGGTTTCATTCGATACAATTAATTGAATGATGAACCTTCATGTTGAATAATGATGGGATAGATTTGGTGACAGACGTTTTAGAATCTGACTTGCTCATGGTTTAAGGATTCAAAGAAGAATGATTTAGGGTTTCGTGGCTTTGATACCAACTTGTAAGATAGAGAAGAATATTTTTTAATCATAATAAATCTGTATCTTTACATGTACATATTTATAGAGATGTGAATCCCTCACAATCAAGCTATTCCTATAATTAAGTTATTTTCCCTAACGATATCTCTAAACTAGGAAAGAATATAATAGTAATAAAAAAGAATTACAATAGATAATCTTTGACTATTAATCCAATATCGCAACATGGCTTGATCTTTGGTTCTTATACCACATCGATTATGTACCGCAAGGATCTTTACCCACAGCGGATAGAATGAATTGGATTAAGTCCCGAAATTATACGGTGATTGGAATTAACAAATGGGCCAACTCATGTTGTCTTGATTATATACCCTAAAAAAAAAAAATCAACGAATTGGAAAAAGTCATGGGAGGAAGCGGATTTGTGTTTTAGGGTATATAGTTTTGGTTTTGGATTATGGATTTTTATATACTTTGTTTACCACGACCATTAATGTGGCCCTGAGAATAGAGATATGAACTTGTTTTCCATGTTTGGATTGGTGTGAATGAATACGAGTGTAGATTGACTTGAAGAGTTAATCATCTTGTTTCCTTAATTTCTACAAATCTTAATTATTATATAGGGCAGGCAGACTTTTTTTTTTCATTTTTCCATGATATATTTATTTTTGGAGTCTTTGCTACCAATGAACTAATCTTGAACAATATAGATATTGTCTTTAGAACCAAAGAATCTTCATGATTTTTACAAATGCTTATATAAAGTTAGGCTCGGTTTAGAACTGAAAGTAGAATTGAAATTTTAGCTCGACCCATTGGGCTAACTGGCCCACGGAATTAGAGCAGGCCTTTAATTCAGTGACAGAAAAACTGGGCCAAATTAGGCCTTGCTGGTCCGTCCTTAAATTTTCCTTTATAAGGCAATTTGGCCCGATCCGCTTGGATTTGTGGCTAGTAGGAGCTGCTATATTTTAGGCACAGCTCTGGAGCCAATTTGGCCAAACTCGATTTCGGTTCGACTGATGTTGGCTCGGCCCATTCGACCCATACACGAGTACCACCTATATCGGAAAGTAGTAAAAAAGAAAATATAGAAAAGTGGAAAGGAAATAAAATTTATAGAAAAAAATAAAAAATGAGTTTTAAACTTAATAAATTAATTATATATTTATTCAAGAAACATTTTATTTGTTTATCTCTATTATATAAAGAATAAGAAATTTAAAAATATATCAAATTATGATTATATTTGATTTTCTTTTATATTTTCACATTGAAATTAAACATGAAAAATTATTTTCTTAGTTTTTTTCTTTCCTTAGTATTTTTCGGGTTCCAAGCGAACCCAGAAAGAATTTGTTATTCATACATAGTATTATAAACTTTTACATTTGAAATAGAATATCTAGTAACCCCATCCAGAATATAACATTCTATTTGTATTCTACATATTCGACAAATTGTAAGTCAAATATATAAAGGGATAATAGTTTAAAGGGACAAATTCAAAACTTATTTGCAAAACTAACATTTTTTTAAATCTAAAAAGGATATTACAAAAAGATAGCATTTAGGAAAAAAATCGATAAGGATATAGTTATAATTCGAGGTGTGTCGAGTCGAGCTAATGTCCTGATGTCAAACATGAACTTTGATTCGATAAAAAGACTCAGCTCATACTAGACTCAGCTTCGATCAAACTTTTTTTCGGATGTTGGAACTCCAACTCGGGAAATAGTCGAAGAGGTTACCGGAGCTAGGCTCATTAAACTTCGAATCAATTAAAAATTAATAAATAATTATACTCGACTCAATTTGAAATGGGCTCGAGTTCGGCTGATTAATAAAAGCGGCCAGCTCGAATTAAACTAACAAGCATCTGGTGGGTATGTGATATAAGACTTTCGACTCGACAAACTACTCGAACCGACTCGAATTTCTGAGTCAAATTTAGTATTCTATGATCAAGTTAGTAGCTTTGCTATTACACCCTAGTTATAATTTGATGGATGAGAGAGAATGCCCATTATCATGTAGGGATTTATCTTTGCACTTTCAAAGGGCATTTTAATTCGAAGAGTGACATTTTCTAGATGACTCTTACGAGATTAGTTTTACAAATAACTTTTGGTTGTCTATTTTAAACCAACTTCTCATAGACAAAGGCAGAAGTTTCTAAATAAAAGCTCATATTAAGAACAAGAAAATGTGTGTATGAGATAATTCGATATCATGCTTAAAAAAAAAAAAAAAACCTTTATGTGATGTCAGGACATATGTAACATCAAGTAGAATGTTATGTTTTACACTTGAAGGTGATTGTAATTTTATTTATTAAAAAGTTTATAATGCTATATATATATATATATATATATATATATATATATATGGACTTATCTTGGTATTTACAACCATCATGATTTATTAGGTCAAAGCATATGAAATCTACACAATTGTTGAATTGACACGATAATAAAATATGAAAAAAGAAAAACACCATATTTACATGAAAACCCTTACGAGAGCAAAACTATAGACAAAGGAGAGAAAACTTCACTATGAATATAAGAATAATTACAAATTACAACGGAATAGAGAAATAGCCACTAGTATATATGTTGATATGATAAAAATACTCGGGTAATATGTATGTAGTGAAAGAAAGCCGGTTGGCTCGGCCCCGGAGGGCTACCGCTACTTGACTGGAAGGCGGTCGCCCATGATGGAGTGCGGAGGTATGCTTCATACCCGATCGGTCATGGCGAATTAATCATCATCCAAACACACACCTTTAACGTGATTTTCCCATGCAATTTGGTCGAAATGATATGGCCGTGCGATGGCCATTATCCTTGTGAGAGGAGAACTTCATGGAGTTCATCGAACTAAGAGTAGAGGAACCTTATGTAGACTTGACCAATGTAAAGTGGGAATTCCGTATATACTGACATCATATTTTATACTTTTTTTCAAACTTGTTTTTATTGTTTGGTTTTGGAAACAATTACCAAACTTGTTTTGAGTTTAAGTCCTCTTTTTCACCTTTCAGTACTCAAGAACTAATCATTGCGCTTATTTGAGAACAAGAAAATCATATTTTCTAGAAGCATCATATATTTTATGCTTTTTGTTGTCAAACTTATTTTGGTAACAATTGCAAACTTGTTTGAGTTTGAGATCATCTCTTCTCTCTTGCTTTCGGCGTTCGAGAACAAATCATTCCCCGTATATATACTCATCATTAGGTTGTTTCGTTTTGCGAGGGTGTGCAGTGAAGCGATGGCGATCGATAAACTCAAAATGGCTCCCTCGAAGCATGACTTGTGAAACCGAGATTAGCGTATTATTATTATTTTTCTTACGAGAAAATGAGCGAATTAGTGATTCTTGTCTAGACGGTACAAACAAAACCCTAGATTTTCTCTGAACTCCAGGATAATGGCTGATCATGCCATTAGAATCATCTCGCGAAATCTAGTAGAACCAAAAAAACTACGTCGAATTCCGAGACAGTCGGATTTTTACGTATTTCGAGGCCGGACGAGCCAATCATGGGGGTGACACATGGCACGAGTGCATACATGGCACCGGGATTTGGGAACACTTGGCACGTGGTGGCGAGTGTCATACTCTCGAATGCATGCAAATTGGTGGGAAGTAGTTGGTGCATGGCTTGGCATGGGTGACACTTGCCATGGCTTGTACCATGTGTCGACACCATGAATTGGTCTTGTGTAGTGGAGAAATCAGAGGCTGAAGGGGTTCCTTAAGCTGGCTAGATCAGTCTGAGAGGAAGAGAGGAAAATCATAAAGAGATAAGAAAGCAAGGGAAACCAGAAAAAAAGGAAGAAAGGAAGGAGAAAGGAGGGAGGAGCTGCAAATCCTCCATTGTTGCTAGTTTGGAGGATTGAATTTGATCCCACACCTTCTGAGGTGAGGATCTTTCCTCTTCAGTTATTTCCTTGTTTTGGGGCCATGGAAATGGCATTTGGTTGGGGACTGCTATGTGATTGTTTGAATGAATAACATGCTGAATTTGTGATGTGTTGTCCATGCTGAATTTTCTGGGTTTTAAGACTGAATTTGTGATGTTGCTTGCTGAATTTTCTGGGTTTGAAGACTGAATTTGTGATGTTGGCACATGCTGTTTTTGGTTTTAGGACTGAAAACTCAGTCTGGTGTATTATTGTTTGCATGACTAACATGCAGAATGTTCTGGGTTTTTAGACTGAAGAAATCCAATTTGGTGTATTATTGTATGAATGAAAAACATGCAGAATTTCCTGGGCTTTCATGCTTGACTAACATGTAGAATCTTTTGGGTTTTAGATCCAAAGAAAACTCGGTTGGGGGTATTGTGTATGCATGAAAAACATGCAGAATTTTCTGGAGCTTTATGCATGACCCCAACATGCAGAATGTTTTGGGTTTTTAGATCAAAAAACTCAGTTTGGTGTATTGTGTATGCATGACTGACTGTGCAGAATGTTCTGGGTTTTAGACTGAAAAATTCAGTTTGGTGTATTATTGTATGCATGAAAAACATGCGAATTTCCTGGGCTTTCATGCATGATAACATGTAGAATCTTTTGGGTTTAGATCATGAAAAATCAGTTTGGTGTATCATTGCTTGCATGGTTAACATGCAGAATTTTTCTCTGGGTTCTTAGGCCAAAGAAAATCAGTTTGGTGTATCATTGCATAGTTAACATGCAGGATTTTACGGAGTTTTAGCCGGTTATTTAGGCCATAACTTTTAAATCGAACTCTGGGTTGGGTTTTCTTGGACTCTATGGAAAGTTCATGAGTCAGAATCTAGCCATAATCCATTCAGTTGAAATAAGGTGCTCACATCTGTGCCGAAAAACTGGTAATTGTTATCAATATGGGTGTTTCAAAAACATTGGGTTGTAATGTGTTGTGCTTGAACATGGCCCGCCTTCTTGGCATGTGGGCTATATGATTGACATACTATGTCGGCTTGGGAATATGAGTTATGGCATTACTTGCCTAAGTAATGGTGGGAATTATGTTAATACATGCTTGAAGGTGTGTTGATATGAATGGCCGAATGATAGAAAAGATGTAGTGCATGCTTATGTGATGTCTTGGTTGAATGTGTGGAATATTAACATGACGCATGTTTTGTTGATGTTGGTAGATATATGAAATGTTATGCATTAGACATGAGTGTTCATAGCACACACAAAGTGTGCGGTGTAGAATGTCATGTAGAGGGTCTTCATACATTGGTCATGGGTTTGAGTGCGGTGACCTGAGTGCATTACAACGTTGGTGTGCGGTAACACCACGATTACATGAGAGTGCGTACATAATGCGGTTGTATTGTGTTTGGTGTTGAATTGTGTGGGCTTGGGAATGGGACGAAGTCCAATTGAGTTCCACAGCGTTAAATGAAAATGAAAAAAATGAAATGTGTCGGGCGTAGCAAGTAGGGGATAGATACCCCCCTCAGGTGAAAAGCCTGAAAACCTGGTTAGATAGCGTATCCACCGGTGAAAGCCCGAAAAATGTCGGAGGGTGTAAGAGACCCTCGGTGAGACCCCGAAAAGTTCTGTTGCCCAAAAAGACACAAAACGATTAAATAAATATCACATAGACTACGGGTTGTGAGATGAGAGTTGAAATGACTCGATCGCGATTTCCATTAGCACTTGCATTGGGTGGTGGGTCGGAGGTTGACCGGTGCTTGGGGGCGTGTAGAGTGTCATCTCATACATGCATGTAAGATGTTTCCATGATAGGATAACATGCACAGTTGGTTGTTAGTTTATTTGAAATGATCATTTACATGTGCACCTAGGTGGAAATAGCCCTTATAGGATTTATCCTACTAGGCGTTGCTTCGCCTGTCGTGGGGCCACGCTCGGGTACGGGACGGTATAGAGCGTGACCGGCCTTCCTTAAGTAGGGATTATGAAGCGGTAGAGCGTGGCTATGATTCTTGTTTTATGTATATATTAGAATGAACAAGTTTTAATATATGTTTTGTATTAGAAGTGATGTAATAACTCTTGGATCTATAGAAATGTATGATCTTGTTACCATATGCACGAGTATGGATGATGGGCCACTGATAGGAGTCATTTTACTCATGTATGGGTCGTGATATGAGACACACCTGATTCAGCGAGTTGACGGTGGTCAAGTTGGGTTTTGGGGTGTCACATGACTAGCTCCCAAAAATACAAATGGAGCTATCGGCAGGAGGATAATATTAATTCATGAAGAGGACAATGGAACCCTTGATACCATATAGAAGAAGGACTGAACATAGGAAGCGGTTGTCGTGCACTAGTACCGAGGGCCAGCCAGAATGTCGAGATGTGAGGACCTACATTTGTAAGAGCTCAAAATCATTGCTCTTGAGCAAGTGAATCTCTCCCCGTAGTCGAACGGGAGGAGTAGCCTTTGGCGGCGGCGGCGTGTCATTCCGACCCTTCAGATTCCTTCACGAGGCTGCCCCAATCCACCTCTCCCCGGACTTTTACTGCTTGGGCCTCCACAGCCCAGAATCTAAAACGAGCCAATTCACCAAGTGAAGGTTCTTTTGTAATATTTTTTAGGCCTTACATATTAAAAAAAAAAAAAAAAAAAATTGAAGGGTTGATACCATTTAATTTTAAAATTTTTTCATTAGGTATATAGACAAAGAAAAAAGGGGTGAAGAGGCGTCACAGTTTATTTTTTTCTTTTTCTTTTAATCGGGACCATAATGTGTTTTGAGCGGATCATATACACCTGGCGCTTTTAAGGCGTATCATATTAGGACTAATCCCACAATTACTAGTCTATAGGGACCATATATAAGAATGATACGGTTAACACAGAACACGGCTACTTTCTCAGGGTTCGAACTCGAGACCATTGGTTAAGTTAAAAAAGAACATAAGACTTAACCATCTCACCTAAGTGATTTTTTTTTTCCTTTTTGTAGATTAGTCTTGAAGGTCATTTAAGTGAATACATCACACCCTTAAGTCAATTCAATTTTGGAAACATTTCTTGTTTTGAGGTCATCACGAACCCATTATGGAAGTGCTTAGAATTTAAAGTTGTGTTTGGTAGGGAAAAAAGTTATGGTGTGATGTATTCACTTAAATAATATTATTTAAAATAAATAATTGGTTTTTCTTAGCCCGCATGAAAATATAAATAATTTAATAATAAAAATATCAAAAATCCGAGAGCTCGGGAATGATTATTTTCTAATTTTAAAATCCTATGAACTTTTTTTTTGTAAGAAACGGTTTTGAAAACAAGAGAATACAATTTGGTATTCTCTAAAAAAATATTGCTCTTTAGATTAATGTTTTTAAATGTTCTCGAGAATAAAAAAAAATTTAAGAACAGCGTGTTTTCTATGTATATTTTTGTTCTCTTGTTTTTGAAAACACAAGAACACTATTATCTTGGTATTCTCCCGAATTGATATTTTATCTTAATTTAGTGTTTTATGTGTTTTCTATGTTTGAAAAACAAGCGAAAAACAAACGTGTTTCTTGTTCTCATTGATTTTAAGAATATAGAAACCGAGTTTTAAAGGGGTAACGAGTTACTAAATTTACATCTCAAAGCCCTCTTCTTATTAAATTCACGAATCATTTATTTTAAAATTTTGGTAAATTAGATGAAGAGACGGGATAAAAAGATCGTATCAATATTTGTATTCTACTTTTGGTAATAATGAAAATTTAGAAGCAAACTTCATTAAGATTAAGAGCAAGTGATAATAAAATAGAGTCATCTTCTCAGTTACACACGGCTCTTTATTACATAACCTCCTTTTTTTTTTTTTTTTTATTTTCAAAGTTCAAGCGGCTCTTTATTTGCAACCTCCTTTCTCTCCATTGTTTTGCCATTTACAGAAAGCACCCCATTAATCACCTCCCCTTTCTCTCCATTGTTTGCTTTCCGAAAGCACCGGAATTTAATCACCACGGCGTTATCATGTCGGCCGTGGCGTTATCTTTGGGAATTATGGGCGACTCATAGCAGTCCACTATTGTGCCCATTGGATAACCATCCGCAGTGGATCTCCCACCGGTTGCTATATAACTACTTAGGAGTTTGTATTTTAGAATGGAGAGTTTTCTTTTTGTATTTGAAAGAATTTTCACCTTGTTTGTTTCTTTCATTTTCAAAGCAGTGCGAAATTTCCACTCATGGGTGATGGGGCCCGTTAAAATCGTGATTGGGCGGAAAAAGCTCCGGATCAAAGACCGCGTGAGTTTCGATTTATGGTTTTCATTATGTTTTAGTTGTTTTTTTTTGTTTTTGATTTGGTTTCTTCTATGTGTTTTAGAAAGTGGGTGGTGGAAACGGGAAGAGAAAATGGAGGTTGTGGAGGAGTTCTTCGGGGTTCGAGTTGAGAGGAAAAACGTGCGACATCGGGAATGCGATTACGTAGTGGCGGTGGTGATGGGTTCTTCGCCACTTGCGTGGCGTAGTTCTTTCGAGCTCATCGAGGATTTCGGGGTGGTTCGCAAAGAATGGGCTGCAATTCGCATTCGGGGCCGGCTTCAGGGACTTGGTAAATGGGTTTCTCTTCTCTGCTCTATTACCCATATTTTTACATAATTTAGTTAATTAGTTAATTTGGAGTTAATGGGAAGAGTGCCGGGCAAGAAGAGCGAGGGCCTTGAGGCTACGGTGAGCATCGGGCCATAGTCGTAGGCGGTCAAACGGCGGCGGTGACTCTAGGTGCATGGAGGCACTCGTCAGGAGTTCAAGCGAGTCCTTAAGTCTGTGAACATCTCCTCGGAAGCCAAGAATATGCCGGACCATCTTCAAAACTTGCACGATCCCGTAAGCGAGGCGAGAGGTATTATAATGGTACGGCTAATTCAATTTTTAATTTCAAGTTTTTGTTTTTGTTTTTGTTTTGTTACGGTATTGGGAATTTCCGGGAAGGATGGTGTGATGGGAGAGGCAGGTAGACAGTAGGAACCAAAGTGCAAATGAGGCGAGAAGGAGGAAGCGATTTCCTATTCCATCTCTCGAGGAAGGTATAATGGTGAAAGCAATTTCCTATTCTAAGAGATCAATTTCTAGAATCATCATATATATTTTACCTTCTTTTTTTTTGTTATCAAACTTGTTTTATTGTTTGGTTTGGAAACAATTACCAAACTTGTTTTTTGAGTTTGAGATCTCTTCTTTCCCGCAGTTAACTTACCGAGAGCTTCCCTTCTTAAGACCTTTGTTCGAGTTACGAGACATCCACCCTTCCATACTTCATGGGGATTTTGGGTTCTGACCTCTTGAAATTTTGAAGAATCGGATTCATTTTTTTTACTAGCTTGACAATTTTAAGTATGTGACTTCCTCGAAGGAAGATTAAGCAAGACCTGCAGAGTGTAGTATGAAGTGGAATAGAATACATATGTCTGAGAATACTTGTCTTTGATGAGGTGAGAAGAAGTTTCAGTTCGTGAGACACGGCAGGATTGTAGAGACTGACGTGTCTGTCGACCAAACCAAATTACAAACAATCTCTTTTATCGAACCAAATTACCAGCGATATCAAGCCATTACACCGCATTGGCGCATGTTTTATCTCGATTTCAAATCTCGGACTTCCATTTGCTCCGCCTCTTTGAGGCCACTCTTGATATTCTTGTTATACTTACATCATGCCATGCAGCGGAGATGTTTAATGGAAGGTCTCATATATAATTAAGCGTGAAGAAACCCTTTATATTTATCTGCGGACCCGAAACCATTTTCACTTATCCTCTACTTTGTTTTTACATCTAAATAAACATATCCAGAGAGATTGTTTTTAAAAAAGACCATTACCTTCTTGCCCAGCTAATTACATTACAAAACTATAGTTGTTATATTCATGTTAATTTTTTATAATATATAAACACATATTTTAATCATGATATTTTATTATTTTCTCTTTTTTTTTTGTGGACGTTGTAGGTGGGTTAGGTTTTAAGAGAATAAGGAAGTTTGATTTGCAAACCAAGTATTCTTCTATTCCTTTTCATATTAGGTAACTGATAATCTAAAAACTCTGCTGAGATATGTTCTATTATTTTAATTGGTTTTGATAAGCAATAGGTGAACTTTTGGTATGTGAACAATTTCTCTGACGATTTGATTTTTAAACTTCACGCATATTAGGGGTGAGACGATCAGCCTTGTTTAAAGGGCGATTTCTCTTAAGTGGTTGCATTTATTTGTCTTTATCAAACTTCTATAATCCTTATTCCTTATTCTTTTTTTTAGATAAATTATGATTTATTGACCGAAAAATAAGGAAACGAACAAAACGACCCTGAAGTATACAGGTTAGGAATTCACAGGCGACCTTGAGAGGAAGGGGGAAAACCTCACCGCAGCACACATAGAAATATCAATTAGAAAAATATAAGATGGAATGCACCACTTCGCTAAGAGCACTATTCCGGCTCATGATTCTAGACAAAAGAATATTTTAATCTCTGTCCGGCTACCATCGTCTTTTAAAGCTATTCGATTTCTCTCTTTCACGCTATCGAAAATTATACAAGGAATAGAATTCACAGCTTTTCCTGCCTAAAGATCCGCTTCCTCAGAGCAAATCATTGCCCATATTTGAGAACAAGCACATCATAGTTTCGGAATCACATTTCTGTTTTTTTTTTTTTTTGTCGAAACTTGTTTTAGGTTGAGATCTCTTCTTTCTTTTTCAGCACTCAGAACAAATCATTGCCAATATTTGAGAACAAAGAAATCATAGTTTCAGAAGCATCACATTTACTGCTTTTTTTGTTGTCGACTTGTTTTTGAGTTGAGATCTCTTAACTCTTCTTTCCGACACTTTCGAGAACAAATCATTGCCAATATTTGAGAGCAAGCGAATCATACTTTCTAGAAGCATCCACGTTTTTTTTTTTTTTTTTTTGTCAAACTTATTTTCATTGTTATGGTTTTGGAAACCATTACCAAAACCTGTTTTGTTTTGAGTTTGAGATCTCTTCTTTATTGCTTCGGCGTTCGAAACGAAATCATTGCCCATATTTGTTGAGAACAAGGTGAAGCATATTTTCTAGAAGCGTCACATTTTTACGCCTTTTTGTTGTCAAACTTGTTTTCTTTGTTGGTTTGGAAACAATCATATATGGAGATGTTGGAATCAATGTGGCAGAAATGGAAGAGATAGAAAAGAGATGGGAACTACATCGAGAGAAGAAAGAGAGAGAGGAGTTTACGGAGGGCGACTTGAGAAAAGACACAATAGTGGGAACAAATGCTCAAACGGAGGGATGAGGAATGGAAAGAAGAAATGGAAAGGAGAGAAAGGAAACTTAATGAAAGGTTGAACCTAGCAATAAAGTCCTTTTATGATGGCGAAATTTGAAAAGAGATGAAGAAAGTGCTTTCATTCTTAGAGAAAAGAGAGGAAAGGATGGAAAGCGAATATGTTGAAAGAAGCGGGGGGTTGAATATATTTATAAGGAACAATTCAAGGAATTTGGAAAGATCATGGTGAAGAGAGACAAGGAGATAGAAAGGGACAATAATTATAGACAAAAATTATGGATTGATAGTCTTGACCACATGAATTCAAATGTAGTGAACATGCATATACTCTTAAGTGAAAGTTGTATGAATACCCTTGGTCTTGGGCAAGATCGATTATGATCCGCTAGCCAATGATTATTGCCTCTGATAGTTGATTGTAATCACTCCTCCTCCTCTTAATAAAAATCTCAAAACCACTTGTTGAATAATTCTGTGTTAATTTCTCTGAGTCTTTTGTCAACGGTTTCATAGATTGTGGTTTAGTTTAGTTTATCAAATAATTGAAAGAGTTTGATTTGTATAATGGATTTGGTAGGAGCTGTGAACTGTTTGGTTGCATTGAATTGATTGAATCAAGTTGTGTATGTCCTTTAGTCTGACACAACCATGGAGATTGTAGAGGAGAATCATATGAACCAAACCCGACTACATGAATCTCACGCATAATCAATCGAAGCTAAGCGAGAAACCCTCCCGATATGCTCCTCATCATCTCGAGGCCTATTAAGGGTACTCGGTGCCCATTACGGATGAAATCCAATGGCGATCTCTAATAATTGATCCCTGGCTTGATCTTTGGTTCTTATCTGTGATCGAGTTAAGTTTACCATATATGATTGGATAGAATGAATTGGATTAAGTCAATAGAGAAGAATATTTTTTTATTCATAATAAATCGTATCTTTGCATGCATATTTATAGAGAGATATTAGAGATCCCTGATCAAGCTATTCACATGAATTAAAGTTATTTACTTTGACGGAGAAATCTCCCAAACTAGGAGTAATATAATAGTAATAGGAAAGAATTCTGATAAGCAGTCTTTGACTATTAATATAAGTCTCTCTAAACTACGTCTCGATATTAGTACTAGCAATGATATTTTGTAATATTCATCGAGGATGTGCTAAGGCGTGAAACTGATAGCCTTGAACAATGCGAGACCCTTCTTGTAGATGCATCCTCACGTACGGATAAGCCACAACTTTGAGCTCATGAAATCGATTCAATGCATGCATTAAAACATCTCCCCTTGGATCGATCCACGAGGTGTAAAGCTAGTGAAGTTCTCTTTATGCATTATCAACCACTGTGTGTCATGCTTTTGAATTTGCTCCACTGCGAGAAAGAAACGAAGAAAGAACATTGTGTCTGCTACTTTTGAATTTGCTCCACAGGAAAAACGGAAGAAAAGAGAACATTGAATTTGTCTATAATTATGTGCATTAGAAGTATATATATATATATGTTGGGTGTCGCGACAAAATCTACATAATGTCTCCATGGTGAATGAGTAATGCTTTTGAAGGTATATAAGCATAAATTATATCCTCTGGACGTGATTGATCAGTTCATGTGAATGGGTATGGAGCATGGTGAGCAACAGTGTGTGAGATGGTAGACAAGATGATGCGGTGGGCCACTGCAACCGGATGGTGTTTCACGCAAGGCTTTGCCCCGAGCATGATGAAGGAAAAATCATGGTTTGAGAGGAGGTTCGATGGAACTTTGTTTAAGAGGAGGATTGTTGGGTGTGCACCCAAAAGTCTTTTATATATATATATATATGATTATAATAGAAAGTACAAATTAACTAACCTTCGGGATTCCACACACTTGATAGCGAGGGCATTGTTATCTTGAGACGAGGTTGTCGAGGAATCGAAATAGCGACCTTGAACATCTTGGCTGGGGGAATTGAACAAGTCACCTCATCCTCATAAGTAAAAACACCCATGATTGATCTTAGAGTTTGAAAAGATTAAGGATCAAAATATGAAGAATTTGAAGAGAGTAGTGGGTTGAGGTGAGGAGAGATGTGAGACCAAGGGTGTTATAGATGGAAGGACTAAGGTTTTCTCCTGTGAAGGTGTTTCTTTGGTTGCTTATGAGAAGGATTACGTGTGGGGAAATCCGGTAGTTAATTCCAAGTGGTAGTCTAATTCCTTTTTTGCTTTCTTTCCTTAACTTTTATTTCTTTATCGGGATAAAGGAAAAATACAAGAGCAAAATGATAAACAAAACAATTGTGTGGATCTTATTATCAACATTTGAGAAACTTATATCCTTCTACTTTCAGTGCATTTCTTGTAGTAAACAACACGTGGAGATACGCGTATGAAATGAATATTTTCTTTAGATTATAATTAAACATTGTCAGCATCACGAAAATGTAAGTGAGATGGATTTGGAGTATCTTCTATCTTAATCGGTGGCCTTGAGTTAAAACCACGGGAATTCTGACTATGTTTTGTGATAGAGTTTTACCATCCTGGTGGTCCATCCCAGCTTGTATAAAGATTAATGTGATATGGTTTAAAAATGGTTTTCGTATGTCGTGTATGCATGAACCCGCTTAAGATGTCTCATGGTGTGACCAAAAATAAAAATCTAGGTAACATTGTCCGCTGGTAGGGCATCGAGTTACTTTTTGATTAAGATATATAAATTTGTAGTTGGTGGCACACCCTTTGATAAGATTGTATAATATTAGTGATTCATGGAAAATGGCATAATCCAGTTCGAGAGAAATGCGGGTAATTAAACAAAATGATGATCTGAGTCAATTTAAGCGGTGTGTAAACAAGTCTGGAATATTAAAATATGTCTTCTATATATATATTCGGCCTTTCTATTTTTAAGACAACTAGAAGCCTTGACTTGTTCAAAAATGGATGGCTAAATGCAATGACTCCCAGATAATAAATGGAAGATCAAAAATTTGGAGTACGATATAGTGAAGGCCGAGTGTACGTTGGTATTTTGCATATTGGCAAACCTTTCAAATAAAAATTGAAATATTTATTTAAAATACACCAAATAATCCAAAATCTCCAAATCAAACGTTTCTCTTTTTTTCTTAGAAAAATAAAATCATTATAGACAAAAATACTTTGTCTTTCCAGAGTGTTACATGTATCTTATTAAAAAAAAATTATTTTAAAAGAAAACAATAAGCTGTATTTTTGTCAAATGTGATCAAAAAAAATTATTTAAGGTTGGATTTTGAAATTCATGTTTCAAAGTCTTTTAGATTGAATAGATTGAAAGATATTTTTGTCAATAGTGAGTCCTTTTAGTTTAACATTGTGGAGGTTTACATTTAAAATTGGAGTAATGCATCCCATCATTGACTGAGTTGGTAAGTGTTCTTTTCTACTAAATCAAGCATTAAGAAATATGTTGAGGAGTTTAGCCAGTAACTTATCCATATGTTTTTTTCGGGGGAAGAACTAGGGAAAGAAAATAAAAAGGAAAATAGAAAGGAATAATGGAAGGAAATAAATTTTTGAGGAAAATGAAAAAGAGGTTTAAACTTAATAAATAAATTTTATATGTTTATTTGTTTCTTTCTATCATATAAGGACAAAGAAATTTTAAAATATTTAAAAATTTTAGGTATTTTAATTATATTTCATTTATATTTTTCACAGTGAAAACAAACATGAGAAAAATCATTTTTCTTATTATTTTTTTCTCTTTTCCTACACTTTGCGGGTTCCAAACATAACCTTTGGCAATATTACTGATGCTTATAATCTAGTTCTTGTAAAGGTTTTGCTCCAAATCTTGGAGATATATTATCCCTAAAATCAACAATTGGATGCTCAAATTGAAACCCACCAAAAACTGCGCCTCGATAAGAATAAAACCTGATCGACTTATGTTAGAAATCAATAGCATAATAATAAAAATACAAAACAAAGACAAACACCAAGATTTTACGTGGAAACCCTTATAAGAAAAAACCACTGATAGAAGAGAAAACTTCACTATGAATATGAGAAAAATTACGGAGTACAGTGGAATAGATAATAAACCTTAATATATTGATATGATGAAATTTCCCAAACACAAAAGATCCATATTTTTATCTCAACATTTTCTTTTCATAAAAGTTACCCTAAGAGCCTTCAAGTCGAGCATAAGCCCAAAACCAAAATCGGATCACATCAACAACTTCCCTTCAATTTCTCATCCAATTTGGAAAAGTCCAAAGTCCACCCGTTTTGATGATCAAATTGGTATTCACTTCTTGAAAGTCTACTTCAATTTTACTATAAAAAATAAAATAAGTAACCTTGCTTCTTATAATATTTTTATCTTCCCCACATTTTTTCCAAGATACAATTACGTGCAGGTCATATGGGATTGGTCCTCATTAATGCTGTATTTTTCATCAATCCTTTTGGAGTCATTGTATACCCATCCATTCAACCTGCTTTAAATAAGGTTAATGCTTCTTTATGGACTGGGATTATGCCATTGTTGACTCATTAGAGAGGGTGTGCCACGAACCCCATAAATATATCAAAAATTACTTGAATGTCATTGCTAGCTATAACCATGTTGATATCCAAATTGTTGAAATCATTGGCATAATAATAAAATACGAAAATAAAGAAACATACCAAGATTTTACGTCAAACCATTATCTAAAAAACAAACTACAAACAAATAAGAAGGTTTCACTATGAATCAAATAATTAGCTTCAAAGTACAATCTGGACAAAGAATAAACTCTAATATATTAACATAACAAAAATACTCAAGCGTTAAAAGTCGCACTCCATTTAGCCCCTAATATGTTAATATCAATCTAGCCCCTTTACCAAAACAACCTCGCTTTCTTTTCACAAAGTCGTGACCTTGACCTTGGGCTGACACAATCAAAACCAAATTTTAATCATAAATCAATACAAATTAACTACCTCGTTATATTCTGCTATTGTTTACAAACCCCAGAATGTACTAAAAGTAAAGTACTAGCCTCGATGTCTTTCGAGCAGAAGGATGTTTCACCCTTTTTTTTTTCTTGTCGCTTCACCCTCCCCAATGAAAAGCACAGGTTAAAAGAATTGACTGTCAACTTGAATATGAAATGTAAAATTTTACCATATGAGATCATAGTTCTTCTTATGGAAAATAGTGTCTCGCCTCAACCTTCCCTCACATGCATCCCGTCGTTAGAAAACTAGAGACTCGCTTCACATCATCTATAAATACCCACCCCCTTTGTTCTCACATCTCTCCCTCACCTCAATCCCTATTCTCTTTACAAACCAACCTTCCTTGTTTCTTCCTCTGATCTTTCATTTCAAACCTAAGATCACCATGGGTGTTTTCACTTATGAGGATGAGGTCACTGCTCAATTCCTCCATCCAAGATGTTCGGTTACCGGCATTATTGACTCCGATAACTCCCATTCCCAAGTGATAATGCCTCAAGCTATCAAGTGTGGAAATCCTACAAGGCGGTGGAGGCCCCTGAACCATCAAGATTCACTAGTTAATTTGTGACTTTATAATATAATCATATATAGATTCATAGCCAGCACGGCATGATATTTATATTAAATCCAAACTCATGCTTGAGCTTTAGGAGAGTTGATCGCTTATCATGGTATAAGAGCTCTAGCTTAAGGTGAGGTCCCGTTCGAGCCACCTTTTTGTGATTTATTCCCCATTTGTTCATTTGAAATTTCTTGAAAGAATCTATTTTGTTTGTTTACCTCTCCACATGCCTGTATGGGGTTGTACTTGAGATATAGTGTTAATGGCATGATATTTATATTAAACCTAAATCCTATGAGTTTGAGCTTTTAGTAGAGTTGATCGTTTCCGTTCATAACCAATATGGGACATTATGAGAATTTGGGGTGCACACATAACAATCCTCCTCGAACAAAGTTCCACTGCCTTCTCAAACCGTGATTTTCCTTCATTGCGTTTGGGCACACGTCTTACATAAAGCACCATCTATCACTGCTAAGGTGGCCCACCACATCATTTTGTTCGACTTCCACTACATGGAAAATCTCGAGGTAAGGTGGGTGTGGTGTGGGTGGGTGTGTGGAAATTCGACCGATATACCACTTGTCGAGAACCCCACGTGACTTATCTACATCAATATGATATAGTTCATGTTTATATACTCATAAACCTTCACATTCCTAATCGATGTAGAAAATTGTGAGACTTTAAAACACCCAACATACTTATATACTTAATACAATGTATCAATAGGATCAATAACATCTTATCTTTTTTTTTTCCGTTTCTTCCTCGCATCTACAAATCTGCAAAGCATGACAATACGTGATTGATGCACAGACAAAGAGAACTTCACAACTGCCACAAAGGATCGAAGGAGATATTCGACAAAGACATTGAATCCATTTCTCAAGAGCTCAGTTGTGGGGTTCCGGGTGATGGAGGATGCATCTACAAGAACATCGCTATACTCACACTAAGGGCGATGCTCAGTCTCTGAGGGACTACGTTGCGTGGTAAAGAGTAAAGCTCGATTGTTCAAGGCTATTGAAGCTTACGCTCAAAGACATCCCCGATGAATATTAAGCAAAAATATTTCTGTCTAGTACTTGTATTGAGACAATATTAGTCTCTTGATGAGTCCACTTTCATATTCAGAGCATCTTTTGTGTTTGTTCCATTCGCTTCAATAAGAGTTTCATTCAGAGTGATCTCGAGTAGAAGTACTCAGAATATTTCGCTGTAATGAGTCATTGCTCGCGCATGCATGTATCGCCACACAATATATTGAAAATCTCGTTTTACTAATTAAGTTGTTGATTTGCAACCCTGGGATTATTTTATGTTTATTTCCGATCCGAAGACTTACAGTTATGAAAAGGGACTTTTATGAAAAGAAAAAATTTAGAAAAATTAGGGATCTATTGTGGTAGCAAAGGGGTTAGGGTTTATTCTCTATTTTACTCATAGTGAGGCTTTTTCCACAAGTGTTTTCATGTAAATCTGGTGTTTTTATTTGTTTTTGTATTTTATTATTATGTCATCGATTTCTACATAAGCGACGTTCTCCAAATTGGGCACTAGGATTGTTGTAAGGGAATTACTACAGGAGCAGATTTTATTTTTGAAACCCACAAACATGGTTGTCTAAATTGAAAATTAGAACTTCATTTGAAAAACCATCTTTGAACTTAGCTTGTTTAGAAAATATGGTTTCTATAAGTCAGGATTTAATTTTTGGGGAAATTAAGACATCAATTTTTTCAAACTGTCTTTTGATGAAGACAAAATCAATATATAGGTTACTGCAAATATGATTGTTTATTTATTGCAATATGCTGAAATGAGGGAAATTCCAGGAAATTAGAAAGAGTTTTAGACATTATTCTTTCAATCACAGAGAGTTAAAATAATATGTGTTAGCAAATACATTATTATAATCGGGGAGAATGGTAAGAAATATAGTAGTTCATAGAGAGAGTATTGAGGGGGAAAACTGAGAGATTGTGAGAGCATATCAGGTGTGTGACATCTGCGGCTAATATCTCATAAAATGGTTTATTTTTTCTGGATTACACGAGAGATTTCATTCCGAGGGTTTTACTTATATTTTATCTGGGGTGTCATTATTATTTTACCATCTTATTATCCTGCATTTACTTTAGCCACCCATCTATACTTTCATTTCCGAAGATCGCATTGTCGCCAATTACGATTTTTATCTTCGTGGATCAAGTATCGCACCCAATTGTCGCTTTATTCTATCGATTATCTTTGCCTCCAAATTGTTATAACAATTATGTGGATTAGCAAAGCCACCCAAATAGGTCAGGTCATAATCCTAATAATCATTCCTAAGTTTGTTTACACAAATAAATAAATAACTTACTTGAAATGAAAACGATAATTCAGGAATGGTCAATCAGTATTTTTATTATAAGAAGTTAGATAATCATTCAATAGGAACCTATTCTTATATATATATATATATATATATATATATATATATATATATATATATATATATATGCTGCCAAACAAAAAGTAAAAAATTGTTTTATAAATAATATATTTTATGGGATTACACATCAATACTCTCTCAAAATAAATTTGCCTCTCGATCCAGCGAATATTTCACTAACAACATTCTTGCTTAAAATAAAAAACTTTTTTTTCGATATATTTATTAATTAAGGCAATACAAGAATGATTATCTTCATTGTAATAAAACATTACAAGTAATATTCCAAGGATTACACCTAGGAAAGTCTTATTTCTTGCAGAGGCTACTTTGGCCATATATATATATATATATATATATATATATATATGACAACATCGAAGATCCAAATTCCTAACTTAACAAAGAAATTACTATGAATATGAAAGGACCAGATCGAACTCAAGGAGAGACTTAGGAATAACATCGTCTCAATATTGGGCATCAGATAATCAATATTTTTTGCTTAATATTCATCAGATGTGTCGAGACGCAGCTTCAATAGCCTCTGAACAATGCGAGACCCTCCTCTTTGCCACCCTTAATGTGCTCCTCACAGCACTGAAAGCATCGCCCTGGTGTGGTATTTGTCGGTTTTTCTTGTAGATGCATCCTCCATCCGAGAAGCCACAACTTTTGAGCTCATGAGAAATCTATTCAATGTCACGCCGTAACATCTCATTATCACAAAGCAGGCTGATTGTAGTTTTCTTCTTGCCTCTATTGCATCAACCCCGTGTGTCATGCTTTTGAATTTGCTCTCGCAGAAGAAAACTGTAAAAGAAAAGAGAACATTAATTAGTCTATAATTCTGTTCTCTACATATATATGTCGGGTGTGCAACAAAGTCTCTCAGAATGCCAACATTTCCAGAATGAGAATGCTTCTGAGTATATAAGCATGGATTATATCATACCGATGTGGATGGGTCCATGAGGTTTCACAAGTGGTATCAAAGCTGGGTTCAATCTTAACAAAGTGGATGGAAGCTTAACAAAATGATATGGTGAGCCCTCTGACAGATGGTGTTTCACATAAGGCTTACCCGAACGCAATGAAGGAAAAATCATAATTTGAGAAGAGGCTCGATGGAACTTTGTTTGAGAGGAGGATTATTGGGTGTGCACCCAAAAGTCTAATATATATATAAATATACGATTATAATTCAAAGTACAAATTAACTAACCTTCTCCGAAGTGAATCTTCTTGATTTGCTCAGGCCTCCTCTCTCCTCATAGGATTTCCACATTAATTTGATAAATTTCGAGGCATTATCTTAGGAATGAGGTTGTCGTGACCAAGAATGAAGAACCTTTAACATCTCGGGTCAGAATTGAACAAGTCACCTCATCCTCATAAGTAAAAACAATTCCATGATTGATCTTAGAGTTTGAAATGAATAAGGATCAAAATAGGAAGAATTTGAAGAGAGAAGGTCGAGGTGGGAGGAGAGATGTGAGACCAATGGTGTTATTTATGTGATGCGGAATGGATCTAATGCTTTCCCGTGAAGGTTTTTCTCCTGTCATTTCCGGCATAGTTCTGTTGGAAATCCGCCGGTTAATTTTCCAAGGGTAGTCTAATTTTTTCTTTCTTTTCCTTCTTTTTTATTTTCTTTGCAGGATAAAGGAAAATACAAAAAGGGTAAATGATAAACAAAACAATTGTGTGGATCTTATTATCAACCAGCTAGAAACTTATATCCTTCTTACTTCTCGCATTTAATGCAAACAACATGTGGAATACAAAGATATCAAATTAATATTTTCCTTAAATTATAATTAAACATTGTCACCATCACAAACATGTAGGTGAGATGGTTTGAGTATCTTTACCTTAACCGCTGGTCTCGAAGTTCAAGCCTGGATTACAACTGCCTTTGCGGTGTAGTTTTACTACCCCGGTGGTCCTCCCACTTTATGTGGATTGGTGTGGTGGCGACTGGAAAATGTCTTTTTGTGTGTACATGAACTCCTCGCTTTAGACATCTCACAAGATGACCAAAAATATAAATTCAAAATTAAACATTGTCACCGCTAGGCATCCAAGTTATTTTTTGAAGATATATATATATATATATATATATATATATATATATATATATATATATATATATATATATATACATATAAATTTGTAATCGTGGCACACTCTTCGTGAGGCAAAGATTGTATAATATTGGTGGATTCATGAATGGCATAATCCCAAAGCCAGAACGCAGTAATTAAACAAACATGATCCTCAAATTTAAACTCGGTGTGAAAACAAATTCTGAATTTTAAAATGCACTCTTCTTTTTATATATTCCTCAAGTAAAATTTTCTATTTGTCCGAACAACTAGAAGCTTTGACTTGTTAAAAATGGAAGGCTAGCCGCGAATGATCCAAGACATAGCCAAAATGGAAGATCAAAATCTGGGAGTGATAATGAAGGCTGCACGTGGTATTTGCATATTGGCAAACTCCTTGAAATATTTGATTAAAATACACCAAATAATCCAAATGTACAAATCAAACATTTCCTCTTTTTTTTTTCTTAGAAAATAATCATTATAGAAAATACTTTGTCTTTTAGCTATTTATATGTATCTTATTAAAAATTTATTTTTACAAGAAAACAATGAGGGTGTTTTTGTCAAAATGTGATCAAAAATTATCAAGGATTGAATTTTCAAATTCATGTTTCAGCGGTCTTTTGATTGAAGTTAGATTGAAAGATATTTTTGTAAATAAAGGAGTCCTTTTTTAGTTTAATGTGAGGGCTACATTTACAAAATTGCAAAGTAATGCATCCATCATCATCGGCCGGGTAAGTGTTCTTTTCTACTAAATTGAAGCATTAAGAAATATGTCGAGGGAGTTTAATGACTTATCCATATGTTTTTTTAGGGGACTAGGAAAGAAAATAAAAAAGAAAAATAGAAAGGAATAATGGAAGGAAAGAAATTTTTGAGGAAATGAAAAAGGTTTAAAACTTACTAAATAAATTTTGTATGTTTATTTGTTTCTTTTTATCATATAAGGACAAAGAAATTTTAAATATGTAAAAATTCTTAGGTATTTTAATTATTTCATTTATATTTTTCACTATGAAAACAAACATGAGAAAAGCATTTTTCTTATTATTTTTTTCTTTTCCACACTTTGCAAAAGTTCCAAATGCAATCTTTGGCAATATTACCGATGCTCGTATTCTCCTTCTCAGAAAGATTTCATTTCAAATCTCGAGATATATGTCGCTTTTTTAATATCCAATCCCACACTACGATGGGATTTGGTTCCTCCTTTCTCCTATGCGGATCCTCTTTATAATTCATATCTCCTCATCCACTTACTATTTATAGTATTACCCAATTGTTTTCTGGGGTATTTACTTTTTGCCTCAATTTCTTAGAAATCATCTGCGGGTCTTGGAGTTTGTATTTCTTTCATCTGGGAGTTTATTATGTTGACGCCGAGGACGAAGCATCGCTAACCTCGCAAATTTTTGGTGTCTTTTATTCGTATTTTCGCTATAACCATTTTAGCTGTCACATTATGTATTGCAGATTTGCCGTATTTCACCAAAGTTACTATTCACGACGTGAGTACTATTCACATGAATAAACACTATTCACATGAATAGTAACATTTGTTAATTTGGGGAAAACTAATCTGGATTTTCCCAGCAATTGGTATCAGAGCCAGGTTCCGCTGAGTATGCTCAGGTTAGTAAAGTGGTTATCTCGATCTTCCACATCGTAAAAGGATCTCTTGTGCTTTTGGCATTTTTTCTCTATAGTTTCGAGTATGCTCAGGGTTATGTTTTGTCTCAATCTTCCACATCATAAAAGATTCTATCGAGATATCAAGACTCCGCGAAGATGCTTATTTGTTGTAAAATGTCAGACCGAACTCTGCACCATCAACTCACAATCAAAGGATTCTCATCAAGATCACTATGACTACTACCAAATTTGATGTGGAGAAATTGATGGCACTAATAACTTTGGCAGCGTGGCAAAGGTGAGGTGCAGATGTTCTTTCCCATCAGAGCTCGATGTCGCACTTAGAAGAAAGCATACTTAAGATGCTGACAGAAAGATCGACAAGAATCAATTGTTTAGCATGTGGCACGATTCGATCGTGGTTCTCCAAGGAACTGAAATATCCGCTTATGAGAGAGACGCTCGTAAGCAAGTCAGGAAGGAGATGGAAGACAAGTTCATGAAGTTAAGAGCATGTAGAATGTTTCTTATACGAACGGCGTCAGACGCTTCAAAGATAAACTGAAAAAATTTCATTATGAACATCACATCACCGCATTTGATTCTTTAGTAACTGACATTGAATTTAGATGAGAAAGTGGTGATGTTGATAAGGCTTTGATATTGCTAGCTTCCCTTCCTGATGAATATGAACATCTTATTGTTAGTATGTTGACTGGGAAGGAAACAATAATCTTTAAAGAAGACTACAACTTCAGACTTAATGAGATCATAAAAAAAAAAAAGATAAATTAGAACACAGGAGCTCAACCGGTGAAGCCCATATCGTTTCGAGAGGTCGCACCAAATAAAACCGTGGAGAAGGGGAAGATCTCTGGCCAAAGGCAAACTTAAGATGAATGTGCCTTTGTCGTGGAAAAAGGGCATTGGAAGAAAGATCGTCCGTTGGGGCAGTGAGTGAAAGGTGCATCCGCTATTGTGTGGCTGAAGATGATAAGCCGACATCACTGTGTGTCATCGCGACTAGCATCGATGAATGGGTCAGTGATTCACCGCTTCATTCCATATGTGTTTCGTGCTGGCGTTCTTCAACTTTACAGAATCCTGACGGTAGCATCTATCCGCAAATAAATCAACCTTTGCAAGACACTGGATCTGTCATCCGGCCAAGAACGCATGGGTCAATGGTGTCGAAGGTGTCAGTATATTTCGAACTCTGAAAAGAATCTCATTTCTTTGGGAACCTTGGAGTCAGCAAGGTTTACCTATCATTAGCAAAATGGGATTCGAAAGAGTCAGAGCACTGTGGTGATAAAGGTATCAAACAACATGTACTTTATCAAGGCAAGATACATCAATGGGGACAATAGTACAGATCGGTAGACAAAGTGCCTGAAATGTCCAGGCATGGAATATGAGACTAAGATGTCAGGAGAGAAATCTTTGCAAACGTCAAGGGTGCAAGGATTATTGAAAGGCGAAAGACTTGTGTGTCGGATTTCATGGTAAATGTGGCAGGAAAGCAAACGAGGGTGAAGTTCGGCAACACAATCCATAATACTAAAGGTATATTGGATTATATTCACACAGATGTATGGGGACCAACCAAGACGGCTTCCTTGGGAGGTAAACATTACTTTGTTACATTTGTTAATGACTTTTCCAGAAGAGTTTGCGGCGATTAACCCAAAGATGAGATGTTTGAAACATTTCTTGTATGGAAGAAATGGTGGAGAACCAGATTAGGAGGCATTGGGGCATCTTACCTTAATAATGGTACGTAATATAGAAACGATCGACTTGTCAGAAGAAGGAAGGCATATCTCTCGCACTTTACGCGAGATACACCGAGTGTATCGGGGTGGTAGAACGATGAATCGAACCTTGTCGAGAAAGTTCGTGAGGCCGCCCAATGCCGGCTCAGCAAACCGCTTCCGCCGAGGCCGCGGCGCATGCAAGTCATCTTATTAACTGGTCACCATCACTGCACTAAATGGCAAACACCCTTGAGGTATGGTCCTGAAAAACCCGCAAATGATTATGATACTTTACGTGTGTTTTGTTCCACCGCTTACATCATGTAAAGTAATGTAAGAATCCATACTAAAAGGCATCATATGGTGCTACCGAGTGTCAAGGTATACCGACTATGGTGTCTATCTTCGAAGAAAATTATTTCTAGCATGGATGTTACTTTTGATGAATCTGCCATGTTGAAGATGGTAACAACAGATGGTAAAGTGTTAGAGAACACTTTTCAAGAACTGTGAAGATCCACTTAGGTGAGGGCAATTCTAAACAAGTGGAGTTTCAAACGCACTCACCAAAACTAAATCGAAGGTGGGTGGGCAAGGCTGAAGACCAGCCAGACAGACTGGGCGGGCGATGTTTGAGAGGAAGAGGTTTCAAACGAAGAACCTCAGCAAAGAATAGATTTACCACCGCTGCATCAAGTGCCAAGAAGAGATTAGGAAACCTCGCTTCTATCAAGATATGGTGGCTTATGCATTTCCAAAGGGTAGAAGAAGGTACACTTTGACTTTTCAAAGCAAATAGTAGTCCGGATAATAAAAAGTGGAAGAAAGCTATGGAGGAAGAAATGCAACCCTTGTGAAGAATCACACTTGGAAGCTATTGACTACCAAAGGGAAAGGAAATTATCGCAAATGGTCATGCTCGCAAAGAAGGATTCTAAACAAGAATGACGTCGCATGGGCAAGACTGGTAGCAAAAGGCTATGCTCTGGAAGGAGGAAACGTAATTACAATGAGGCATTTTCTTTGTTGTGAAACATTCCTCCATACGTATTTTGCGGCCTTGGTAGCACAAAGCTTTAATATGGAACTAGTTCAAATGGACGTGAAGACAACATTCTTACATGGTGATTCGAGGAGGGAAATCTATATAACTCGTACCAGATGGTTTCCCAAAGTTATCGAAAAGAAAATCGGGTTTGTAAATTGAGCAAATCGTTATATGGTTTGAAGCAATCGCCAAGGCAATGGTATGCGATTTGATCAACGCCATGATAGGCTTAACTACACAAGAAGCAGCTTTTGACATCAGGTGTGTATTCCAAGCTACAGATGGATCTTTCATATACCTTCTCTTGTAGCAGCTGGATGACATGTCGAGTAGCATCAAGGAATCAAGAGGAGAGTGCATCAAGGCTCAACTGGCAAGGAGTCTCTCGAAATGAAAGATCTGGGTAAGCCAAGAATATTCTCGCATGGAAATAGCGAGAGACTCCGGACAGAGGGTACACTTTGTTTAACCTATAAGCGTATTCAAGAAGAACTACAACGCTTTGTATGTCCGAGAAGACCAAACCTGTAGCAAATCCCACTTGCCCTCATTTCAAGCTTAGTGCTTCACAAAAAGTCCAAAGACAGAAAAATGAAATAGGAATATATGTCAAAGGTTCCTATCTAAATGCAAGGTAGTTTGATGTATGCTATGGTGTGTACAAGGTCTGACATTTCACATGCAGTTGGGATTGTGAGCAGGTACATGCATAATCCTGGAAAAGAACATTGGCAAGCAGTGAAATGGATTCTAAGGTGCATTCAGAAAACCTTAGATGTTGGTTTAATATTTAAGAAGGACAGATATGGTTAGTCAAAGATGTAGTCGATACCGCGATTCGTATTATACTGGTGATCTGATAACGTGAGATCAACTACTCTCGGTTAGCGGTTTACTCTTAAAGCAACGTTAGCTGGAAGTCTACTTTATTAGCCGACAGTGGCCTGGTTTACTAATTAGAGAGGCAGAGTATATGGCGCATCAACAAGTAAAGGAAGGAAGCAATATATAACCAGGTTACTGATGATCTGGGGTGTTATCATAAACAGTTACAATGTTTTGTGACAAATAAAGCGCTATTCATTTAGCAAGAACCAAGTTTATCATGCACTGACGGCATATTAATGTGAGTATCATTTTGTTTAAAAATCTATTGAAGAAGGTATTCATTTAGTTCGTAAGATCAAGACGATGATAATCCCCGCAGAGTGTTTACTAAGGTGGTGACAAAAACGATCAAGTTCAATCATGGTTTAGACTTGATCAATATCGAAAAGTTTGATCAAGGCCGCCGAAAGATTTGAGGCGTTGCCTTTGTTAAAAAGAGAAGTTTCGGGTGATGGGGTTCAGATATTTGTCAAGGTGAGATTTGTTGTTTTAAATATGCAACTTCACATCTAAGCATGTGGGATTTGCTCCCTCCTTCTCTCCTATAAAAGGGGGATCCCCCTCTTTTATAATTCACACCTCTCCTCATCCACTTAAGGCAATTTGTAGTATTACCCAATTGTTTGGGGTATTTACTTTTTGCCTCAATTTCTTAGGAAATTGATTTGTGGTCTTAAGTTTGTATTTTCTTCTGAGTTGTTCACGATCTCGAGATCGAGGCTATTCCGTAACCCCCTGTAAATTCTCGTGTTCTTTTATTCGTATTATTTTCGTTTATAACTATTTTATCACATTATTTTGTATCAGAGATTTTCCAAGTATTTTCGCTGAAAGTTACTATTCACGGTCGGATTACTATTCAATGAATAGTAAACACTATTCACACAAATAGTAACATTTGTTAATTTGGGGAAAACTAACCTGGATTTCCCAACAATATATTATCCCTAAAATCAACAATTGATGTCTAAAAATTTTTGAACCCACTGCTAAAACTCGCCTACATCGAGACAAAATCACAACCAACTTCTGTGCTGGAAATCAATGGCATAATAATAAATACTAAAACAAAGACAAACGCCAAGATTTTACTACGTGGAAAACCCCTTATAAGAAAAAACCACTCGTAAGAGAAAACTCTATACCATGGAATATGAGAAAAATTACTTAGTATAAATGAATAGAAATATCAAACCTAATATATTGATAAGGATGAAATTTCCTCAACACAAAAAGATCCATATTTTTCTCAACATTTTCTTTTCAATGGAGTTACACTATACCTTCAAGTTCAAAGATAAGCCCAAACCAAAATCGATCATATCAACAACTCATTCAAATTTCATCCAAATCGAAAAAGTCCAAACGACCTGCTCGACGATCAAATTATTCACTGGAAGTCTACTTCAATTTTACTATAAAAAATAAAATAAGTAAACTTGCCTGTAATATTTTTATCTTCCAGTGTTTTTTCCAAGAAACAATTACCAAGTAGATCATAGGATTGGTCCCCATTAATGCTATTCTTCATCAATCCTTTCGAGCCGCCAGAGTACCATCCATTTTTGAACCAAGCTTGGAAACAAGGTTAATAAGCCTCTTTATGGACTGGGATTATGCCATTGTTGACTCATTAGAGAAGGTGTGCCACGAACCCCATAAGTATATCAAAAATTACTTGAATGTCGTTGCTAGCTATAACCATGTTGATATGCAAATTGTTGAAATCAATGGCATAATAATAAAATATGAAAACAAAGAAACATACCAAGATTTTACGTGAAAACCCTATGTGAAAAAAACCACGTAATAAAGGAAGAAAGTTTCTATGAATCAGTCAATAGTTTCAAAGTACAACGGAATAAAGAATAAACCCCAAACACAATGATAACAAAATAATTCCGCTATAAAAGTCGCTCCTCTACCTAGCCCCTAATATGTTAATATCAATCAATCTAGCCCCTCTTTTACCAAAACAAATCCCTTTTTTTTTTAACAAAAGTCGCACCGTGGACCTTTGGGTAGGACACAACCCAAACCAAATTCAACTGGCAACCAATACACCACTACCATTATATTCTATCATTGTTTACATAATTCAGAAACGTACGTGCACACTGGTCTTATGTCTTTCGAGGTAGAAGGATAAGTTTCACCTTTTTTTTCTTGTCCTTTCCCACCCTCCCAATGAAAAAAATCGACCACAACTTGAAATGAAACAAAACGAATATGAGATCATAGTTCTCCTTATGGAAAATAGGTCTTACTGACCTTTCCCATGCAACCTGGTCATAGAAAACTAGAGACCTCGCTTCACATCATCATCTATACACCACCCCTTTGTTCTTACATCTCTCCTACCCCTAATCCCCATTCTACAAAACCTTCCTTGTTTCTCTTCCTCTTGATCCTTTTCATTTAAACTCTAAGATTGATCATGGTGTTTTCACTCTATGAGGAGAGAGTCACTGTCACCCTCATCCAAGACCCAAGGTCAGTATTCTCGGATTCAAGAATCCATCCAAGATAATGCCCCAGGCTACTAAGTGTGTGGAATCCTATATATGGCAGGAGGCCCTGGAACCATCAAGAAGATTCACTCCTGGGAGAAGGTTAGTTAATTTACTGTATTATGAATCATATATAGATTCAGAGTCAAGAATGTAAGATATTTGTAGAGTTGAACTCAAACCTTCAAGCTTGTTTTATGAGTTGATCGCTTTTAATATAAGTAAGAGCCCAGTTTGCAGAGGTCCGCCCGAGCCACTCTGCATTTATTCCCCATTTGTTTATTTAAAATTTGAAATATTATTGTCGCTTTACCTCTCCATGCCAGATATGATAAAATTAGAGAGAGTGTTAATGATATGACATTTATTAAACCAAATCCTATGAGTTTGATCTTTAGAGAGCTTGATCGCTTCCTGCCTCATAACCCATGACATTGTGCACTTTGAAAATACACACAATCCTCCCCCAAATAAAGTTCCACCGAGCCTCCCCAATCAGATTTTCAATTTAAAACTCACTCAGCCACATGCTGATCTCACTTCAAATCTACTCACCTCACCCTGAGGCCGCTTCAATGTTCTTATTATACGACCATCATGCTACAAAAGAGTTGCTTAGCGAAAAGAACCTATATATACTAGCGCCAGAAACCTCTTATAATTATTCCTAACGCGTTCATTTTTACTTATCTTCCACTTTAGCTTACATCAAAGAAACATCCCAGATTGTTTTTAAAAAGACTCATTACCTTGTCGCCATCTTAATTATAGATTTATACCAAAACTATATTGAAATATATTCATGCATAATTTCTTTTGATAATATATAAACACATATTTTAATAATGCAATTATTATTCTTCTTTTTTTTTTTGCATTGTGCAGGGTTAGGTTTAAGAGAATAAGGTAAAAGTCAGACGGTAAACCAAGTATTCTTCTATTCCTTTCGTTATTAGGTAACCTACAACTTAAAACTCTACTGGTATATGTTCTCATTATTTAATTTGCTTTGAGGCTGAATGAGAACTTTGGCAATGCTGAGCCAAATTTCTCATAAGTAATTTGATTTTAAAGTCACAGATATTAAAGTGGGAGCCTAATCAACTGTTTATAGGCAAATAATACTTTCTAAATGGTTGTACTTATTTGTCTTTACCAAGTTTATAATCCTTATTCCTTATTCTTTTTTTTCGATAGTAAAGCAATATATTGACCAGAAAAAACAAGGAACCAACAAAACAAACAAAAGGTACAGATAGAAAATTCACAAAACAAAAAGCAAAAGAGAAGTGTGGAAAACTCACTCAATTTTTTACATAGCCATCCATTCAAAAAATCTAAGATGGAATGCACCTTTCACCTAAGAACATCTTATTCCAGCCCACAGATTCTCAGACAAAAAGAATATTTAATCTCATTCAATACCATCCACTTTTAAAAGGTCTGATTTCTCTTTCCACACTATCTAAAATTATAATAAAGGAAATAGAATCTACTTTTTCCTCTTTCGCTTCACAAAGATCCCCTTCCACTTAAGAGCAAATCATTGCCCATATTCGAAACAAGCACACTATAGTTTTGTCACTCAGATTTTTCTTACTAAGAAACTTGTTTTTGAGTTCGAAAGATCTCTTCTTTCTCTCAAAGACTCAAGAACAAATCATGCCATTATTCTTCAGAACAAAGCAAATCATAATGAAGCATCACATTTTTAAGTTTTTTGTTGTTGTCGAAACTCTTGTTTTTGAGTTTAAGATCTCTTATTTCTTGCTTTCAGCACTCAAGAACAAATCATTGCCCATATTTGAGAACAAGCAAATCATACTTTCTAGAAGCATCACATTTTCTTCTTTTTTTTTTTTTGCTACTAAACTTATTTTTCATTGTTATGGTTTTGGAAACCATTACCAAAACTTGTTTTTGTTTTGAGTTTGAGATCTTCTTTATTGCTTCAAAAGATTCGAAGAACAAATCATTGCCCATATTTGAGAACAAGGCCAATCATATTTTCTATACCACATTTTCTCGCCTTTTCGGTCAACTTGTTTTCTTTGTTATGGTTTTGGAAACAATCATATATGGAGATGTTGGAAACCAATGTGGCAGGAAATGGAAGAGATAGAAAAGAGATGGAGCACGTAAGAAAGAGAGGAGTTTCGAGGTCAATTTTAAGAAAGGAAACAATAAAGTAAACTAATAATTCAAATGTGTGGACGAGGAATGGAAAGAAGAAATGGAAAGAGAGAAAGAGGCTTAATGAAAAGGCTGAACACAAATAATAAAGTCCTTCTATGATGATGTACTGAAAAGAGATGAAGAGGTGTGTCATCTTTAGAGAAAAGAGACGAATCAGATGGAAGTTAATATGTTGAAGAAGGCAAAGAGGGGTTCAAACATATTTATAAGGAACAATTCAAGGAATTTGAAAGATCATGGGGGTTAGAGACAAGTGAGATAGAAAGGGACAATAATTACTGCATACAAAAATTATGGATTGATAGTCTTGACCATGTGAATTCAAATGTAGTGGAACATGCACTCTATGCTCAACAAATTGAGTTGTATGAATACCCTTGTGCTAGTGATCAATTGATCACTTTGGCAATGATTATTGCCTCCGCAATAGTTGATTCTAATCACTCCTCCTCCCTTAATAAAAAGCTCAAACCACTTGTTGAATAATTCCAGTTAATTTTCTCCTGAGTCTTTTGACAACGGTTTCATAGATTGTGGTTTAGTTTCAGTTTATCAAATACTGAAAGAGTTTGATTTGTATAATGATTTGGTAGAGCTGTGGAACTGTTTATTGCATTGAATTGATTGAATCAAGTTGTGTATAAGGTCCTTAGTCTACCAACACACAAACCCATGGAGATTGTGTAGGGAGAATCATATGAACAAACCCAACTACATGAATCTCACAGAATCAATCAAAGCTGCTTAAACCTCCAAGTATGCTCCTCCTTCTCCAAGGCCTTTAATGGAGGATACTCGCCATGCTTACGATGAAATCAATGGCAATCTCTAATGGCGAAGGGGCATAAAGGTCAGGTTCTTATACCCCACTGGGCTGTTTCACAAAGATCTTTACCCACCATAGCAATCGAGGAATGAATCGATTAAGTCCAACGAAGAATATTTTTTATTCATAATAAATATGTATCTTTACATGTACATATTTATGTAGATATTAGATCTTACAATCAAGCTATTCCTATAATTAAGTTATTTTCCTAACAAAGAAATCTCTCTAAACTAGGAAATAATACAATAGTAATAGGAAAGAATTACAATAAAGAATCTTTGACTATTGATCCAATATTGCAACACTCCCCCTTAAGTTGGTGCATAGATGTCACACATGCCCAACTTGCCTAAAAACTTTGAGAACACTCGACTTGAAACAACTTTGGTGAGGATATCAGCCAATTGATCTTCGGATCGAATCTTAGGCAACTCGACAATTTTCTCATCCACTTTCCCTTAATGGAAGAATCGCTTTACCTCCGCATGCTTTGTACGATCATGTTGTACCATTATGAGCAACATCACATGTCGCGATATCATCAATAAAGCCGAATCGTTGCTCTATGCGCATAGCCCAACCATCAATAGAAGTCTTAAATGACAATGCCTCACATATTCCAAGTGTCATACCCTTAAATTCACTTCACTGGTACTGCGGCAACAACATTCTGTTTGCTTCCATGTAACTAGATTACCACTCACAAAGGTGAAATATCCCGGGCAAATCGTTTTGTCATATATTGCTTCAAATACCAAGATCACTTTATATGCATCCAGTTAATTTTGACAATCTACATTTTAGTGAACAAAATGCCCTTCTAGGAGCCGACTTCTCGCATAATCTTAAATGCGCATAATCGCATCTGCATATTCTCCAGATTATGCATAAACCGAAGTAATAATACTCAATGCATAGGCAAGATCTCGGTGCCTAGTGTGGGGCTAAGTACATCAATCTTCCAACGACTTTGATATTCCCTTATCAATGTGCACTCCGATTAGTCTCAACATAACTTCAATCCTTCTATCGTGTATCGCCTGTCGATGTCGATATACTAAGTTTCTTACAACAAATCTAAAGCAGTTATTTTCTTGAGACAAGGAAAATCCTTATCGATCGAGACAATTTCCGATCCCAAGAAAATATTTCCAAGTGATCGAGGTCTTCATTTTGAATTCGCTTGACAAGTAACTTTGTAAAGCCTTCCTTCCATCGTCATTTCTCAAACCACCATGTCATCAACATACACAATAAGGCGCGTTGATCAACATGTACTCTGAACAAATTACCTGTGTTTCAGATATGAATCAACAATTAACTTTGTACAAACTCGTAAAATGATTAAAAATCAAATGAGTTTTTAAACTCATCAATAGCATCGGTACCCATTTTGATAAGCAGCATACCCTAAAAAGACACATCGCAGTGCTCGAGGTGTCAACTTGTCATACCGACGCTTATGAAGATGTACAAATGCCATACGCCCAAATACATGAGGTGGTAAGTTCGACCGACCGGCGCAACAATTCAAGCCTACCGAGATCCTCGATGGTGTCCGAAATCAATAGTGTTGGCTGCACTCAGTTGATCAAATATGCTCAAAGGTAAGCGCGGTCCCCACAGGATAAAGGCATATGTGCTTCTATCATCAATGAAGCACGACAACCTCCAACAAGTGACGATTTTTCCGCTCCGCCACCCCATTCTGGCTGGGCGTATCTAAATGCAGTAGTTTGATGAATGATTTCGGGATTCTAAATAATGGTCACAGTAATTAGGCGATGATTCTAAATGCCGATAATGACCGTTTATTGTGTAAAGTGTTCTCGACTAGTTTGCGGGGGCTTACGTTAACCTAGTTCCACAAGCTCCCGTGTAACTCAATAAACTCGTTCAGTGAACTATGGGTGGCATTT
Organism: Tetrastigma voinierianum; assembly: GCA_016808115.1. Taxonomy (NCBI): domain Eukaryota; kingdom Viridiplantae; phylum Streptophyta; class Magnoliopsida; order Vitales; family Vitaceae; genus Tetrastigma; species Tetrastigma voinierianum. The sequence continues at coordinate 160,556 of JAEQBH010002727.1, forward strand.
GTATTGTTGTATCTTTGTTCATTGCGATAAAAGAGGAACATCGGCTTCTTACAGACTATTCTCAAGTAGGAAGAAGAGACTATTCGAGACTTCACAAGGAGATTCGGGTAAGCCGTCCAACAGATAAAGTTGTATATCATGGATGCAGTCCTCCAAAACATCAGAAGAAGCTTCGGGTCATCAACTCCTTTCTTAGAATCACTATCTTTAGACCCGCCAGCGACAATGGAAGAATTATATAGGTGGGCTGATAGGTACTCAATGTTGGATGATAATATCGGTCCAGCAACCCAGACTATCATGGTTACAAACCAACCAATCGAAGGAAATAAGCCGTCTGGAAAGAAGCGGTCCGAATCCAAGGAAGGTCAAAGAAGAAACTGAAAGCGATCCCTTGATCAGTCATAAATGAAGAGAGACCTCCGAATTCACTCCCCAATGATTCTTAGAGGCTATTGCCCACGGTCCACGACCTACTAAAGTTTATGCCTAAGATTGGATCTAGACGGATCCTCCCAAAGAAACAATCCTACGATGCGATTATCATAGATCAAGGGCATGAGATCCCAGAGGCAACGCTTCAGTCTCTCGTGGAAAATTAATAAAGCTGACACCTCGTGGTATATATTAGAGAACCTGACCGCGGGGTGGAATCAGGGCAAGCCACGGATAAGCTCATAGCCTACTGGAACTTTCAAAAGACCGAAAGTGGCTCACAACTTACTAGCACTTTCAAAAGACCAGAATTTGCTCTAAGCCTACTGACACTTTCAAAAGACCAATAGTGGCTCATAGCCTGCTGGCACTTTCAAAAGACCAAAAGTGGCTCTAAGCATGCTGATGAGTCCTAAACTTATCTATTTTTAATCCATTTTTATGGCATAATTCTGGAAGTTTATGATTCATTTTAATGTTGAATTATGGAATATTCACAAAATTTTTATTTTGGAGGTTTTATATGAAAAAGAGATAATTCAAGAAATAAAATGTAAAGTTATTAAGGAAGAATTCCTTCCACACAATACGCTTTATTGTTGCGAGCTGTAATTCCAACAATATATGAAGAATAATGAACAAAAGATCCTTTGTCGCAATAAAAATAAAGTCAGCGCAAATGTAAATGAAGACCGGGTCATGGCGGCACAATTTGAGATAGATCGACTAATTGTATAGTCATGGCAATGAAATTTTTGTGGCGACATAGCTGGAGAAGCTCATGAAGAAGAATGTCGCGACATTCCTTACTCTGTTGCGACATTGATCAAGAAAATGTCATTGGAACCTTGTCTCAACATCTTACAATTCCATCACGACATAAGGAATGAAGACATCAGATGAACTCTATCACGATAGAAAATGGAAAAACAATGAAATAATGTGCTTGCGATAAATTTTTCTATGTTGCAACAGACATTTCAACTAAGGACAAGACCAAGGTAGATTTTATGTCGCGACAGAAGAAAACCAACTATGTTGCGACACAACATTCAGAGTCAGCAATGAAAGATACGCAGACTTTGTCACGACAAAGAATTTCTCTGTCACGACATAGAAAACTTGAGGTTGAGGTGAATGTTGTTGCGTCAAAGACGACTATTGTCGTGACAAAAGTTGAGAAGAATGACAAGAAGATTGTTGCGACACAAAAACGGATGTGGCGACATAATAATGAATGAAGCGCGTATACTTCGTCGCGTGGACAAAAGTCAGAGCCGTAGATTCCGTCATGGTCGTAAATGGAAGAGAAGTGAGATGAGCCTAGGCAAGTTTGTCGTGACAAGGGATTCAATGTTGCAACAAAAAGTTCAGCCAGAGACAAAGATTAAAGAATATTATGTTGTGACATGGAAAGAGTCTGTCGCGACACATATTTCATTCTCAAAGAGATCATATAAATACAACTCTATCGCGACAAAGAAAATTACCAAGGCATAACAAATCCATGCTATCGAGAGAACCTCGTCGCGACAAAGAAAAAGTTTGTCACGAAAAATTGAGAATAAATAAATAAAAGAATGTTTAATATAGTAGAGACTGTTGCAACAAAGTTGAAGAGTTTGAGGAGGAAATTTCTATAGCGACAAAAGACATCCATGTCGCGACATAAAGCAGACAACATCAAAAGAACTATGTCGCGGAAAAGTCAAATTATGTCACAACAAAATCAAAGAAGATAGCATGAAAATATGTCACGATAGGAAACTGCAAGCCACAGCAAAAGCTAGGTGACAAAGATAAGAACCATGCCATGACAGAACATTCTTTGTTGCAACAAAGTGACCATTTTTGGCCATAAATTTTTAGGATCCACAATTTGTACCTTGAAGTGCATCCCATTATTTAAAGCTCTATAAATAAATGCATCTAGGGCACTGTGCGCAGCTTCAGCAAATCTAGGACTTCTGGATAGCTGGAGACTCTTTGTATATTATTTTTCTATTATTTTTTTATTTTAATTCCTTTTTTTAGATTTTCTTTAGTATAGTTTTGTTTTTAGTTAGCTGATTTTCTAGAATTGATGTGCGCAAGATTATCGGATCGTTGTAAAATTTTCTCTTTCACTACCGTTTGCTTTAAATGGATTTGAAAATTTATGGAGTTTATCATTTAAGTTCGTTTATGGTAATTTAAGAACTTTCCTTTATCGCTTAGTCACTTCTATACGTGTGAACTATTTGAAGACAAGCCTCCTGAAATGGTTCATGGTGATTGTTATTTTTCTCAGTACAAAGTGGAAGAACGCCTAGTTAGAATTTTGAATTTATTTGATTGTATTACTCAAACTTAATCGTCCAAGCACAGTATCGTACCAAAAACAAAGAATTGTATCTTACTGATTTCAGAGGCCCTCTCGCTGGTGGATACGGCAGGTATAGAGAATCCCGTGGTATGGAGCGCTCCTTTGTGGGTATGGTAGACTAATACTTTGTAACTAATGAACTCCCAAAGATCACGATGACTCACGAACTACCTAATAGTAGTGCGTGTGTTAGATGAAGGCATCGCTTTAATTGCTCGTGAGGTTCTCCTCTTCTGAGCGAGAGTTTCATCGATTATGATCCCGTAAAGTTAAAGATAGATCTAACTTCAAGGATATGAGAATTTTATCAAACATTGAAGGATGAGTTACTTCAAATTGAGAAGGCTTGCAATATCCTCGCTAGAAGTGGAGCAAGAATCTTTTTAGTCCTAAGATTTGGTGTGAAGTACCGAAAAGGAAAATGACTTATCTGCAAAGAGGATTATATATTGTGCAACTGACAGATCCATGGGTGCCTAATGAACATGAATCTTTAATTAGTAGAAAGGTATGCTTGGTGAGAAATCCAAACTATACCATACCTAGACAAATTCAAATTTTCCAACTAATGGCTTAGCTATGACTCAAAATGACGAGGAATCATTTAATCATTTCGTTAGTCTATTTCCCAATGTTTGGTTCTGACTTAGTATAATCTAAGATTTGGCTACAATGATTAATCAGACTTGCAATGATTTAGACCAAACTCTGAATTTTAATGAATTCATTTTAAAAAGGACAAACACGTATTTTAAACAAAACCAATATGAAGCTTTAGCACCATACAAGGACTTTAGTTAAGGTCTTGAGCAAGTTAAGCGCGTACAAGGTAAATAGTCGGGTCTAGTGCCAAAATCAATCAACAAGTTTTGATGTCGTCAGGACTTTAGTTAGTCCTCGCAGTAGCGCGGTTGGCACTTGGTAAATAGTTGGGCCCATACAAAATCACCAACAAGTTTTGGCGCCGTTGCTGGGGATTGATTTATGAATTTAAAGATTAATATTCTAACCAAAGAAAGAATTACCAATTTGGACATTTTTCTTTATTTTATCATAAGAAAAAAAAAAGTAAAATCATAAAAATAGTTTAATAGCAGTAGTTGAGTAAGGTATTCAAAATATTCTATGAGCTTAAATGGATATGACTTTTTCCCACATATTTAATTTGATTTAAGTGTGTTTCTATTTCAGGAAGATTTTAAATGCACAAAAACTAAGTCGATCTGGTCAGCTTTTGGATGCTTAAATTGAGAGAACACTACAATTCTAAGGAAAGTTACAAATGTTGAATCTACAAATATAGAAAATCAAAGAGAAAGATTACAACCTATTCCTGTAAGAAGCGAAACAAGATAGATCTCTAAAGGTAAATGACGACGGAGATCTCTTAGAGGTCATATTCAAGATGAGTACTCTGCTATGAGACATCCTACCATAGAAGCCAACAATTTTGAAATCAAGCTAGCTCTGATCACAATTGCACAACAACATCAGTTTACTGGACATCCCAATGAAGACCCCAATGAACATATGGGAAGATTTATGAGAATGCTAACACAATCAAGCTAAATGGGGTGAGACTAGAAGGATCAGCCGGGTACTTTCCTTTTCATTGAGAGATGTGGAGCAACTTACCTGAGTCAACGCCATCGACTGCGACAAATCGGGGGAAGAACGTGGAGGCCTATATGGAGCGCATTTTCCTCCAACCCTCACTTCGAAAGGAGGTTAAATCATAGTCTTCAAACAAGGAGAGGATGAAAGTCTCTACAATGCATGGGAGAGATACAAGAGACTGCAAAAGATGCCCTATGCATGGAATAGATCTGACCACTCAGATGGACATTTTCTACCATTCCAAGAATTATGCCTCAAAGGGTATAATTGATACAACCTGTTATGGGCCATTCAAAAGAAAAAGTGTTGAGGAGGCAAGGCAGTTGATTGAAGACCTTGTCAAATGTAAAAGCTCCATCTGAAGCTTCAAGGAGCAGCAGCAGCCTGAAAGGGAGTGGTGTAATTGAGCTTAATCGGATGACTTCCATAGAAGCAAAGTTGGATGAATTAATGAACGAGCTTGGAAATAATGAGAGAAGAATGCACATGACACTTGAAGTGGGGAGATGATTAGTACCTAAAAAGTGCTATTTTGAACCCTATTTAAGATAGGTTCTAAGTACTTTTTTTGTACTAATATTAGCTGCTTCGATTGACACGCAGGTCCCTTCGTACTAATGATTGTATTTCGAGGTTGTTCGTGGTAGTTTTTGGCAGTTTCGTAAGCCTATTCTATCATATCAAGCTAGTATCGTCGGAAATGATTACATCGAGTTTGTATGATTTATCTTCGATTGCATCAAGCCAGGAATGAAGAAATTGATCGAGGAGCAAGCAGGGGTAAGCAGGGAAATTTCTCTATAGTAGCGAAATTTCGCTACAATAGCGAAATTTTCGCTACTATGGCAATTTCGCTACATAGAGAATTTTCGCTATTGTAGCGAAATTTTGTTATAGCAATTTTCGCTATTAAGAAAAGTTACTTCGCTATGTAGCGGTACTCTTCAGAGTGTTATGAATTCTTCGCTTCCCGCTTTTGGTATATGTAAGGCTATATAAGCCATTTTCTGAACATTTTGTTACCTAACTTTTCATTAAAAGCATTTCCATCACGGGCCCCTGTTTTTGGTCTTCACTTTCTCTCTTCTCTCTCACTTTCTAGGCAACCAAACACACCCTTTGAGGATGACAACTCAAAGGATGTTTGGATAAAGCCTCTAAACCTTGAAGAGGAGGGTTGCTAGGTAGGTTGGATATGTTTTGCAGGTGTGATCCTCCTCAGATTTCACGGCGAAGTGACTGAGTATTTATGTTTCAAACTTTCAACACTAGGTTTAAAAGCTATTTGATGTACTTTGGCCAATACTTGGCAAGCTTTGGGTTCAAAGGTATTCTCAGGGTAGATGCACTCCACATCCATTAGTTGTCATTTGACGATTCACCTGAGGTGGTTAAATGCTAGATTTCAACTTCAAGAACATTTAATGCTCAGTAAATGCTATGTTTCAAAGAGAAATGGTACTGAGGGTTAGTCTTTAAAGTTAAAGAAATATCCGGTTTTGTAAATGAGTATAGGTCATCTTCCCTAATGCGAGGAAATAACCCCATGACACCTTTGCAACCCTATCATACCAAACTAGTGGCCTAAAACTTCAAGGACTTCTTTTACATCTTTATTTCTAAACTCTGTCTTCCCAGCTTAGTATAGTGAAAAACAACCTATTTTTATACAAACTAAAATCCAAACAAAAGCCTCAAAGATTTTGAATCATTACAAAATCATTTGTAAGACGAACCCATCTCAGAAATTGGATCCTAGAGCCGCTTATGCTACGTAGTTACGCTACTAAGCAAAGAGGAGTAGTTTAGGTATAAATTTTGTTGATTCATAACACCTACTGTGGCATGAATCAAATGGCGCCGTTGCTAGGATGGTGCCTTACTACAGATGATGAGTTGATGAGTACTTGTAATCCTCATTACAAGTATTGGTGACCTTTTAAACCTTTTTAAATTCCATTGTTTACAATTTCAAGTTTTTTTTTTTCAAGCAAATACTACGGGTCAAGTTTTTTTATGTATAAAGAAAACTATTTAGGTGTAAAGAGGTGGTTTTTACTAACACCGATCTTTGGCAAGCCCCGTTTGTTGTCTTCTTACTTTGTCTCTTTGTTTCACTGTGTTTGCGTACCACTGATAGAGATATATCAGGTAGATTGCAAATAATTAGTACACCAATTGAACAAGGTTGTGAAGTCAGTGTACATAGTGAGCCAATGGATCCTCTACCTGAAGAACAACGATCCCCAGAAATGGCGCCATTTGATTCGTGCCACAGTAGGTGTTATGAATCAACAAAATTTATACATAAACTATTCCTACCGCTGTAGCATAACTAATGTAGTATAGCGGCTCTAGGATCGAACACGTGGATGGTGCCTTTCGCTTTACAAAAATGATTTTTGTACGATTCAAAATTGCAGGCTTTTGTTTAGATTTGATTTGTATAAAAATAGTAGCTATTTCTCACTATGTACTAACTTTAAGGAAATGGAAATAAGATGCAAAGAAGTCCTTTGAAGTTTTAAATACTGTTTGGTATGATAGGGTTGCAAAGGTGTCTCGGGTTATTTCTCAGGGAAAATGACCTATAGTCATTTACAAACCGGATCTTTGTTTAACTTTAAAGACTAACCCTCGCATTTCATTTCTTTTTTGAAACATAGCATTTACTGAGCATTAAATGTTCCTGAAGTTGAAATCTAGCATTTAACCTACCTCCGATGGCTCGTAAATGAAAACTAATGGATGTCAGTGTATCTGCCACTAAGAATACACTGAACCCAAAAAGCTTGCCAAGTATTGGCCAAAGAAAGTACATCAAATAGCTTTTAAACCTAGTGTTGAAAGTTTGAAATATAAATACCAAGACTAAGCCGTGAAATACAACAGATCGCCCCAAGTAAACATATCAACTCCACCTAGCAACCCTCCTCTTTTCAAGGTTTAGAGGTTTCACCTAAACATCCTTGAGTTGTCATCAGCAAAGGGTGTGGCTGGTTGCCTAGAAAGAGAGAAAGAGGAAAGAGAAGAGAGAAAGTGAAGACCAAAAACAAGGGTCTGTGATGGAAATTCATTTTAATGAAAGTCAGTTACAAATGTCTATAAAATGGCTTATATAGCCTTTCATACAGGTGAAATACCAATCTAACCTTACTAGAATAATTACAGTAAGGGTAGAAATGAAATTAACCAAAACGGGGTCATTTATACACAAAATAAAAGGAGCAGAGAATTTCACTACAGGTGAAATTTTCGCTACATAGCAAAATTTCGCTATTGTAGCGAAAAGGAGCTCCAATAAATCCTACAGCATATAGGTCAATGAGGGACCACATACACCTTCTCTGCAGGAAAGTGCACCTTCCCGATCATAACACCACGATGATGTGGTAGTAAGACCCTATTTGATGCCCCCGTTTCCTACTTTTCATGGAATGAGAATGAAAAATCCATATACGGATATCCGGGAGTTCGGCGGTGCTGCACAACTGTTAAAGAAGGTGTATTTGACATGGACTTGCTTAAGCTAAAAGCATTTTCATTGACACTGAAAGACAAGGCTAAGATTTGGATCAATTCACTGAGGCCAAGAACAATTAGGAATTGGGCCGAACTTCAAGCTGAATTTTTGAAGAAATTTTTCAGTACAACCAAGACCAACAATTTGAAGACGCAAATTTACACTTACTCGGCCTACGATAATGAGAAGTTCTATCGTTGTTAGAGAGGGGGTTCACGGAGACCACGCTTGCATGTCCACACTCCATGGTTTCGATATTACGGATGCTTGTGAATCACTTATGATATATACCCTCCGCCATGAAGCAACTACTGGAACCATGTATGGAGGGGACTTCCTGAGCAAGCACCCAGATGAAGCCATGGACTTTTTGAACTATGTGGCCGAAACCTCCAAGGCATGGGACGAACCGAATCCAACAGAGGCTGAAAAAATGAGGCCTTCAACCCACCAAAGGGAGGTATTTATACCTTCAAGACGATGAAAGCAAAACTGACCACTTTGACCAGAAGGCTGTCGGAGGAGCCTAAATGAGAAATCATCATGAAGTGCCAAGGATTGAATCAGTCGCATCTCACCCACCTGCTTTAATTGTCACCAAGAGCTGCATCTTGGGGAGCATTGTCCGTACTGTTCCTTCAAAGTGAGGGATTTGATGCAAGAGCATGCCCAGGTCTGAAACAAACAAGCCACCGACAAATGCCCGTATGGCAACACCTATAACCCTAATCGAGGAATCATCCAACCCATCATGAAGCCAAACCCCCGCATATGCTCCCCCAAGGAGCACAACAGCGCTTAGCTCCACCTCAAAGACAACAAAGAACAACCTCCACCTCTTCCGTTGGAGCAAGCACCTGAATTCCACAAGGCAGAGGGTACCAGAGAACAGTGTTGAATGTTCAAACTAATCAGAAAATTGAGACAAAGAGAGAGCTCACTCAACAAGAAAATAGACAATATGCATTCTGAGACTTAAACAAATATGACATTAATCAAAAGTTCCATTTCCAGGTTGTCTAACCAGCAGCAGGGTCCTGAAAAGGGGAAATTCCCTTCCCAGACACAACAAACCTGAGGAATTGCAGATAGGTTCCCCAGCTGATCCCAAATTTGCAAGGGATTAATGAAGTCAGCCAAAGGTAACGTTGAGAAGTGGTATAAAACTGAGACTAGTAGTCCTAAACCCAACCAAGAAAGCTCCCACAATGGTTGAACCACTAGAGGAAAGAATTAATTACAGCAGGGGAAGAAACACAGTGCACCCCCTCCTCTTCCCCTGCACTCTAAAGGAAAAAGTCTGCATCCAACCGAAATTCTGTATACCACGGCAGATGAAGGTTAACATCCTCTTCTCGATATGACTGGCAAGTCCCCACGTAGCGCTTAAGGACTTATGTGACGGTAAAAAGAGGCCTAATGTTACTAAAAAGGCCTTTTCAATTGAGCATAAGTGCCATCATAGAGTGCAAGACTCCCGTGGAAGTATAAAGATCCGTGTCCTACAATCTCCTCGTTAATATAGGAGGAACTCAGGTGGAAAAGGCATTGCTAGATTTGTGTAAGTGTTAATCTAATATTCTTTCCATACAAGCAGCTCAAGAAGCGAACTTAAGCCAACCATCATCACTGGTCTCAACCATAGGTCCATCAAAATACCAAAGGGGACGGTTGAGGATGTTTTGATTCAGGTGGACAAATTCTACTATCCAATGGATTTTGTAGTGCTTGATACCGAACCGGTCCCAATAGGGGCTAACCATGTGCCGATCATCCTGGGAAGGCCATTTTGGCCACTTCCAATGCGATCATTAATTGTTGGAATAAATGAAGGAAGAACTCCTTGGAAATATGACCTCGTAGCCCAATATCTTCCATCCCGGAGCAAAAACACAAGCACTAACAGAGGATGACAAGGAAGAGGTTTGTACGATAGAGGCCATCCTGAAGAACGCTGCATCGAGCCGCTGTGCAAGAAGTATTAACCGTGGAGCCTGGTCAGACAGAATGCACCAACAAGAGCCAAAGTGAGCCTACTGCATGGGCAATGGAGAAGAAAGGTTGAAGTTTTACCTCTAATTTAAACTTAATAAATTAATTATATATATTTATTCTAGCTTATTTTATTTGTTTATCTCTATTATATAAAGAATAAGAAATTTAAAATATATCAAATTATGATTATATTTGATTTTCTTATATTTTCACATTGAAATTAAAAACATGAGAAAATTATTTTTTTAGTTTTTTTTCTTTCTTAGTATTTTTCTGTTCCAAACGAGCCCTCAGAATTTGTGCATACATAGTATTATAGTAACCCCCATAATTTTTACATTTTACATTTTCGAAATAGAATATAGTAACCCCCATCCAAATATAACCTTCTATTTGTATTCTACATATCTTGAAGCAAATTGTAAGATCAAATATATAAAGGGATAATAGTTTAAAGGGGACAAATTCAAAACTTATTTGCAAACTAACATTTTTTTTTAAATCTAAAAGCGATGTACAAAAAGATAGCATTTCAAAGAAAATCCCAAATTAAGGATATAGTTATAATTCGGGTGTAATCGAAGTCGAGCTAATCGATACAAAGGTCAAACATGAACTCAATTCGATAAAAGACTCAAAGCTCATACTAGACTAATCTCGAACAAACTTATTTTCCATGTTTGGAACTCAACTCAGGAAATAGTCGAGTTACTCAAACTCGACTCAACAAAACTCGAATCAATTAAAAATTAATAAATAATTATACTCGACTCAATTTGAAATCGACTCGAGTTCGACTCAATTAATAAAACAACAAAGCTCAATTAAACTAACAAGCATCTCGAATCGGGTATGCGGATACTAACTCGACCGACAAACTATCAAACCCACTCGAACTCAGCAGCCAAATTTGAGTATTCTATGATCAAGTTCGGAAAGTGTTTTACTTATTACACCCCTAGTTATAATTTGATGGATGAGAGAATGCTCAATAGCATGTAGGATTTATCTTGCACTTTCAAGGGCATTTTAATTCGAAAAGTGACATTTTCTAGATGACTCTTGCAAAAGAGGATTAGTTTCTTTACAAATAACTTCTTGGATTTGTCTATTTTAAACCAACTTCATAGACAAAGACCAAGTTTGGCCAAATAAAAGCTCATATTAAGAACACAAAGAAAACAAAAGGAGATAATTCCATATCAAGGCCAAAAAAAAAAAAAAAGCCTTTATGCGTGATGTTGAACATATGTAACATCAAGTAGAATGTTATATGTTTACATGAAGGCATTTGTAATTTTATTTATTAAAAAGTTTATAATGCTATATATATATATATATATATATATATATATATATATATATATATATATATATATATATATATATATATAGTATGGACTTATCTTTGAGTATTTACAATCATCATGATTTATTACGTCAAAGCATATGAAATCTACACAATTGTTGAATCTTAATGACACAATAATAAAATATGAAAAAAAAGAAAAACACTATATTTATATGAAACCCTACTTCTGAAAACTATAGACAAAGGAGAAAACTTCAATATGAATATAAGAATAATTACAAATTACAAATCTTAATAGAGAAATAGCCTAGTATATATGTTGATATGATAAAACACTTAACAATATGTATGTAGCAAAAAGAAGAAAGGGTGCTCAAAGACTCGCCGGAGGAGCTACCACCGTGTACTGAGACCTGTCGCCCATGATGGAGTTCGAGGTATGCTTCATACCAATCAGTCATGGCCATTAATCATCATCCAAACACACCTTAACGTGATTTTCCATGCAATTTGGTCAATGGCAATATGGCCATACAGTGGCCATTATCACCCAACAGAGGAGAACTTCATGCGGAGTTCATCATCTTCCTAGAGTAGAGAGCACTATGTAGACTTGACTAATGTAAATAAATTCCATATATGCCCCCAAAGATCATATTTTCTGGGTTTTTTTTTTGTCAAACTTATTTTTATTGTTTTGGTTTTGGAAACAATTACTGTAAACTGTTTTGAGTTCGAGGATCTCTTTTTCCGCTTTCGCACTCAAGAACTAATCATTGCGCTTTATTTGAGAACAAGAAAATCATATTTTCTAGAAGCATCATATATTTTCCTCGCTTTTTTGTTGTCAAAACTTATTTTGGTAACAATTACCAAACTTGTTTTGAGTTTGAGATCATCTCCTCTCTTGCTTTCTGATTCAAGAACAAATCATTCCCCATATATATACTCATCATTACAGCCGTTTTCTCACAAGTAGATGTGCAAGACGATGACGATCCAATGCTCAAATGGCTCCCTCAAGAAGTATGACTTAGAACCCGCAAAGCTGTGACATTATTATTTTTTCTTCCGAAAATGAGCTGACCTAATTTTATCGAGACAAGACAAACAAAACCCTAGATTTTTCTCTAGACCTCGATGACGAAACCGGGATCACGCCACAATCATCCGCGAAATCTAAGAGGAATCCAAACAACTACGTCGAATTCCGAGACAGTCGGATTTTTACGTATTTCGAGGCCGGACGAAAAGCCAATCATGGGGGGTGGACACATGGCACGAGGATTTGGGAACACTTGCACGTAAGGGCCAAGCGTCATACCCTCGAATGCATGCAAATTGAGCGGAAGTAGTCGTGCATGGCTCACCGGGTGACACTCGGGCTACGGTTTGCAGCCATGTGTCAAGCACCATGAGAATTGGTCTCTGTAGTGGAGAAATCGAATCGAAGGGGTTCTTCCGTCGGGCTAGATCAATTCCAGAGAGGAAGAGAGGAAACTATAAAAGAGATAAGAGAAGGAAAGCAAAGGGAAACCAGAAAAAAAGGAAGTTAAAGGAAGGAGAAGGAGGAGGAGCTGCAAATCCCCCTCCATTGTTGCTAGTTTGAGGACTCCAAATTTGATCCTACACACTACAAGAGGTGAGGGATCTTTCCTCTTGGTTATTTCTTGTTTGGGGCCATGGAAATGGCATTTGGTTGATTTGCCGTGTGATTGTTTGAATGAATAACATGCTGAATTTGTGATGTTGTCCATGCTGAATTTTCTGGGCTTTAAGACTGAATTTGTGATGTTGTACTTGCTGAATTTTCTGGGTTTGAAGACTGAATTTGTGATGTTGTACTATGCTGTTTTTTTGGTTTTTAGAATCAAAACTCACCGTATTATTGTTTCTGCATGACTAACATGCACAATGTTCGGGTTTTTAGACTGAAGAAATCCAATTTGGTGTATTGTATGAATGAAAAACATGCAGAATTTCCTGGGCTTTCATGCATGACTAACATGTAGACAGGGCTGCCCTCAAGGTAGGCGCGGTAAGAGGCGACGCTCTGCCCCCCACATTTCTCTCTTAAAAAATAGGCCCCTACATTAGGTTTTAAATATAATAAAACTAAGGTTTTAGGCTTAATATTAATATTACAAGTAAAAAAAAATTTATACACAATAGGCCCCCTTTTAGAATGCCGCCTTAGGCCCCCCGCGCCACAGGGCCGGCCCTGATGTAGAATCTTTTGGGTTTTTAGATCAAAGAAAACTCAGTTTGGGGTATTATTGTATGCATGAAAAACATGCAGAATTTTCTGGGCTTTTATGCATGACTAACATGCAGAATGTTTTGGGTTTTTAGATCAAAGAAAACTCAGTTTGGTGTATTATTGTGGTGCATGACTAAATATGCAGAATGTTCTGGGGTTTGACCGAAGAAATTCAGTTTGGTGTATTATTGTATGCATGAAAACATGCCGAATTTCGGGCTTTCTATGCATGACTAACATGTAGAATCTTGGGTTTTTAGATCATAGAAAAAATCAGTTTGGTGTATCATTGCTTGCATGGTTAACATGCAGAATTTTTCTGGGTTCTTAGGCTGAAAGAAAATCAGTTTGGTGTATCATTGCTTGCATGGTTAATATGCAGGATTTTTCCTCGGGTTTTAGCCCTGGTTGTTTAGGCCATAACTTTTCCGTCCGAACTCCGATTGGGGTGTTCTCAACTCTATGGAAAGCTCTATGGAGTCCAGAATCTAGCCATAATCCATTCAGTGAAATAGGTGCTCACATCTGTGCTGAAACCGAGTAATCATATCAATATGGGTGTTTCAAAACATTGGTCAATGTGTCAGGTTTCGAACATGGCCACTTTCGGGCATGTAGCAGTTATATGATCACATACTATGTCTCACCTTGGGAATATGAGTTATGGCATTACTTGCCTAGTAACGGTGGAATTATGTTAATACATGCTTGAAGATGTGTTGATAAGGAATGAACCGAATGATGTAGTAAAGATGTAAAGGTACGCTTATGTGATGTAATCGATTTGAATGTGTGAATATTAACATGACTTTATTGCTCGTTGATGTTGAACTGAATATATGAAATGTCAGGAGATTGTGACATGAGTGTTCATAGCACACACAAAGTGTACGGTGGTGAATGTCCATGTAGAGGTCTTCATACATTGGTCATGGGTTTGAGGCAAGACACAAATTGGTATCAGATCAAAGCAAAACACCATTATGATGAGAGATGTTTTATATGCAAACATTCTGCACCCAACAGTGTCAATCAAATGGCTCGGGAATGGGACGAAGTCCAATTGAGTTCCACAGCGTTAAATGAAAATGAAAAAAATGAAATGTGTCCGGCTGTGAAAGGTAGGGATAGATACCCCTCAGTGAAAAGCCCGAAACCCGGTTAGATAGCCGATCCACCAGCTGGAAAGCCCGAAAATGTCGGAGGGTAAGAGACCTGCAGACCTCGAAAAGTTCTCAAGGCTCCAAAAGACACAAAACGATTAAATAAATATCACATGTACTCACGGGTTGTGAGACGAGTTGAAACCCACTCAGATCGATTTCCCATTGGCACTTGTATCAGTGGTGGGCCTGAGGCTGACCTCGAGATTAAAGTATGTAGAGTGTCATCCTTCATACATGTATGTAGATGTTTCATGGATAGATAACATGTACGCACAGACGGTTGTTGGTTTGATCGTGAAATGATCATTTACATGTGCACCTAGCGGAATAGCCCTTATAGGATTTATCCCTACTAGGCGTTAGCTCACCTCGCTGTGGACCCCCTTCGTGCACAGGATGTATAAAGTGTGACGACGCCTCCCAGAGGCCTGGATTATGAAGGTCAATCGTGGCCTTGATTCTTGTTTTATGTATATATTAGAATGAACAAGTTTTAATATACGTTTTGTATTAGAAGTGATGTAATAACTCTTGGATCTATAGAAATGTATGATCTGTTACCATATGCACGTAGTATGGGATGATGGGCCCTATCAGTCATCATTTTATCATGTACTGTCTCATGATATGAGACACACACAAAGCTCGCAAGCTGACCCGTGGTCAATCTGACCCTGCTTTCGTGGGGTGTCACATGACTAGCTCTAAAAATACAAACGGAGTTTAATGCTGTGAGGCAAAACCAATATTAATTCATGAAGAGGACAATGGAACCACCAATACCATATGTACATGATCAACATAGAACACGCTTGTCGGCACCTAGACTACTGTATTAGCCCGAGAATCTGTCTTGAGGGACTAATCAGAGCTCAAAATCATGGCTCTGAAAGCAAGTGAATCTCTCCCCATGATCAAGCCAGAGGAGTAGTTTTGGCAAGAAGAAGCAGTAATATCATTCCAAATTTCTTCCAATTCCTTCACCAAGGCCTACTCCCCAAAATCCACTCTCCCAAACTTTATTACTGGGGCCTCCCTAGCCCAAGAATCCTTCTAAATGAGCCAATTCACCAAGTGAAGGTTCTTTTGTAATTTTTTTTTTTTTAGGGCCTTACATATTAAAAAAAAAAAGAAAAAGTGGTGAAGGGTCAGATACCATTTAATTTTTAAAATTTTTTCATTAGCCTTATAGACAAAAGAAAAGTGCAAGGGTCGGTACCATTTATTTTTTTTCTTTTTTTCTTTTTTGTTTCACCATAATGTGTTTGAAAGGATCCATATACACACAAAAGCGCTTTTAAGACATATCATATTCAGACTAATCCCCATACTAGTCTATAGGGACCATATATAAGAATGATACGGTTCTAACATAGAACACAAATTTATTTTCTCAGGTTCGAACTCGAGACCATGTTAAGTTAAAAAGAACATAAGACCTAACCATCTCACCTAAGTGATTTTTTTCTTTTTGTAGATTAGTCTTGGAAGGTCATTTAAGGAATACATCACACCATAAGTCCAAATTCAATTTTGAAACATTTCTCGCTTTCTGAGGTCCTACCGAACCCATTATGGAAGCTGGGTGCTTAGGAATTCTAAGAGTCATGGTTTGGTAGGGGGAAAAAGTTATGGTGTGATGTATTCACTTAAATAATAATTCTATTTTAAAATAAATAATTGGTTTTTCTTAGCCCTTTATGAAAATATAAATAATTTAATAATAAAATATCCAAAACTGAGCCTGAATGATTATTTTCTAATTTTAAACTTATGAACTTTTTTTTTTTTTTGTAAAGAACAGCTTTTTGAAACAAAGAGAATACAATTTGGTATTCTAAAAAATGTTATTGCTCTTGAATTTAATGTTTTTCGTGTTCCCTAATAAAAAAATTCTAAGAACCAAACGTGTTTTCTATATATATTTTTTGCTCTCCTTTGTTTAAAACACAAAGAACACTATTTATCTCGTGTTCTCTAAAATTGATATTTTTATCTTAGTGTTTTATGTGTTTTTTATGTTTTGAAAAACAAACGTGTTTCTTGTTCTCATTGATTTTAAGAATATAGAACAGTTTTAAAAAGGGGTAACCAAAGAGTTACTAAATTTCTATCTCAAAGTCCCTCTTACTATTAAAGTTACGAATCATTTATTTTAAAATTTTTGGTAAGTTAGATGAAGACAGGATAAAAAAAAGATCGTGATTCAATATTTGTTTTACTTTTGGTAATAATGAAAATTTAGGAGTGTACTTTCATTAAGATTAAGAGGCAACTGAGAATAAAATAGAGTCATCTTCTCTCCTGCTATACTCGCCTTTTATTACATAACCTCCCTTTTTTTTTATTTTCAAAATTCAAACGGCTCTTTATTTCATAACCTCCCTTTCTCTCCATTGTTTTGCCATTTCAGAAAGCACCCCATTAATCACCTCCCTTTCTCTCCATTGTTTCGTTTCCGAAGCACCCCATTAATCACCACAAGCGTTATACCGCAATCGACGTGAGCGTTATGCTGGGAATTATGGACGACCTATAATGTTCACCCCATTATTGCCCATTGATAACCATCTATGATGGATTCTCCTACGCTTGCTATATAACTACTAGAGTTTCGTATTTTGTGAATGGAGGTTTTTTTCTTTTTGTATTTGAAAAGAATTTTCCCCGTTGCTTGTTTTTCATTTCAAAACAACTAATTAAATTTCCACTCACGGGTCGCCTGTGGAACTCGGCTAAAATCATTGACAAGAAAAGGCCTCGATCAAAGACCGCGTGAGTTTCGACCGTTTTCATTCCGTTTTAGTTGTTTTTTTGTTTTTGATTCGGGTTTCTTCTACGTGTTTTAGAAAGTGGGCGGTGGAAACCAAAGAGAAAAACTGAGGTCATGAGGAGTTCTTCTGGGTCTAAGTTGAGAGGAGAACGTGGCGACATCCGAGGAGTCCGATTTGCAAAGTATGCACGCGATGGGTTCTTCGCCACTATGGTCGCCAAGCACTCGAGCTCATCCCAAGGATTTCGTGGTGGTCTCAAAGAATGGGCTGCATCTCGTGCATCTCGCATTGTACCTTCCGAGGACTTCTCGTAATGGGTTTTTCTCCGCTATATTACTCATATTTTTACATAATTTAGTTAATTAGTTAATTGGAGTTAATGGGAAAATTGCTGTGCAAGAGCACCGAGGGCCTTGAGAGCTCCTCGCAGAGGCTTCGTGCCATACCGGGCCAAAGAGTCCGAAAGCAAAGGCGTGATCTCCGGCACGGAGGCACTCCGTCCGAGTTCAAGCCCAAGTCATGGCCTGCCATGAACACTCGTAAAGGTATCATACCACCATCTTTCAAACTGGGCCTGATCCCATAAAGCGTGCAAGAGGTATTATAATGGTCGGCTAATTCAATTTTTAATTTCAAGTTTTTTGCTTTTGTTTTTGTTTTGCTCGAAAATGGAATTTCCAGGAAGGATGGTGCGATGGGAGAGAACCGTGAGCAAGTAAGAACCAAATTGCAAATGAGGAAGGAGCTATCAAGAGGGAGAGAGCAATTTCTATTCCATATCTCGTATGTGCAATGAATTGAAAGCAATTTCCTATTCTAAGAGATCAATTTCTAGAATCATCATATATATTTTCTCGCCTTTTTTTGTTTGGCCAAACTTGTTTTTATTGTTTTCGTTTTGGAACAATTACTAAACTTGTTTTTTTTCGAGTTTGAGATCTCTTCTTTCACGCTAACTTCTACCGTGAAGCTCCCTTCTGTAGTAATCGTTTCGTGCTCCGAGACATCCACCCTTCCATACTTTATGGGATTTTTAAACTCACCAGCCTCCCGAAATTTCAAGAATCAGGATCTCATTTTTTTTACTAGCTTGACAATTTTAATTAATATTGACTTGACTCCAAAGGAAGATTAGCTAGCACTCACTACAGAGCACTAGCCAATTGGAATAAGTCCGTATATGTCACACCGTAATACTTGCTCCTCGATAGCCGAAGAAGTTTCACGCATTAACAAGACCCGAGAATCCAGACAGGAGGGACAACGTCCGTCAACCAAAACCAAATTACAAACAATCTCTCTTTTATCGAACTAAATTACAAACAATATCGCTTCATTACCTCGCATTGGGCCGTGATGTTTTATCTCAATTTCAAATCTCAAACCTCCATTTGCTCCACTCCTCTGGGTGCCACTCTTCATCGTGTTCTTATACTTACTCCGCATCATGCCACAAAAGTGCGAGATGTTTTAATGAAAGGTCCTATATAATTGCTGTACCAAGAGAAACCCTTTATATTTGTCTCTCGACCAAGAAACCATTTTACTTATCCCCTACTTTGTTTTTACATCTAAATAAACATATCCAGAGATTGTTTTAAAAGACCATTACTCGCTACCTACCTAATTACATTTACACCAAACTTATAAATAAGTATATTCATGTTAATTTTTTATAATATATAAACACATATTTTAATCATGATATTTTATTATTTTCTTTTTTTTTTTTTTTTTTTACGACGTTGTAGGGGTTAGGTTTTAAGAGAATAAGGAAGTTTGATTTGCAAACCAAGTATTCTTCATTCCTTTTCATATTAGGTAACCACAATCTAAAAACTCGATGAGATATGTTCTATTATTTTAATTGGTTTTGATAAGCACAGGGGCGAACTTTTGCATGCGGAGCCAAATTTCTACAACAATTTGATTTTAAAGCTTACTGCATATTAGGGGTGGGGAGCCAATCAACCTTGTTTAAAAAAGGGGCGATTTCTCTTAAGTGGTTGCATTTATTTGTCTTTATCAAGCTTCTATAATCCTTATTCCTTATTCTTTTTCGATCTGCAAAGCAATTTATCGACCGTAAAATAAGGAACTTAATCTAAACAAAACACAAAGTATACAGATGAAATTCACAAAGTGTGCCAAAAAGAAAAGAGGAAAGGGAAAACCTCACCACCTTTTACATAGAGGCCATCAATCTCGAAAATCTAAGATGGAATGCACCACTTCACCTAAGAACACCCTATTCCAAATTACGTATTCGCACAAAGAATATTTTAATCTCCGTCCAAACTACCATCCCATCTTTTAAAGCTATTCGATTTCTCTCTTTCCACACTATCCAAAAATTATACAAAGGAATAGAATTCCACAGCTTTTTCCTCTTTTTGCCCACAAAAGATCCCTTCCACTAAAGAGCAAATCATTGCCCATATTTGAGAACAAGCACATCATAGTTTCCAGAAGCATCACATTTTCTGTTTTTTTTTTTTTTTTCACGAACTTGTTTTGAGTTTGAGATCTCTTCTTTCTTTTTCAAAGACTCAAGAACAAATCATTGCCAATATTTGAGATCAAAGCAAACTCATAGTTTCCTAGAAGCATCACATTTTCGCTTTTTTTTGTTGTCGAAACTTGTTAGCCTGAGATCTCTTCTTTCGCTTTCAGCACCAAGAACAAATCATTGCCCATATTTGAGAACAAGCAAATCATACTTCTAGAAGCATCACATTTTCTTCTTTTTGTCGTCAAACTTATTTTCATCATATGGCTGGGAAACCATTACCAAAACCTCGTTTTGTTTCGAAGCCTGAGATCTCTCTTATTGCTTCCAAAAGATTCAAGAACAAATCATTGCCCATTCGAGAACAAGGCCACATATTTTCTAGAAGCATCACATTTTCTCATTCTTTTTGTTGTCAAACTTGTTTTCTTTTGTTGGTGGTTTTGAAACAATCATATATGGAGATGTTGAACTAATGTATGTGAAATGGAAGATAGAAAAGAGATGGGAGCTACATCAGAAGAAAATAAAGGAGTTTCTGGAGGCTGACTTCAAAAGAAAGCAACAACAGTGGGAACAAATACTCAAACAAAGGGATGATGAATGGAGCAATAAATGGAGCGAGAGAAAGAGAGGGCTTAATGAAAAGGTCGAACACAACAATAGTCCTTCTATGATTTAGCAATTTAAAAGAGATGAAGAGGTGCTTTCATTCTTAGGAGAAAATAGAGGAAATGATGGAAGCTAATATATTGAAGAAGGCAAAGGGGTTCAAATATATTTATATGAACAATTCAAGGAATTTGGAAAGATCATGCGGCAGAGACAAGTGAGATAGAAAGTGGACAATAATTATAGACAAAAATTATGGATTGATAGTCTTCACCACGCAATCCAAATGTAGTGAACATGCACTCTATGCCAAATTAAATTGAAAGTTGTATGAATAATTCTTGGTGCTAGGCAAGATCAATTGATCAATTTCCTTTGGCCAATGATTATTGCCTCCTCGTTAATAGTCGATTGTAATCACTCCCTCCTCCTCTTAATAAAAAGCTCAAAAACCACTGCTGAATAATTCTCGTGTTAATTTCTCCGAGTCTTTGTCAACGGTTTCATAGATTGTGGTTTAGTTTAGTTTATCAAATAATTGAAAGAGTTTGATTTGTATAATGGATTTGGTAGGAGCTGTGAACTGTTTGGTTGCATTGAATTGATTGAACTGCTTGTGGGCATCCTTAGTCTACCAACACAGCCATGAGATTTGTAGAGGAGAATCATATGAACAAACCCAACTACATGAATCTCACAGTAATCAATCAAAGCTAAGCAGAAACCCTCCAAGTATGCTCCTCCTCCTTCTCCAAGGCCTTTAATGGAGGGTACCGCCATGTGAAGCATGTGATGAAATCAATGGCACCCTAATAGTGATACAAGAAGGCTGGTTCTTATACTCCCACGCTAGTTTCAAGGACTACCAAACCATGGCAATCTGATAGAATGAATTGGATTAAGTCCATTAGAGAAGAATATTTTATTCATAATAAATCTGATCTTTGCATGTACATATTTATGTGAGATATTAGAGATCCTACAATCAAGTTATTCCCTATAATTGGGTTATTCGTCGACAGAGAAATCTCTAACTAGGGAAATAATATAATAGTAATAGGAAAGAATTACAATAAACAATCTTTGACTATTAATATAAGTCTCTAAACTACTGCCTCAATATTAGTACAAAACAAAGAATATTTTGCTTAATATTCATCAGATGTGCTAAGACGAGGCTTCTACCGGCCTCAACAATGCGAGACCCTTCAGATGCATCCTCCATTCAGAGAAGCCACAACTTGAGCTCATGAGAAATCGATTCAATGCCGCTAAAAACATCTCTGCCGATCACTTAGTTTCCCATTTCTGTGGAAGTCTTCTATTCTTTACCGTAGATCAACCCCGTGTGTCATGCTTTGAATTTGCTCCCGTGCGAAGAAACCGGGAAGAGTGTTAACATTGTGTCATGCTTTGAATTTGCTCCTCGCAGAAGAAACCAAAGAAAAGAGAACATTAATTTGCTCATAATTTTAATTATATATATATATATATGTATATATATATATATATATATATATATATATATAGGTATATATATATATATGTTTGGTGTGCAACAAAAATCTCGCAATGTCTCACATCGCGAATGATAATGCTTTGAAGTATATAAGCATGAATTATATCATACCGATGTGGACGGGTCTACGAGGTTTCATAACAAGTGTATAAGAGCCGACCAAGCTGAACAATGTGGATGGAAGCTTCGAACAAATGATGTGGTGGGCCCTCTAACAGATGGTGTTTCACATAAGGCTCGGGTCAAACGCAATGGAAGGAAAAATCATGGCCTGGTGAGGTTCATGGTAAACTTCATAAGAGGAGGATGGTTTGCACCCAAAAGTCTTATATATATATATATATATATATATATATATATATATATATATATATATATATATATATATATATATATATATATGGTTAAGTAAGGATTATAATAGAAAGTATAAATTAATCTATCCTTCTCCGGGCATGATTTCACACACTTGATAGCCCGAGGCATTATCTTAGGAATGAGGTCGATGTAATCAAGAATAGTCAGCCTTGAACATCTTGGTCGGGAATTGAACAAGTCACCTCATCCTCATAAGTAAAAACACCCATGATCGATCTGGTAGTTTGAAAAGACTAGGGCGGATCAAAATATGTAGAATTAAGAGAGGCACATCAGGTGAGGAGAGATGTGAGACCAAAGGAAGACATAGATAAAGGACTAAGGTTTTCCCGTGAAGGTGTTTCTTTGTTGCTTATGTGAGGGAAGGTTCTGCAAGTGGAACTACTGTTAATTTTCCATGGTAGTCTAATTTTCTTTCTTTCCTTCTTTTATTTTCTTTCAGGATAAAGGAAAATACAAAAGGAAAAATGATAAAACAAAACAATTGTGTGGATCTTATTATCAACCAGCTAGAAACTTATATCCTTCTACTTTCAGTGCATTTACTGGTAAACAACACGTGGAATGCCGCATATGAAATGAATATTTTCTTTAGATTATAATTAAACATTGTCACTATCACTTAAAATGTAAGTGAGATGGTCGGAGTCTCTTCTATCTTAACATAACAGTTCAAGCCCCGACTACAAATCGTTTTGTGATAGAGTTTACCACCGTCCCGTGGTCCATCCCAGCTTGTATAAAGATTAATGTGATATGGTTTAAAAATGGTTTTCGTATGTCGTGTATGCATGAACCCGCTTAAGATGTCTCATGGTGTGACCAAAAATAAAAATACAAATTTAACATTGTCACTGGTAGGGCATCCAAGTTACTTTTTGATTAAGATATATAAATTTGTAGTTGGTGGCACACCCTTTGTGGTGCAGCATTGTATAATATTAGGGGTGATTCATGGAAAACGTATAATCCCATCAAATGCAGTAATTAAACAAAATGATGATCCGTCAATTTAAACTGGTGTGTAAACAAATTCTGGAATGTTAAAATGTAATCTTCTATATATTCCCGGCGGCCTTTCTATTTTTCTGAACAACTAGAAGCCTTGACTTGTTCAAAAATGGATGGCTAGCTGCAATGACTCCAAGATGATAATAAATGGAAGATCAAAATTTGGAGGCAAAGATAGTTAAGGCTGTACGTCATATTTGCATATTGGCAAACCTTTCAAATAAAAAATTGAAATATTTGTTTAAAATACACCAAATAATCCAAAATCTCCAAATCAAACGTTTCTCTTTTTTTTTTCTTAGAAAAATAAATCATTATAGACAAAAATACTTTGTCTTTTTAGGTATTTACATGTATCTTATTAAAAAAAATTTATTTTTAAAAGAAAACAATAACTGTATTTTTGTCAAAATGTGATCAAAAAATTATTTAAGGGTTGGATTTTCGAAATTCATGTTTCAAAGGGTCTTTTGATTGAATAGATTGAAAGATATTTTTGTCAATAGTGAGTCCTTTTTTACTTAACATTGTGGAGGTTTACATTTACAAATTGGAAGTAATGCATCCATCATTGACTGGTTGGTAAGTGTTCTTTTCTACTAAATCAAAGCATTAAGAAATATGTTGAGGGAGTTTAATGACTTATCCATATGTTTTTTTTCGGGGGAAGAACTAGGGAAAGAAAATAAAAAGGAAAATAGAAAGGAATAATGGAAGGAAATAAATTTTTAAGGAAAATGAAAAAGAGGTTTAAACTTAATAAATAAATTTATATGTTTATTCTTTTGTTTTCTTTCTATCATATAAAGGACAAAGAAATTTTAAAATATTTAAAATTTTAGGTATTTTAATTATATTTCATTTATATTTTCATAAAGTTGGAAATAAACATTTAGAAAAATCATTTTTCTTATTATTTTTTTTCTTTCCTACACTCTATGTTCCAAACATAACCTTGGCAATATTAACATGCTTATAATCTAGTTCTTGCAAAGGTTTTGCTCCAAATCTTGGAGATATATTATCCCTAAAATCAACAATTGGATGCTCAAATTGAAACCCACCAAAAACTCGCCTCAATGAGACAAACACAATCAACTTGTGTTGAAATCAATGGCATAATAATAAAATACGAAAACAAAGACAAACACCAAGATTTTACGTGGAAACCCTTATAAGAAAAAACCACTGATAGAAGAGAAAACTTCACTATGAATATGAGAAAAATTACGGAGTACAGTGGAATAGATAATAAACCTTAATATATTGATATGATGAAATTTCCCAAACACAAAAGATCCATATTTTTATCTCAACATTTTCTTTTCATAAAAGTTACACTAAGGGCCTTCAAGTCGAGCATAAGCCCAAAACCAAAATTGGATCATATCAACAACTTGCCTGAAATTTCTCATCCAAATTGGAAAAGTCCAAAGTCCACCGGTTCTGATGATCAAATTGGTATTCACTTCTTGAAAGTCTACTTCAATTTTACTATAAAAAATAAAATAAGTAAACTTGCCTGTAATATTTTATCTTCCAAAGAGGTTTTTTCCAAGATGTACTACTGTGTAGGTCATAGGATCGGGTCCCCATTAATGCTATTCTTCATCAATCCTTTGAGTCATTGTGAGCAGCCATCCATTTTTGAACTGTTTTGAAATAAGGTTAATAAGCCTCTTTATGGACTAGATTGTTGTTGATTCATTAGAGAGTAGTGTGCCACTTAACCCTTAAATATATCAAAAATTACTTGAATGTCGCTAGCTATAACCATATGTCGATATCCAAATTGTTGAACCGTATAACAATAAATAATAAAATAAAGAAACATACCAAGATTTTACGTCAAAACCCTTACCGGAAAAAACAACCACAAACAAATAAGAAGGTTTCACTATGAATCAAATAATAGTTTCAAAGTACAACGGAATAAAGAATAAACTCTAATATATTAACATAACAAAAATACTCAAGCAGAAAAGTCGCACCTCTGCCTAGCCCCTAATATGTTAATATCTATCAATCTAGCCCCTCTTTTACCAAAACAAATCCCTGTTTTCTTTTTCACAAAAGTCGCACCTTTGACCTTTGGCCTGACAAATAACCTAAAACCAAATTCGAATCATAAATCAATACAAATTCACCACTGCTATATTCATATATTGTTTACTAAACCTCGTAAATGTACTAAAAGTAAAGTACTACCGATATGTCTTTCGAGTAGAAGGATAAGTTTCACCCTTTTTTTTCATTGCTTCCCACCTCCCCAATGAAAAGAAATTAAAAAGAATTGGACCACAACTTGAATATGAAACAGAAAATTCCAATATGAGATCATAGTTCTTCTTTATGGAAAATAGTGTCTTACTTTGAACCTTCCTCACATGCATCCTGCTGTTAGAAAACTAGAGACTCGCCTTCACATCATCTATAAATACCACCCCTTGTTCTCACATCTCTCCTCACCTCAATCCCCATTCTCTACAAACCAACCTTCCTTGTTTCTTCCTCTTTTGATCCTTTTCATTTCAAACTCTAAGATCGATCATGGGTGTTTTCACTTATGAGGATGAGGTCACTTGTTCAATTCCTCCATCCAAGATGTTCAAGGCTGGTATTATTGATTCTGATAACCTCATTCCCAAGATAATGCCTCAAGCTATCAAGTGGGAACTTACAAGGCGATGATGCCTGAACCATCAAGAAGATTCACTTCGGAGAAGGTTAGTTAATTTGTACTTTATATTATAATCATATATAGATTCATAGCCGTTAATGGCATGATATTTATATTAAACTCAAATCCTACAAGCTTGAGCTTTTAGGAGAGTTGATCGTTTAATATGGTATAAGAGCCTAGTTTGGCAGGAGGTCCCGGGTTCGAGCCACCTTTTTGTGATTTATTCCCCATTTGTTCATTTGAAATTTCTTGAAAGAATCTATTTTGTTTGTTTACCTCTCCACATGCCTGTATGGGGTTGCACTTGAGATATAGTGTTAATGGCATGATATTTATATTAAACCTAAATCCTATGAGTTTGAGCTTTTAGTAGAGTTGATCGTTTCCGTTCATAACCAATATGGGACATTATGAGAATTTTGGGTGCACACATAACAATCCTCCCCTCGAACAAAGTTCCACCAAGCCTTTCCTCAAACCAGGATTTTTCCTTCATTGCGTTGGGCACACGTCTTACATAAAGCACCATCTATCACTGCTAAGGTGGCCCACCACATCATTTTGTTCGACTTCCACCTACATGGTTAAACTTGAACCCGACTCTGATACCACTTGTTGAGAACCCTCATGGACGTATTCACATCAATATGATATAGTTCATGTTTATATACTCATAAACCTTCACATTCCTAATCGATGTAGAAAATTGTGAGACTTTTCAAGTACACCCAACATACTTATATATACTTAACATAAATTAATAATAGACTAATTAATTAATGCTATCTTTTTTCTCGGTTTCTTCTCAGACGGCTAAATTCAAAAGCATGACACATGTGGATTTATGCACATAAAGAGAACTTCACAACCGCCACGCTGATCAAGGAGATATTCTGACGGGCGACATTGAATCCATTTCTCATGAGCTCAAAGTTGTGGGTTCTGGTGATGGAGGATGCATCTACAAGAACATCAGCAAGTACCACACCAAGGGCGATGCTCAGTCCAGGAGTGACCAATGCTAAGTGGTGCAGGAAGCTCTCGCATTGTTCAAGGCTATTGAAGCCTACGTCTCAGCACATACTGATGAATATTAAGCAAAAATATTGCCTAGTACTGTATTGAGACAATATTAGTTCCTTCAATATTAGTCCTTGATGATCCACTCCTTCATATTCGGTATCTTGGTAGTCACATCCATTGAACAAGAGTTCTGACCTAGTATGATCCCTGGAGTAGAAGTACTGTAATATTTTGTCGCAATGAGTCATTGTCGCATGGCTGCACGCTCACAATAAATATATTGAAAAACTGGTTTTACTAATTAAGTTAATGATTTCAAAACCCGATTTGAAGTTTTAATGTTTATTTCAACCTACACTATACAGTTATAGTGCTGACTTTTGGTGAAAAGAAAAATTTCTTAGAAAATTAGACTGGCCGTGTGTGAAGGTTAGGTTTATTCTACTTCCACTATAGCGAGGGCTTTTTCCTCTATCTGCATTTTTTTCATGCTGCTTTCATGTAACCGTGGTGTTTTTATTTGTTGTATTTGGTTGAAGAGTATCATTTCATATAAGCCATGTCAAATTATACTGGGACAGTTGTGGTGAAATTATCACGCTTACACATTAATGGAGGAATTCTATTTTGAAACCTATAAAACATAAGTTTAGTTTAAATTGAAAATATACTTCATGGAAACCATCTTCTCAACTTAGCTTGTCTAGGTATTATGGTTTTATGTCGGATTTAATTGGGGAAACTAAGACATCAATTTTTTCAACCCGTTTTGACAAAGTTAATGCAAACTCCACAGAGCAGGAAGTTACCAAATATGAATTTGCTTATTTATTGCACAGTCGAAAATGAGGGAAAACTCAGAAATTGTAAAGAGTTTCAGAATATATCTTTCAATCACAGAGTTAAAATAATATGTGTGAAACAATGTGGTTATTATTAATCGAGAATTGGTAAGAAATATGGTAGTCTATAGAGAGAGTATTTTGTGGGGAAAACTGAGAGGATTGTGAGCATATCGTGGTGTGTGATGACTACGCGCTTTATCTCATAAAGGGATTATTTTTTCGGATTTGTCACGTAGAGATTTCCCTCATTCGAGGGTTTTACTATATTTTATCGGGTGTCATTATTATTTTACCATCTTATTATCTGCAGATTTACTTAGCCACCCATCTATACTTTCATTTCCCGAAGATTGGCATTGTCACCCAATTACGATTTTATTCGTGGATTGCACATTACACCAATTGCCGCTTTATTCCCTATTGATTGGTCTTGCCTCCAAATTGTTGCTATCAATTATGGTGGATTACAAAGCCACCCAAATAGTCACTCATTAATCCTAATAATCATTCCAAGTTTGTTAACAATAAAAATAATAACTTACTTTGAATGAAAACGATAATCGAGGAATGGCTGAATAGTATTTTTATTATAAGAAGTTAGATAATCATTCAATAGGAACCTATTCTTTATATATATATATATATATATATATATATATATATATATATATATATATATATATATATATATATATATATATATATATATATATATATATATATATACATAAACAAAAGTAAAAATTGTTTTATAAATAATATATTTACGGATTACACCATCATCAATTCTCAAAATAAATTGCTTTCGATCCAAGCAGTGAATATCACTAACAAATATTCTCGCTTAAAATAAAAAACTTTTCGATATATTTACTAATTAAGGCAATACAAGAATGATTATCTTTCATTGTAATAAACATTACAAGTAATATTCCAAGGATTACACCAGAAAGTATTATTTCAAGAGGTTACTTTGGCCATATATATATATATATATGAGTGAGTATAGCAGTATATATATATATATATATATATATATATATATATATATATATATGAGGCATATATATATATATATATGACAAACACTCAAGATCCTAAATTCCTAATCTCTAACAAAGAAATTTTACTATGAATATGAAAGTGACCGTGATCGAAACTCAAGGAGAGACTTAGAATAACATTGTCCCAATATTAGTACCGCATAACAATATTTTGCTTAATATTCATCAGATGTGCCGAGACGTAGGTTTACCAAAGACGAACAAATGCGAGACCTCCTTCGCTAACTTTACTGTGCTCCTCACGCACTCGAGCATCGCCTCCTGGTGTGGTATTTGCCGGTTTTCTTGTAGATGATCCTCCATCAGCCAACTTTGAGCTACATGAGAAATCAATTCAATGCGCCGGCCGTAACATCTCCGTCGATCACAGCAGTAGCCGATCGCGGAAGTTCTTGTCTATCGTGTGATCAACCCTGTGTGTCATGCTTTTGAATTTGCTCCCTGCAGGAAGAAACCAGAAAGAAAAGAGAACATTAATTAGTCTATAATTTTGTTCTGTTAAGTATATATATGTTGGGTGTGCAACAAAAAGTCTCGCAATGCCCACATCGGTGAATGAGAATGCTTTTGAGTATATAAGCATGGATTATATCATACCGATGTGGATGGGTCCATGAGGTTTCACAAGTGGTATCAAAGCTGGGTTCAAGCTTAACAAAGTGGATGGAAGCTTAACAAAATGATATGGTGAGCCCTCTGACAGATTGTGTTTCACATAAGGCTTACCCGAACGCAATGAAGGAAAAATCATAATTTGAGAAGAGGCTCGATGGAACTTTGTTTGAGAGGAGGATTATTGGGTGTGCATCCAAAAGTCTTATATATATATATATATATATATATATATATATATATATATATATATATATATATATATATATATATATATAATAAATATACGATTATAATTCAAAGTACAAATTAACTAACCTTCTCCGAAGTGAATCTTCCTTGGATCGCTCCGTGGCCTCCCTCTCCTCAGAGATTTCCACACACTTGATAGCCCGAGGCATTATCTTAGGAATGAGGCTGTCAGACAAGAATAGCAAATTCTTGAACATCTTCGCCGGGAATTGAACAAGTCACCTTCATCCTCATAAGTAAAACACCCACGACGACCAGAGTCTGAAATGAATAAGGATCAAAATAGAAGAATTTGAAAGAGAGTAGTGGGTCAGAGGTGAGGAGAGATGTGAGACCAAGGTGTTATTTATAGATGGAATGGACTAAGGTTTTCCCTGCGGAAGGTTTTTCTCTCGGTTGCTTCGAGGAAGGTTCTGTGTTTGGAAACTACCGGTTAATTTTCCGCGGTAGTCTAATTCCTTTTTTCTTTCTTCCTTCTTTTGCATTTTCTTTACATGATAAAGGAAAATACAAAAGGGCAAAATGATAAAACAAAACAATTGTGTGGATCTTATTATCAACCGTACTAAACTTATATCCTTCTATCACTTTCAAAGGCATTTATCGGGTAAACAACATGTGGAATACAAAGATATCAAATTAATATTTTCCTTAAATTATAATTAAACATTGTCACTATCACGAACATGTAGGTGAGGATGGTTTGAGTATATTTTGCCTTAACCAAAGGGTCTCGAGTTCAAGCCCCGACGCAACTCGTTTTATGTGGTAGATTTTTACCACCCTGGTGGTCCCTCCCATTTCGTATGTGGATCGCGGTGGTGCTGACTAGAAATGTCTTTGTGTGTGTACACATGAACCTTTAGACATCTCATAAGATGACTAAAAATATAAATTAAAAATTAAACATTGTCAATGCTAGGCATCCAAGTTATTTTTTAATTAAGATATATATATATATATATATATATATATATATATATATATATATATATATATATATATATAAATCTCAGAGTTGGTGGCACACCCTTCTCGTGGAGCAAAGATTGTATAATATTGGTGATTCATGGAAATGCAGCATAATCCCGCTCAAAAATGCGTAATTAAACAAAATGATGATCCCTCAAATTTAAACTGAAAGTAAAACAAATTTTTGAATTTTAAAATGCACTCTTTCTTTATATATTCCTAAGTAGCCTTTTCTATTTGTCCGAACAACTAAAAGCTTTCACTTGTTCAAAATGAAGTACAATGCAATGACTCCAAGATGATAATAAATGGAAGATCAAAATTTGAGTGCAAGATAATGAAGGCTACACGTGGTATGTGCATATTTGGGTAAACCTTTGAAATATTTGATTAAAATACACATCAATCCAAAATGTGTCAAAATCAAACATTTCTCTTTTTTTTTTCTGGGAAAATAATCATTATAGACAAAAAATACTTTTTGTCTTTTTAGCTATTTACATGTATCTTATTAAAAATTATTTTTACAAGAAAACAATAACCGTATTGGCCAAAATGTGATCAAAAAATTATTAAAGGATTGAATTTTCGAAATTCATGTTTCAAAGGGCCTTTTGATTGAATAGATTGAAAGATATTTTTGTCAATTGTGAGTCCTTTAGTTTAACAATGTGGAGCCACATTTACAAAATTGAAGAACGATCCATCATCGACCGCTGGTAAGCGTTCTTTCTACTAAATCGGCTAATAAGAAATATGTCGAGGGAGTTTAATGACTTATCCATATGTTTTTTTAGGGGGAAGGACTAGGGGAAAGAAAATAAAAAGAAAATAGAAAGGAATAATGGAAGGAAAGAAATTTTGAGGAAATGAAAAAGGTTTAAACTTAATAAATAAATTTTTATGTTTATTTGTTTCTTTTATCATATAAGGACAAAGAAATTTTAAAATATGTGTAAAATTTTTAGGTATTTTAATTATATTTCATTTATATTTTTCTACTATGAAACAAACATGAGAAAAAGCATTTTTCTTATTATTTTTTCTCTTTTCCTCACACTTCTCAGGGGTTCCAAACATAACTTTCGCAATATTACTCGATGCTTGTAATCTCGCTCTTTTGTAAAGATTTCGCCTCCCAAATCTCGAGATATATGTTGTTTTTTAATATGCAATCCCACACGGCTAGGATGTGATTTGCTCCCTCCTTCTCTCCTATAAAAGGGGGGATCCCCTCTTTATAATTCACATCTCTCCTCATCCACTTAAGGCTATTTCAGAGTATTACCCAATTGTTTCGGTATTTATTTTCTTTTGCCTCAATTTCTTAGGAAATTGGATTTGTGGTCTTAAGTTTGTATTTTCTTTGTCATCCGGGTGGAGTTGTTCGCTCGACCCGAGATCGAGGCTATCGATTTACCTTGTAAATTTCTGGTGTTCTTTATTTAGTATTATTTTTCGCTATAACTATTTTAATGTCACTATTGTGTATTAGAGGGATTTGCCGTGTGTATTTCAAATGGAAAGTTATTATTCAGCATCTGAGAGTACTATTCACATGAATAGTAAACACTATCTCTCCGCATGAATAGTACATTTGTTAATTTGGGGAAAACTAACCCGGATTTCCTACCAATCGTATCGCGAGCCAAGGTTCCGTCGAGTATGCTCTAAGTGGTTGCAAAGTGTTATATGATCTTCCACATCGGTGCTGTCTGCTCAGCTTCTGGGGCATTTTTTCTCTATATTTCGAGCATGCCTCGCGGGTTGCTTGTCTCGATCTTCCACATCATAAAAAGACTTATCAGATATTGACATTCCGCAGCGCTACCTATTTGTCAGAAATGCAAACAGACCAATCCGTGCCAGACCATCAACCTCTACACGAAAGCGATTCTCATCAAGATCACTATGACTAATACCAAATTTGATGTGGAGAAATTTATTAAACCAATAATCTCAGATGTGGGCGTTGTGAGGTGGATGTTCTTTCCCAACAGAGCTTGATGTCGCACTAGAAGAAAGCATACTTAAGATGTTGATGAGAAAGATTGACAAGAACTAATTGTTTAAGATGTGGTATGATTCGATTTGTGTCTCCAAGGAGCTGAAATATCCGCTTATGAGACGCCCCGCAGCTAAGTCAGGGGAAGGAGATGGAAGACAAGTTCATGAAGAAGAGCACAGAGAACAAGCTCTATACGAGAACGAAGTTGTATCGCTTCCAGTATAAACTAGGTACCACTATGAATGATCACATCACCAAATTTGATTCTTTAGTAACTGATTTATTGAATTTAGATGAGAAAGTAAGTGATGTTGATAAGGCTTTGATATTGTTAGCTTTCCTTCCTGATGAATATGAACATCTTATTGTTAGTATGATAAGACTTTATCGCGATTATTTTGCTAAATCGCCTACCTATCCCCCAAATTTATTTCGAAGGAGGTTTCGAATGAATCGATCACTTTTCGTTCATATTCTATCCAACATGGAAGTTTATGATCCATACTTGTCCAAAAAATGATGCCGTGGAAACATCGGGTTCGTCTCCCCTTCAAAAAAGATGACTCGCCATAAGAATGTCGCCATGGAGTCAGCAGAGATATTGTCTATGATTATGTGAGGATTGGCGAAAGCACTGCCATAGAAAGTCTGCAAAGATTTGTTTCGGCCATAGTAGCAATTTATTCTGATGAGTACCTCAGGTCAATAACATAAGTTGCTAGTCGATGAATAAGAAAAAACTACATTTTCTTTGCCACGATTTCCATCTGGAGGCGCTTAAAATATTCAGCTTGAATTCCAGGCAGCTTAGACACTCGTGATCTATCAACATTATTTTCTGTTCCTCCTTCATTTGCTCGAGTTTGCACCTTCCTTGTTCAATAGCCACCTTCTCTTGTTCAACAATTAACTTCTCTTGTTCGACAACCACCATTTTTTCCATGTAAGTGACTTTCTTCTCCGCCATCTTCTTTTTCTCCTCCTTCATTTCTTCAAACAATTTCATGAAATAGGTTGAACTTAAATTATTGTCTTCAGAGAGTTTTTTCTTTGACTTTCTTGCTCGCTCTTTCGCAGCCTTCCTTCCAATTGGCCTCTCCAAGCCCCCCACCGTCGTTTTCTATGTTTACTCGATTCTCGTGTGTTGAAGGATTAGAGCCGGCTAGAGCGCACCATTTTTTTTTGTTTCTTGACTGAGAATCCATCCATTTCGGGGCTATACCGCAGAATCATTCCAACAATGTTCAAATGAAAAGAGGATTTATGAAGTTCTTAAGTACACTTTCTTCGCATCACGACCTGAAAAATTATACAATAATGCTACCTATCATAAAAGAAAATTGTACAATAATAATATTTTCACACTTGTAATTAAAATACACTCATACCTTGTCTTTCTCAATCAGTCCACTTTGATTAAACCTTTCAATTTGGTCAAAACAACCACAAAATTTATCGGGTGGCTAGTCAATCAGAGACCAACGATTCATCAAAGAAACTTGATTTCTGACATAATCCGACTCCGGGTTTGTATTTGTTGAAGTACTCCCAAACCCTTTGCCAATACCTTTTAGATTAAAACTAAGTCCTCCTCAATCGAAAAGCCGCTTCACTCGAAACTTTCGTGGTTGATTCTATTTCGAGGTGATATCGTGAAGATCGACTTATTTGTTCTAATCGATCGAAAGTGTTAAACTCAATTCTACGTTTGTTCCTCATTCAATAGATTAGTAAAGTAATATCCATGTTCATCCATCAAAAACCTACATTGTCGATGAAAAAGGTGCATAAAGGTTAACTACATAGTTAAAAGTAATATCTATATACATACATAGAAAAATAATTGACACCAAATCCAACTAGGGGGCTTAAAACAATAATCCCGAATCGTAAGTTACCTAATGGGCTTAAAGGTGAACAACATGGAGTTTTCATAACAAGATTACTATAAAAATTATATAAATACAAAACTACCAGGATATAGCCGAAGAAAACCAACATCAATAATAATCAATTTCAACAAAAAAAACAAGTTCAGAAGAAAGAAACTTTAGCTCTAAAAGTTTCAACAATGTAACACACAACAAACGTATGTAAACATTGGAACTTGAGCAAACCAAAAACATCCGATAACACAAACCCACATGTCAAGGAAGGATGAGAATAATCATTTTAGTGATCTGAAGTAGTACCTCCTTACGTATACCCGGAGAAAATCTTATGAAGGATTCCTTTTCATACATCCTAAGTTGTCATTTTATGGCATCTTGTTTTTGCAGTTGCTCAACTCTGTGCCATAAGGCATTGCAACATCTACTGAATTCCATGTCGGATTCGACATAATGAAACATAAAAAGATATACAAATATAACTCTATGGTTTGTCATGACAAATTTTCGCTACATACTTGTCTTTAAACCCATGAAGTTGGTTTGAATATTCTTCTTTCCTTTCTTTGAATCTCCACAGATAATGAACATCTGAAAGAAGCTTTAAGAATAAGGAAAAATATAGTGAAACAATGTGCCAGTACATAATATCTGGGTTAAGGTTCAAATTTTAGTGGCTTGCATTTCATTTGAGACTCCATTAGATGCAATGCCGAAGATAAAGCATTGGTGGCCATCATTAAACAAGTGTTTATTCATGAGTTGAAGTGCATCCCTGTTATCTAACTATGCCTACACCAAATGACATGCTTTCCTCAGATCAATCGGTGCTTTCACATTCTCTCGCTTACCCTTCGTCATGCGTAAAGGTGATGATTGATAAGATTGCGGACACCCAACGAAAGATTAATGGATGAAATGATAAACGCTAGCCAGCAATTTCCCTGGGATCCAAATTTGTATGCTTCATTAGTTGGTAGTCATCTTTAATGGCTTCAAAAGAATGATATAAGAACTGCTTATACGAAAATAATCAAGTATATCCGAGAACCCACGTATAACATCAAGTAGATTTGGTTTGGAAATGCAACAACTATGCCCTATCTCTTAACATGCTTTCAAGAGGCTCCTTGTTTATGTAATCGAATATTTCTTTAATAGGCTTGGTCAGATCGCATCAAATGGCCATTACATTCTTTTGATAAGTTTTTATTGATGATAAGCTTGAATGTATTCTTAAATGACATCTAAACGTTTAAATTTCTAAAGAAGGGGAAAATCTTAATCAGATTTGCTCAATAGATTTGCTCTTAAAGCACTTTGAACTCGATCGATCACATCTAGACAAGTAGAAGCAGGGTGGAAAGCAGTGACTCGATGAGCCATGGTGGAAAAATATGGGTAATATATTTTCAAACAAGTCAGTCAACAAGAAATTTTGAAATCAAAATAACTTCTCAAAGAATAGTCTAAAATACTTTCTAACTTCAATATCTCGTTTTGAGATTTTCGTATCGGAACTCATTCTCAGGACCCACAGGAAACCTGCATTGAGCCCACATAAAAAGAGGAAGCCAAAATATTCCAAAAATATTCTAGATGAAGTGGTATTCAAAAAATTTGTTTGTCTAATACCCTTCCTATATGGTTACAGTAAAAACATTTTGGCCCGTACATTATGAATACAAAGAAAAGAATGTGCAGAATCACGCATGGTTGAAATGACTCCGCCATTCAATATCATCATAATAAGCATGCATCCTCCTCCGAACATCAGCACTGAAATTAAGCAGCACTGCAAGTGGTAAATTTGATCCATGTCCAAGGGATTCACAACAACAATCAAAGAGTAATATGGCCCTCTTGCAGATAATATCAAATTTTAAAAATGTTACCGTGTATGAAGCTTTTAATCATTTCTTCATGGGTTCGATTGGCTTCAACTCAAATTTAGGTAATTTGTGCTTTAGCAGTAAGCATGCCCAAGAAAATATGGTGTGCAATTATACCAATAGCATTACTTTGGATATATTTCACTCTTCCGAAACAAGGCATCATTCATTCACTTAAAGCCATGAATTCAATTTGTCATCAAAGATATAAAACAAAATTAGAACCTAAAGCCTCGAAGCTTATAAATGTGAGGAAAGATGGATATGTCAAACAATAACTCGCCCGTAAAGACATCATGAAGAAAGAACTGCCAGTTAGTGAGAAAGCATCTCACATTCACAAAATTAATCCTCATAATATTGAAATGCATCAGAAAGCTCTAACTGAAGACTAATGACATATTAAAATTTATCGGATCATAAAAATGACCCACCGAACAAACCCAACCCATTCTAGAAGTAACTACTTACTCAAGATGAAAATAAAAATAGAACATAAAAGAAATTTCTAAGAAATCACTACCCAAAGAAAATCCTAAAAATAGAAAAAAATTCAAGACTCTACATAATCGAAATTAGATTGAAATGATATCAAATTCCGAAGAAAAATGGTTATCGATTTTTAATTTTCATTTGTTTTCCTCCGAAACAACAGAGGGGCAAAACAAAAAAAAAAAAATCATAACAATCACCTCCAAAAACTCAACAAAAATGACATTGAAACAAGCATCCGAAAACTTTTTTCACGGCCAAACAAAACCAACCCGATCAATCTCCTTCAAACCCAACAATCGGAACCTATTAAATCAAACATCCTAAACTCAATGGGGTGCTTATTTCCAGAAAAAAAATAATAATAATTTTCGTGGATTTAGTGAAGAAACTCCTCTCAGATAAAATTTTTCCTCGGGAAAATTTTTCGCCTCCTCTCAACAATAAATGAGCCACATAGCTTCACCGATTCGAAAGCCGAATTGAACCTATAAGAACAGGAGAGAGAGACAAAGACGGAGATACCTGGGTTTTTGTGGCTGCCGGTGTCGCTGGATCCGGTGGATCTAGAGAAGACGTTGGCCAGGGATTTTGGAGATGCTCAGATCTGCTGAGCGAGAAAAGCTCGCCACATTTGTTGAGGGAGAAGGTGAGGAGGCAAAATCACGAGCTGGTAATGAGCTGATCGAGCCCTAGTTTACTTACCAACAAAATAGATAAAAATAGCTATTTCAAGCTGAGCCCATCGAGATGCTCGAGTCCCACTTTGATTTTGATTCCTGTTTTTAGTTGTTTTTTTTTGTTCGGGGTTTTGATTTTTTTTCTTCTCGTGTGTTTTAGAGGGTCGAGTACCCGGAAGGGAAAAATGGAGGCACGGAGGAACTCTTCGGGGAGTTCGAGGTTGAGAGGAAAGAACGTGGCAGGAGCGGAGGCGTCCGATTCTTCAGTGGCGGCTGGTGATGGGTTCTCTCACACAGGTATATTGCCGTTTGTTCGAGCTCAAATTTCAAGGATTTCATGGTGATTCGCTAACAATGGGCTGCGATTCGCATTCAGATAGCTTTCCGAGGCCTTCTGGTAAATGGGTTTCTTTTTTCTCTGCTCTATTACTCCTATTTTAGCACAATTTTCACGAGAAAAAAACTTGAGTTGTTCGCTGCAAATCTCAGATAAATGCTAAGTGATTGCAAATTCTTCCAAAAAAACTTAAACAAACTGAAGACGCTCCAAGACGAAGAATTTGAATCCCCATTTCTTAGAGCTGTTTGGCTGCAAAATCCAGAGAAAATGCTTTTGGTAGTTGAAAATTATTCTTCTTTTTCTTTAAAAAAAAATCCCAGAAACAGGGTCTGAGAAGAAGGACCAGTACAGAAATGGAAGAACTTGAACTCCTACTTCTTAACTGAATATATTAATTCATCGCTTTGAATTGGCAAATTTGATGGTTATGATCACGGGCTGCTAGAAATTTTGAATAATTTGTTGGTAGAAGAATTTTATGGGGATGAAGTTATTTAGTTAATTTGGAGTCACTGCAAACAGTGCAAGAATAGCAGCACCGGGAGGGCCTCTCTGGTGAGCTCGCGAGGCTTCAGCCATAAACCGGCCTACAGGTCCAAAAGCAAAGGCCAAGTGACTCTCCCGGGTGTGGCTGCAGCACACGTCCGAGTTCAAGCCTTGGTCATGGCTCGCCCTCGTGAACATCTCCTCAGTTAGTAATATACCGCACCATCTCAAAACTCGCTTCGATCCTATAAAGCAGGCAGAGGTATTATGGACGGCGAAGCGATCTAATTTTTATTTCAAGTTTTTGTTTTTTGTTTTTTGTTTTTGTTCTGAGTATTGGGAATTTCCAGGAAGGATGGTGTGATGGGAGGGGAACCGTGGAGCAAGTAAGAACCAAATTGCAAATGAGGCAAGAAGGAGCTATCAAGAGGGAGAGATTGTTTTTAAAAAGACCATTACCTTACCGCCTAGCTAATTACATTTACACCAAAACTTATAGTTGTTATATTCATATTAATTTTTGATAATATATAAACACATATTTTAATCATGCAATTTTATTATTTTCTCTTTTTTTTTTGTGGATCGCTTGTAGGTGGGTTAGGTTTTAAGAGAATAAGGAAGTTTGATTTGCAAACCAAGTATCTCTATTCCTTTTCATATTAGGTAATCCAGATAATCTGTAAAACTCACGAGATATGTTCTATTATTTTAATTGGTTTTGATAAGCAATAGGTGAACTTTGGTATGTGGAGCCAAATTTCTGCAACAATTGGATTTTAAAGCTTGCTGCATATTAGGGGTGGGGAGCCAATCAACCTTGTTTAGAAAAGGGGAGATTTCTCTTAAGTGGTTGCATCTATGCACCAACTGACGTTTATGAAGATGTACAAATTCTACACAGCCAAAGACATGAGGTGGTAAGTTTGGACCGACTGGAGCAACAATTGCTTCAATGAGAGCCTGGGATGGTGTCCGGAAATCAATAGTGTCGAAGGTACTCTGGCTGATCAAATATGCCGCAAAGGTAAGTGCGTGTCCCCACAGATAGCGCATATGTGTTTCTATCAATGAAGCACTGACAACCTCCAACAAGTGACGATTTTTTCACTCCGCCACCCCATTCTGTTGGGGTGTATCGGAACAAGTAGTTTGATGAATGATTTCATGGGCTTCCAAATACCACTTGAATTCAAAACTCAAATATTCACCATCAAGCCACCGCAAGGTAATCCTCAACCCGTGCATTGTATCGACTACAAACCATTTTTATGAAAATTCAAAATAACAAGTTTATTTTACTTTCGACTTCATCAAACATACCCAAGTCATCCCTGGTACAATCATCAATAAAGCAACAAACCAATGCGATCCATCCAAAGTAAAAATTTAGATGGGCCCCAAACATCGAATGTATGATCATAAAAGGAATCGGACTTTGTTCAAAGTTAATGGAAACGAAACATGATGGCTTTTTCGCAAGTTCACAAACATCACATTGGAAACTAGAGACATCAAAGTTTCTGTAAATAAACTAGGGAAATAATTTCTTCATGTAACCTCAAAAGAAGCATGAACCCGCATACGGTCGATGCCATAACCATATCTCGTATTTCCTTCTTTTTTCCCGAACCCCCAATCTTTAAAGCTTGACGCAACTCATCTTAACTTTTAGACACCAAGTCCAAAGTAATATAGCTTCCTCGCCTACACCACAACTAATCGTCATTTTGTCCCCTGAGCTGTCCTTAAATACAATAATATTCAAAGCAAAAATGACAAAACACATAATAAGGCAATGGTTATTTTAGAACCGACAAAAGATTATGGGCTCAAAGAGGGAACAACCAAACGGAATCTTAAATTCAAGGTGTTAGTGAGGACAAGGATCCTTCCCAATAATCGGAATTGAGGTACCATTGGCAAAGTGGAAACATCGTTGTGAGGAAGATTTAAGGAGGTGAAACTTGGTTCAGAAACTCAAATGTCATATGATCTCATAAAGACTCGAATCAATTATCCATGCACTATTAGAAATGTGTGTACAACTATTTAAAACCTTACTAACATTACCCGTCATCGTCGCTAATGCCTGAGGACTTTTCAATCGCTATCATCCTCCGTCTTGCTTCAACAATTGCAGGAGGCCTCTTGGAATTCTCTTCCAAGAATCACGCCTATGATCCCACCATCTCATATCCCACAAGTTCATAGCATCGACTTTTTGCCTCACCCGCCGATCACAAAGGAGTGCTCTGGTATGATGATTTGTCTCCACCATTAGCGCCTTAGATGGCTCCGCCTTTTTGGTCTCTTTGGCTTGCTGGGCTGAGAGGAGACCAACTTTTATTAGGACTCTGCTCCGAGTCACCATGATAAAGCTTCGTAATTTTCCGCTTGTCCGTACATCACCCCGCCGAATAACATCTTCACGACGAACTAGTGGCATAACACTCTTCTAATTCAAGGATGTGATCCTTCCTCGTTTTGCCGCTCACTTGCTCAAAATCACCCTCTAATCCAAAGAGAAAGATATGCACCCTTTGTCGTTGAAGCTACCGATAGGATGCACATTTGTCTCATCCACCATGACCACCTTATCACGACATTCAACTCACCGGGCGATTTCATTAGTTCTCCATAATATATAGAGAGTGGTTTGCCATTTTGTTTTGTAGATAAAACCCTCTTGTTCAAGGTAAAAACCTGTAATTCATCTGCTCCATCATAAAAGGCTTTAGACAGAGCTTTCCAAATATCTCGTACGGTGGGTAAGCGAATGTATCGCTTCATAATCTCCGTAAACATAGACATCAACGATCTTTAACCTTCCGATTATCCGAATACACTTTTCATAGCCTTCATCTTTCTCCTAGGTGGCGGCTATGTGCCACTCTAATGAAAGAGAGTTTCTCCTTCTCAAGAATTTGAAATCTAACATTTGAGACCACGTATCATATTGGTTTCATTCAATACAATCAATTGAATGACGAACCTTCACGCTGGAATAATGACGGGGTAGATTCAGACGATGCTTTAGAATCTGACTTGCTCATGGTTTGCTGATTCAAAGAAGAATGGATTTAGGGTTTCATGGCTTTGATACCAACTCTCTCGTAAGATAGAGAAGAATATTTTTTAATCATAATAAATCAGATTCCTTACATACATATTTATAGAGATATTGGGGAGATCCTACAATCAAGCTATTCTATAATTAAGTTATTTTCCTAACAGACAAATATCTCTAAACTAGGAAAGAATATAATAGTAATAGGAAAGAATTACAATAGATAATCTTGACTATTAATCCAATATCGCAAACAACAAGAAGCAAAGGCCGGGTTCTTATGCCCCATCGCTATGCTCAAGTAAAGGATCTTTACTCCACCGAGCAATTAGATAGAATGAATCGGATTAAGTCCAAAATTATCTCATTTCCTCGATTGAATTAAACAAATGGGCAACTCCTTGTTGTCTTGATTATATACCTAAAAAAAAATCACCGAATTGGAAAAGTCATGGGAGGAACCTGGGCTGTTTTGGTGGTATATAGTTTTGGCTCGATTATGGATTTTTATATACTTATTATTACACCCATTAATGCGCCACAAAATGTAGATATGAACTCTGTTTTCCATGTTTGATCGGGTGTGAATGAATCGTTGTAGATTGACTTGAAGAGTTAATCATCTTGTTTCCTTAATTTCTACAAATCTTAATTATTATATAGTATTCGAATCCAGTTTTTTTTTTTTCATTTTTTCCATGATATATTTATTTTTCGCCTCATACCAATGAACTAATGCTGAACAATATAAGATATATATCCTTTTCCTAACCAAGAATCTTCATGATTTTTACAATGCTTTATATAAAGTTAGGCTCCTCATGAACTCGTAAAGTAGAGGTGGAAATTTTGGCTCGACCCATTTCCACAAATTTCGCCCAACAGAATTGGGGTCGGGCCTTTAATTTATCGACCGAAAAAAAACTGTGCCAAATTAGGGCCTTGCTCGGTCCGTCCGCCAAAATTCTTCCCCTTTATAAGGCACTTGGGCCTTAACTGCTTGATTTTGTGGTCGGCCTGGGTCGCATATTTTTTTAGGCCCCGAAAAATAAGGCCACTGCCAAGCTCGGATTTCTGTCGTACCAATGTCGCTCACCCACTCACCCTCGTATTAACTAAGAGCCACCTATATCTAAAGTAGTAAAAAAAGAAAATATAGAGAAAAGTGGAAGGAAATAAAAAATTTATAGAAAAAATAAAAATAGGTTTAAACTTAATAAATTAATTATATATATTTATTCTTAGCTTATTTTATTTGTTTATCTCTATTATATAAAGAATAAGAAATTTAAAAATATATCAAATTATGATTATATTTGATTTTCTTTTATATTTTTCACATTGAAATTAAACATGAGAAAATTATTTTTTTTAGTTTTTTTTTCTTTCCTTAGTATTTTCCGGGTTCCAAACGGAGCCCAAAAGAATTTGTGCATACATAGTATTATAGTAACCCCCATAATTTTTTACATTTTACATTTTCGAAATAGAATATCATAGTAACCCCCATCCAAATATAACATTCTATTTGTATTCTACATATTCGACAAATTGTAAGATCAAATATATAAAGGGATAATAGTTTAAAGGGGACAAATTAAAAACTTATTTGCAAAACTAACATTTTTTAAATCTAAAAGGATACAAAAGATAAAGATTTCGTGAAAAAATCCCAATAAGGATATTATAGCACTGGCGTGTAATCGAGTCGAAGCTAATCGATAAAGGTTTCAAACATGAAATCAATCGATAAAAAAATACCAAAGCTCATACTAGACTCAAACTCGATCGTTTCCGCATGTTTGAACTAACTCGTGAAATAGTCGAGTTACTCAAACTCGACTCAACAAAACTCGAATCAATTAAAAATTAATAAATAATTATACTCGACTCGATTTGAAATCGACTCGAGTTCGACTCAATTAATAAAACAACAAAGCTCAATTAAACTAACAAGCATCTCGAATTGGGTATTGTGATACTCGAACTCGACTCGACAAACTACTCAAACCCAGCTCGAACTCTGAGTCAAATTTGAGTATTCTATGATCAAGTTCGAGTAGCTTTACTTATTTACACCCCTAGTTATAATTTGATGGATGAGAGAGAATGCCCATTATCATGTAGGGATTTATCTTTGCACTTTCAAGGGCATTTTAATTCGAAAAGTGACATTTTCTAGATGACTCTTGCAAGAGATTAGTTTTACAAATAACTTTTGATTTGTTCATTTTTAAAACCAACTTCTCATAGACAAGACCTAGTTTCTACAAATAAAAGCTCATATTAAGAACACAAAGAAAATGTATGAGATAATCTGATATCATGCTTCAAAAGAAAAAAAAAAAAAGCCTTTGGTGTGATGTGGGAACATATGTAACATCAAGTAGAATGTTATGTTTACATTAAGGTGATCAGAATTTTATTTATTAAAAAGTTTATAATGTTATATATATATATATATATATATATATATATATATATATATGGATTCTATCTTAGTATTTACAACCATCGTTGGGATTTATTAAGGTCAAAGCATATGAAATCTACACAATTGTTGAATTCAATGACACAATAATAAAATATGAAAAAAAGAAAAACACCATATTTACATGAAACCCTTACGGGAAAAACTATACGCGCGGAGAAAACTCTTTCTACTCATGAATATAAGAATAATTTACTAAATTACAACGGAATGTAGAAATAGCCCTAGTGATATATGCTGATATGATAAAATACCGAACAATATGTATGTAGCAAAAAAAGAAAGGCAAGTTTCACTCGCCGTAGGAGCTACCACTCCGCACCGAAGACTGGGTCGCCCATGATGGAAGTTCCTGAGGTATGTTTCATACCAATCGGGCCATGGCCATTAATCATCATCCAAACACACCTTTAACGTGATTTTCCCATGCAATTTGGTGTCAGGCAATATGGCCATGCAAAGCACATTATCACCCAAC
Source organism: Tetrastigma voinierianum (assembly GCA_016808115.1). Taxonomy (NCBI): domain Eukaryota; kingdom Viridiplantae; phylum Streptophyta; class Magnoliopsida; order Vitales; family Vitaceae; genus Tetrastigma; species Tetrastigma voinierianum. The sequence continues at coordinate 205,309 of JAEQBH010002727.1, forward strand.
AGAGGAGAACTCACGGAGTTCATCGCCTTTCCCTGCAGTAGAGGAGCACTATGTAGACTTGACCAATGTAAAAGGTAAATTCCATATGCCCCTCAAAGATCATACTTTTCTCAATTACAAACTTGTTTTTATTGTTTCTGCCTCGGGAAACAAATTACCAAACTTGTTTTTGAGCTCAGATCTCTTTTCCCCGCTTTCGCACTCAAGAACTAATCATCAAGGCTTATTTGAGAACAAGAAAATCATATTTTCTAGAAGCATCATATATTTTCTACTTTTTGTTTGGCCAAACTGTGATTTTGGTAACAATTACCAAACTTGTTTTGAGTTTGAGATCATCTCTTCTCTCATTAAAGATCAAGAACAAATCATTCCCATATATACCACCATTAAGCCATTGAGCCGTTTCACAGAGATGTGCAAGTAGGACAATGACTAGTCTGAATGCTCAAAAATGGCTCCCAAGACTACGACTTGTGAAACCCTGCAAAGCGTATTATTATTATTTTTTCTTCCTCAAACGGAGCTTTAATTCCAGAATTTGTCGAGATTCGCATAAACAAAACCCTGTGGCATGGTTCACATCACATACCTTCCTAGACCTCGATGATCTAAACTGATCACGCCATTAGAATCTATCTCACGAAATCTAGTAGAACTCAAACAAACTACGCCGAATTCGAGACAAATGGATTTTTACGTTATTGAGGTCGACGATTAATCAGCTGTAAGTGGGACACATGCATAACGAGAGTGCATGCCACATGGCACCAGGATTTGGGAACTCTCGCGCACGTAAGTGGCCAAGGTCATACCCTAAATGCACGCAAAATTAGTGGGAAGTAGTTGGTGCATGGCTCGGGCATGGGTGACTTGCCATGGCTTGTACCATGTGTCAAGCACCATGAGAATTGGTCTTGTAGTGGAGAAATCGAATCAAGGGGTTCTTCCTACGTGTTGGGACGCTCCTAGAGAGGAAGAGAGAGGAAAATCATAAAGAGATAAGAGAAGGTAAGCAAAGGGAAACCGTAAAAGTATGGAAGAAAGGAAGGGAGGGAAAGGAGGAGGAGCCAAATCCTCCATTGCTGCTAGCTCGAGGACTCCAAATTTGATCCCACACACTACAAGAGGTAGGACCTTCCTTTGGTTATTTCTTGTTTAAATACAAATGAATATATTTGGCTGAGTTTTCATATGTGATTGTTTGAATGAATAACATGCTGAATTTGTGATGTTGTCCATGCTGAATTTTTCTGGTTTTAAGACTGAATTTGCATGCTGCAATGCTGAATTTTCTGGGTTTGAAGACTGAATTCTGCATGTTGTACATGCTGTTTTTTTTGGTTTTTAGACTGAAAACTCAGTCTGCATACAGCCCAGTATGATCAACATGCAATAATGTTCTGATTTTTAGACTGAAGAAATCCAATTTGGTGTATTATTGTAAGGAATGAAAAATATGGCAGAATTTCCTGGGCTACGCATGACTACGCATGTGCTGCCCCTGTAGGCGAAAGAGGCGGCCGCCTCGCCCCCACATTTCTCTTAAAAAATAGGCCCCCCACATTAGGTTTTAACATAATAAAAACTAAGGTTTTAGGCTTAATATTAATATTACAAGTAAAAATTTATACACAATAGTTCTTTCAATGCCTTAGTGTCTCATACTGGCGTATTCTACCATGAATCTTTGGTTTTAGATCAAAGAAAACCTTCATAGTTCGGGTATTATTGTATGCATGAAAACATGCAGAATTTTCTGGGCTTTTATGCATGACTAAACATGCAGAATGTGTTTTCAGGGGTTTTTTAGATCAAAGAAAACTAGTTTCAGGTATTATTGTATGCACATGACTAACATGCAGAATTAGTTCTTCGGCTTTAGACTGAAGAAATTCAGTTTGGTGTGTATTGGCTGGTATGCATGAAAAAACATGCCGAATTTCCGCCACTACGACTAACACGTAGACCCAGGTTTTTAGATCAAAGAAAATCAGCCTGGTGTATCATTGCTTGCATGGTTAACATGCAGAATTTTTCTGGGTTCTAGGCCGAAGAAAATCAGTTTGGTGTATCATTGCTTCGTACAATACAGGATTTTTCTGGGTTTTAGCCCTGGTTGTTTAGCCATAACTTTTCCGTCCGAATCCGATGGTGTTCTCGCACCCATGGAAAGCTCCTATGGAGTCCGTAAATCTAGCCATAAGCCATTCAGTTGAAATAGTGCTCAAGATCTGTGCCGAAAAACTGAGTAATCGTTACCAATATGGGTGTTTCAAAACATTGGGTTGTAATGTGTCGCGGCTTCGAAACATGGCCACTTCTTACATGTGTGTGCTATAAGGATTGTGATACATACTAGTGTCTCTGTAGCTTGGGAATATGAGTTATGGCATTACCGTGTCAAGAGTAAATGGTAAATTATGTTAATACAAGCTTCAAGAGATGTGCCGGAGGCCAATGAACCGAATGATAGAAAGATGTAGTGCATGCCATGTGATGTACCATCTAATGTGTGGAATATTAACATGACGCATGTTTGTTGGATGTTGAACTGAATATATGAAAATGTTGTATGCATTAGACATGAGTGTTTATAGGCATTGGCCACAAAGTACGTGTAGAATGTCCATGTAGAGGGTTCCTCATACATCAAGTCATGGTTTGAGTGTGTTGACACAAATTGCATTGTATCGTGTCTTAATACCACATTACATGAGAGCCACAGATATCGTACTCATTTGCACTATTGTGTTAAATTGTGTGGGTTTCGGGAATGGGACGAAGTCCAATCAGTTCCACAATAAGCAAATGAAAATGAAAACGGAAATGTGCTCAAGCGGTGAACAAGTAGGGATAGATACCCCCTCAAGTGAAAAGCCCGAAACCCCTGTTAGATAGCGTATCCACCTGAAAGCCCGAAAATGCCTGGAGGGGTGTAGGGTGAGACTCTGCTGAGACTCTCGAAAAGTTCTGTTGCCCATAAAGACATCAAACGATTAAATAATTATCACATAGACTACTAAGCCGTGAGATGAGAGCTCGAACCCATCGCGATCGATTTCATCGCACTTGCACTGGGTGGTGGGCCTGAGGTCGACCTTGCATTGGGCATGTAGAGTGCCATCTCATACATGCATGTAGATGTTTCCATGATAGATAACATGTATGCACGTATCGGGTTGTCGGGTTTGATCAACGTGGAAATGATTCATTTACATGTGCACCTAGGTGGGGAAATAGCCCTTATAGGATTTATCCCTTACTAGACGTTAGCTCACCTCGTCAGGACCCCTTTCGTGCACAGGACATAAAGGCATCGGCGCTCCCAGGCCGGATGCCGTGGCCTAACCGCCCTTGATTCTGTTTTATGTATATTAGAATGAACAAGTTTTAATATATGTTTTGTATTACGATGTAATAACTCTTTATCTATAAACGTATTTGCTCAGAACTATACGCCACGAGATGGATGACTTCGCCCCACTGGGTCATTTTACTTTCATGTAATGGGTCTCATGATATGAGACACACGCCGTGTTTCAAGAAGTCGACTGTGTCAATCTGAATCCCGGTTTTGGGGGTGTCACATGACTAGCTCTAAAAATAGAAATGGAGCCATCAGCGCAGAGGCAAACCAATATTAATTCATGAAGAGGACAATGGAACCACCAGTCACCATATGTAAGAAGGGACTCAACATAGTGGAAACTAAGCACTCCAGACTACCGTATCGGGCCTCGAGAATCTGGTCTCGAGGGACTACACCGGCAGCTCTCAAAATCATGGCCTTGAAAGCAAGTGAATCTCCCATGATCAAGCCGAGGAGTAGCCTCGGGCAAAGAAAGTGCCAGAATATCATTCCGTTCTTCCACTCCTTCCACCAAGGCCTACTCCCAAAATCCACCTCTCCCCAGATTTTACTACTCGGGCCTCTAGCCCGTGAATCCTAAAACAGAGCCAATTCACCAAGTGAAGGTCTTTTTTTGTACTTTTTTTGTGGGCCTTACATATTAAAAAAAAAGAAAAAAGGGGCGAAGGGTCGATACCCATTTAATTTTTCAAAATTTTTCATTAGGCCTTATGACAAAAGAAAAAGGTGAAGGGTCGATACATTTATTTTTCTTTTTTCTTTTTTGTTCGACCATAATGTGTTTTGAGCTTATCCATATACACACAAAAGCGCTTTTAAGACATATCATATATTCGTACTTCAATCCCCATACTACCATGGTGACCATATAAGAACGATACTTGCTTCTAACAACATAGAACACACCGCTTTCTCGTGGTTCGAACTAGAGACCATTGGTTGGGTTAAAAGAACATAAGACCTAACCATCTCACCTAAGTGATTTTTTTTTTCTTTTCGTAGATTAGTCTTGAAGGTCATTTATGAATACATCACACCATAAGTCCAAAATTCAATTTTGAAATGATTGCTTTCGAGGTCATACCGAACCCATTACGGAAGGTGCTTAGAATCTCTAAGAGTTGTGTTCGTAGGGGAAAAAGTTATGGTGTGATGTATCTCACTTAGATAATAATTTATTTAAAATAAATAATTGGTTTTTCTTAGCTCCTTTATGAAAAATATAAATAATTTTAATAATAAAAATATCCAAAATCCGAGCTCTGGAATGATTATTTTCTAATTTAAATCCTATGAACTTTTTTTGTAAAGAAATGTGTTTTTGAAAACAAAGAGAATACAATTTTGGTATTCTCTAAAAAAATTGCTATTGCTCTTTGAATTCTAATGTTTTTCTCGTGTTCTTTCGAATAAAAAAATATTTAAGAACCAAACGTGTTTTCTATATATATTTGCTCTCCTTGTTCTCAAAAACACAAAGAACACTATTTATCTTCTGGGTGTTCTCAAAATTGATATTTTTATCTTAATTTAGTGTTTTATGTTTTTATGTTTTGAAAAACATGTTTCTTGTTCTCATTGGATTTTAAGAATATACAGCTTTAAAAAGGTAACCAAAGAGTTACTAAATTTCTATCTCAAAGTCCTCTTACTATTAAAGTTACTTAATCATTTATTTTAAAATTTTGTAAGTTAGATGAAGACAGATAAAAAAGATCGTATCCAATATTTCAGATTCTACTTTTTGGTAATAACATGAAAATTTAGAGCAGCTCTTCATTAAGATTAAGAGGCAACTCCGATAATAAAGTAGAGTCATCTTCTCCTACACTCCAGCCTTATTACATAACCCTCCCTTTTTTTATTTTCAAAATCTAAACGCCTTTTATTTCTAACCTCCTTTTTCTCCATTGTTTTGCCATTTCGTAAAAGCACCCCATTAATCAATTCTCCCTTAATCACCTCCCCTTTCTCCATTGTTTCGCTTTCCGTAGTAGCACCCCATTAATCACCACAAGCGCTATACCGCAATCGACGTGAGCGTTATGCCGGGAATTCATGGATCGACTCATACCGGGCCTCCACCCCATTATTGCTCATCGATAACCATCCATGATGGATCTCCCACGCTGCTATATAACTACTTAGAGTTTGTATTTTAGAATGGAGGTTTTTTCTTTTTGTATTTGAAAAGAATTTTCCTCGCTGCTTGTTTCTTTCATTTCAAAACAATCCACTCGAAATTTCCACTCACGGGGTCGCTCGTAGTGGAACCCGCTAAAATCATTGATCGGGGCGTAAAAGCCGTGATCAAAGACAAGATGAGTTTCATTCTCGGGTTTTCATTCTCGTTTAGTTGTTTTTTTTTTTTGTTTTTGATTCGTTTCTTCTATGTGTTTTAGAAAAAGTGGGTGGTGGAAACGGAAGAGAAAATGAGGTCATGGAGGAGTTCTTCTGGGGGTTCGGCTGAGAGGAAAGAACGTGGCGACATCCGAGGAGTCCTACCCCTCTAGCTAAGGCCGGTGATGGGTTCTTCGCCACTATGGCCACGGGCTGCCGAGCTCATCCCAAGGATTTCAAGGTGGTTCGCAGAAGAATGGGCCGCTGATCGCATTCATGTACCTTTCCGAGGACTTCCGTAAATGGGTTTCTTTTTTCCGCTTCATTACTCATATTTTTACATAATTTAGTTAATTAGTTAATTTTGGAGTTAATGGGAAAATTCGCGTGCAAGAAGAGCACCGAAAGCCTGAGCTCCGTGTGAGGCTTCAGCCAAGGTCCCTGGCCAACAGTCCGAGCAAAGTGCGTGACTCTCCGGCAGATGGAGGCACCGTCCGGTTCAAGCCCAAGTCATGGCTCGCCCCGTGAACATCTCCTCGGGGCGTAATATACTGCATCATCTTCAAAACTCTGCCTGATCCCATAAAGCGTAGAGGTATTATAATGGTCAAGCAATTCACTTTAATTTCAAGTTTTTTGCTTTTTGTTTTTGTTTTTGCTCGAAAGTATTGTGAATTTCCGTGAAGGATGGTGTGATGGGAGGGAACCGGTGGAGCAAGTAAGAACCAAATTGCAAATGAGGCAAGAAGGAGCTATCGAGAGGGAGAGAGCAATTTCCTATTCCATATCTCAGAAGGTATAATGAATTGAAAGCAATTTCCTATTCTAAGAGATCAATTTCTAGAATCATCATATATATTTTCTGGCTTTTTTTTTTTGTTGTCAAACTTGTTTTTATTGTTTTGGTTTTGGAAACAATTACCAAACTTGTTTTTTTTTTGAGTTTGAGATCTCTTCTTTCACGCTAACTCTACCAGAAGCCTCCCTTCTTCTAAGCACTGCTCGTGTCTCCGGTGACATCCACCTTCCATACTTTACGGGATTTTGGGTCCACCAAATTCCTCCCGAAATTTTGGAAGAATCAGATTCATTTTTTTTACTAGCTTGACAATTTTAATTAATATTGACTTGACTCCAAAGGAAGATTAAGCAAGACCTCCACGGCAGTAGCACTAGCCAATCGAATAAGTCCGCATATGTCACACCTAATACTTGTCTTTTGATAGTCAAGAAGTTTCAATGCATTAACAAGACCTGAGTTTATTGTGAGGACAACGTCTGGTCAACCAAACCAAATTACAAACAATCTTTATCAGGAAACCAAATTACAAACACACAAGCCATTACCCGCATTGGCTGCATGTTTTATCTCAATTTCAAATCTCAGATTTCCATTTTCTCCACTTGTAGGCCACTCTTCAATGTTCTTTATACTTACCCGTATCATGCCATGCAAGGCGGAGATGTTTTAATGGAAAAGGAACTATATATAATTAAGCAGCCAAGAGAAACCCCTTTATATTTATCTCTGACCAAGAAACCATTTTTACTTATCCTCTACTTGCTTTTACATCTAAATAAACATATCCAGAGATTGTTTTTAAAAAGACCATTACCTCGCGCCGCCCACTACATAAATTTCATCTCGTAAAACTTATAGTTGTTATTCATGTTAATTTTATAATACATAAAACACATTTTAATCATGTGGAGAGCCTTATTATTTTCTTTTTTTTCAGGACGCCGTAGGTGGGTTAGGTTTTAAGAGAATAAGGAAGTTCGATTTGCAAACCAAGTATTCTTCTATTCCTTTCATATTAGGTAACTCGATAATCTAAAAACTCGCGAGATATAAATTCTATTATTTTAATTGGTTTCTTGATAAGCAATAGGTGAACTTTGGTATGTGGAGCCAAATTTCTACAACAATTTGATTCTAAAGCTTACTCGCATATTAAAGTGGGAGCCAATCAACCTTGTTTAAAAAAGGGCGATTTCTCTTAAGTGGTCAGATTTATTTCTTTATCAAGCTTCTATATTTGTTCCTTATTCTTTTTTGGATCGGTAAAAGCAATTTATCGAATTGGTGAAAATAAGGAACTAACAAAAATACCACAAAGTATGCGTAGACAGAAATTAATAGTACTAAAAAGCAAAAGAGGAAAGTGGGGAAAACCTCACCACCTTTACATAGAGGCCATCAACTGTGGTGAAAAAATCTAAGATGGAATGCACCACTACCTAAGAACACCCTATTCCAAATTCTCTTACATTCTAGACAAAAGAATATTTTAATCTCCTCGTCCAATACCATCCCATATTTTAAAGCTATTCGATTTCTCTCTGTCCACACTATCCAAAAATTATACAAAGGAATAGAATTCCACAGCTTTTTCCTCTTTTGGCCCACAAAAGATCCCTTCCACTCAAGAGCAAATCATTGCCCATATTTGAGAACAAGCACATCATCATAGTTTTAAGCATCACATTTTCTATTTTTTTTTTTTTTTTTGTCGAAACTTGTTTTTGAGTTTCGAGGATTCTTTCTTTCTTTTCAGCACTCAAGAACAAATCATTGCCATTATTTTTAGAACAAAGCAAATCATACGAAGCACACATTTTCTCATTGCTTTTTGTTGTCGAAACTTGTTTTTGCAGCTCAGATCTCTTCTTTCGTTTCAAAGACTCAAGAACAAATCATTGCCCATATTTGAGAACAAGCAAATCTCATACTTTCTAGAAGCATCACATTTTCTTTCTTTTTTTTTTTTTTTGTTGTCAAACTTATTTTCATTGTTATGGTTTTGGAAACCATTACCAAAACCTGTTTTGTTTTGAGTTTGAGATCTCTTCTTTATTGCTTCCAGCATTCAAGAACAAATCATCGCCCTATATTCTCGAGAACAAGGCCAAGCATATTTCTAGAAGCATCACATTATCTCACTCTTGTCAAACTTGTTTTCTTGTTATGGTTTTGGAAATAATCATATATGGAGATGTTGGAACCTCAATGCAAGGTGAAATGGAAGAGATAGAAAAGAGATGGAGCCACATCGAAGAAAAGAGAGGAGTTTCGTGAGGCTGACTTCGTGTTAAAGGAATGTAGAAGGGTTGGGAACAAATACTCAAATGTAGGGATGAGGAATGGAAAGAAGAAAATGGAAAGGGAGAGAAAGAGGCTTAATGAAAAGGTTGAACACAACAATAAAGTCCTTCTATGATGAGCAATCGAAAAGAGATGAAGAGGTGCCATTCTAGAGAAAATGCAGGAAATGATGGAAGCTAATATGTCAAGAAGGCAAGAGGGGTTCAAATATATTTATATGAACAATTCAAGGAATTTGGAAAGATCATGGTGAAGAGAGACAAGGAGATAGAAAGGGACAATAATTATAGACAAAAATTATTGATTGGATAGTCTCGACCACGAATTCAAATGTAGTGAACATGCACTCTATGCTCACCGGAATTGAAAGTCGTATGAATACCCTCGTGCTAGGCACTCCATCAATTGATCACTCTCATAATGATTATCGCCTCCGCAATAGCTGATTGTAATCACTCCTCCTCCTCTTAATAAAAGCTCAAACCACTTGTTGAATAATTCCGTGTTAATTTCCCCGAGCTCCTTTTGTCAACGGTCATAGGATTGTGGTTTAGTTTAGTTTATCAAATAATTGAAAGAGTTTGATTTGTATAATGGATTCGTATTTCCGAACCGTTCGTTGCATCAATCGATTGATTCAAGTCAGTGGTATGTCCTTTAGTCTACCAACACAACCATGGAGATTGTAGAGGAGAATCATATGAACAAACCCAACTACATGAATCTCATAGAATCAATCAAAGCTAAGCAGAAACCCTCCAAGTATGCTCCTCCTCCTTCTCCAAGGCCTTTACCTGGTGGGTACCTCGGGCTACGCTGGCTGCATGAAATCTCACGGCAATTCCCAATAGTGATATGCCAGCAAGGCCGGTTCTTATACCCCATCGCTAAGCTCGCATGATCTTACCCACCATAAAGCAATTGGATAGGAAACGGAATTGATTAAGTCCAATAGAAGAATATTTTTTATTCATAATAAATCAGATTCGTACGCATATTATTATATAGAGATATTAGAGATTCCACGCATCAAGTTTATTCCTATAATTAAGTTATTTGCCTGACAGAGAAATCTCTCTAAACTAGGAAATAATATAATAGTAATAGGAAAGAATTACAATAAACAATCTTTGACTATTAATATAAGTCTCTCTAAACTACGTCTCAATATTATACTAAAACAAAGAATATTTTGCTTAATATTCATCGATGTGTTAAGACGTAGGCTTCACAGCTTCAACAATGCGGACCCTTCAGATGCGCATCCTCCATCCTGGAGGCTTTCTCACAACTTCAGCTCATGAGAAATCGACCAATGCCATTAAAAACATCTCCGTCGATCACTTCGTGTAGCTGATCGTGGTTCTCGCTCATCGTGATCAACCCTGTGTCATGCTTTTGAATTTGCTCCCTGCAGGAAGAAACCAGAAAGAAAAGAGAACATTGTGTCATGCTTTTGAATTTGCTCCCTGCAGGAAGAAACCAGAAAGAAAAGAGAACATTAATTTGTCTATAATTTTGTTCTGTTAAGTATATATATATATATATATATATATATATATATATATATATATATATATATATATATATATATATATATATATATATATATATATGTCAGTGTGCAACAAAAAATTCAAGAATGTCTCACATCGCAGTGAATGATAATGCTTTCGAGTATATAAGCATGAATTATATCATACCGATGTGGATGGGTCTATGAGGTTCATAACAAGGTATCGCGAGCCGACCAAGCTTAACAACGTGGATGGAAGTCGAACAAATGGATGTGGCCCTCTCAATATGGTGTTTCACATAAGGCTTGCCTAAACACACAATGAAGGAAAAAATCATGGTTTGAGGAGAGTTCTGATGGAACTGGTTAAGAGGGACTGGTCAAAAATCAAAAGTCTTATATATATATATATACATATATATGATTATAATAGAAAGTACAAATTAACTATCCTTCTCCGAAGGATTTCCACACACTTGGATACCGAGGCATTATCTTAGAAACGAGGCTGTTTAATCAAAGAATAGCAAAACAACATCTCGGTCTGTGTGAAATTAACAAGTCACCTCATCTCATAAGTAAAACACCCATGATTGGATTCCAGCTCTTGAAAAGACAAGGGATCAAAATATGAAGAATTTGAAGAGAGTAGGTCGAGGTGGAGGAGAGAGATGTGAGACCAAAAGGGTGTTATTTATAGACAGCGACCATGCCTTTCTCCCCCGTGAAGGTGTTTCTTTACGCTGATGAGGAAGGTTCGTGCGGAAACTGTCGGTTAATTTTCCAAGTTGGTAGCCTAATTCCTTTTCTGTTCTTCTTTCTTTATTTTCTTTTCTGTGATAAAGGAAAATACAAAAAAGGGAAAATGATAAAACAAAACACCAGTGATCTTATTATCAACCGCCTAGAAACTTATATCCTTCACTGCATTTATCGGTAAACAACACGTGAATGCCACATATGAAATGAATATTTTCTTTAGATTTATAATTAAACATCACATCATCACGAAATATGAGATGGTCAAGTCTCTTCATCTTAATCGCTGGCCTGAGCCCAAGCCTGGACTAAGAACCGTATTTGCAGGTATTTACCATCTCGTGGTCCATCCCAAATTATAAAGATTAATGTGATATGGTTTAAAAATGGTTTTCGTATGTCGTGTATGCATGAACCCGCTTAAGATGTCTCATGGTGTGACCAAAAATAAAAATACAAATTCAACATTGTCACTGGTAGGGCATCCAAGTTACTGATTAAGATATATAAATTTGTAGTCTGGTGGCACACCCTTTGTGAGTAAAGATTGTATGGTCATTAGTGATTCATGGAAATGGCATAATCCCGCCTAGTAAATGCGGTAATTAAACAAAATGATGATCCGTCAATTTAAACTCGGTGTGTAAACAAATTCGAATGTTAAAAATGTAATCTTTCTATATATTCTTGGCATTTTTCTATTTTTCTCGAACAACTAGAAGCCTCGACTTGTTCAAAATGGATGGCTAGTCAGAATGACTCCAAGATGATAATAAATGGAAGATCAAAATTGAGTGCAAAGATAGTGAAGCCGCAGACGTTGTTATTTGTATTGGCAAACCTTTCAAATAAAATTGAAATATTTGTTTAAAATACACCAAAATAATCCAAAATCTCCAAATCAAACGTTTCTTTTCTTAGAAAATAAATCATTATAGACAAAAATACCTTTTGTCTTTTTAGGTATTTACATGTATCTTATTAAAAATGTATTTTTAAAAGAAAACAATAACCGTATTCAGTCAAAATGTGATCAAAAAATATGCCAAGGGTTGGATTTTCAAATTCATGTTTCAAAGGGTCTTTTGATTGAATAGACGAAAGATATTTTTGTCAATAGTGAGTCCTTTAGTTTAACTCAGGAGGCTTTACATTTACAAAATTAAGTAATGCATCCATCATCGATCGGTTGGTAAGTGTTCTTTCTACTAAATCCTCCAAAGCATTAAGTAAATATGTTGAGGGAGTTTAATGACTTATCCATATGTTTCTTTCTGGGGAAGAACTAGGAAATAAAATAAAAGGAAAATAGAAAGGAATAATGGAAGGAAATAAATTTTTTAAGGAAATGAAAAGAGGTTTAAACTTAATAAAATAAATTTTATATGTTTATTTGTTTCTTTCTATCATATAAGGACAAAGAAATTTCCTTAAAATATTTAAAAAATTTTAGGTACTTTAATTAGAGGTTTCATTCTTATATTTTTCTACTGAAAAACAAACATGGTGAAAATCATTTTTCTTATTATTTTTCTCTTTCTCCTTACACTCCTCATGGGTTCCAAACATAACCTTTCGGGCAATATTATCGATGCTTATAAACTAGTTCTGTAAAGGTTTTGCTCCAAATCTTGGATATATTATCCCTAAAATCAACAATTGATGCTCAAATTGAAAACCCACCAAAACTCGCTCTTCAATGAGACAAACACACCAACTTAGGCGAAATCAATGGCATAATAATAAAATACGAAAAACAAAGACAAACACCAAGATTTTAATGGAAACCTATAAGAAACCACCGATAGAAGAGAAAACTTCACTATGAATATGAGAAAAATTACGGAGTACAGTGGAATAGATAATAAACCTTAATATATTGATATGATGAAATTTCCCAAACACAAAAGATCCATATTTTTATCTCAACATTTTCTTTTCATAAAAGTTACCCTAAGAGCCTTCAAGTCGAGCATAAGCCCAAACTGCACCCCATCACATCAACAACTTCCTTCAATTTCTATCCCACCTGAAAGTCCAAAGTCCAATTCCGCTTTTGATGATCAAATCGGGTATTCACTTCTTGGAAAGCCTACTTCAATTTTAATAAGTAAAAACAAAATAAGCAAACCTTGCTCTATAATATTTTTATTTTTGTTTTTTCCAAGATACAAATTACCAGGTAGGTCAATAAGTAGGATTGGTCCCTAATAATGCTATTCTTCATCAATCCTTTGAGTCATTGGGAAAGCAAAATGCATCCATTTTGAACCTGTTTTTGAAATAAGGTTAATAAGCCTCTATGGATCAGATTATGCCATCGTTGATTCCTGTTGAGAGGGTGTGCCACTTAACCCCGTAAATATATCAAAAATTACCAATGTCGCTGCAAAATCCGCTGTTGATATCCAAATTGCTGGAAACGGCTGGTACAATGGTATAAAAATAATAAAAGAAACATACCAAGATTTTACGCTAAAACCTCACGAAAAACAACTACAAATGAAATAAGAAGGTTTCATCATGAATCAAATAATAGTTTCAAAGTACAACGGAATAAAGAATAAACCCTAATATATTAACATAATGAAAAATACTCAAGGTAAAAGCCTTGACCTCGCTCTAAATTTCTAATATGTTAATATCTATCAATCTAAATTTCCTTTTTACCAAAACAAATCCCCTCGCTTTCTTTTTCACAAAATGCACCTTTGACCTTTGGGTCGACACAACCCAAAAACCAAATTAACTATGCAATCAATACAAATTACCACTGCTATATTCCTACATATATTGTTTACAAACCTGTAAATGTACTAAAAGTAAAGTAAAGTACTTCAATTTCTGATGTCTTTCTTCGAAAGTAGAAGGATAAGTTTCAATTCTTTTTCTTGTCGCTTCACCCTCCCCCAATGAAAAGAAATCACTAAAAAGAATCGACCACAACTCTGAATACAGAAACAGAAAAATTCCAATATGAGATCATAGTTCTTATGGAAAATAGTGTCTTACTTTTGAACTTCCTCACACGCATCCCGGGTCATAGAAAACTGTGAGACTCAGCTTCACATCAATTCTATAAATACCACCCCTTTGTTCAGCATCCTCCTCACCTCAACCCCATTCTCTAAATAAACCAACCTTCCTTGTTTCTTCCTCTTTTGATCCTTTTCATTTCAAACTCTAAGATCGATCATGGGTGTTTTCACTTATGAGGATGAGGTCACTTGTTCAATTCCTCCATCCAAGATGTTCAAGGCTGGTATTATTGATTCTGATAACCTCATTCCAAGATAATGCCCTGCCATCATGTGTGGAATCCCATGTACACATGGAGCAGCCTGAACCATCAAGAAGCATTCACCTCTGAGAAGGCTAGTTAATTTTGAAAATTTTTATATTATAATCATATATATTCATAGCTGTTAATGGCATGATATTTATTAAACCTGTAAATCCTACAAGCTCGAGCTTAGGAGAGTTGATCGCTTATCATGGGTATAAGAAACTAGTTTAAGGTGAGTCCTGTTCGAGCTTGTACCTTTTGTGATTTATTCCCCATTTGTTCATTTTGAAATTTTGAAAGAATCTATTTTGTTTGTTTACCCTCTCCACATGCCCTTGATGGGGCCGTACTCTGGAGATATGTGTTAATGGCATGATATTTATATTAAAGCCAAATCCTATGAGCTCTAGCTTTTAGCAAGAGTTCATCGTTTCCTCAGCTCTCATAACCAATATGGGACATTATGAGAATTTTGGGGGTGCACACACACTAATCCTCCTCGAACAAAGTTCCACCTCAAGCCTTTCCCCAAAACCAGATTTTTCCTTCATCATGGTCGGGCAATACCGCCTACATAAAGCACCATCTATCACGCTAAGGTGGCTCACCACATCATTTTGCCCGACTTCCAAATTCCAAGGCGGTTAAACTTGAACCCGACTGGCTACCAAATTCTTGCCAGGAACCCTCATGGACCTATTCACATCACTGCGATATGTTCATGCCATATACCTATGAACCCTTCACATTCCTGACCCCATGTAGAAAATCCAGGGAGACTTTCGTGCACACCCAACATACTTATATACTTAACATAACAGAATAATGGACTAATTAATTAATGTTATCTTTTCTGTTTTCCGCACGAAGGAAACAAAGGTTGAGACACACAAAAGATCTTGAAAAGGAAATAAATGTAGTAGTCTCCCTCGGCACAGGTAAATCTCCACACACTGGCAAAGGGCAAAGGATTCAGGTGGCAGGAAGGTGATCTCCCTCTCCCATTCGCCGGCCACTGAAACTGGCTTTCTCCCCTCTCTCCTGCTTTTCAGTCTCTGTTGTGGGTTCTCTGGGTGGCTGAGATATCTACAAGAACATCGCTAGTACTACACCAAGGGCGTATGCCTGTGTCCGGTGGAGACAACGCAAGGTGTGGAAAAGAGGAAGCTCTCGCATTGTTCAAGGCTATCAGCTCTACGCCTCAAAGACATCCCGATGAATATTAAGCAAAAATATTGTCGTCAAGACTTAGAATAATAATATTACCTTTGATGAGCCCACTCTTTCATATCTTGAGAGCATCTTTGCGTTTCTCACAATCGCCTTTGAAAATAAGAGTTTCATTCCTAGGAGTGATCCTTGGAGTAGAAGTACTTGTAATATTTTGTTGCAATGAGTCATTGCCGCTGCATGCATGTACTGCCACAATAAATATATTGAAAATCTCGTTTTACTAATTAAGTTGTTGATTTGCAACCCGGATTTGGTTTTATGTTTATTTCCGATCCGAAGACCTACAGTGCGAGTGCGACTTTTATGAAAAGAAAAAATTTAGAAAAATTAGGGATCTATTGTGGTAGCAAAGGGGTTAGGGTTTATTCTCTATTTTACTCATAGTGAGGCTTTTTCCTCTATTCGTGATTTTTTCCACAAGTGTTTCATGTAACCGGGTGTTTTTATTTGTTTTTGTATTTTATTATTATGTCATCGATTTCTACATAAGCGACGTTCTCCAAATTGGGCACTAGGATTGTTGTAAGGGAATTACTACAGGGAGGAATTTATTTTTGAAACCCACAAACATGGTTGTCTAAATTGAAAATTAGTACTTCATTTGAAAAACCATCTTTGAACTTAGCTTGTTTAGAAAATATGGTTTCTATAAGTCAGGTTTTAATTTTTGGGGAAATTAAGACATCACTTTTCAAACTCCATTTTGATGAAGACAAAATCAATATATGCATCGCAAATATGACTATTTATTTATTGCAATATGTCGAAACAGGGAAATTCCAGAAATTAGAAGTGAGTTTAGACACTGGCTCTTTCAATCACAGAGTTAAAACATTATGTGAAATAAATGGGTTATTATTAAGGACCGGGAGAATGGTAAGAAATATAGTAGTTCATAGAGAGAGTATTGAGGGGGCAAACCGGTGAGGGATTGTGAGCATATCGCGTGTGACATTCAGGCCGCTTTATCTCATAGTGGATTATTTTTTCGGATTTGTCACGTAGAGATTTCCCTCATTCTGAGGGTTTTACTATATTTTATCGGGTGTCATTATTATTTTACCATCTTATTATCTGCAGATTTACTTAGCCACCCATCTATACTTTCATTTCCCGAAGATCGTATCAAGCTACCCAATTACATTTTATCTTGTGGATTGGCATTGCCACCCAATTGCTGTTTTATTCTATTGATTGGTCTTGCCTCCAAATTGTTGCTAACAATTATGGTGGATTAGCAAAGCCACCCAAATAGGTCACTCACAATCCTAATAATCATTCCTTAAGTTTGTTCACAATAAATAAATAGTCAACTTACTTTGAAATGAAAACGATAATCGAGGAATGGCTGAATAGTATTTTTATTATAAGAAGATTAATCATTCAATAGGAACTCCTATTCTTTGCATATATATATATATATATATATGTATACATAAAAACAAAAAAGTAAAAATTGTTTTATAAATAATATATTTATGGATTACACCATCATCAATTTCTCAAAAATAATCGCTTCCTCGATCCTATAAAGAATATTTCACTAACAACATTCTTGCTTAAAATAAAAAACTTGTTTTTCGATATATTTATTAATTAAGGAAATACAAGAATGATTATCTTCATTGTAATAAAACATTACAAGTAATATTCCAAGGATTACACCTAGGAAAGTATTATTTTTGCGCAGGCTACTTGCCATATATATATATATATATATATGATATATATATATATATATATATATGACAAATGACTCGAAGATCCAAATTCCTAACTTAATGCCAGAAATTATTATGAATTATGAAAGACTGTGACCGAACTCAAGGAGAGACTTAGAATAACATTGTCTCAATATTAGTACCAGACAACAATATTTTTTGCTTAATATTCATCAGGATGTGCTGAGACGTAGTTTCAATAAAGACAACAATGCGAGACCCTCCTTCACACTTAATGCAAAGCTCCTCACGCACTGAGCATCGCCCTTGGTGGTATTTGCCGTTTTCTTGTAGATGCATCCTCTCCATCTGGAGTGGAAGCCACAACTTTGAGCACATGAGAAATCACTCCAATGCCGCCGCCGTAACATCTCTCGTCGATCACAAGCAATGATCGTGAAGTTCTCTTTGTCTACTTGCATCAACCCCGTGTGTCATGCTTTTTGAATTTGCTCCCTCGCAGAAGAAACTGTGAAAGAAGAGAGCTCATTAATTAGTCTATAATTTGCTCTAAGTATATATATGTTGGGTGTGCAACAAAAGTTCGCAGTACCCACATCTAAGAATGAGAACGCTTGAAAGATATAAGCATGGGATTATATCATACCGATGTGGATGGGTCCATGAGGTTTCACAAGTGGTACTAGCCGGGTTCAAGCTTAACAAAGTGGATGGAAGCTTAAAAATGATAGGGCGAGCCCTCCGATTGCATTGTGTTTCATACAAGGCTTACCCGAACGCAATGAAGGAAAACTACACTCGAGAAGAGGCCTGATGGAACTTTGCTTGAGAGGAGGATTATCGGGTGCGTATCCAAAAGTCTTATATATATATATATATATATATATAATAAATATATGATTATAATTCAGAAAAGAACAAATTAACTAACCTTCTCCGAAGTGAATCTTCATGATTGTTCCAGGCCTCCTCTCCTCGTAGGATTTCCACACACTGGAGCAAATTCGAGGCATTATCTTAGGAATGAGGTCATCGTATTCAAGAATAGCAAATTCTCAACATCTGGGCCGGGAAATTGAACAAGTCACCTCATCCTCATAAGTAAAATACCTACGATTGATCTTAGAGTTTGAAATGAATAAAGATCAAAATAGAAGAATTTGAAGAGAGTAAATGTGGTCGAGGTGAGGAGATGAGACCGCGGTGTTATTTATATGCGGAACGGACTAAGGTTTTCCCGTAAGGTTTTTCCTGGTTGCTTCCTGAGGGTTCGTGTCACCGGAATCCGCGCTTAATTTTCAAGGTGATTTAATTCCTTTTTCTTTCTTTCCTTCTTTTATTTTCTTTACAGATAAAGGAAAATACAAAAGGGCAAAACGATAAAACAAACAATTGGTGTGGACCTTATTATCAACTAATAGAAACTTATATCCTTCTTACTTTCGCATTTACCAAACAACATGGAATACAGCATATCAAATTAATATTTTCCTTAAATTATAATTCAAATGACATTACTATCACGAACATGTAAGTGAGATGGTTCGAAAGTATCTTTTCAGCTTTAACCAAGCATCTCGAAGTTCAAGCCCGGATTACAACCTGGCCTTCTCGTGGTAGATTTTTACCACCCCGTATCCCTCTCCCATCTCGTAAGGGATGAAGTGTGGTATGACTTAGAATGCCTTGTGGTGTACATGAACCGCTTTTTAGGACATCTCATAGTAATGACCAAAAATATAAATTAAAATTAAACATCAAGCCACTACTAGCATCCGTCACACGCCTTTTGCTCGTGTGCGGCACCCAGAACCTCGCTAGGCCACCTTCGACGCCTCACTATTCCTCTCAACACACAAGGGCTTACTGGCACTCTTCCCAACTTGTATTTTATTGGGGCCACTAAAATATAAGACAATTTCGCATAGGTTCTACACCTGGGCTCAATGCTTTTCTTTGGATCCAACTCCGCATACGAATAACCAAGTGAGCACGTTTCTTTATATAGGATGCTCAAGGCAATCCCTGAAGACAACAATGACTAAGAGTCCCACTTAACTCTAGTCTCAAACCAGCAAGCCAAACACAATCCTTCCCAGACAGAGTCCCGATCAATGAACTCCCTGTGCAATGCACCACACGATTCCCACCACGAGCAAAGAGGAGTCCCTCCCCCGCCTGTGAGTCCTGGTCTCGCCTAGGAGCCCCACCCCAGATCCCCCGCCAGGAGTCCGGCACCCGCTCAGGAGTCTTCCCGCCAGATTGGGAGTCCTTCCCGCCTGAGTCCTACCCGCCAAGCAGCCCTTCCCCGTGACAGACTCCTTGGTCGTAGGAACTTTGGCTGCACTTGGACAGGGATGCCACGCCCAAGGCCTCTCCCCGCCCCACAACAGCCGACATTCGCCTAATCGATCTCGCTTGCCCCATGCCACGCCCAAAGCCCTAGTCGTGAGTGCCGTGACAAAATGCGCATCGCGGCCCTTTCCTGATTCGTCATTTCTTCCACTCATAAAGCGTGTTGCTTCACGCCAGGCCTCCCGACATGTTTTCCCAACTTATCCCTCGCCGCTTTCCCAAAGTGCTTACGGGGCCAAGGCAACGCCTCATGCCGCAGACTTCAGACTCTCAGTTATCTAAATGAGGGGCTAACAAACCCTCCCCACTGGGGAGGTATCTAACGCCCCGCTGACTTCAACTCGCGCATACTCAAGGATCCGGTCTTCAACCGCCAATGTAGCACTTTTCCTGGGCCGTTTCACCGACGGCGTCCCTTCCAATGAATCAAGTACTTAGCCCACTGAGTTCCCAGCTCCCCATCTTCCTATCCTGAGGATGCTTGTAAATCTCTTTGCTGGAACTCGACTCTAACCATAGGCTGTTCCGCTGGCCAGACTGTCTGACTACGATCATCAGATAAGGCTTCAGGAAGCTAGTACGGAATGCCCGTGAGTAGCTTCAACCCCTCCGGTAGCTTCCGCCTGTAGGCCACGCTCCCTATACGCTCACAACTCAAAGGGTCCATCGTATTTAATCAAACCTCTCTCGAAATCGCTTATCTCGATCTTTTCGTGACTGGCGAGTTAACTCAATGTAACCATCTCCCTCGCTTCAAATTCCCGAGGTCTCCCGCTCCTCCGCATACTTTTCATGCGCCTACTTGCCTCTCTCTAGGCCGCTCTCGCTTCATCAAGCAAATCTTCGCCGAGAGATTTTCAGAACTTGTAATGCGCAATTGGTCACACTACGCCCAGTTACTATGGACCAAGACGCCCAAGGGCGTACGCGGTCGAACCCGATTGCTACCCTGCGGTTCATACCAGGCTGAACTCGCCGCAGATTGTAGACAACCGAGCTGGCCTAGAAGTTCCAACCAATTTTTTTGAGAGGTTGTCACGAAGTGGCGCAAATACTTCCAAAGACTGATTCACTCTTCTATCCGACCATCGCCCAGGGTGATTCGCGGTCGAGAACTCCGTGATTCTCGTATCTCACATCTTCTGAACAGCTCAACCCAAACCTGCTCAGAAACCCGCGTGATTCCTGCATCGCCATTATGTCTTCAGCATCCCAAAATGTTTTCCACAACACGCTTAAGACAGCGATGCGCCATCGCTTCTTCTGCACTGACACTCACTGGTCGGGATGACAAATACTTGAAAAACCCGTCACCAATTACCTCAAAATTGATCCTTAAGCCCTACTTTAAACCCACTGGATGAAGTCCATCGATAGACACCGCCATGGCTTCTCCTGAACGGGATGGGCCGGGAATAATCCCGCTTCCTTCTTCCGCCCTACCTGGTTGAACTGACAAACATGGCATGTCTGGCCATATGTCAGACGTCTTTCCTTCATCTTTGTGCCAATGAAAGACCGGTACAAGAATGCCAAAGTCTCTTCTCTCCCGCGACCAGCCCATCTCGTGTCATGTGTCCCTTCAAAGAAATTTTGTCTCAAATTGCAAGGGCACATATAAACTTTCCTCCTCCTCAAGTACGAAGAACTCATTTCTCCTCGAGCCGCACGCTCAGCCATCTCTCACTCCGCTTCTACTACTGACATTGAGTCTCAGGCAACCTTCAAGTCTAACTCGTCGGCGAAATCAGTCACAACCGAGCCTCAACGATCCCACATAACTCGCCACTTCCTTCCCACTAAAGCATCCGCCACTGGGTCAGTGTCGACCCATTAAAACTACACAAAACTCCAAAGTCACCAAGAACTTCACATCGAGCTTGAGCCAAGCAGTTTTCCAGTCGCAGGAAGGTGTTGGCAACACTGTCATCACTACTACGAAACCGAGTCTCGATCAAGCCTAAGTCTCAAGGTACCTGATGACCAGCCATCTCTCTTTCTCACGTGGCGCCTGCATTTTCCTCCGCCAGATCTGTCTTCCGACTCTCAAAGTACTGGATGCCCCTCTGCATTTAAAGATTTCACGTCCGACGATCCGTGCACTTCAAATCCAGAATCTACTGTCGGCGCCCCACACCGCTCCGAGGTGATCGTGATCTTTGAGCTTCCGAAGGCGCCTTGGCACTCCGCATCCCATTCCCACTTCCTCTCTTTTCAAAAGGTCCGAGAGCACCGGGCTATCTCGAATAAATTTCAAAGATAATCTTCCGTAGGCTTGTTAAGCCGAGGAACGACGCAGCTCGCTACCTTGGTCGGGTCACTAATCTCGAATTGTCGCCACCTTCGCACTCATCCATCCTTATCTCGACTTTGAAATCAGGGTGACCCGTAAACTTGATCTCGGTCTGAGCAAACTCATTACTCTTTCGACATACAACCGGTTCTCGCCTCGCCCGTCAAGCACCATCTCGAGGAAGTGCATCACGTGATCTTGTAGAGCCGGGTCAGAGATCACTATGTCGCCCAAGTATACCACCAATAATGAATCCTGGTGAAGTCAATAGACATCATTCATGAGGTTACAAATGTAGCTGAGCATTAGTCAAACCAAAGGCATAACTAAAAATTCAAAACTTCCATACCGAGTTACACATTGAAGTCTTTGCCTCATCTCCTTCACCACGCGCACCTGCCAACATCCCGATCGCAAGCCCAGCTTGCGAAGCACTGCCCACTAACTGATCACCCAAGCAGCCCAAAGGTATCTGATAATTTGTTCTCGACGTGACTTTATCTGGGCGGCTCTGGTGAATCCACACATCCGGCTGCCCCATCTTGCTTCTTCCGAAACAGCACCGTGCTCCATACGCTGAGGGTCAGACTTCAGACTCATCCAAAGAATTCACAATCAAGCTCGCAACTCTTCAACTCCGTGGACTCATCCGATAAGGAGTCGAGTAAAGGTCTTACCCCGACACGAGCTTCCATCTCGATGATCCATTCCGCCTTCCTGCATGTACTTTAGGCAACTCCGGGAGGCATAACATCAAAGAATCTCCCGCATGGGGCTATGGCATCCGCACTCCGACTTGCTTGTCCGCTTGATCTCGATCATTGCCGACATATGTGTGCCTCGCCTTCCTAAGGCCTTTCTAGTCAGTAGGCGTATGGTCTTCTCCCGAAGGTCTCTAGCGGCTTGTCGATGCCGGGCTACAGCACGGCCGCTTCTCATCCATGATCAATAGTCCATTCAAGGCGGCAACAAGGGCTACCTTGGTTCTTCGGGAAGAAATCGTTGCCTAATATGAAACTAAAATCATCCAAAAAGGAACACTATGAAGCTCCATCGTGACCTTCCAATCCCCCCATCCGACCGCCATGTTCTTTCCGCTACCACGCGCCTCAGGCTTGGCTATTTAATGCCTTTGGTCATTATCTTTAGCTAGCTTCCAAACCGTCCGTCGCTTCCCTTGTTGATACCGAAATCAGGTCGCCCCAATCGCCTACCACTGCTTTCAATTTTCCGCCTCCACAAGAACAACTCAACATATATCAATCCTTCGTGAGTCGCCTCTCACCAGACTGACCCAACAACTCGAAGAGGGTTGGCTCGTAGGGGCCTCGCTTCCGCTTATCTTCCCCTTCTTCACCCGAGTGCATTGAGCTCCTTCTTTGGGCAATCCCGTCGATGTGGCCCATCGCATAAAGCATCCCGACGGCCCGGTAGCTCAGGAGGAAGTCGCCCCTCTCCCCTTAATTTTGTAGCCTGATCTCGCGCGGCTTCTTCCAACCCTCTCTCTTGCTCCACTCTCGAGGGCTTCCATCCGACTCCTGTCACTTGTTGTGGCCTTTCCCTTGCGGGAGTAGAGGAAGGAGGCCGCCTGTATTCTGACAGCAATTACGCCGCCATGGCCGAGGGCAAGTCTCGACACTCGCTCTCACCCGCCACCATCCTAATCCGACACAGAAGTTGAACAATTTTCGTCTACTTTGACATGTCCTTGATGTCAAGGGATCAACGAGTTAAACCTTCACAGCAATCTCCGATCGAGCCCGTCATCGCTCAGAGATTCTCGCCATCCACGCCGTGCTCGCTGGCAAGAACTGATCTTTCGCCTTTTCAAGATCTCCTACCGACATCTGGTCGGCCAAAGAAAGCGCCGCTGCCGCTTTGGCTCGTCCGGCCACTAAAGCTTTGCATCACCCGTCAATACATAGTGGTTATCGCACTGCTCACCCACCGTATTCGAAAGGCGATGAATATCGCCCATCCTGCAGGAAGTTCTCCAAGTCTTTGCACGCGCACCACCAAAGCTCTTCGCTCAGTACGCACTTCGCAGAGGCGGATCTCGCAGCCAGAGCGGCGTGCTCCTCGCACCACCGCCGCTTCAGCACACGATCTCCCCTCTAGAGATCCGATCCGCCTCCGAACTCCTCCCTTGGCCATGGCCTCAGATTCCACGTAACAACCCATCCGCCTCTACGGCCTCGTCTCGGTCCCATCAATTCACGCCGTGAGTCAGAAAGCCGCAGGACGGCATCGATCCGAGTCGAAAGGGTGGAGTTCGCCTGGCTGCCAGGCCTATCTCCGTCGCCAAAGCCTCGATGCCACCAGCCTACTCGGCCTCTATCCTGCTATTTGCTCACGCAAACGCGATCAACCGCCATCCTCGCTACCGTCATCCTCGCTCCGATGACTCAACCGTCACACGCCTCTTTTGCTCGTGTGCGGCGCCTCAGGTCCGCTAGGCCAGCCTCCTCGATGCCCCACTCATTCTCTCGAACACAAGTGCCATTTGGCACTCTCCCAATCCTGTATTTTTGATAGCTACTAAAATACAAGACAATTTTCGCATAGTTCCCACACCCTGGGCTCAATGCTTTCTTGATCCAACCTTAATATATGAATTAATCCAAGCGAGCACGCAGTCTTTATATAGATGCTCAAGGCAACTTAGTACACAATGACTAAGAGTCCTACTTCAACTCTAGTCTTCAAATCCAAAGAAGCCGCACAATCCTTCCCGCATTGGGGGAGTCTCCGACCGAATGAAACCCCGTGCACCCACACGATTCCCACCACGAGTAGGAGTCCTCCCCGCCTAGGAGTCTGTCCCGCCTAGGAGTCTTCCCGCCTGAGAGACCTTCCCGCCTAGGAGTCCAGCCCGCTTAGGAGTCTTTCCCGTCTAGGATTAGGAGTCCTTCCCGCCTGGGAGTCCTACTCCCGCCTGTGGAGTCCTTCCCGCACAAAGACCTGGATTTGAGGGAACCTTGTCGCACTCGGATTAGATGCTTGCCGCCTATGGTTTCGCCATAACAGCTGGACATTCACCCACTCCATTCCTGCTTGCCTCGCGCCACGCCCCAGCCCTCTAAGCCGTGGAGTGCCGCGACATGCCCACTAAGGCCCCGACCGGATTTCGTCATTTTCCACTCATGTGCGTGCTCGCTCACGCTTTGTGCCTCCGCATTACGTTTTTCCCAACTTTGCCTTGCTCGCTTTCCTTAGGCGGGCCATACAATGGCAAATACTTCCTCTACGCCGCACGGACTCGTGTTATCTAATGAGGGGCTAATGTGATCCAAGTTATTTTTTCGATTAAGATATATATATATATATATATAAATTTAGAAGGCGGCACACCCTTCGTGAGTAAAGATTGTGTATAATATTGGTGATTCATGGAAATGGCATAATCCCACTCGTAAATGCAGTAATTAAACAAATGATGATCCTCAAATTTAAACTGTGTGGAAAACAAATTTGAATTTTAAACGACTCTTCTTTATATAATTTCTAAGTAGCCTTTCTATTTGTCTGAACAACTAGAAGCTTTGACTTGTTCAAAAATGGAAGGATAGCTGCAATGACTCCAAGATGATAATAAATGGAAGATCAAAAATTTGGAGTGCAGTATAATGAAGGCCGTTGTACGTGGTATTTGTATACATTGGCAAACCTTGAAATATTTGATTAAAATACATCAAATAATACAAAATGTACAAATCAAACATTTCTTTTTTTTCTAGAAAATAATCATTATAGACAAAAATACTTTTTGTCTTTTTAGCTATTTACATGTATCTTATTAAAAAAAAATTATTTTTACAAGAAAACAATAACTGTATTTTTGTCAAAATGTGATCAAAAATTATCAAGGATCAATTTTCGAAATTCATGTTTCAAAGGGTCTTTTGATTGAATAGATTGGAAGATAGTTTTGTCAATATGAGTCTTTTTTAGTTTAACAATGTGGAGGGCTACATTTACAAAATTGGGGAAGTAATGCATCCATCATTGATCGGGTTGGTAAGTGTTCTTTTCTACTAAATTGAAGCATTAAGAAATATGTTGAGGGAGTTTAATGACTTATCCATATGTTTTTTAGGGGGAAGGACTAGGAAAGAAAATAAAAAAGAAAATAGAAAGGAATAGGGAAGGAAAGAAATTCTGAGGAAATGAAAAAGGTTTAAACTTAATAAATAAATTTTATATGTTTATTTGTTTCTTTTTATCATATAAGGACAAAGAAATTTTAAAATATGTAAAATTTTAGGTATTTTAATTATATTTCATTTATATTTTTCTACTTGAAACAACATGAGAAAAAGCATTTTTCTTATTATTTTTTCTTTCTTTTCCTACACTTCTCATGTTCCAAATGTAACCTTCGCAATATTACTCGATGCTTGTAATCTCGTTTCTGTAAAGATTTTAGCTCCCAAATTGAGATATATGTTGTTTTTTTAATATGCAATCCCATACCTGCTAGATGTGATTTGCTCCTCCTTCTCTCCTATAAAAGGGGATCCCCTTTATAATTCACATCTCCTCATCCACTTAAGGCTATTCCAGAGTATTACCCAATTGTTTTGGGTATTTACTTTTTGCCTCAATTTCTTAGGAAATTGATTTGTGGTCTTAAGTTTGTATTTTCTTTGTCATCTGTGGGAGTTGTTCGCTGACGCCCGAGGACGTAGGCTATTGACGAACCTTGTAAATTTCTGGTGTTCTTTATTTGGTATTATTTTCTGCTATAACTATTTTAGTTGTCATTATCAGGTACGTAGGATTTGCTGTGCATTTCAGTTGAAAGTTACTATTCAAGATCGGAGTACTATTCACATGAATAGTACATTTGTTAATTTGGGGAAAACTAACCTGGATTTCCCAACAACAGGTCGGAGCCAAGGGTTCCACTGAGTATGTTCTCAGGTTGCGTTGTTATATGATCTTCCACACGTGGTGCTGTCTTGGGCTTTGGCATTTTTCTATAGTTTCTGAGTATGTTGTGGTTGCAAACTTTGTCTCGATCTTTCCACATCATAAAAGATTCTATTGAGATATTGATGATTCCGCAAGGATGGGCCTATTTGTCAGAAATGTCGTAATCAATCCAATGCACCATCAACCTCTACACCGAAAGGATTCTCATCAAGATCAATGGTGGATTTCAATACCAAATTTGATGATAAATTTGATGGCACCAATAACTTTGCATGTGGCGCAGAGTGTGGATGTTCTTCCCAACAGAGCTTGATGTTGCACTAGAAGAAAGCATACCGTAAGATGTCATGATAAAGATCGGGATGCTAATCAATTGTTTAAGATGTGGTACGATTCGATCAGGTCTTCCGTGAGCTGAAATATCCGCTTATGAGAGAGTGACGCCTGCAAGCAAGTTGTGGAAGGAGATGGGAAGACAAGTTCATGAAGAAGAGCACAGAGAACAAGCTCTATACGAACTAAGCTACCGCTTCCAAGATAAACTGTGTACCACTTCATGAATGATCATATCACCAAATTTGATTCTTAGTAACTGATTTATTGAATTTGATGAGAAAGTAAGTGGGATGTTGATAAGGGTTTGATATTGTTAGCTTCCTTCCTCGATGAATATGAACATCTTATTGAAAGGTATGATAAGACTTTATCGCTGATTTATTTTGCTAAATCGCCTACCTATCCCCCCAAATTTATTTCAAGGAGGTTTCGAATGAATCGATCACTCTTTGTCAGATTTATCCAATATGGAAGTTTATGATCCATACTTGTCCAAAAATGATCGTTGGAAACATTGGTTTGTCTCCCCTTCAAAAGATGACCGCTATAAGAATGCTTGCCTATGGAGTCAAGCAGCCAGTATGTCATTTATGATTATGTGAGGATCGCTAAAGCACTACCATAGAAAGTCCGCAAAGATTTGTCGCCATAGTAGCAATTTATTCTGGCGAGACCCCAGTCAAGGTTAGTGCCGCCAGTCGATGAATAAGAAAACTACATTTTCTTTGCCACGACGTATCCGAGGCGCTTTAAAATATTCAGCCTGAATCCTGAGGCATGACACTCATCTATCAACATTATTTATGTTCTTTCCATTTGCTCGAAGTTGTACCTTCTGTTCAATAGCCACCTTCTCTTGTTCAACACCAATCCTCTTGTTCGACAACCACCATTTTTTCCATGTAAGGACTTTCTTCTCCTCGCCATCTTCTTTTCTCCCTCCTTTTCTTTTTTCTCCTCCTTCATTTCTTCAAACAATTTGTAAATAGGTTGAACCCAGTTATTATATTTAGAGGTTTCTCTTGACTTGCTTACTCGCTCTTTCGGCCCTTCTTCCTTGGTGGCCTCTCAAGCCCCAACATCAGTCTTCCATGTTTAGATTAAATTGTTGAAGGATTAATTTTACTGAGAATTCAAATACTTTTTAATTTCTTGGACTGAAATCCTCCATCCATTTTGAACATACAAGCAACTCATTCCAACAATGTTCAAATGGAAGAGGATTTATGAAGTTCCTTATACACTTTCTTCGCATCACGGACTGAAGGTATATCTGATAGCATGCTGCCTATCATAAAGAAATTGTCTGATAATATTATGTATCATAATAATATTTTCACACTTAGTAATTAAATACACTTATGCCTTGTCTTTTCTCGGTGGGTTCACTTTGATTCAACCTTTTCAATTTGGTCAGCAATAAAATTTGTGTGTGGCTAGTTGGATGTAGACAGCGGTTATCAGAAAAACAGTTTGAATTACAATGACTGGAACATGTTGTTGAAAGTACTCCCCGAGCCCTTTGCGATACGCACCAGTTGAAACTGATCATCTGTTGAAAAGTTGCACTTGAAACTTTTTGGTGGTTGATTCTATTTGAGGTGATATTAGGTGAGAAGGCCGACTTATTGTTCTCTTGATTGAGGTGTTAAACTCACCCTACGTTTGTTCCCTCATTCAATAGATTCGTAAAAGTATGTATCCATGTTCATCATCAAAAAACTACATTATGATGAAAGACATAAAAAGGTTAACTATAAAAAAATGACATCTATATATACATAGAAACTAGTGACACAAATCCAGCTGAGGGCAAAGTAATAATCCACGAATCAAGTTACAATGTGGGCTTAAAGGTGGAACAACATGGAGTTTTTCTATATAAGAATATTCTTATAAAAATTATATTGAAAATAAAAGCAACGGGATATAGTGAAAACCAACATCAATAATAATTGACCAACAAAGCAAAAACAAGTTCAGAAAGAGAAACTTGATAAAAGTTTCAACAATGTAACACTAACCAGCAGATGTAAGCGAGATTGGAGCAGGCAAACCAACAGCAAATAACACAAACCCACATATCTTTGAAGGAAGGATGAGAGAATAATCATTTTAGTGATGCGAGTATAGTACCTCCTTCGTATACGGAGAAAATCTTATGAAGGATTCCTTTTCATACATCCTAAATTGTCATTGCCATTGGCATCTTGTTTTTGCAGTTGCTTCCAACTCTGTACTTCATAAGGCATTGCAACATCTACTGTGGACCATGATGAGATTTGATTACAATGGAAACATAAAGATATACAATCTCTTTCTATGGTTTGTCATGACAAATTTTCAGTTTGCCATACTTGTCTTTAAACCGAAGTTAGTTTAAGATAATTCACTTTCCTTTCTTTTAGATCTCGGAATAATGAACAATAAGAAAGAAGCTTTAAGAATAAGGAAAAATATAGTGAAACAATGTGCGTTACATAATATAAAGGTTAAGGGTTCAAATTTTGTGGCTTGTTTCATTTGAGACTCCATTAGATGCAATGCTGAAAGATAAAGCATTGGTGGCCATCACATTAAACAAGTGTTTATTCATGAGTTGAAGTGCATCACATTATCATCTTCCTTTTCAATTAAGCGCTTTCTGTATCAAGCGTAACCACATTCTACTTGAAGCTTATCTTTTATATGCGAAGGTGATGATTGATAGCATTGTGACACTAACGAAGATTAATGGATGAAGTAAGTTGAATACAAAATTTTTGGGATCAAATTTTTTGCTATGCTTCTAATAGTTAATTGAATGTCTTTAATGGCTTCTTAAAGAATGATATAAGAACCACATTTATCTGACAAAATAATTAGTATATCTGAGGCCCTGAGATAACGATGAAGTAGATTGGTTTGGAAATGCAACAATCATGCCCTATCTCTTAACATAAACTTTCAAAGAACTCTATGATTTATGTCTTTGAGATCTTTAATAGGCTTGATTATCTTACATCATAGTCATTACATTCTTTTTGATAAGTTTTTATTGATGATAAGCTTAAGATTCTTAAATGACATCTAAGCGTTTAAATTTCTAAAGAGAGGAAAATCTTTTAAAACTCTTGAATTTGTTTCAATGAGTTTGCTCTTAAAGCACTTGGAGCTCCCGATTGGATCACATCGAACAAGTAGAAGCGGGGTGGAAAGCGGTGACTCGATGAGCCATGGCTGGAAAAATGGTATGTTATATTTTGAAACAAGTCGATCTGACAAAAATTTTGAAATCAAATAACTTTCTCAAAAGGCCAAGTCCCAAATACTTTCTAACCAGTATCTTGGTTTTGAGATTTTGAGAATGGAACTCATTCTCGGGACCACGAGGAGGCTTGCATTGAGCCCACGTAAAAGGAAGCCAAAATATTTAAAAATATTCATGGTGATGTGTTCGAGATTTGTTTGTCTATGCCCTTCCTATGTAGTTCTGATAAATATTTTGGCCAAAAGCATTCTGATGCAATTAAGATATCACGAGGAATCACGGATGGGTAGAAATGACTGCCATTCAATATCATAATAAGCATGCATCCTCTTGAACATCGAAGCCTTTGAAATTACAGAAGTCTCAAAAAGATTAAAATTTGGATCCATGTCCGAGGATCACAACAACAATCTAAAAAATACAATATGGCCCTCTTCTTGGGCAATATCAAATTCAGAAAATATTTAACATGTGGGAGCTTTTAATCCATTTCTCTACTTCATGGGTTCAGTTAAACTGCAACTCAAATTTAGGTAATTTGTGCTTTAGCGATAAGCATACCCAAAGAAAAGATGGTGTGATTATACCAATAGCATTACTTTGGATATATTTCCTCTTAAAAACAAGGCATCATTCATTCACCTTAAAAGCTGTGGATGTAGTTGTCATCAAAGATATAAAACAAAGATTTAGAACCCAGAAGTTTCACGGAAGCTTATAAACGGTAGGAAAAGATGGATATGTCGAACGATAAGCGTCGAGGAAAGACATCATGAAGAAAAGAACTGGTTAGTGATTGGTAAGCTTTTATCATTAGTCCACAAAATTAATCCTCTATATGTAGATACTATCGGAAAAGCTCTAACCAAGTACCAATGACATCTATTCTTGGATCATAAAAATGACAATTGAACAAACTGATAACATTCCAGAGTAACTGCTTGCTCGAGATGAAAATAAAATAGAACATGAGAAAATTTCTAAGAAATTTCTCCGTTAAAATCCTAAAATAGAAAAATTCAATAGCGTGTAACCTTTGATTAGATTAAATGAGGCATCAAACTCATGAAGAAAAATGGTTATTTAGGTTCTTTTTAAAAAAAAGTTCATTTATTGCCTCACAGAACAGCAGGAGAATAAAAAAAAAAAAAATCCTAACAATCTGCCTCTAAAAACTCAATAAAATTGACATTGGAAACAAGCATCCAAAACTTTTTCACGGCGAACAAAATCAAACTCGATCAATCTCATGGCCCAGACAGGAATCAGTATAAATCAAACATCCTAAATCTCAGAAAGCGTTTTCGGAAAAAAATAACAATAATTTTCAGGGTTTGGTGAAGAAACCTCTGTATAAAATTTTCCGGGAGAATTTTAAAACACCTCAAATAGCGAAGCTGGCGCGATCAGGTCGGCGAGTCAACTCATAGAATAGGAGAGAGAAAAGACCCCGGAATGTTTTTGTGGCTGCGAGTGTCGTCCGTGGATTGGGAAGGCGTTGACGAGGGGATTTGGAGATGCTCAGATCTTGAGGCGAGGAAAAGCTTCGCCACATTTGTTGAGGGAGAAGGTGAGGAGGCAAAATCATGAGCGGCGTAGCGAGCGGATTGGAGCCCTAGTTTTTTACTTGGCTCAACAAAATAGCTAAAAATAGCTATTTGTTGAGCCCATTCGAGATGCTCTGAGTCCCAATTTTCGATTTTGATTATGTTGTAGTTGTTTTTTTTTTGTTTTTGGGGGGTTTTGATTTTTTTTCTTCTGTGTGTTTTAGGAGGGTCGTAGTAACGGGAAGAGAAAATGGAGGCTGTGGAGGAACTCTTCGGGGAGTTCGAGGTTGAGAGGAAAGAACGTGGCAGAAGCGGAGGCGTCCGATTCTTTAGTGGCGGCTGGTGATGGGTTCTCCGCCGCTGTGGTTGCCGTTGTTCGAGCTCACCCCAAGGATTTCATGGTGATTCACCAACAATGGGCTGCGGTCGCGTGGGAGAGGGACGGCTTTGGGAGGCGCCACAGTAAATGGGTTTCTTTTTTCTCTGCTCTATTACTCCTATTTTAGCACAATTTTCACGAGAAAAAAACTTGAGTTGTTTGGCTGCAAATTCCAGATAAAATGCGTTAAGTGATTGCAAATTCTTCCAAAAAAAAAAAACCAGAAACAGGGTCTGAGAAGACGTTCCAGTACGAAGAATTTGAATCCCCATTTCTTAGAGAGTATTTGTTTGCAAAATCCGGAGAAAATGCTTTTGGTAGTTGAAATTATTCTTCACTTTTTCTTTAAAAAAATCGAAGCGATTTTGAAGAAGGACCCGATGCGAAATGGAAAGAACAGATCATTCTTAATAAAATATATTAATTCATCGGTTTGAATTCAAGTAAAATTTGATGGTTATGATCACTTTGGGCTGCTAGAGTGCTTGAATAATTTTGTTGGGTAGAAGAATTTTATGGGGATGAAGTTATTTGATTTAATTTGGAGTCAATGGAAAGAGTGCGGGCAAGAAGGTACTGGGAGCTGAGGCTCACGGAGGTGGGAGAAAAACCGGGCGGTATAGTAGGAGTGGCCGGTCAGCATGAGCGGGTGACTCTTCTGTGCGCATACGAGGAGGGCTCGTCAGGAGGTTCAAGCCAGGGTCATGGCTCGGTCTGATGTAACATCACCTCTCGGAGTGAGATGCCACCATACCATCTTCAAGGCACCGCCTGATCCATGACGAATGGAGGTATTATAATGGCTGGCTAATTCAATTTTTAATTTTCAAGTTTTTGTTTTTGTTTTTGTTTTTTTGTTCTGAGTGGGAATTTCTGGGAAGGATGGTGTGATGGGGAGGGGGAGCCCAGTGGAGCAAGTAAGAACCAAATTACAAATGGGGCAAGATGGAGTGGAGCTATCAGGAGATTGTTTTTAAAAGACCATTACCTTAAGCTAGATAATTACATTTACACCCAAAACTTATAGAAGGTTATTTATATTCATATTAATTTTTGATAATATATAAACATATTTTAATCAACTGTACAATTTATTATTTTCTCTTTTTTTTTTGTGGGCGTTGTAGGTGGGTTAGATTTTAAGAGAATAAGGGAAGTTTGATTTACCGACCAAAGTATTCTTCTATTCCTTTTCATATTAGGTAACCTTGATAATCTACAAAAACCTGCTTTGAGATATGTTATATTATTACAATTGGTTTTGATAAGCAATAGGTGAACTTTGGTATGTGGAGCCCAATTTACGCAATTGGATTTTAAGCTTGCTGCATGTGAGGTGGGAATAATCAACCTTGTTTAGAAAAGGGGAGATTTCTCTTAAGTGGTTGCATCTATGCACCAACTGACGTTTATGAAGATGTACAAATTCTACACAACCAAAGACACTTCAGGGTGAAGTAAGTTTAGTTGGCTGTTATGATGCTTCAATGAGCTTTTGGGATGGGTGTGGAAATCAATAGTGTTGGAAGAATTTTCGGTTGATAAATATCTTTGCAAAGGTAAGTGCGTGTCCCCCCGATAAGGATAAAGGCACATGGCTATCAATGAAGCGGACGCCTCTCAACAAGTGGCGATTTTTCTCTCGCCACCCGTTACACATTGAGTGTATCAGACAGTAGTTTGATGAATGATTTCATGGGCTTCCAAATACCACTTGAATTCAAAACTCAAATATTCACCTCCATTACATCCACTGTAGAACTTGGGCTTTAATGTTATCGCGTTATAATCCCATTTTGCATGAAGAAGATTTTGGAAATAACAAGTTTGCCCTTTTGGACTTCATCAAACATACACGAGTCATCCACGGTACAATCATCGATAAAGTAACAAACCATTAGATCATCCAGTATGGAGAGTACAGTTGAATCAACATCAGAATGTATGATCTTAAAGAAAGAAGTGGACTTTTATTTCAAAGTTAATGGAAGCGAAACATGATGGCTTTTGCAAGTTCACAACATCACATTGAAACTAGAGACATCAAAGTTTGCAAATAAACTAGGAAATAATTTCTTCATGTAACCAAAGAAAACATTTATACGTGGTGCACATAACCATATCTCAGATTTTCCTTCTTTTTTTCCCCATTTGATCTTTAAAGTGGAAAAGACTCATGCCTTTTTAGACACCAAGTCAAGTAATATAGCTTCCTAAGCTAACATACAACTTGATACGTTGCATGTGGGATGTCCTTCATGATATTGGAAGGTACAAAAATGTGACTACGAATAAGGCAATGGTTATTTAAGCCCGACAAAGATTATAGTTGAAGAGAACAACTGAAGCATAATCTAAATTCGAGGTGTTAGTGAGGCAAGATCCTTCCCCGATAATCGGAATTGAGGTACCATTGGCGGTGGAAGCGAATGTTGTGAGGAGATTTAAAGAGGTGAAACTTGTCTAGAATCAAATGTCACTTTATGATCTGCTCAGCACGAGAATCAATTATCCATACCTTCAGCTTAGAAACAAGTGTACAACTATTTAAAACCTTTACCAACGACACTTCTTACATAAACCAGGGACTTTCTTTTATAATACTGTCTTTGTTTCAACAGTGCGGTAGAGGCCTTCTTGGAATTCTTCTTCCAGATCTGAAGCTATGATCCCCACCATTAGGATATCCATAAAGTTTCATAGCATCTAAACTTTTTGTTTCACACCAGTTTCCAGAATCATAGTGAGTGCATTTGTATGATGATTTGTGTCTCCACCATTATGATCTTAGGATGGTGGGCCTTTTGATATTGTTGTGTTGTTGAGGAGACCGGTTTTTATTAGGCAGGTTAGAGTCACCATGGCTAAAGCTTGAATTTTCGGTTGGCCGGGTACATCACCCAGCGTGAGAGCATGTGCTTTCGCGTGAACTAGGGGCATAACCTCTTCTAATTCGGATAGGATCCTTCCTGCAGTTTTCCACGCACTTGCTCAAAATCACCCTCTAAATCGAAAGAGAAGATATATGCACCCTTTATCGTTTAGGCAATTTTTGATAGGATGCAATATTTGTCTCATCCACCGCATTACCTTATCACGATTATCTAACTCCTTTGAAGATTTTAGTTAGTTCTCCATAATATATAGAGTGGTTTGCCATTTGTTTTCTGAGAAAAGCCCTCTTGTTCGAGTACAGCTTATGCATTCTATCTGCTCCATCATAAAGGCTTTGGCTGAGCTTTCAAATATCTGCGTGCGGTGGAATGGCGAATGTCGCTAAATCTCAGGGACATAGACATCAAACAACGATCTTTTCTTCAGTTATCCCCGAATACCACTTTTCATAGCCTTAAATCTTTCTCCTTATGGTGTGTGACGGTGTACTTTGAATGAAAGAGAGAGTTTCTCCTTCTCAGCAATTTGAATCTCTAACATTTGAGACCACAGATCATAGTTGGTTTCATTCAATACAATTCTGAATTGAATGATGAACCTTCATGTTGAATAATGATGGGATAGATTTGGTGACAGACGTTTTAGAATCTGACTTGCTCATGGTTTAAGGATTCAAAGAAGAATGATTTAGGGTTTCGTGGCTTTGATACGACATTAAGATAGAGAAAAATTATTTTAATGTAATAAATGTATCTTCATGTATAACTATAAAGATATTAGAGATCCTCTGATCAAGCTATTCCTATAATTGATTATTTTCCTAACAGGAGAAATATCTTTAAACTAGAAGAATATAATAAATATGGGAAAGAATTACAATAGATAATCTTTTACTATTAATCAAATATCTGTAGCTCAACAAGAAATGATCTTTGGTTCTTATACCACATCAGTTATGCTCTGCAAGGATCTTTACCCACTTGAGCAATTGGATAGAATGAATTGGATTAAGTCCAAAAATTATCTGTTCTGATTGGAATTAAACAAATGGGCAACTCCTTGTTGTCTTGATTATATACTAAAAAAAAAATCACTGAATTGGAAAAAGTCATGGGAGGAGGCTGGTTGTGTTTAGGGCCATACACTAGTTTTGGTTTTGGATTATGGATTTTATATACTTTGTTTGACCATTAATGTGGCCACAAAATAGAATATGAACTTGTTTTCCATGTTTGGATTGGTGTGAATGAATCAGTGTAGTTACGCTTGAGGATTAATCATCTGACTCCTTAATTTCCACAAATCTTAATTATTATATAGGGCTTGAGCGGGCTTTTTTTTCATTTTTCCATGATATGTTATTTTCGAGTCTTTGCTACCAATGAACTAATCGCTGAGATATAGATATTGTCTTTAGACACCCAAAATACTTCTATG
Source organism: Tetrastigma voinierianum (assembly GCA_016808115.1). Lineage (NCBI taxonomy): Eukaryota > Viridiplantae > Streptophyta > Magnoliopsida > Vitales > Vitaceae > Tetrastigma > Tetrastigma voinierianum. Next base: position 242,031 of record JAEQBH010002727.1, read on the forward strand.
ATTTTTACAATGTATATAAAAAGTTAGGCTGGTTTAGAACTCGAAGTAGAGGTGGAAATTTTGGCTCGACCCGTTGAGTGCTTTGGCCCACCGAGAGGAATTAAGGGCTGGGCCCAGCTGTAATTTATTGACCAGAAAAACCGCGGAGGGCCAAGTGGGTGGCTGTAGTGATTAGTACGATTTTTCCTTTATCAGGCAATTTGGCCCGATCCGCTTGGATTTGTAGGTGGCGGGGCTGCTATCTATTTTAGGCACGAAAAACAGGGCCAATTTTGGCCAAGCTCGATTCCAGTTCGACCCAGTGTTGGCTAAACCAGCTCATTATACACCGTTGCCACTATATCGGAAAGTAGTAAAAAAGAAAATATAGAGAAAAAGTGGAAGGAAATAAAATTTATAGAAAAAACAAAAATAGGTTTAAACTTGTAAATTTAATTATATATATTTATATTCAAAGCTTATTTTATTTGTTTATCTCTAATATATAAAGAATAAATTTAAAAATATATCAAATTATGATTATAATTGATTTTCTTTTATATTTTTCACATTGAAATTAAACATGAGAAAATTATTTTTCTTAGTTTTTTCTTTCCTTAGTATTTTTCGGGTTAAGCGGGCAGAAAGAATTTTAATGCATACATAGTATTATAAACTTTTACATTTTGAAATAGAATATCATAGTAATCCCCATCCAAATACTAACATTCTATTTGTATTCTACATATTCGACAAATTGTAAGATCAAATATATAAAGATTAATAGTTTAAAGGGGACAAATTCAAAACTTATTTTCAAAACTAACATTTTTTAAAATCTAAAGGAATTGTACAAAAGAAGAATGGCATTCGGAAAAAAATCCTTAGATATAAATTATAGTGGGGTATGTCAAGTGAGCTAATCGTCTGGAGTGTCAAACATAGAACTGTTAATTCGATAAAGACTCAAAGCTCATACTAGACTCAAACTCGATCAAACTTTTTTTTTCGAGATGTTTGGAACAACAAAGTAGTCGAGTTACTGAGCTAGGCTCAGCAAAGCTTCAGATCAATTTAAAGATTAATAAATAATTATACTCGACTCAATTGAAGTGACTCAGTTGACAATTAATAAAACATGAAGCTCAATTAAACTAACTTGCAAGCATCTAGTGGGTATTTGTAGCGATGCACCAGGCTCGGCTTGACAAACTACTCAAACCCATTTCGAACTCTGAGTCAAATTTAGGTATTCTATGATCAAATTCAGTACTTTGCTGTTACACCCCTAGTTATAATTTGATGGATGAGAGAGAATGCCCATTATCATCATAGGTTGTCTTTTGCACTTTCAAAGGGCATTTTAATTCGAAAAGTGACATTTCTAGATGACTCTTGCAGAGAGATGATTTACAAATAACTTTTGGATTTGCATCTATTTTAAACTAGCTTTCTGTAGACAAGACCGGAAGTTTCACAAATAAGCTCATATTAGAACACAAAGAAAGAATGTGTATGAGATAATTCCGATATCATGCTTGAAAAAAAAAAAAAGCCTTTATGTGATGTGGAACATATGTAACATCAAGTAGAATGTATGTTTTATTAAGGTGATTGTAATTTTATTTATTAAAAAGTTTATAATGCTATATATACATATACTCATATATATATATATATATATATATATATATACCTATATATATATATATATATATATATACAGACTTTATCTTGAGTATTTACAACCATCATGATTTATTAAGGTCAAAGCATATAAATCTACACAATTGTTGGTCAATGGCCTGTCAGCAAATATGAAAAAAGAAAAAACACCATATTTACATGAGAAACGCCACGGGAAAAACTATAAATGAAAGGGAGAAAACTCACTATGAATACCGGAAGAATAAATTACAAATTACAACGGAATAAATAAGCCCTAGTATATATGTTGATATGACAAATACCAAGGAACAATATGTATACTTAGCAAAAGAAGAAAGGCAAGAGTTTCAACATATTGGAAGGCTGCTAGCATTTTGGAAGACTGAGTCGCCATGATGGAGTTAAAATGCTTCATGCCGGTCATGTGGCCGTTAATCATCATCGAACACGCTAACGTGATTTTCCCATCACGATTTGGTGAACCCGATATGGCCATGCGGTGGCCATTATCACTGACAGAGAGGAGAACTTCATGGAGTTCATCGACTAGGCCAGAGGTACTATGTAGACTTGGCCCGTGTAAGGTAAATTCCATATATGCCCCGGCATCTATATTTTTACCTTTTTTGTCGAACTTGTTTTATTGTTTTGGTTTTGGAAGCATTACAAACTTGTTTTGAGTTTGAGGATCTCTTTTCACCTTTGGTGCTCGGGAACTAATCATTACGCTTATTTGAGAACAAGAAAATCATATTTTCCACAGAGCATCCCATATATTTTATTGCTTTTTTGTTGCGCTCTGACTTATTTTAGTGGCAATTACCAAACTTGTTTTGAGTTTGGATCATCTCTTCTCTCTTGCTTTCGGCATTCAAGAACAAATCCCATTCCCATTATATATACTCATCATTGGAGTTTTCGTTTCTGCAGAATGTGAGTAGACGGTGTGTGATCAATGTTTCAAAATGTGAAACCCACCGAAGCATGACTTGTGCAGAGCACAGGTAAAGCGTATTATTATTTTTTTTCTTAAATGGCGAATCGATATTCTTATCGGAATGAGTACAAACCAAGCCCTAGATTTTCTCTAGACCTCGGATAGCGAAGCAGTTATGATTAGAATCATCTCACGAAGTCTAGTAGAACCAGGCAAACTCGTCGAATTAAGGGACGGTCGGATTTTCACGTGTTTCGAGGCGGATGAGCAATCTGTGGGGGTGACACATGGCACGAGGCCATACCACATGGCACCAGGATTTTGGGGAGCTTGCCAGCACGTAAGTGGCCAAGTGTCATACTCCTCGGTATGCAAATTAGTGGGAGAGTAGTTGGTACATGGCTTGCATGGGTGACACTTACTTCCTGTGTGTCAACACACCATGAGGTGAGTCTTGGCATGATGGAGGAAATCAGAGCTGAAGGGGTTCTTTCCGCTAGTTAGATCAGTCCTAGAGAGGAAGGGAGGAAAAGTACAAAAGAGAGAAGAGAAGGAAAAGCAAAAGGGAAACAGAAAAAGGAAGAAAGGAAGAAGGAGGAGGAGAAAGGAGGAGGAGCTGCAAATCCTCAGGCTGTTTGCCTAGTTTGGAGGGACCCAAATTTGATCCACACTACAGGGTGAGGGATCTTTCCTCATCTTTGGTTGTTTTTTTCCTTGTTTGGAATGCCACTGGAAATGGCATTTAGTTGAGTTTCTATGTGAATTGTTTGAATAGACCATTACAGTTGTGATGTTATCCATGCTGAATTTTCTAGGTTTAAGACTGAATTGTGATGTTGTACTTTGATTTTCTAGGTTTGAAGGCTGAATTTGTGATGTTGGCACATACTGTTTTTTTTGGTTTTAGGACTGAAAACTCAGTCTAGTGTATTATTGTTGCATGACTAACATGCAGAATGTTCTGGAGTTTAGACTGAAATCCAATTTGGTGTATTATTGCATGATGGAAAACATGCAGGATTTCCTGGGCTTTCATGCTTGATAACATGTAGAATCTTTTGGGTTTTTAGATCAAAGAAAACTCAGTTTGGGGTGTGTATACGAAAAACATACACAGAATTTTCTAGGCTTTTATACGCATTAACTGCTGCTTCAGAATGTTTGGGTTTTTTAGATCAAAGCAGTTTGGTGTATTAACCTATGCATGACTAACATGCAAGAATGTTCTGAGTTTTTAACAGACTGAAGAAATTTGGTTTGATTGTATTATTATGAAAAACATGCGAATTTCCTGGGCTTTCATGCATGACTAACATGTGAATCTTTTGGGTTTTTAGATCATAGAAAAATCAGTTTGATGCGTATCATTTGCTTGCATGGTTAACATGCAAGCAGAATTTTCTCTGGGTTCTTAGTAGAAAAGAAAATCAGTTGGTGCATATCATTGCATAGTTAACATACAGGATTTTTCTGGGTTTAGCCCTGGTTGTTTTGGTATAACTTTTCCGTCGAACTCCGATTTGGGTGTTCTTGGACTCTATGGAAAGTTCATGGAGTCAGAATCTAGCCTGCCATTCTGATTGAAATAGGTGCTCACATCTGTGCCGAAAAACTGAGTAATTGTTATCAATATGGGTGTTTCAAAAACATTGGGTTGTAATGTGTTGTGCATGAACATGGCCACTTCTTGGCTAACAGCAGGCTACTTTTCAGTTGATGACATACTATGTCTCAGCTTGTAGGAATATCAGTTATGGCATTACTTGCCTAAGTAATGAGTGGGAATTATGTTAATACATGCTTGAAGATGTGTTGATATGGACGGGCTGAATGATAGAAAGATGTAGTGCATCTTATGTGTGATGTCTTGATTTGAATGTGGAATATTAACGCGGCTGCATGTTTGTTGATGTTGAACTGAATATATGAAATGTGCCATTAGACATGAGTGTTCATAGCACACACAAAGTGTCTACGATGTAGAATATCCATGTAGAGAGATCTTTATACATTGGTCATGGGTTTGAAAGTCTTGATGACTGAGTGTTGCATTGGTGTGAGTAACACCACATTACATGAGGAAGTGCGTACAATTATGATTTGCCTTGGTTGGTGTTGAATTGTGTGTGGGCTTGGAATGGGATGAAGTCAATTGAGTTCCACAGCGTTAAGTAAGAAATGAAAAAAAAATGAAATGTGTCGAGTAGTGGGGATAGATACCCCCTGGGTGAAAAGCTTTGAAAACCTGGTTAGATAAGCGTATCCACGGTGAGCCGAAAAATCTTCGGAGAATTGTAAGGAGGCCTCGTTGAGACTGAGTTGTTGCCCAAAAAGACACAAAGCGATTAAATAAATATCATAGACTACGGGTTCTGAGATGAGAGTTGAAGCCCGACTCGATCTTTTGATTTCCCATTAACTTACATTGGTGACGGGCCGGTGAGCGGTATGGGGCATGTAGAGTGTCATCTGTGCATCTGTAGATGTTCCCGCGATAGGATAACATGTATACGCAATGATTGGTTGTTGGTTTGTTGTGAAATGATCATTTACATGCACCTAGGTGGGAAATAGCCTTATAGGATTTATCCTACTAGGCGTTAGCTCACCTCAGTCGATGGGACCCCCCTTTTGGTCTGGAGATGGAGTATAGGCGGTGGCTTAGCTGCCCGAGGCGAGTTATAGAGCGAAAGACCGAGGCGTAGTATGATTTGTTTTTTATGTATATATTAGAATGAACAAGTTTAATATATGTTTTGTATTAGAAGTGATCATAATAACTTGGATCTATAGAAATGTATGATCTTGTAACATATGGACGAGTATGGATGATGGGCCCTGTGGGTCATTTTTACTCATGTATGGAGGTCTCATGATATGAGACACGGGTTTCCAGCGAGGTTGACGGTTGTGTGGGACCCAGGTTTTTGGGACTGTCCATGACTAGATCTAAAAACTACAAATGGAGCTATCAGCGGGAGAGCCCAACCAGTATTAATTCATGAAGAGGACAATGGAACCACAATACCATATAGAAGAGAGGGTGAACATGGGGCTTGGTTGTGTTTTTGGGCTACCCGGGGCAGCGTAGAGAATCGGGGTCTTGGGGACTTCTGTTGTGGAGGCTCGAAAATCTGGCTCTTGAGGCAGTGAATCTCCTCCCCGTGATCAAGCCGGGGAGGGTAGCCTTTGGCGACAGTAAGAGCGAGTAATATCATTCCCGATACCGCCCAGTTCTTCACAGGCTACCCCGAAATCGCTCTCCCCGGACTTTACTGCTTGGGCTCCTGGCCGAGTCTCGCAGAGGCCAATTCACAGTGAAGGTTCTTTGTAATTTTTTTTAGGCCTTGCATATTGAAAAAAAAAAGAAAAGATGTTGAAGGGTTGATACCATTTAATTTTTTAAAATTTTTCATTAGGCCTTATGAACCAAAAGAAAAAGAAAGGGGTGAAGAGTGATACCATTTGTTTTTCTTTTTTCTTTTTTTTATCTAGGACCCTGTGTGTTTTGAGGCGGATCAGCCTCACACACAAAGCGCTTTTAAGACATATGTATTCGGACTAATTGTATAATTATAGGGACCATATATAAGAATGATACGATTCCCACAACACTGAGCCCAAAATTTGCTTTTCGGGAGTTGACCGAACTTCGAGACCATTGGTTAAGTTAAAGAACATAGACTAACCATCTCCCACCCTAAATGTTTTTTTCTTTTTTGTAGATTAATCTTAGAAGGTCATTTAAGTCTTCATCACACCACCAGTCCAGGCTCAATTTTGAAACATTTTCTTGTTTTGGGGTCATCTTTGAACCCATTATGGAAGGTGCTTGAAATTTAAGAGTTGTGTTTGGCGGGGAAAAGAGTTATGGTGTGATGTATTCACTTAAATAATAATTTATTAAAATAAATAATTGGTTTTCTTAGCCCCTTTATAATATAAATAATTTAATAATAAAAATATCCAAGTAAGAACTGAGAATGATTATTTTCTAATTTTAAATCCTACTGAACTTTTTTTTTGTAAGCAGTTTTGAAAACAAAGAGAATACAATTTTGGTATTCTCTAAAAAGAAATAATGTATCTTTCTAGTTAATGTTTTTCTGTATATTCACCGAGGAATAAAAAAATTTAGAACAAAGTGTTTTCTATATATATTTTTTGTTCTGCCTTGTTTTTGGCTTACAAAGAACACTATTTATCTTGGTGTTCTCTGAAAATTGATATTTTATCTTAATTTAGTGTTTTTATGTGTTTTTATGTTTGAAAAACAAAAAAGAAAAACAAGCGTGTTTCTTTGTATTCTCATTGATTTTAAGAATATAGAGCAGTTTCAAAAAGACCAGCAAAGAAATTTTAATTTCTATCTCAAGAGCATACTCTTTTCTTCAAGATTCTGAATCATTATTTTAAATTTTGGTAAAAGTTAGATGAGACGGGATAAAAGATCGTATCCAATATTTGTAATTCTTTATACGGTAATAATGAAAATTTAGAAGCGTTCATTAAGATTAAGGAGACGGCCCGATAATGAATGAGTCATCTTCCTCGTTACCTTTGCTCTTGCCACATAACCTCCTTTTTTCAAATTCAAGCGACTCTTTATTTTCCAACATCCCTTTCTCCATTGTTTTGCATTTCGAAAGCACCCCATTAATCCTCCTTAATCACCTCCCTTTCTCTCATTGTTTTGCCTTCCAAGCACCCATTAATGCTAAGCGTTATACATGATCAGAAGCGTGAGCGTTATGCTGAGAATTATGGATGACTCATAACGATCACATTGTATTTGCCCATTGGATAACCATCCATGATGGATCTCCACGGTGGCTATATAACTCATAGAGGTTTGTATTTTAGAATGGAGGTTTTTCTTTTTGTATTTGAAAGAATTTTCTGCTTGTTTGTTTCTTTCTGTTTCAAAAACAGCGAAATTCTGAAATTTCCACTCATGAGGTACATTCGGGGAAGCGCTGAAATCATTGATTAGACGAGAAAAACCAGATCAAAGACCGCGTGAGTTTCGGTTATGGTTTCATTATGTTTTAGTTGTTTTTGTTTTTGATTTGGTTTCTTCTACATGTTTCAGAAAGTGGGTGGTGGAAGCGGGAAGGAAAGAAGAAAATGGAGGTTGTGGAGGAGTTCGGGGGTTCGAGTTGAGAGGAAAAAACGTGGCGACATAGAGGAGTCAGATTTCACGATGGCTGGTGATGGGTTCTTATACTATGGCGCCCGTTCGCGAGCTCATCTGAGATTTCGGGGTGGTTCGCAAGAATGGGCTACGGTCGCATTGAGGTGGCTTCAGAGGACTTAGTGAAATGGGTTTCTTTTTCTGCCTTACCATTACTCATATTTTTACATAATTTAGTTAATTAAGTTAATTTGGAGTTAATGGGAAAAGTGCGAGGCAAGAGAAGAACGAGGGCCCTTGAGGCTACGGTGAGCAGGGCGCAGTCAGGCTGGCCGGGTCAGAGCGGCGCGGTGACTCTCGGTGCATGGAGGCACTCGTCAGGGATTCGAAGCGAGTGCTTGGCTCGATGCAGCGAACATCTCCTCGGGCGAATATACCAAGACCATCTTAGCTGCACGATCCCATAAAAGCGACGAAATATCATAATGGGTAGCTAATTCAATTTTTAATTTCAAGTTTTTGTTTTTTGTTTTTGTTTTTGTTACGGTATTAGGAATTTCTGGGAAGGATGGTGTGATGGGAGGAGCAGTGGAGCAATGGAACAGTGCAAATGAAGAAGGAGCTATCAGAGGGGAGAGGGGAAGCGATTTCCTATTAAGTCTCAGAGAGGGTATAATGAATTGAAAGCAAATTCCTATTCTAAGAGATCAATTTCTAGAATCATCATATATATTTTACGCCTTTTTTTTTGTTGGCCAAACTTGTTTTATTATTATTTTGGTTTTGGAAACAATTGCAAACTTGTTTTTTTTTAGTTTGAGATCTCTTCTTTCAGTTGCTTGGGAAGCTTCACTATGCAGGCCTTGTTAGTTAAAGACGCCACCCTTCCCATACTTCATGGGGGATTTTGGATCCACCAGCCTCACGAAATTTGAAGAATCGGGATTCTGTTTTTACTAGCTTGACAATTTAATTAATAAGTGACTTGACTCCCAAAGGAAGTTAAAGCACAAGACCTCCCGCGGCGTTGCTTTAGTAATTGGAATAGAGTCGCATGTATCACACCAGAGACACTTGTCTTTGATAGGCTGAAAAGTTTCAATGCATTAACAGGGCACGGCTTGATTGAGGACAACGTCTTGTCAGCCCAAACCAAATTACAAACAATCTCTTTTTATCGGAACCAAATTACAAACCGATATCGAAGCCATTACCGCGTTAAGCGTGTTTATCATTCAATCCTCAGACTTCCATTTGCTCCACCTCTTAGAGCCACTCTTCAATATTCTTATTATACTTACAAAAATAATGCCATAAAAATGGATATGTTTAATGGAAAAGATTCTCATATATAATTAAATGACCCAGAGACTATACTATATCTGGACCGAAACCTGTTTGCCCATCCTCTGCAACATCGACCAAACATATCAGTTACATTTTAAAAGATATTACAGCACTTGCTTGATGACATTTACACCCAAAACTTATAGTTCATTATATTCGTAATTTTTATAATATATAATACATATTTTAATCATGATATTTTATTATTTTCTCTTTTTTGTGAATTATGGTGGGTTGGGTTTAGAATAAAGGAAGTTGTTTACACAGTAAGTATTCTTCTATTCCTTTTATAATATTAGGTGGCGATAATCCACAAAAATATTGTTGAGATGTGTTCTATTATTTTAATTTGAGGCTGATATGATAGGTGAACTTTGGTATGAATAATTCTACAACAATTTAGTTTAAAACTAACTGCGTATTAGGGGTGGAGCCATTAAACCTTAATTAAGGCGATTTCTCTTAAGTGGTTGCATTATTTGCAATCTTTGTCAAAGCTCTATAATCCTTATTCCTGTATTCTTTTTTTTTTTGGATCGGTAAAAGCAATTTATTGACCAGAAAAATAAAGGCAGAACAAAACAACCACAAAGTATACGGGACCGGAGATTCACGAGGCGGCGAAGCAAAAGGAAGGGGAAAACTCACCACACCTTGCACATAAGGCCATCAATTAAGAAAAAATCTAGATGGGTGCACCATACCCCAAGAACTTCTTAATATCTGATTCTAAACAAAGAAATTATTGCAATCTATACCATCCATTTCTAAGCCCATCTTTTAAAGCTATTAGGTTCTCTCACTTTCCAGCATATCGAAAATTATACAAGGAATAGAATTCCACAGCTTTTCTCTTTTTGCCCACGAGATCCCTTCCACTCAAGAGCAAATCATTGCCCATGTTGAGAACTAAGCACAGCATCATAGTTTCGGAAGCATCACATTTTTACATTTTTGGTGCCGACTTGTTTTTAGGGTTTGAGATCTCTTCTTTTCTTTTGACTCGAGAACAAATCATTGCCCAATGTTTGAGAACAAATGGGTATAGTTTCTGAAGCATCACATTTTACGCTTTTTTTGTGACTTGTTTTTAATTTGAAGTCCTCTTCTTTCTTGCTTTCGACTCGAGAACAAATCATTGCCCTGTTGAAAACAAATAAATCATACTTTCTAGAAGCATCTACGATTTTCTTCTTTTTTTTTTTTTGTCAAACTTATTTTCCTGTTGTTATGGTTTACAGGAAGCCATTACCAAACCTGTTTTGTTTTTGAGTTTGAAGGATCTCTTCTTTATTGCTTCCGACATTGTCGAGAACACAATCGGCCACCTATGTTGAGAACCAGGCGAGCATATTTCTAAACATCCACATTTCTGCACCCTTTTTGTTGTCAAGCATTTCTTTTTGTTATGGTTTGGAAACAATCATATATGGAGATGTTGGAATCAATGTGGCAGAATGGAAGGTGAAAGAGATGGGAGCTATCAGAGAAGAAAGAGAGAGGGGTTTAAGGAGGTGACTTAGGAAGAAGGAACAACCGTGGGAACAAATACTCAAGCAGGAGGAGGGATGAGGAATGGAAAGAAGAAATGGAAAGGAGAAAGAACCCAATGAAAAGGTTCTTGAACACAACAATAAAGTCCTTCTATAGTGAAACTTAAGTGAAAAAGAGATGAAGAAGAGGTGCTTTCATTCTTAGAGAAAAGAGGGGAAAGGATGGAGCTCATATGTTGAAGAAAGAGAAGCGAGAGGGGTTCAAATATATTTATAAGGGAACAATTCAAGGAATTTGGAAAGATCCATGGTGAAGACAAAGGAGATAGAAAAGGGACAATAATTATAGACAAAAATTATGGATTGATGAATCTTAGCCATGAATTCAAATGTAGTGAACATACACTCCCATGCTCCTTACAAAGAATTGAAAGTTATTATGAATACCCTTGGTCTTGGAAACTTGGAATCAGTGATCACTTTAGCCAAGCGATTATTGCCTCCACTTAATGAATTGATTATAATCCTCCTCCTCCTCTCTTAATAAAAGATCAGACCACTTGTTGAATAATTAATGTTCATTTCTCTACGGAGTCTTTTGTCAACTGATTTATGGAATTACATGGTTTAGTTTAGTTTATCAAATAATTGAAAGAGTTTAGTTTGTATAATAATGGATTTTAGTAGGGCTGTGGTGTTTGGCTGCATTGAATTGATTGAATCAAGTTGTGTATGTCCTTTAGTCTACCAACACAGCCATGGAGATTATGAAGGGAGAATCTATATATGACGATCCCAGCTACATGAATCTCTGAGAATCAATCGAAATTTGCTTGAGAAACCTCAGTATATCCACTTCTTATCAGGCCTTTAATGGAGGGTACTCAGTTCTTTATTCTGGGGATAAGTCAATGGCAATCTCTCTAATAGTGATAAGAACTGATCTTGGTTCTTATACCCAATCGATTAAGCTCTATGAGAGTCTTTACCACATAACAATTCTGGATAGAATGAATTGGATTAAGTCGATAGAAGAATATTTTTATTCATAATAAATCTGTATCATGTACATATTTATAGAGATATTAGAGATCCTACAATCAAGCTATTCCTATAATTAAGTTGTTGCTGACGGAGAAATCTCTCTAAACTAGGAAATAATATAATAGTAATAGGAAGAATTACAATAAATGAGTCTTTATTTATTAATATAAGTCTCTCTAAACTACGTCTCAATATTAGTACTAAACAGCCTTATTTGCTTAATATTATCAGAGATGTGCTAAGGCGTGGCTTCAATAGCCTTGGGTCATCCCGAGACCCTTCTTGTAGATGCATCCTCCATCTGGAGAAAGCCCCTGACTTTGAGCTCATGGAAATCGATTGAATCATGACTAAAAATCTCAGCCGATCACGGTGTAGACGTTGATTGTGAAGTTCTCTTTGTCTATTGCATCAACCACATTATTGTCTATCTGCTTTTGAATTTATCCCTGTGAGAAAGAAACCGGAAAAGAAAAGAGAACATTGTCTCATCTTTTAGTTTTCTCCTTCTTGGGGAAGGAAACAGGAAAGAAAAGAGAACATTATTTGTCTTCTATAGTGCAATTCTGCACATTAAGTATATATATATATATGGGTGAATAAAATCTACAATGTCTCACTTCGGTGAATGATAATGCTTTTGAGCATATAGCATAAATTATATCATGCAGAGTGTGGATGGAGTGCATGGGGTTTCATAACAGAGTGTATCGAGAGAGAATTCAAGCTTAACAATGTGGATGGAAGCTAAACGGAATGACGATGTGGTAGGCCCTCTGAGATGGGTGTTTCACATAAAGGCTTGTCTGATGGAAAAAAATCATAGGTTTGAGAGGAGGTTCGATACTGAACTTTGTTAAGAGGAGGATTGTTAGAATTTTTAAAGAGTGTATATATATATATATATATACTATATATATATATATATATATATATGATTATAATAAGTATAAATTAACTAACCGAAGGATTTCCACACCTTGATAACTTTGAGGCATTATCTTGGAGGCAGAGGTTGTCGAACCTTGAAAGATAAGAGTATGAGACATCTTGGTACAGGAAATTGAACAAGTCACATAATCTCATAAATAAAGAAGCTTACCATGATTGATTAGAAGTTTGAAAAAGATTAAGGATCAAAATATGAAAATTTGAAAGAAGAGAGTAGTGGGTTGGGGTGAGGAGAGATGTGAGACAGGTGTATTTATAGATGGAAGGACTAGGTTTCTCCTGTGAAGGTGTTTCTTTGGTTGCTTATGAGGAAGGAGTTACGTAATGGGAAGTGATTGTTTCCAAGTGGTAGTCTAATTCCTTTTTCTTTCTTTACTTCTTTTATTTTCTTTGCTCGGGATAAGGAAATACAAAAAAGGCAAAATAAGTAAAACAAACAATTATGGATCTTATTATCTGACCAGCTAGAGCTTATATCCTTCTACTTTCAGTGCATTTACTGGTAAACAACACGTGGAATGCCGCATATGAAATGAATATTTTCTTTAGATTATAATTAAACATTGTCACTATCACGAAAATGTAAGTGAGATGGTTGGAGTCTCTTCTATCTTAATCAGTGGCCTTGAGTTCAAGCCCTGGGACTACAACTATGTTTTGTGATACAGTTTTACCATCCTGGTGGTCCATCCCAGCTTGTATAAAGATTAATGTGATATGGTTTAAAAATGGTTTCTTATGTAGTGTGTAAGTTCGCTTAAGATGTCTCATGGTGTGACCAAAAATAAAAATACAAATTTAACATTGTCCTTTGGTAGAAGCGTCGAGTTACACTTTTGATTAAGATATACCGAATTTGTAGTTGGTGGCACCATTGAAATAAAATTGTATAATAATGTGATTCATGGAAAATGGCATAATCCAGTTCGAAATGCAGGTAATTAAACAAAATGATGTCCAGTCAATTTAAAGCGGCATGTAAACAAATTACGGAATGTTAAAATGTAATGCTTCTATATATATTCCCTAGCCTTTCTATTTTCTGACACTTCAAGCCTTGACATTCCAAAATGGATGGCTATTGCAATAACTCAAGATGATAATAAATGGAAGATCAAAAATTTGGAGTCTGCCGGTATAGTGAAGGCGGAGTGTCGTTAGTATTTTGCATATTGGCAAACCTTTCAAATAAAAGTGAAATATTTGTTTTAAGAATACCAAATAATCAAAATCTCAAATCAGCGTTTCTCTTTTTCTTAGAAAACCGTCATTATGAACAAAAATACTTTGTCTTTTAGGTATTATGTCTTATTAAAATTTATTTTTAAAGCAATAAGCTGTATTTTAGCCGAAAATGTGATCAAAAAATTATTGAGGTTAGTTTAAATTCTATGTTTCAAAAGGTCTTTTGATTGGACGTTGAAGAATATTTTTGTCAATAGTGAGTCCTTTTTTTAAGTTTAACATTGTGGAGGTTCATTTACAAAATTGATAATGCATCCATCATTATTTGGTTGGTAAAGTGTTCTTTTCTACTAAATCAAAGCATTAAGAAATATGTTGGGGTTAATGACTTATCCATATGTTTTGGGGAAGAACTAGGGAGGAAAAGAAAATAAAAAAGGAGAAGGAAATAAGAAAATTAATGGAAGGAAATAAATTTTGAGGAAAAATAAAAAAAGGTTTTAAACTTAATAAATAAATTTTATATGTTTATTTGCTTTTCATCATATATGACAAAGAAATTTTAAAATATTTAAAATTCTTAGGTATTTTAATTATATTTCCAGTTTCAAGGTTTTTCTGATTTATGAAAACAAACATGAGAAAATCATTTTTCTTATTATTTTTTCTTCCTACTTTCATGTTCCAAACATAACCTTGCAGCAATATTATCGATGCTTATAATCTAGTTCTTGTAAAGGTTTTCTCCAAATCTGAGATATATTATCCCTAAAATCAACAATTGATGCTCAAATTGAAACTCACTCAAAAAACTCGCCTCACCGAGACAAACACAATCAACTTGTGTTGGAAATCAATGGCATAATAATAAAATACAAAACAAAGACAAACACCAAGATTTTACGGAAACTTTACACAAAACCACTGATAGAAGAGAAAACCCCACTATGAATATTATAGGTACTGATGAGGCTGCAGTGGAATAGATAATTAACCCAATATATTGATATGATGAAATTTCCCAAACACAAAAGATCCATATTTTTATCTCAACATTTTCTTTTCATAAAAGTTACCCTAAGAGCCTTCAAGTCGAGCATAAGCCCAAAACCAAAATCGGATCACATCAACAACTTCCCTTCAATTTCTCATCCAATTTGGAAAAGTCTAAAGTCCACCCGCTTTGATGATCAAATCGATTCACTTCTTGGAAAGTCTACTAATCTACCATAAAAATAAACAAGCAAACTTGCTTATAATATTTTTATCTTCCGTTTTTCCAAGACAACACTGCAAACATGATTATCCATTAATGCTATTCTTCATCAATCCTTTTGGAGTCATTAAGCAAATCATCCATTTTGAACTGTTTTGAAATAAGGTTAATAAGCCTCTTTATGGACTGGGATTATGCCATTGTTGATTCATTAGAGAGGGTGTGCCACGAAGCCCAGAAATATATAAAAAATTACTTGAATGTCGTTGCTAGCTATAACCATGTTGATATCCAAATTGTTGAAATCATTGGCATAATAATAAAATACGAAAATAAAGAAACATACCAAGATTTTACGTCAAAACCCTTACCGGAAAAAACAACCACAAACAAATAAGAAGGTTTCACTATGAATCAAATAATAGTTTCAAAGTACAACGGAATAAAGAATAGAAATCCTAATAAACAATATAACAAAATACCCGGCGTGAAGTCAGACCTCCGCTCAGCCCCTAATATGTTAATATCTATCAATCGCCTCCCACAAAACAACCGCTTTTTTCACAAAGTCGCACTCGACCTTTGGGTAGGACAATAACCCAAAACCAAATTCGAATCATAAATCAATACAAATTAACTACCTGTTATATTATACATATTGTTTACAAACCTGTAAATGTACTAAAAGTAAAGTACTAGCCCTCAGATGTCTTTCGAGTAGAAGGATAAGTTTCACCCTTTTTTTTTTCACGTTTCACCTCCCAATGAAAAGAAATTAAAAAAAGAATCGGGACCAACTTGAATATGAAACAAAAATTCCAAATAAGGAGATCTATAGTTCTCTTTATGGAAAATAGTGTCTTACTTTGAACTCCTTTCCTCATGCATCCCACTGCTAGAAACCAGAGACTCGCCTTCACATCACTCTATAAATACCACCCCTTGTTCTCACATCTCTCCTCACCTCAATCCTCTATTTTCATAAGCCAACCTTCCTTGTTTGCCTCTTGATCCTTTCATTTCAAACTCTAAGATCGATCATGGGTGTTTTCACTTATGAGGATGAGGTCACTTGTTCAATTCCTCCATCCAAGATGTTCAAGGCTGAAGCTATTGATTCTTGGAGCAACCTCATTCCCATAATGCCTCAAGCCATCAAGTGTGGAAATCCTACAAGGCGATGAGGCCCCGAACCATCAAGAAGATTCACTGAGAAGGTTAAGACTAATTTACATTATAATCATATATAGATTCATAAATGCTAATTTGATGATATTTATATTAAAACCCAAATCCTACTGCTTGAGCTTTTAGAGAGTTGATCGTTTAATATGGTATAAGAGCCTAGTTTGGCGTATGTCCCGTTCGGTTTCACCCTTTGTGATTTATTCCTCCATTTGTCATTTGAGTGCCTCTGTTAACTATTTTACTGCTACCTCCACATGCCCGTATGGGGTCGCACTTCGAGATATGTTAATGGCATGACATTTATATTAAAAAACCTAAATCCTATGAGTTTGAGCTTCTTGGGCAGAGTTGATCGCTTCGTCATAACTAATACGGGACATTATGAGCACTTCAAAAGAATAATCCTCCTCAACAAAGTTCCACCAAGCCTTTCTCAAACCAGATTTTCTCATTGCATTTGGGCACACGCGCCTTACATAAAGCACCATCTATCAACGCTTGGCATGCCCACCACATCATTTTGTTCGACTTCCACCTACATGGTTAAACTTGAACCCGCACTCATACCCACGGTTGAGAAACCCTCATGGACCTATTCACATCAATATGATATAGTTCACATGTTTATATACTCATAAACCTTCTCACATTCCTAACGATAGAAAATTGTGAGACTTTGGGTGTGCACACTCAACATACTTATATACTAACATAAATGTATCAATAGACTAATTAATTAATGTTATCTTTTTTCCCGGTTTCTTCCTCAGACGGCAAATCGCGCATGACATTAGCCGATTGATGCAATAGACAAAGAGAACTTCACAATCACACAAAGGATCGGCGAGATAGCTCTAATGCCACTATCGAATCCATTTCATGAGCTCAAAGTTGTGGGGTTCTCGTGACTGGCGATGCATCTACAAGCAAACATCGCCAGTGTCACACTAAGGAGATGTTTCAGTCTCAGGAGGACCACGCTAAGGGTGCAAAGAGGAAGTCAGCATTGTTCATACTAGTTTGAAGCCTACGCCTCAAAGACATCCCGATGAATATTAAGCAAAATATTTGCCTAGTACTTGTATTGAGACAATATTAGTCTCTTGATGAGTTCACTTTCATATTCAGAGCATCTTTTGTGTTTCTTCCATTCGGCTTTGAAATAAGAGTTTCATTCCTAGGAGTGATCCTTGGAGTAGAAGTACTTGTAATATTTTGTTGCAATGAGTCATTGTCGCATTTGGCTGTATCACACAATAAATATATTGAAAATCCTCGCTTACCAATTGTTGTTGATTTGCAACCCTGGGATTGCTTCATGTTTATTTCGATCCGAAGACCTACAAAGGCGAAAAGGATTTTAAGAAAAGAAAAATTTAGAAAATTAGGATCATTGTAGCAGCAGTGTCAGGTTTATTCTATTTTACTCATAGTGAGGCTTTTTCCACAAGTAGTTTTCATGTAAATCGTGTTTTTATTTGTTTTCAGTGATTTTATTATTATGTCATCGTATTTCACATGTTTAATAAGCCCCAACTGGGCAATTGTGGATTGTTGTGTGAATCAATACAGGGAGGATTTTATTTTGAAACCCACAAACATGGTTGAATTAAATTGAAAATTAGGAACTTCATTTGAAAACTATCTTGAACTTATAGCTTGTTTAGAAAATATGGTTTCTATAAGTCGATTAATTTTGGGGAAATTAAGACATCACCCTTTTTTCAAACTCAGTTTTGATGAAGACAAATCAATATATAGGTTAATGCAAATATGACTGTGCTGCATTATTGCAATATGTCAAATGAGGGAAATTCCGTGAAATGAAAGAGTTTTAGACATTATTCTTTTCCACTCACAGAGAGTTAAAAATAATATGTGTGAAATGGGCCATGTTATTATGACCTGGGGAGAATGGTGCGAAATATGTAGTTCATAGAGAGAGTATTGAGGGGAACCGAGAGGATTGTATATATCGTGGTGTGTGACATCTTGTAGCGCTTTATCTCATAGTGATTATTTTTTCGATTTGTCACGAGATTTCCTCATTCGAGGGTTTTACTATATTTTTATCGGTGTCATTATTATTTTACCATCCTGCTATCTGGCAGATTTACTTAGCCACCATTCATACTTTCATTTCCTGAAGATTGGCATTGTCAACTCAAATTACGATTTTATCTGTGACTTGGCATTACACCCAATTGTCGTTTATTCGGTCGATTGTCTACTCCAAACGTTGCTAATAATTATGGTGGATTAGCAAAGCCACCCAAATAGGTCACTCACAATCTAATCATTCCTAAGTTTGTTCACAATAAATAAAGAATAATCTCATTTTGAAATGAAAACGATAATCGAGGAATGGTCAGAATAGTATTTTTAATATAAGAAGTTAGATAATCATTCAATAAAGAAATTTATTTTATATATATATATATATATATACATAAACAAAAGTAAAAATTGTTTTATAAATAATATATTTATATTGGCACTCATCAATTCTCAAAATAAATTGCTCTCGATCCGTTAGTGAATATTTCTCACTAACAACATTCTCGCTAAAATAAAAACTTTTTCACATATTACACTAAGGCACAAGAATGATTAATTTCATTGTAATAAAACATTACAAGTAATATTCCAAGGATTACACCTAGGAAAGTCTTATTTCTTGGGTAAGAGGCTACTTTAGCCATATATATATATATATATGAGATGATATATATATATACATATATGACAAACACTGAAGACCAAATTCCAATCATGTTAGAAATTATTTATGAATATGAAAAGGTCTTCGGGACTGAATCCTAAGGAGAGACTTAGAATAACATTGTCTCAACATTAGTACGACAAAGAATATTTTTTTTGCTTAATATTCATCAGATAAGCGAGACGTAGTCAATAGCTTTGAACAAGAGATCCTCCTTGCCACCCTTAATGTGCTCTCACAGACCTGAAAGCATCGGCCCTTGGTGGTATTTCCGCTGGTTTTCAGAGATGCATCTCCATCCGAGAAGCCAACTTGGAGCTCATGAGAAATCGATTCAATGTCGCGCCGTAACATCTCCGCTGATCACAAGCAGCTGATTGTGAAGTTCTCTTTGTCTATTGCATCAACCCCGTGTGTCATGCTTTGATCTGTTCCCACAGAAGAAACCAGAAAGAAAAGAAACATTAATTATATAAATCTGGTCTGTTACATATATGTTAAAAAATAAAAAGTCTCAAGAATGCCAATGGTGAATGAGAATAAATGCTTCCCTGGTATATATATTGATTATATCATACCGATGTGGATGGGTCCATGAGGCTTCGCTGCATCAAGCTTCGGGTTCAATCTAACAAAGTAGGATGGAAGCTTAACAAATGATATGGTGAGCCCTCCACGATGGTGTTTCACACAAGGCTTAATCTAACGCAATGAAGGAAAACCATAATTTGAGAAGAGGCTCGATGGAACTGTTCGAGAGGGAGATTACTGGGTGCACCTAAAGTCGATTATAGTGAAGAAGATATATATATATATATATATATATATATATATATATATATATATATATATATATATAAATATACGATTATAATTCAAAGTACAACTAACTAACCTTTCTCCGGCGAATCTTCTTGATTGTTCCGCTCCCTCTCCTTGTAGGATTTCCACACACCTGATAGCCTGGCTGCACATTATCTTAGGAATGAGGTCACGGGGACCAAGAATAGCAAATCTCAACATCTTCAATGGGAATGAATGTCACCTCATCCTCATAAGTAAAACACCCATGATCGATCTTAGAGTTCGAAACAATAAGGATCAAAAGGAAGAATTTCAATAGAGTAGTGGTCAGAGGTGAGGAGAGATGGGGAGCACTAAATAGTTATTTATGATGGAATGGGACTATTAAGGTTTTCTCCCCGTGAAGGTTTTTCCGGTTGCTTCGAGAAGGCTCCGGTTGAACCACGTTAATTTTCCAAGTGGTAGTTCGCACCTCTTTCTTCTTCCTTCTTTTATTTTCTTTACAGGATGTTGAAAATACAAAGGTAAAATGATAAAACAAAACAATTGTGTGGATCTTATTATCAACCAGCTAGAAACTTATATCCTTCTACTTTCAATGCATTTACTGGTAAACAACATGTGGAATACATCATATCAAATTAATATTTTCCTTAAATTATAATTAAACATTGTCACTATCACAAACATGTAGTGAGATGGTTTGAGTATCTTGCACTCTTAACCCAAAGGGTCCTCGAGTTCAAGCCCTGGATTACAACCTGCCTTTGCTATAGAGTTTACCACCCTATGGTCCCTCCTAGACCAGATGTGGATTGGTGTGGGTATGATTCTAGAAAATGTCTTTGTGTGTACATGAACCCGCTTAGGGACATCTCATAGTATGGCTCAAAATATAAATTGCAATTTCAAACATTGTCACCTAGGTATCCAAGTTGCTTTTGAGTTAAGATATATATATATATATATATATATATATATATATATATATATATATATATATATGCATATAAATTTGTAGTTGGTGGCACACCCTTCGGGAGTAAAGGTTGTATAATATTGGTGATTCATGAAATGGCATAATCCCAGCTCGTAAATGCAAGTAATTAAACAAAATGATCCTCAAATTTAAACTGTGTGAAAACAAATTCTCAATTTAAAATGCACTCTTTTATATATTCCTCGGCAAATTTTCATTTGTTAACAACTAGAAGCTTTGACTTGTTCAAAAATGGAAGGCTAGCTGCAATGACTCCAAGATGATAATAAATGGAAGATCAAAAATTTGGAGTGCAGTATAATGAAGGCCAGTGTACGTGGTATTTACATATTGACAAACCTTTGAAATATTTGATTAAAATACACAATAATCCAAAACTGTACAAATCAAACATTTCTTTTTTCTTAGAAAATAATCAATATACAAAAATACTTTTTGTCTTTAGCTATTTACATGTATCTTATTAAAAAATTATTTTTACAAAGAACAATAACTGTATTTTGTCAAAATGTGATCAAAAATTATCAAGGATTGGAATTTTCGAAATTCATGTTTCAAAGTGGCCTTTACTGAATAGATTGAAAGATATTTTTGTCAATAAAGGAAGTCCTTTTTTTTTAGTTTAATGTGAGGGCTACACTTATGTACTAAGTAATGCATCACCACATCTGTTAAAAGTGTTCTTTCTAATAAATCAAGCATTAAGAAATATGTTAGAGGAGCTTAATGACTTATCCATATGTTTTTTGTGGGTGGTTATCTAGGAAAGAAAAATGAAAAAGAAAATGAAAGGAATAATGGAAGGAAAGAAATTTTTGAGGAAACAGTGCTTAATCTAAGAAATAAATTTTATATGTTTGTTTGTTTTTATCAGATGATACAAATTTTTAAATATGTAAAAATTTAGGTATTTGACTATATTTCATTTTTATTTTCACTATATGCCAAACATGAGAAACATTTTTCATTATTTTTCTTCTTCCACTTCATGGTTCCAAATGTAACTCAAAATATTACCCATGCTTGTATTCTTTTGTAAAGATTTATCTAAAATCTTGAGATATGTTATTTTAAATATGGTAACCCACATCATGATGTGATTTGCTCCCTCCTTCTCCTACAAAAAGTGATCCTCTTGTATAATTCACACTCCTCATCATTTAAAATATTTGTAGCATACTCCAATTGTTTTATTTATTTTTTGCCTCAATTTTTTGCGTTCGATTGCGGGTCTTAAGTTTGTGCTTCTTTTCATCTCGTGGGAGTTATTTGTCGATTTTCCAGGACAGGCTACTCGCCAACCTCGTAAATTTTGGTGTTCTCTATTTGGCATGGTTTTCCGCTATGAATATTTAAGGTCACATTATGTACAGACGTTTTATTTCACGGAAGCTACTGATTCACGATCGAGTACTATCTACATGAATAGTAAACATCATTCATGAATAGTACATTTGTTAATTCTGGGGAACTAACCTGGATTTCCCACACCGTATTTGTCGCGTCCCAATGGTATGCCTGTGTGGCGTGTTGTCCGATCTTCCACACGTAAAAGATCTCAGTTTTTGGCATTTTTTCTACGTTTCGAGTATGCTCGTGGTTATGTTTTTTGGTCAGATCTTCCACATCATAAAAGACTATCAGATATCGATATCTGTGCGATGTGCCTATTTGTTGTAAAATGTCGTAATCAACTCGTGCACCATCAACCCTCTGCTAATCAGCACCATCAAGATCAATAAGTACTAATACCAAATTTGATGGAGAAATTTACGGCACCAATAACTTTTTGGTGAAAAGGTGAGGTATGATGTTCTTTCCTAAATGTGGAGCTTGATGTTGCACTGAACAAAGCATACAAGAAGATGTCGGATGGTAAAGATCGGATGTTAATCAATTGCTTAAGATGCAGACGATTCGACGTGTTCTCAAGAACAACATCCGCTATGAGAGACGCCCCCGCAGCGTAAGTCAGGAAGGAGATGGAAGACAAGTTCCATAGAAGAAGAGCACGAGAACAAGCTCTACATTTGAGTGTGGCAACCCAAAACAGAGTCTTCCAAAGATAAACTGTGTACCACCATGAATGATCATATCGCCCAGATTATCCTTGAAAATCTGATTTATTGAATTTACATTATGCGTATGTTGATGCGATAAGGCTGAGTATTGTTAGCTTCCTTCCCATGAATATGAACATCTTGTGGTCGTTAGCATGTCGACTGAAGGAAACAATAATCTTTAGTATGAAGTGCATCATCGTTTCAGATTCAATGAGATTCTAAAAAAAAGATAAATTAGAACATGTGAGTTCTTCACCTGCAGTCACATCAGCCCGAGGTTTAATCTAAAGTCAAAAAACCAGTGGAGTATGGAAGATCTCCGGCCAAAAGGCAAACTGCAAAGATGAGTCGCGCTTTCACAGAAAAGGGCATTGGAAGAAAGATCTGTTACAAAAAAGCAGTGGCGGGTGACTGGGCGATGTGTCAAGATGACAAGCTTCGACACGCCAGTGTCATCGCGACTGGGGTACCACGGTGTCGTTGTGTGATTCAGCTCATTTATTCCGTTATACGCCGAAGAGCGGTTCAACTTACGTAACTTGATGGTGGTGTTAAACATCCGGGCAACAATCAACCTTTGCAAGATACTGGACGTTCAATCGCTTGAAGAATCATGATGGTCACCAGTGGTGTCGACAAAGTTAGTATATTTCGTAAACTTGAAAGCAAAATCTCGCTTTCGTAAACCTGGGAGTCAAAAGGTTTACTCATCATTAGGCAAAATGGGATACCTCAAAGCTGAGCCTCAAAGAGCACTCGTGGTGATAAAGTATCAAGAGAAACAACATGTACCTTTATTTACAGTAAAGACATCAATGGGGGATAATAGCAAAGAAGACTAGGTAGGACAAAGTAGCTTGACGTTCAAAAGAGAATTAGTAGACTTAGACATGCTTAGAGAGAAATTGCAAATCATATTATGCAAGGACATGAAAAGAAGGTGCAAAGACTTGTGTCGATTTTTATGAGTAATGTAAACATAGAAAAACCAGGGTAGTTCTGTGGCAACACAATCCATATTATTAAATATGGTTGATTATATCACACACATGCGGTAATCAAATCACTCGCTCCTCGGGAGGTAAACATTACTTTGTTATGATTGAAGCCAATGACTTTTCCGTAAGAGTTTAGCGTGATAAGGACAAATCCGCATGGTAGATGCTCTGAACATATGGAAGGAAAATGGTGGAGAACCCATGGAGGAAGATTAGTACCCGATCTAATAATGGTACAGGTTATAGAAATGATCAATTTTCATTTCTCAGAAGAAGGAAGAAAAGTTCGCACTTTACGCTAGAGATACACCGCAGCGTAATTGTGGGTGGCAGAACGCATTTAATCGAACCTTTGCCGAGAAAGTTCGTGTATGTCAGTCTAACGCCGGTCAACGGTTCGGCCAGGTCGCAGTGTATGTGTCAACATTAACGCTTCCACTATCACCGCACTAAATGGCAAAACACCCTTGAGGTATGGTCCGGAAAACCCGCAAATGATTATGATACTTTACGTGTAGCTGTTCCATCGCTTATTATCATGCAAAGGAATGCAAGCTGTTCATACAAAGGCATTGTTTATGGAGTTACCTCGAGGTCAAGGCATACCGACTATGGTGTCTATCTTCAAGAAAATTATTTCTAGTGCTGGATGTTACTTGATGAATCCGCCATGTTGAAGATGGTAACAACAGATGAAAAAAGGTTTATAACACATCTCTTTTCAAAGAACTGCAGGGAAGAATCATTAGGAAGAGGGTACTTAAACAAGTGGAGTTTCAACACTTCGCCTAAAAACCAACTTGAAGACCAGCAGACGTGATCATGAAGCGTATGTTGAGAAGAGGTTTCAAACTAAGAACCTTTGCAGCATCAGATTTACCAATCAGCCATCAAGGCCAAGATAAGTGAGATTAGAAACCCGCTTGCTTTCAAGATATGGTGGCTTATGCATTTCCGGGCAGTAGAAGAAGGTATACCTTTAATTTTCTTAAAGCAACAGTAGTCCTGATAAAAAGTGGAAGAAAGCTATGGAGGAAGAATGCACCTCAGAAGAATCACACTGGCTGCCAGACTACCAAAGGAAAGAAGGAAATTGGTCATGAATTGCTTGTTCAAAGTTATGATTCCCAAACAAGATCAGACGTCACAAGGCAAGACTCAGCTAAAGGCCATGCTCGTATGGAGGAAATGACTCACAATGAGGTATTTTCTTTTGTTGTGAAACATTCTCCATACGCATTTTGTTAGCCTCGTAGCACAAGCCATTATGAAATCCGCTTCAAACGGACGGAAGACAACATTCTTACGGTGATTCCGATGAGGAAATTCACATAACTCCTACCAGATGGTTTCAAAGTTGCTGAAAAGAAAATTCGTTTGTAAATTGAGTAAATCGTTATATGGTTTGAAGCAATCGCCAAGGCAGTGGTATAAGCGATTTGATCAATTCATGATAGGCCATAACTACACAAGAAGCAGTTTTGATCACTGTGTGTATTTCCGCAAGCTACAAGATGGATCTTTCATATACCTTCTCTTGTATGTTGATGACATGTTGATAGCATCAAGGAATCAGGTGAGATATAGTAGATTGGAAGGCTCCAACCGGCGCGGAGTTCGAAATGAAAGATCCAAGAAGCCAAGAATATTCTTACGTGAAATAGCGAGACGGACAGAGGCAATACACTTTGTTTAACTCATAAGCAGTATTTGTGTTAGCCGAACTACGCTTGGTATGTCCGAAGACCAAACTCGTATACCCACTTGCCCCACGCTTTGCGCTTCACAAAGGTCCAAAGACGCGCAAAGTTCAACAGCAACATATGTCAAAGGTTCCTTATTCAAACAAAAAGGCAGTCGACGTATGCTATGGTGTGTACTGAAGGCCCGACACGCTCACATGTCGACCGCAGCCGCACGCGCCGTCCCCGAAAAGAACATCGAAAGCAAAGGAAATGGATTCAAGGTACATTCAAAAACCTAGATGTTGGTTTGATATTTAAGAAGGATGATATGGTTATCAAGATGTAGTTGGATACCGCGATTCGACAGGCTGGTGATCTTGATAAACGATCAACCATCAAGTTATGTGTTTACTTCTGCAAAAGCACTAATATTGGAAGTCTACTTTACGCCGATTGTGCTGCCTTGGTTCTACTTAATTTTTGATGCGTGCAGTGGCATGTAACACCTAAATATACCCTAGCAGTTTTTCGACATGTTTAGGGTATTTTTGTAGCCAGCACTTAAATGTTTCGTGAGATAAATGCGAACATAAATGTGAGATTCCTGAAATTGTAATAAGACTTATACAAGATAATTGTCAAAAGGGGGCCAAAAGATGAATTGATGATATTCTGTCAAAAACAGAAATGGTAAGGAAAGTTTATTTATAAATAGAAAGAGTTGCAACAAGTTTTCGCCCAAACAGCACCAAAAAATGGGTTTTGCTGAGGGCCAAACACGGCCTTAACAAATCCATGTTTTAAAGACCAAAATTGGTCTCATTTAAGAGGAAACCGTGCAGAGAGAGAGTGGCAAAGCAAAAAAGAAGAAGAAGAAGAGGGAAGAAGAGAAGAGGAAGAAGGAGGAGCTAAGATCAAAGCCAAAACTAAGGCATGAACTTGATTTTTTTTTGCGCTTTGTTCAATCAAGTATGGATTTGCGAATCTGGTTTGCTTAATAAACAGCTTTAACTCCAAAGTTGTGGTTTGTTAGAATTCATTCTAACCTTGATCTCTTGGAAATTAAATGCAAAACCCCATATGGAACAAGGTAGGTATAGTAATCCTCCTTTGTCAGACATATTAAATGAGTGACTGAAGTTGTGGCTTGATCAACCCTAACAAATCTTGGTACTTGTGTGTATAATGCAAGTGGTAACCCACATTAAAAATGATGGCTGTAGATTACCATACCTGGGAAGAAGACAAGAAGTGAAAGAGGAATTGAGTAGAAAAGGATTATAAGATGAATGGAAGTGATCTCGAAGTGATTATGAGGCTAGACATCGCTGAACATAAAAACAGAAAACACCCATTCTGGGCATTCTCGGGTGTCTTCTACTGGTAGTTGTTCTACCGGTAGAACTTCTGATTCTGGTCATTTTTGGCCAAGTTCTACTGAGAAGTTAAGTTCTACTGGTAGAACTATGTCCTGTTCCTCCATCATATCCAGTTTGTATTTCCAATATAACTCTCCATTTCCTGTATCCCATCATGATCCAAGTGGCCACTTAAAAATAGACTTCACAAGAAATCAAAATATTTAATGGCATTCCAAATTCATGACTCTTCAGATAGTCTAAAAACATTCAATCAAAGCTCAAAAGTCTATCCCACGCTGATCCATGAAGAGTCCAGTTGAGTTTTTATCGTGACCTGAGTTTCTGTTCGAATGGTGATTCTCTAATCAATAACCCAAGACCTTAACTTTAAAAGAGGCACAGAAAGCAACACGCAGGTTAAGACCCTGGAAAAGTAGAGTATTTCAAACTGTCCCTGGTAAAATTCCAGAAAGGGACTAGTTGGCATGAAAATGCTATAACTTTATTCGATGATCCGATCGGGAGTGATTCCAAACCTGGTAAAGGATTCATAGGAATATATCATATAAATATGGTGTGATTACACACGATCATACCTTACCAAGATATGCAAACATCGGTCATGAAATTACAGCTGCCAAGAATGCCCTATTCTAGAGTAAGTTATCAATCATATAATTATGAAAATACCCGAGACTGCTTATTAAATGACACAAGATTCTCGTTAGTGCTACGCACTCCCGGTCCCGTTTAATACTGTACTCTGATTAGTGCCACGGCAATCTGCCCCATTAGTACTGAAATTCTGTTAGTACACTACCTGTCTATTGAAGCACAAGATTTTCAGATCAGAATAGCATCTTCTGAGACACTTATTGTACTGTGACTTACACTTTTATTAGTACTGGTCTGGGTATTCCCATAATTATATGATAATAACCTGAATAATGAATAAGAGGAAATGAAGGTGTATCAAGTTCTGATCTGTAATACCTAAAGGGCATTTCCGAACATGGCGTGCCTGTAACTCCTACTTCGGGACCTGAATAACAATAAGTTCTGTAACTCCTACGGAAGTCCCGAATGAACATACATATGTTATAAGTATAAGTTCTACATAAGAAGAAACTCTATAACTCCTACGGGAGATCCGAATAAGTATAAGTCCAGTAGTACCTAAGGGTACTCTCATTTCAATGAAATAAGTATAAGTTCAGAAACCCACGAAAGTGCTCAGATCGAAAATAAGTACAAGTTCAGAAATTAATAATAAGCCTGGGCCAGAATTACAAGAGCCTGATAATGGAACTCAGATCCGTATCTAGGAACGACACCTCCAGATTCAGAGAGTCCATCTGACCTTCTATGATATGATCCTTGACCTCACCACTCATCGTGACCTACTGCAATTTTCGGCAAAAGAATAAGATCCGAATACAAGAATCAGTTTTAATACCATGATAAGATCGAGGTGACAAGAATAAGTCCCGTGACACAAACATAAGTTCGTAAGATAAGTATAAGTTCCGTAATATACATAAAATCAAACATATGCTCCTAATACCATGATGCTAAGATCCGAAATACTTTAATAAACTCGAGTGGCCAAGTAGAAGATCCATAAGGATAAACTCGTATACCCATTGCTCCGTATGAGCATAAATACATGCTAACATAGGATCGTGAGCTAAGACATCACCATGTTGATATCGGGAGCGTACATTTGATCGGGCAATACTCACGAAGTACTCCCGTATAAGATTAAGTTCCGCAAATCCATTTCACATTCGTATCTTCGGGGATACCCACGGTACCTCCGAACAAGTGTAAACTCCGTGAGATAAGTATGTTCTGTAACTCCTGCGCCGGAGATCGGCACGCTTCAAGATAAACAGAAATCCTAATAAGAATAAGATCCGACCGCTATAAGTATAAGATCCTATAATAAGTTTGTCGTGAGTATAAGATCCACAAGGATAAGTCCACATAAGTGTAATCTTAGTAAGATTGTTATAAGATGTCTGCATCATTTATATGAATCGAATGCCATAAATATGGATCCATAGAGATATATGGCTCATAAAAGCTGTAAGGAACAAGTAGACGTAAATATTTGATGACATGAATAGGAACCCGACCAAATCCCTGAGAAAATCTATTGTAAAAGAGATGAATTGATGCCTTGCCATTGTATATCTAAGTTTGCTTGAATATGATCTGATTTGTTATATATATTGGATTATATGAATTGCTGACGATTTTGATATCTGCTCAGTAAGTTTATCATGATTCAAGATAAATGTACATCAAGATAGTTATAAAATATGCTTCCCACTACAAAGTTTAGCACGGGTTTTCAATCCGTAGGTACGTGGAGAAGACATCAAAGAAACATCCGCATACAACCGCTAACACACCCAGGTGTTCAATACATGTAGGTTCCGCTGATTTGTAAATGCAAAAGTACAATGTATTTGTAAATGGGACTCGCTATATGTGTCTAGATTTTTGCGGTAATATCATCCATGGTAGTTCTTTGATTTGCAGGTAACATTTGATTTCGTTATAAGATGCGCTATAATGAATGTGTGCCACTGGCTTTTAAAAAAATAAAATAAAAATTTAGGTAAGAGTCCCAAGATGGTCTCAGCGTTCAAAATCAAGTACGTGATACTATCACCGGCAAAGTATACTATTATATACCAGGTTGTTGACGATTTATGTTGGTCATAACAAAGAAGGAGCAGACAAACAAAGCTTATTCATTTAGCAAAGAACCAAGTTTATCATGCACGGACGAAGCATATTGATGTGAGTATCATTTTGTTTAGGAAATCATTGAAGAAGGTGGAGTCTTAGTTCAGAAGATCAAGACTGATGATAATCCTGCAGATATGTTGATTAAGGTGGTGACAACGATCAAGTTCAATCATGGTTTAGACTTGATCAATATTGCAAAAGTTTGATTATGCCGTTGAGCGATTTTGAGGCGTTGCAGCTTGTTAAAGAGAAGTTTCGCACAAATGATATTTGTCAAGGTGGAGATTTGTTGTTTTTTAAATATGCACCACATCTAGCTAGATGTGATTTGCTCCCTCCTTCTTCTCTCCTATAAAAGTAGGATCCCCCTTTTATAATTCACACCTCTCTCATCCACTTAAGGCAATTTGTGGTGCATACCCAATTGTTTGGGGTATGCATTTTTTGCCTCAATTCTCTAGGAAATTGATTTGTGGTCTTAAGTTTGTATTTTCTTCATCGTTGAGTTGTTCGCCGACGCCCGAGATCGAGGCTATTCCGCAGAACCTCTGTGTTTCCAGTGTTCCTTATTTCCAGCATTATTTTCCTCGCCATAACTATTTTAGCTGTCATTATTTTGTACGTAGATTTTCCAGGCATACCTGAAAGCTACTATTCATCGCTTCCTGATTACTATTTAATGAATAGTAAACACTATTCACACAAATAGTAACATTTGTTAATTTGGGGAAAACTAACCTGGATTTCCCAACAATATATTATCCCTAAAATCAACAATTGGATGCTCAAATTGAAACCCACCAAAAACTCGCCTCAATGAGACAAACACAATCAACTTGTGTTGAAATCAATGGCATAATAATAAAATACGAAAACAAAGCAAACGCCCAAGATTTTACGGAAACCCTTATAAGAAACCACCGGTAAAGAGAAACTACTATGGAATATGAGAAGCACCACGGAGTATGTGTGGAATAGAGACAAACCTTAATATATTGATATGATGGAAATTTCTGCAATACAAAAACATCCATAGTTTTCAACATTTTCTTCAATTAAAGTACATCGGCGTGCCTTCAAGTTCAAACAGGCTCAAAACAAATCTGATCCATGTCAATAATCTCTGCCTGAAATTTCTATCCAAATTGAAAAAGTCCAAAGTCCAACGTTCTGATGATCAAAATTGGTATTCACTTGAGTCATTTCCACTTTACTATAAAAATAAAATAAGTAACTCGTCAGGCTTTATCTTTCCGTGTTTTTTCCAACAAAACACCACAGTGTATCATAGATTGGTCCCCATTAATGCTTTTATTCCTCTTCATCAATCCTTTCTTTGAGCTATTAGAGCAGCCATCCATTTTTGAAATGTTTTGAAATAAGGTTAATAAGCCTCTTTATGGACTGGGATTATGCCATTGTTGACTCATTAGAGAAGCGTTACGCACCAACTCATGGTAAGTAGTCAAAACTACTTGAATGTCGCTGAGCATATACCACGAGTAACATCAGTTAAACTAAATGTCAGCATAATAATAAAATATGAAAACAAAGAAACATACCAAGATTTTACGTGAAAACCCTTACGGGAAAAAAAAACCACAGACAAAGAAGAAAGTTTCACTATGAATCAAATAATAGTTTCAAAGTACAACGGAATAAAGAATAAACCCTAAAATATTAACATAACAAAAATACTCCAGCAGAAAAGTCGCTCCTCTGCCTAGCCCCTAATATGTTAATATTTAATAACGGAACCCTTACCAAAACAATCTCTTTTTTTTTTTAACAAAAGTCGCACCGTGGACCTTTGGGTCGGACAATAACCCAAAACCAAATTCGAATCATAAATCAATACAAATTCACTACCTATTATATTCTACATATTGTTTACATACCTGTAAATGTACTAAAAGTAAAGCACTAGCCCTCGGATGTCTTTCGAGTAGAAGGATAGTCACCCTCTTTTTTTTTCTTGTCTTCCACCTCCCCCAATGAAAAAAATCGGACCACAACTTTTGAGGTCAAATAGAAAATTCACATAGAGATCATAGTCTCCTTTATGGAAAATAGTGTTCATTTCACCTTCCCTCACATGCAACCCATTAGAAAACTAGAGACCTCGCTCTACATCATCTATAAATACCACCCCTGCTCTCACATCTCTCCTCACCTCAATCCCCATTCCCACAAACCAAATTTTCCTTGTTTCTTCTTTGGATCCTTTTCATTTCAAACTCTAAGATTATTCATGGCAGCTTAACTATGAGGATGAGGTCACTGGTTCACCCCCCCATCCAAGATGTCTGGGGTTATCATTCTTGATTTCACAACCTCATTCCCAAGATAATGCCCTGCCATCAAGTGTGTGAAACCTTACAAGTATCGGAGTTCCCCGAACCATCAAGAAGATCACCTGGTGGCGCTAGTTAATTTCACTCTTGTATTATAATCATATGCTGGATTCCAGAGTCATTTATGATATTTATATTAAACTCAACCTTCGCTTCTGAGCTTTTAGAGAGTTGATCGCTATGGTATAAGAGCCTAGTTTGACGTAGAGGTCCCGGTTCGAGCGCCACCTTTTTGTGATTTATTCCCCATTTGTTTATTTGAAATTTCTTGAAATATTTTATTTTGTTTGTTTACCTCTCCACAAGCCGGTATGAGGATGCACTTGAGAGATAGTGTTAATGACATAATATTTATATTAAACCTAAATCCTATGAGTTTGATCTTTTAGGAGAGTTGATCGTTTCCGTTCATAACCGATATGGGACATTGTAAGAATTTTGGGTGCACACATAACAATCCTCCCCTCAAATAAAGTTCCACCGAGCCTTCCCTCAAATCAGGATTTTCTAATTTAAAATCTCAATTTGGCCGCATGTTTTATCTCAATTTCAAATCTCAGACTTCCCTTTGCTCCACCTCTTAGAGGCCGCTCTTCAATGTTCCTTATATATCGGCACCTGATCATGCCAAGTGCAAGGCGGAGTTGTTTGAATGGAAAGGTCTCATATAATTAAGCAAATGCAGAAACCCTTTACCATTCTGGACCAAGAAACCATTTTTACTTATCCCTCTACTTTGTTTTTACATCTAAATAAACATATCCAGAGATTGTTTTTAAAAAGACCATTACCTTTGCCGCCATCTAATTACATTTACACCAAAACTTATAGTTGTTATATTCATGTTAATTTTTGATAATATATAAACACATATTTTAATACTTAAATATTATTTTCTTTTTTTTTTTTGTGACGTTGTAGGTGGGTTAGGTTTAAGAGAATATGAAGTTTGATTTGCAAAACCAAGTATTCTTTTCTATTCCTTTCATATTAGGTAATCCACAATTCCAAAACTCTATTAGATATGGTTCACATTAATTGGTTTTGATAAGAATAGAACTTTGGTATGGAGCCAAATTTCACACTGATTTCAAAGCTATTGCAGATAGTGTATTTCAATCAACCTTGTTTAGAAAAGGCCATTTCTTAAATGCAGGTTGCATTTATTTTTCTTTATCAAGCTTCTATAATCCTTATTCCTTATTCTTTTTTTTTTTTGGATAGGTAAAAGCAATATATTGACCAGAAAAAGAACGGAACAAAAACAAACACAAAGTATACAAAGATAGGAAATTCATGGCAAATTAAAAAGCAAAAGAGGAAAGGGGAAAACCTCACCACCTTTTTACATAGCCATCCATTCTGAAAAATCTAAGATGGAATGCACCTCTTTCACCTATAAGAACACCTCATTATTCATCTACGCATTCTAGACAAAAAAGAATATTTGATCTTTCCTATCCATTACCATCCCATCTTTAAAAGCTAGTCGATTTCTCTCTTTCCACACTATCTAAAAAATTTACAAAGGAATATAATCACGCTTCCTCTTTTTCCCACAAAAGATCCTTCCCACCTCAAGAGCAAACTTATTGCCCATATTTGAGAACAAGCACATCATAGCTCTTAAGCATCACATTTTCTCGTTTTTTTTTTTTTTTTTTATGCTAGAAACCTGTTTTTGAGTTCGAGATCTCTCTTCTTTCTTTTCAAAGACTCAAGAACAAATCATTAAGCACATTCGAGAACAAAGCAAATCATAGTTTCTAGAAGCATCACATTTTTGCCTTTTTTGTTCTTGCCGTAAACTTTGTTTCCTTTGAGTTTGAGATCTTCTTCTTCTGCTTTCAGCACTCAAGAACAAATCATCGCCCATATTTGAGAACAAGAAAATCATAATTTCTAGAAGAATCACATTTTCTGCTTTTTTTTGTTGTCAAACTTATTTTCATTGTTATGGTTTTGGAAACAATTACCAAAACTTGTTTTGTTTTAAGTTTGAGATCTCTTCTTTATTGCTTCCAGCATTCAAGAACAAATCATCGCCCATATTTGAGAATGTACACAATCACATTTAAGCATCACATTTTTTTTTGCCCTTTTTGTTGTCAAACTTGTTTTCTTTGTTATGGTTTTCTGAAACAATCATATATGGAGATGTTGGAACTAATGTGAACAAGAGATAAGACAAGGGAGCTACATCAGAAGAAAAGAGAGGAGTTTCTGGAGGCTGACTTCAGAAGAAAGGAAACAACATGTGAACGAATATCAACAGGGATGAGGAATGGAAAGAAGAAATGGAAAGGGAGAGAAAGAGGCTTAATGAAAAGGTCAACACAACAATAAAGTCCTTCTACGATGAGCAATTAAAAAGAGATGAAGAGGTGCTTACTTCTCCCAGAGAAAGAGAGACGAACCGATGGAAGCTACTGAAGAAGGCAGAGGTTCAAATATTTATATGAAATAATCTGCTGAATTTGGAAAGATCATGGGGAAGAGAGACAAGAGATATAAAGGACAATTACACAAAAATTCATGATTGATAGTCTTGACCATGTGATTCAAACAGTGAACATGCACCTATGCTCACCGAAATTGAAAAGTTGTATGAATACTTTGGTGCTAGGGCAAGACTAATTGATCATTCTGCCAATGATTGCCTCCGCAATAGTTGATTGTAATCACCTCCTCTAATAAAGTCTAAACCACTTGTTGAATAATTCTGTGTTAATTTCCAGCCTTTGACAACCCAAGCTTACAGATTGTGGGTTTAGCTTAGTTTATCAAATAATTGAAAGTTATTTGATTTGTATAATGGATTTGTGTATTTGAACTGCTTGGTCGCATTGAACTGACAACTGTTGTGTATGTCCTTTAGTCTACCAACACGTGCCCATGGAGATTGTAGAGGAGAATCCCATATGAACAAACCTAACTACAGAATCTCACAGAATCAATCAAAGCATGTAAACCCTCCAAGTATGCTCCTCCTCCTTCTCCAAGGCCTTTAATGGAGGGGATGACTCGCCACAGCCATGTATGTTGAACAATACAACCCTAATGAGATGAAGAAGCAAGTATTGTTCTTATACCCCATCGCTTAAGCTCTACAAAGATCTTTTACCCAATTATAGCAATTTGGATAGGAAAATGAATCAGGATTAAGTCCAACAGAGAAGAATATTTTTTATCCATAATAAATATGTATCTTTACATGTGCCATATTTACAGAGATATTAGAGAACCTACAATCGTCATTCCTATAATTAAAGTTATTTTCCTAACAAAGAAATCTCTCTAAACTAGAACAATACAATAGCACAGAAAGAACATAATAAAGAACTTAACTATTAATCCAATATTGCAACACTTCTGCTGGTTCATACGTCACATGCCTAACTTGCCCAAAAACCCTTGAGAACACTCGACGAAACAACTTTTGGTGAGATGAACAACCAATTGATCTTTCTCGATCAATCTAGGCACCACAATTTTCTCATCCAATTTCTCTTAATAAACAAGACCCACCTGGCATGCTTTGTACGATCATGTTAGACGGACATAATATCAGACATGTCGCTTATTATCACAATAAAGTCACCTGTTAACACGTGCAGATAGCCCAAAATCCATCAATAAAGTCTTAGCCACACGCCTCACATATTCCAAGTGTCATACCCTTTAATTCAAGTCTCCATACACGCAGCAACAACATTCCCTGCTTCTTTGCTTCATGTAATTCTGCAGATTACCACCTGCCAAAGGTGAAATATCCCTAAGTATATCGCTTTGTCATCACGCTCTGTACCAATCAAAAGACTCTATATGCATCCACACTTTGACAATCTATATTTTATAACAAAATGCCTTTTCTAGGAGCTTGACTTCAGACTTAAATGCGCATAACCCGCATTCATGCTGTTGTCTTCAGGACATGGTACAAACCGCTAACAATACTCAACAGGCAAGATCTCACTAGTGTGGGCTAAGTACATCAATCTTCCAACGACTTTGATATTTCCTATCAACAGCACCATTAGTCTCAACATAACTTCAATCCTTACTCGGTGTGGTCACTGGTCAGACATGCCGGGAGCATACTAGTTTCTACAACAAAATCTGTAAAGCATATTTTCTTGAGACAAGAAAATCCTTATCATTCGAGACACTTCGATCCCAAGAAAATATTTCCAAGGATCGAGGTCTTTCATTTTGAATTCGGGCTGACAAGTAATCTCAGAAGCCTTCCATCAAGGTCATTTCCCCAAACCACCATGTCATCAACATACACAATAAGTGGCAAGATCAATATAAATTTGGAACAAATGTCTGTGTTTCGAGTATGAATCAAACAATTAACTTTAATAAAC
The DNA here is from genome assembly GCA_016808115.1 of Tetrastigma voinierianum. Classification (NCBI taxonomy): domain Eukaryota; kingdom Viridiplantae; phylum Streptophyta; class Magnoliopsida; order Vitales; family Vitaceae; genus Tetrastigma; species Tetrastigma voinierianum. The sequence goes on from JAEQBH010002727.1 coordinate 278,290, forward strand.
TCGTAAAATGGATTAAAATCAAATGAGTTTTTAGACTCATCAATAGCATCGGTACCCATTTCGAAGATCTTAAAAGACACATCACAGCCGAGGTGTCAACTTGTTATACCGACGCTATGTCGCTACACACCAAAGATATTATGTGGTAAGTTTGACCGACCGAGCAACAATTGCCTAATGAGATCCGGATGCGTCCGAATCACAGTGTCGAAGGCAAATGCCGATCAAACAGTGCTGCAAAGGTAAGTGCGTGTCCCCAATAGGATAGCGCATATAAGCTTTATCAATGAAGCACTGACAACCTCCAACAAGTGACGATTTCATCCACACCCATTCAGTGTATCAACAAGGAAGCTCACAGAAATGACTTCACTGGGATTCCAAATACCGCTCAATATAATTAGCGCACATCTGAACATGAATGACCGCTTATTGTGCAAAGTGCGACTAGCTCATGGGGCTTCACGTTAACCTAGTTCCACAGTTCCCGTAACTCAACAACCCCACCAGCTGAACTATGGCATTTGTATTGTTGTATCTTTGTTCATTGCGATAAAAGAGGAACATCGGCTTCTTACAGACTATTCTCAAGTAGGAAGAAGAGACTATTCGAGACTTCACAAGGAGATTCGGGTAAGCCGTCCAACAGATAAAGTTGTATATCATGGATGCAAATTCTCCAAAACACCCGTAAGAAGCCGTCATCAACTCCTTTCTAACCACTATCTTTAGACCCGTCAATACTAATGGAAGAACAATTAGCGGATGATAGGTACTAATGTTGGATGATAATATCGTCCAAAGAACTCCAGACTACTGGGTGCATATAAAACTAAACTAATCGCTGAAATAAGCTGGGCCTGAAAGAAGCGGTCCGAATCCAAGGAAGGTCAAAGCAGAACCGCCGCATCCCGATCGCTCATAAAAGAAAGAGAGACCTCCCATTCACTTCAACATTCTTACGAGAGCTATTGCCCATCATTCACGACCTACTAAAGTTTAAGTGCCTACATTGATCTAGACGGATCCCTCCCAAAGAAACAAATCCTTACGATGCGATTATCATAGAGATCATGGGCATGAGACCGAAAAATCAAGTCAAGTCTCGTGGAAAAATGATCAAAGCCGGACACCTCAAAGAGGCATATTAGAGAACCCAAATCGGTGGAATCAGTGGTGCTTCGCTTAATAAGCCTTGGCAGCCCACTGAACTTTTCAAAAGACCGAGTAGCCTACAACTTACTAGCACTTTCAAAAGACCAGAATTTGCTCTAAGCCTACTGACACTTTCCAAAGACCAATAGTACTCACTCGCTGTTACCACACCAAAAGTGGTTTCTAAGCTCAATGAAGGTCCAAACTTAATTATTCTTAATCCATTTTTATGGCATAATTCTGGAAGTTTATGATTCATTTTAATGTTGAATTATGGAATATTCACAAAATTTTTATTTTGGAGGTTTTATATGAAAAAGAGATAATTCAAGAAATAAAAACAGAAAAGTCAAGTTAAGAAGAATTCCTCCTGCTACACGCCATTGTTGCGATGTGATTCCAAATATTGCAGAAGAATATCGTGTAAATGTAAGATATCTTTGTCGCAATAAAAATAAAGCTGAGCGCAAGCCATAATGAGAAGACTGCCGCGACACACAATTTGAGATAGACTCCATCACTTGTTTGATAATGAAATTTTTGTGGCGAAGAAATGAGAAGCTCATGAAGAAGAATGTCGCGACATTCCTTACTCTGTTGCGACATTGATCAAGAAAATGTCATGGAACTCGTCAAACATCTACAATTCCCCATCACGCATAAGGAAAATGCAGAATATCATGAACTCTATCACGAGCGGCATGGAAAACAATGAAATAATGTGTTTACAGATGAATTTTTCTATACAAATGCACATTTCAACATGTCAAGACCAAGGCAGATTTATGTCTCGAATGTATAAAACTATGTTACGACACAACATTCGTGAGTCGCGAATGAAAGATACGCAGACTTTTGTCGTTAGATAAAGAATTTCTCTGGCTACTTACATAGAAAAACTTGAGGTTGAGGTGAATGTTGTTGCGCTAAAGACGATCATTGTCGTGACAAAGTTATGTTGAATGACAAGAAGATTGGTTGGCGCACAAAAACTGATGTATGACATAATAATAATGAAGGCGCGACATCCGCCGCGACAATAAAAGTCGAGTCGTAGATCGGTCGCACGTAAAATGGAAGAGAAGTGAGATGAGCCTAGGCAAGTTTGTCGTGACAAGGGATTCAATGTTGCAACAAAAAGTTCAGCCAGAGACAAAGATTAAAGAATATTATGTTGTGACATGGAAAGAGTCTGTCGCGACACATATTTCTGTCTCAGCAATACAAGGTAACACAACTCTATCGCGACAAAGAAAAATTCGGTTGTGATAACAAATCCATGCTATTGAGAGAAACTCTGTCGCGACAAAGAAAAAGTTTGTCACGAAAAAAATTGAGAATAACAATAAAAAGAATGTCCCAATATAGTAGAGACTGTTGCAACAAAGTTGAAGAGTTTGAGGAGGAAATTTCTATAGCGACAAAAGACATCCATGTCGCGATGATGCGCATAACATCAAAAGAACTATGTCGCGGAAAAGTCAAATTATGTCACAACAAAATCAAAGAAGATAGCATGAAAATATGTCACGATAGGAAACGAAGCCACAGTGTTTGGTGATTTGATAAGAACCATGCTATGATTGCACTTTCTTTGTTGCAACAGTGACCATTTTTGCCAGTAAATTTTTAGATCCACACTCTGTACCTTGAAGTGCATCCCATTATTTAAAGTTTATAAGGAATGCATCAGGGTAATCGTATGCATCAAAGAACGGACTTCTCGATAAATGAGACTCTTGTATATTATTTTTCTATTATTTTTTTATTTTAATTCCTTTTTTTAGATTTTCTTTTAGCATAGTTTTGTTTTAGTTAGTTGATTTTCTAGAATTGATGTGCAGCATGGAGCTGGGATCTGTTGTAAAATTTATCTTCAACACCGTTTATTTGTAATGGATTTGGAAAATTTGATGAGTTTATTTATTTGCCCGTTGCCAATTTCGCTGAATTTTCCTTATCGGGGGCCAGTCACTATACGTGAACTTGTTTGAAGATTAAGCTCCTCCGGGAATGGTTCGATGGTGATTGCTATTTTTCTCGCACAAAGTGGAAGAATCAGCCTTTAGTTAGAATTCTGAATTTATTTGATTGGTATTATTTCTTAAACTTAATCAAGCCCAAGTACTAGTATCGTGTACCCAAAAACAAAGAATTTATCTACCTCGATTTCCGTGAGGCCTCCAAGGTGATTAACATAGATAGAGAATCCTGAGGGCATGGGAGCAGTTCCTTTGTGGGTGTATGTAGACCAATACTTTGAACTAATGAACTCGAAAATTACTCGTATAGATCACTAACTCTACCCACAAAGTGTTAGTTAGATGAAGTATCGGGCTGAATTGTCGAGGCTTCTCCTCTTCCTGACATGAAATGATTATGATCCCTGCAGCAAGACAGATCCACTATCAAGGATATGGAGAATTTTATCAAAGATTGAAGGATGAGGTGCCATTTAAATTGGAGAAGGCTTGCACATCCCGTTTATATGTAAGAATCTTTAGTCCTATGTAAAGATTTGGGTGTGGCAACGAAAGGAAAATACTCGACCAAGAGGATTATATATTAGTAACCTGACAGATCCAAGAGTTTAAACAAATAAATCTTAATTAGTGAAAGGTATGGTTAAGGGAGAAACTAAACTATACCACAATTCCTTTGACAAATTCAGCTCTTTCCAACTAATGGTTTAGCTTATGACTCAAATGATGCCGAGGAAATTGACACCATTTGTTAAAGGTCTATTTCCAATGTTGTCTCACTCAAAAATGAATTTGCAGATCATTGCAGTAATGCACTGCACTTGCAATGATTTGCACCAAAACTCAATTTTTTAATGAATTCATTTTACAAAAAGGACAAACACGTATTTTAAACAAAAACTAACGATAAGCTTTGAAGTAATCGCTACTGCGACTTTAGTTAGTCTTGAGAGCAGCACAAGTACAGCAAATAGTTGGTCTATACAAAAATCAGTCAACAAGTTTTTGATGTCGCTGTCGTGGGACTAGTTAGTCTCAGTAGCAAAAAGGCTGCCAGCTGGTAAATAGTTTGTGTTCATACAAAACCGCCTAACAAGTTTTGGCGCCGTTGTCAGATTGATTTATGAATTTAAAGATTAATATTCTAACCAAAGAAAGAATTACCAATTTGGACATTTTTCTTTATTTTATCATAAGAAAACCAAATATTCATTATCAGTTTAATAGCAAAATTTGGGAGTAAGTGCATTGGCAATTATTCTATGAGCTTAAATGGATATGACTTTCCCACATATTTAATTTGATTTAAGTGTGTTTCTATTTCAGGAAGATTTTAAATGCACAAAAAACTAGAAGTCGATCTGTTGCCTTTGGATACAGAAATTGAGAGAACACTAAGGAATTTAAGGAAAGTTACAAGTGTTGAATCTACAAGTATAGAAAATCAAAGAGAAAGATTACAACCTATTCTGTAAGAATGAAAACAAATAGACCTCAAATGCAACACGATGGAGGACTTAGAGGCTCATATTCAAGATGAGTACTCGCTATGAATATATCCTACTGTAAGCCAACAATTTTGAATCAAGCCAGCTCGATCACAATCGCACAACAACATCGCCATCGGATCCCAATGAAGACCCTAATGAACATATGGGAAGATTTATGAGACGCACACAATCAAGCTAAATGGGGTGAGACTAGAAGATCAAAGGCAAACTTCTTTCCCCTTTCATCGAGAGATGGGAGCACTTACTTGAGTCATCGCCATTGCCTGACAAATTGGGAAGAATTGGTGGAGGCCTATATGAGCAGATTTTTCCCTCCAACCCTGACTTCTGAAAGGAGAGGTTAAATCATAGTCTTCAAACAAGGAGAGGATGAAAGTCTCTACAATGCATGGGAGAGATACAAGAGACTGCTAAAAAGATGCCCTATGCATGGAATAGATCTGACCACTCAGATGGACATTTTCTACCATTCCATGAATTGAGCCTTCAAAGGGTGGCTAATCACACAACCCCAGCATGGGCCATTCAAGGTAAGTGTCGAGGAGGCGCTTGATCAAGACCTTATCAAATGCAAAAGCTCCATCTCGCTTTCAAGTGAGCAAAGAAGAAACAAAGGGGAGTGGTGTAATTGAGCTTAATCGGATGACTTCCATAGAAGTAAAGTTGGATGAATTAATACGAACGAAAGCTCGAAATAATGAGAAAGAATGCACATGACATTCTGAAGCGTAGACATTTAGTACCCAAAAGTGCCATTTGAACCCTATTTAAGAGAATAACAAGTAATTTTTTGTACTAACTGTTAGCGTTTCCCATTGACACGCGTAGGTCCCTTTTCGTACTAACGACCGCTTCGAGGTTGTTTGTGTTTGGCGCGCTCGTGCTCATTCCCATCATATCAAGCCAGGCATATCGGTTGGGAGCTGATTTACATCGAAGCCAGTGGCGATTTATCTCTATTGCATCAAGCCGTGAATGAAGAAATTGATCAGAGAGCAAAGGTGGTGGCAGTGAGTTTCTCGCCAGTAGCCAAATGCCACAATAGCTAAATTCGCCATTATGGTTATTCGCCATAAATGAATTTTCGCTATTGTAGCCGCCTTGTTACAGTGAATTTTCACTACAATAGTTACTCATTATAATGGAAAATTTACAAGCCAGCAAATTCTTCATCTTTGTCGCACAAACTAATTGCTTCACAATTTGCCTCTAAATCTCACCGTAATTATTCTAAGGTTAGGATTGGTATTTCACCTATATGTAAGGCTATATGTCACTTTTCCAAACATTTTGTAACCTAACTTTTCTACAAGTTACTTCAACACGGCCCCCGTTTGGTCTTCACTTTCTTCTCTTCTCTCTCCTTCACTTTCTAGTAACTAAAAACACACCCTTCGAGACGACAACTCAAAGGATGTTCGCTAAAGCCTCTAAACTCAAAGAGGAGGGTCATAGGGTGTTGATATGTTCGGCAGGTGATCCTCCTCGATTCTCACTAAGGAAGTACCGAGCATTTATGTTTCAAACTTCAACACTAGGTTTAAAGCTATTTGATGCTAGTCAATACTTGGCAATTGGTATTGCATTCTTAGGGGTAGATACACGACATCCATTAGTCATTTACGAGCCATTTATAGCTAAATGCTAGATTTCAACTTCAAGAACATTTACTCAAGAAATGCCATGTTTCAAAGAGAAATGGTACCGAGGGTTAGCCTGAAGTTAAAGAAATATCCGGTTTTGTAAAATGAAAGATAGGTCATCTTCCCAACAGGAAATAACCCTATGACACCTCAAGTAACCCTATCATACCAAACTAAAGGGCCTAAAAACTTCAAGGACTTCTTTTTACATCTTATTTCCAAATTGTCTAGTTAAAGTATAGTGAAAAACAACCACTATTTTTATACAACTAGTAACCAAACAAAAGCCTCACCATTTTGAATCATTACAAAATCATTTGTAAGACGAAACCCATTCCCCTCGTAGAAAACACCCAGGCCATGACACGTAGCTACGCCACGCAAAAAGAGGAGTAGTTGAGGTATAAATTTGTTGATTCATAACACCCATCGTGGCACGAATCAAATGGGCGCGTTGTCAGGGATGGCCTACTGGCGCATGATGAAGGATGAGTACTTGTAATCCCTATTACAAGTATTGGTGACCTTTTAAACCTTTTTAAATTCCATTGTTTACAATTTCAAGTTTTTTTTTCACAATACCGTCAACAAGCTTTTTTTTTATGTATACAACTATTTTATTTCTAGCTAACACTCCATCTGGCAAGCCCCGTTGTTGTTCTTTACTTTGTCTCTTTGTTTCACTGTGTTTATGTACCACTGGATAGAGATATATCGTGTAGATTGCAAATAATTAGTACACCATCAACAACAGGAAGTCACAGACACAAGGAGCAAATGGATCCTCTAATTCGAAGAACAACGATCCCCTTAAACGGCGCCATTTGATTCGTACATGCGTGTTATGAATCAACAAAATTTATACATAACTATTCCTACCACGAGCGCAACTAATGCAGTATACGCTCAGGATCGTAACACAGATGAGTTTTCGCACAAATGATTTTGTAATGATTCAAAATGGTGAGGCTTTGTTTACTGGATTTGTATAAAACAGTAGTTGTTTTCTACTATACTAACTTAAGGCAATTTGAAATAAGATGTAAAGAAGTCCTTGAAGTTTTGGGCCATCGTTTGGTATGATAGGCTGTAAAGAAACCGGTTATTTCTCAGACAGTGAAAATGCACCTATAGTCATTTACAGCACCGGATCTTTGTTTAACTTTAAAGACTAACCTCATTCATTTCTCTTTGAAACATAGCACATCGAAAGCATTAAATGTTCCCTGTTGAAATTAGCATTTAACTCCAATCCGATGGCTCAGAATGAAAACTACGGACGCTGCCAGTATCTACCACTAAGAATATGACCGAACTCAAAAAGCTTGCCAAGTATTGGCCAAAGAAAGTACATCAAATAGCTTTAAACTCAGTGTTGAAAGTTTGAAATATAAATACTCGCCACTGCCAGGAAATACGTAGGATCGCTCAAACATATCAACCTACCCAGCAACCTCCTCTTCAAGGTTTAGAGGTTTAACAAAACATCTTGAGCTGGCTATCCTCAAAGGGTGTGTTTGGTTGCTTGTGAAAGTGAGAGAAAGAGGAGAGAGAAGAGAGCAAAGTGAAGACCAAAACAAGGGCCCGTGGATGGAAATTATTTCAATGAAAAGAGGCTACAAATGTTCATAAAATGGCTTGGGGCCTTTCTGTGTGGAAATACCAATCTAACCTACTAGGAATACCACAAAGAAGGGTGTAAATGAAATAACCAAACGGGTCATTTATACACAAAAAATAAAAGGAGTGTGAGAATTTCATCACAGTGAAATTTCACACATAGTGCGTATTCTCGCCATTGGTAGCGAAAAGAGCTCCACAATCCTACAAAGATATAGGTCATCGTAGGGACCACATACACCCTCTGCAGTGAGTGCACCTTTCCCAGATCATACCACCTCGTCGACGATGTGGTAGTAAGACTTATTTGATGCCCCTACTACTTTTCATGAATGGAGAATGAAATCCATATACGCATATCCGGGAGTTCGAGAAGTTTGCACAATCAAGTTAAAGAAGGTATTTGACATGACTTGCTTAAGCTAAAGCATTTTCATTGACACCGAAAGACAAGGCCAAGATTTGGATCAATCTATCGAGGCCAAGAACAATTAGGAATTAATGAACTTCGCTGAATCTTTGAAGAAATTTTTCAAGACAACCAAGACCAACAATCAAAGACAATTACTTTTACTTCATTTTTGAATATACGAGAGAAGTTTTATCAAGAGTTAGAGATAACCATGGAGGTCCATCAAAGGCATGTCCACACCATGCATTTCGACACATGATGCCAGGAATCACTCTCTCTTATGATGGTATACCGGCCATGAAGCAACCATCGAAACCATGTGTGAGGACTCCCGAGCAAGCACCCGTGCATTTAGTTCACTGACTAACTACGTAATGAAACCAAGGCATGGGACTTAACCGAATCCACAGGTCAAAAATGAGCTCAACCCACCGCCGGGAGATTTATGCACTTTCCAAGACATCGCATGAAAGCAAAATCCGACCACTTTGACCGGGCTGTTCGAGGAGCTTGAAATGAGAAATCATCATGAAGCGCAAGCAAGGATTGAATCGCCGCATCTCACCCAAATGCTTTATCTGTCAACAGAAATATCTTTGGGAGCATCATTCAATGGTTCCTTCAGTGAGATTTGATGCAAGAGCATGCCCATGTCTTAGGTCAAAATAAGCCACCGACAAATGCTCCATATGGCAACACTATAACTCCACTGGAGGAATCATCCAACTCATCATGGAAGCTGCCCTCGTATGTTCCCTGCCGAGCACAATGCCAGCTTAGCCTCCACCCCGCATTACCACAAATAACCTCCACCTTCTTCTCCCGTTGAGCAAGCACCTGAATTAAGGTGCAGGTACCTTGCAGGAACAAAAGGTGTTGGAATGTTCAAACTAATCAATAGAAAATTGAGATTTAGAGAGCTCACTGGCCAAGAAATAGACAACAGCATTCGAAAGATCTCCAACAAATATGATAACTTGCAAAGTTCCATTTCCAGGTTGTCTAAACAGAGGGTCCGTGAAGGGAAATTCCCTCTCCCTGCATTACTAACAAACTCGAGGGGAATGTGAGATGAGATAGGCTCCGGCCAAAGGATCCCAATGCAAGTGATTAATGAAGTCAAAGCAAAGGGTAACGTTTATAGCGGTATAAACCCAGACTACAATCCAACCCAACTAAAGAAAGTCTCCCACAATGGTCGAACCAAGAGAGAAGAACAAACTGTTTGCAATATAAAACACAAGAGGCCCCCTCTTTCCCTCGGGCACTTCAAAAAGGAAAAGTCAAGAACCAAAACTAAAATTTTAGAAGTACTACGGCAGGTGAAGGTTAACATCCCTCTTCTCGATATGATCAAGCAAGTCCCCACGTAAGCAAAGTTTTTCAAGGACTTATGCACGGTAAAAAGAGGCCTTAATGTTAATAAAAAGGCCTTTTTGACTGAGCAAGTAAGTGCCATCATAGAGTGCAAGACTCCTGTGAAGTATAAAGATCTGGGGTGTCCTACAATCTCCGTTAATATAGGCGGAACTTGTGTGGAAAAGGCAATGCTAGATTTTAGGGCAAGTGTTAACCTACTACCTTTTTCCATGTATACAGCCAAATAAATAACTTAAGCCAACCACTATCACTTTGTCTCTAACCGATAGGTCCATCAAAATACCAAAGGGGACGGTTGAGGATGTTTTGATTCAGGTGGACAAATTCTACTATCCAATGGATTTTGTAGTGCTTGATACCGAACCGTCCAATAGGGCTAACCTGTGCCACTATCCTGGAAGGCCATATTTCACTACTCTCCACGCGATCATTAATTGTTGAACGGGTGATGAAGCACCTTGGAAATATGACCTTAGAGCTCAATATCTTCCATATGAGCAAAAACACATGCACTAACAGAGACATGCGAAGAGGTTTAAATGATAGAGGCTATCCTGAAGAACAAGCAAATGAGCCGGCCAGTGTTAAAGATATTAACCAGGAGTCAATACGTAATGAAGACCAACAAGAGCTTCAGTAAAAGAGTCATCATGGCATGGAGAAGAAAGGCTGAAGTTTTACCTCACTTACTGGAAGTGAGGAATACAGTCCTCAACAGCTAGATCTTAAGCCTCACCTATTGAATTGAAACATGCATCTTCGGGAGGGAAACGCATCATCATAGTAGGGGTGATTTTTCCATTATCGAGCAATCCACAGGAAGTTAGTCCGTCTAAATCCTCCACAGAACAAGAAAGCAATCGGATGAAGATTTCATTTGAAAGGCATCACCAACTATAATCACAGGCAACAGAAGAGGAATCGGAAGCGTCACATCCAGAGACCGGAATCATTGAAGCAAGAGGTAATGGCGGCCGAAGCAAGGTTACATCATATACCCCATATCTACGCTCTGGGTAAGTCCAACCGCGAAAACAAGAAATCGTGGTTACTACGGTGCTCTACAATGAAAGAGAAAGAATGTCCACCGACTTACTACTGTTGAGGTAACACCATGAAGGTCGAATGAGGTGACGAAGGATCAGGCTTTCCCTTACCTTCTCACTGACTAGGCTCCTAGAGAGAGCAAGGTCATCCTCTACTACTTTAGATGGGAGACCTCGCCATCCCGCATCGGGAGCACACGCAAATGATCGAAAAGACCACCACTTGTCCTTTGGTACATATGCTCATAGGAGGATGCCCTTCTGCTTCCACAATAGCTCGACCACTTTCTCAATGTCAAAGGTCGATTTTCAAGGATGTGGTATTTATTATAGAGGTTTATGGATGATATAATGGCTAGTTTAAGTCACATGAATGCCTATCCATTTGGAAACCGCTCCTCCATATGCATCGGAAGAACTTCCAGTACTAACCTGGAAAATGCCATTTATGAAACTGGTATGATGGTGTCAAATATCATTTGTGAGGAATTGAAGTGATAAAACAAGGTAGAATTGATCTTAAAATTGTTGGCTCCACATCAGAAGATGTTAAGAATTTTTGACCTGCAAGCTTCATCCAGTTCATCCCACTTCAAACAGCGGGTCGCCTCATAAGCCTCCTTCAAAAAAGACGTGTCGAATGGACCACAAGAAAATCGAGAGCGCATAAGATTTGACTATATACCACTGGTGGAGATTCCACTATAATTTCGCTTTTCGAGGTAGGTAACGCGCAGCTAATGACTCCATATATCGGGCAGCCTTCAACGAAAGAGAGGAAAGTCGATAAAGGGTAATTATTACGCGAAAACGCGAACGTTTCGAGAACGCTACACTACTACGAAGAATCGCAGCGCGCGGGTTCATGCTTTGTGATAAGTTCCGATTCATTTGGATTTGGTCAAATGCTGCAATCTTCGATCACCATTGAATATTCATCACAAACGTAATCAAGGCTCGGCCATTGATGGATTCTGCCGCCATGTAGTTCAACATCCACAGATAAGTATGTGTGGAGGAACGTTGTTGTCGATCATATTCCGTATTGACCATAGCACAATACCCACACCTCCTGCAATGATAATTCTCGAGGAGTCTCTATCGACAATGGAAAGAAGAATAATGGTATGTCATATTATCACTCAGTGGTAGTCAGGAGTAGCCACAGTGAGTGGACATCACATGACAAGAAGGTCTTCCATGCAAGTAATCATCGCACTATTAGGAGGAGCCATATTTGTTCGGCACAGTCGATCGTGGATAATAAGGAAATGCGTCGAAGAATAACCTGAAGAATTCTACCATTGCTGATAAGGCGGTGAGGTATTTCGTCATTAACAACCAAAGTGTCAGACTGGCTTTATTAGCCATCACGCTTAAGAATTGCCACACCAAGCAGCAGTATAAGTGCCAAAGAATGGGAAAGATTTCCGTCGCCGATGCCTTGAACCCCATTTTGGATAACTGTTGATGTAATGGGGCACGACTTATGATCATTCTGCCTTCGGCAGTGCTTATATCCGTGGGGATCACAACCAAGTGTCAGCATGCCATGTAAAAGCGCCACCAAAGCGGCTAAAATTCCCTTAAGATGAACATTTTGATTCTGGAGTTCTAAAGAACATAGCGATGGAGGTTCTCACTTTGTAAATAAAACCCTTTGAGAACTTTATCCGTAAATATGGTGTTAAGCACAGTCAATTTCACATCCTCAAACTGGTCATGGAGATCGCCATTAGAGAAATAAAGACCATCCTCGAAGGAAAGTCGTTAGTTCAACAGAAGGATTTCATCTTCGAAGTTTGGACCATTATGGGCATACGTAATAAATATATGTTGTTCATCTCGCATGTCCTCGCATCGCTTAGTTTATAGCAAAGGCTTGCCATTTACCAAAGAGAATCGAATACAAGGCGTGGTGCAACATAAAATTAACATGATAGAACTCGAAGCCACTCAAAAAGAGAATGCTTGAAATTGACGAGTTAGAAGAGTCGAAACGACGCCTACTTCAATTCCAAATTGCAAAGGATAGGCGGTATGAAGTGGCATGATCACTTCAGCACCTGAAAATTTTAATCAGGGATTAAGTCCTCTGTATGATTCCAAGCTCCATCTATTTCCGCAAGCTCAAATCGCTGACAGACTGGCTCCATTTATCATCCATCACATGAATTTGGCCTGGTTCAAATAGATCTTCAACCCGAAAAGACAAAAGATATATTCAAGGTTAACCCGCAACGAGTGAAACCTATGTTTGTCGCCACCACATGCATGAGATATCCATCCTTGATCCTGATCGACATTCCAAATGACTAGTCAATAATAGTCTCCACCGAGACCAAACTATGTACCAAATTTTTGTTTTTATTGTCTAATTTTTTTAATATATTTATTTTTAGTAGTTTACATTAGGCTTTTAATTTTTAACAAAATATTCTTTTAACATCTAGAAGTTTTACTTTTTGTTTTTGTTTTTATTCTACAGAGCAAGTTTAGTAGTGGGACAAAATTTTCTACCAGAGCAAAAAAATTCCGCCTCTATAGCGAAATTTTTTTTCCATGGAATTTGGAAACCGTGGACCTCTTCACCTTCCTCGCACCTCTTCGGGCAATCTACAGTGCTCACAGACCCTTCACTCACCCCATGCCCCGCACTCTCATTTTCAGCTCACAAGACGTCGGCCGCCCCTACCACACGCCTATCGTCCCTCACGGTCGGGCCACCAAGCTCCAGCAAGCCTCCCGCCATGGTTCGGCAAGCGAGGACATCGGGAGACAGGTTTAGGGTTCGCACCGTTTCTTCCGCAGATGCCGCCATCTTCGGTATCGCCGCATCACTGCGCCTGTGCCGAAAGGCACCTCCTACTTTGTCTCCTCAAGCATACCATGATGCGCAGTCTAGCCTTCTCAACATGTAACGCCTCAAAATACCCCGGAATTTTATAATAATTAATATAGTCGCGAATTGAGCTGAAATTGAGTTGGAAACGATAAATTGACAATCAGGAAATGTAAATTTAGAGGAACTTGGGAAATTAAAGTATTAGAACAAGGATAAAATTGTAATTACCATAAGGGACAAAATCATAAAGGAGTAGAGATGGGCCATAATAAATGAAACAAGTTGATTTGTAAAATTGTAGTGAAGGACTTGTCTGCAATATAGAGAATTACGGGAGTATAAAGAGGAGATACAACAAAATTACATTTTGGTTTCTCCACTTGCCCTCTAGCAAACCGTAGAAGAGAAAAGGCAAGAAGGAAGAGGAAGAAGAGGAATAGAAGGAGGAGTAGAAGAAGAAGATCAAAGAAAATGTTTTTCAAATTTGGGATCAAGTGTATTTTTGATTTCCTACAGTTTTCCTTGGTTTGGAGAATAGTTGCCCTTGTTCAGGTTTTGCAAAGATCAAAGCACAAGCCCTTAAATTGTTGATATATGAGAGTAAAACCCAATTGGTAGAAAATAAACAAGTGGAATCATCAAAATTATATGATGTTTAGAAGAATGATGACCTTCGGGTGAATTCATAGATTTTACCTAGTTTGTATGAGGTTCCAAACCCACCACAAGTATTTTGGTGTTGTTTCTGATGCATTTCCATGATGATTTTTTTGAGAATTAAGGAATGGGAAGTTATATATGAGAATACATCAAAAGTGGCAAGAAGCAAATTGACAATTTCCTCAACTGTGACTTAGGCAGAATACTGTACCTAAGTGATGAGCTACCGTAGGTTAACCTCAGATTTGAAGATTGTGCTCAATCCTTACTTAAGATAGTTGGTCAGACGTGCAACCTCACCTGTGATAAAACCGCGTATCGGTACGGTGTGAGCCCAAATGACCGATTGTGTAGTTTTTGGCTTTATTTAAGCCTAATTTACACACCATTAGTATAGAACCCTAATAAATGAATACAGATTCAAATAATAATGACTTAGTCAAACGCATCAGACTCTCAATACAACTTCTGGCATTCGCTTAGTATGATTATTTGCTTAACCACCAAGAGTGAATAAATTAGTTTGACCAGAAAAGTAAGAAGATTTATAACCTGACTGTGAATGATATTATGTTAAAACTGAATTGATAATTGGTTTGTTCTCTAATTGTTCTTTATTCCAATTTTTAGTTCATATGCTTCTGTTTTTTTTATTCAGTTAGTTCCTCAGCAATGCATTTATCTCATATATTGCTCTTATTTATGAAGATAATACAGCAAAGTATCGATTCAAATGATTAGTATTTAAATACAGCTTACAAACATATGCATGTATGCGAATATTTAAACTATAAGGAATTTTATTGGCATAAGCAAAATCATTTTAACGATATTGGACGACCACATGACTGGATTCATTCGAACTAATCTCGCCATGAAGAAACCAGAGTCACCAACACTTAAATCACATTGCATCGGACGACGTATGTGGATGTAGATTCACCAACTGAATCATTTATCGGGCGACTTCATAGTCATATGAGACTCGCGAATATCGAACGTGAAATCACATTACCGTTACACGACAAGATAGACAAGATTCACCAAATCGACCTGTCAGGAATGCCGACTTCTATAGTCATATGATTTGCATTACAATGTGAAAAACCACATTGTTGTATTCAATATTTCAATGTGACAGGATTCACCAACCGACCCACTGTGGATGTCGAATTTACAGCTATGTATAACTGCCAAAACCGAAAAGCGAAAAGATGGTATTGAAAAGTGTATCGTATAAGTATCTTTACATTATACTGATATTGGGAGAAGGTTACATTTTCATAATGCATGCATCGAGTATTAAACGAAATGTGGAAATATTGTGAATCAGGATGGGAATCATCAAGCATGAAAATGCTTTAGTGCTGCTTTTATCACGTTATGTCCAGCGATAGACATTCGGGAAACAAGACCCAAGATCAGAGCTCAAAGTCATAGAGATGTTAATTCCACAGAGGCATGCTCCTTCCATATGCATTACTCCATTCTAACATTGACATTTTTGTGAAATCAGCTTGAACTCGAATCATTATTTTTAAGATTTTGAGAGCAATGCCATTATGAATCTTTTTGTTAAATATGAATGTTATGGGTCTACACTGAAATGCTTATGGTCGTTTAAGAAATGCTTCAAAACATAAAATCTAAATGAATAACACAAGCCAAATGTTTTGACAGATACCTGAAAATGTCATAAATCGTCTCGATTTGATCCCCCAATCAGTCAAGTCGGAGATTCGGTCGTACACACTTTTTGAAAAACTAAAATTTAATAAAACGATAATCAAAGGATTTGATTAAATAGAATAAACTACATCCTGTTTGGTTCCTGACCACTGAGACTCAACAGAAATGCTCGCTGCCGCATAGTCGATATCCCGTGGAGCCCTGCTGTGCTGGCCCCCATCCGCACGACACCTGGACCTCGCTCTCTCTCCTCAGGCAGATCCACGGCCTCCAGACGAGCACCGTCGCTGTCCCGACATCCGGCCCGGGAGTCTCACCGCTCGACATAGTTCAGCCCCACCGCCTCAGAGTCCTACACGGTCATCACCCCGCTATCCCTCGCTTCGAGGACGGCTCCACTATTTCACTTCATGCGATCCACACCTGGTGAATGGATCACTGTTCATAATTTCATGAGAGTCCCAATACGCATATACCAAAGATTAAGCAAGCAGTAATCATGTTCCGAGATTCTAAGGGTTGGTCCACAGTATTCACCACACTGCTATGACCAGGCAATTGCTTATCCCTGTGTGGTTCTTGAGTTTTACCATACTATGACATCCTAGGGAGTGTCCAATCGATGCACTGACATATAGATGGTCAGCCCGGGTTAATGAGTTTATATCACCGCCACTTTAGGTCTTCGGGCAAGAGTTTTGGCTAACTTCCGGGCAGATTACCATATATTCTACCACGATGGTTCGCCGCTTCAGATACATACCGGGCCCATCTCTGTGTGGAGGCAGCTTCCTCCGCATATGCTCCTCACGCATCACATAAACGCAGTGCTAACTGCTCCCCCGTTTAGCACCATTTGCAAGGTAGGGAGCTATTCTAGAGGTTTTTATCTGATATCTAAGGGGTTCTCGTCTAGATCCAATAGAGTTTATCATGACCGCCTTACTTCATTTCAAGAAAATCCACCGTGAGGTCCGACTTGTGCAAAGGCTATTCTCTTTTGATGTCAAGATTTTTGCTAAGGGGGTTAGAGCATCTTAGGTTCCCTAGGTGTTTCAATGACGAGCGCCTACAGAAGTTGTGCTAAGGATTGTAACCCCATGAGCTTAACCCTATCTATGCAAACATTTTTCTATACCAAACAGAGGATGTCGTGGGATGACATGGGGACCCGCCTGTGGATGAGCAGCCTTGTCCTGGGGCCGTGGAGGTGGGAAGGTCCCCGCCGGATTCATCCCTCCAGCCCCGCCTCCACGCCCAGCCTCGGGAGATCAGAGGGCCCATCCTCCACGCCACATCCATCGTAGAGTCCTCGCCACTTCTAGGACTCTGGTCGTTAAGATGTCGTCCACATCTGTCGCCACTTCTGCTGGCCCGCCGCTTCTCGCATTGCACTGGTCGAGCGGTCTGCCGAGGTTACTCGTGATAGAATCGCTTTCATTTTCTGTCGTGCCATCTTCGTCAACAATTGCCATCATGACAAGACCTATTACGCCCCACCACTCATGGACAATCATCAGACGCCGCAGCCTTCTTTGGATGTGCTCAGGTCGCAGAGTAGCCTGATTCGGGCCAAATTTTCTCTACACCAACAAGACAAGAGAACTTCACACTTTCAGCTTCAATCCCTACCTATGAGACACAAATGATGCTTTATTTGGGGAGAGTTAGCTGAAGTGGGCATTTATCATACCATGTTTTGCTTTGTTTATACTATGTGTTGTTTTTTTAGTTTTATCAACTCCGCCTACTTGTCTATGTATGGCCGTTTGTTAGTATGTATTAGCCAATAGTAGGCAGTGGTTTATTTTGCTTAGTTATGTATTGCTCACTATTATGTTTGTATACTTTCGTTATATTAAAAGCTTTCTAGCGTGATTGCATTTTCTATTTACACCCACATTTTTTTTTTTAATTATTTATTTAATTAACTTTTGTATATGCATAACAGATTACTTTATCGTGATGAACTTGCCTTCCTAATGGTGTCGACGTTGAAGGTCCCATGCCGAATGGTGGATGACCAGTCAAATCTGCTGTATTTAACCCTGCTTCTTCCTTAGCTAACCACACACCGAGCACATTAGGTCTCAATGATAGCCAAGAAAACAAAGATTAACCCCTCTGTTACAAATCCTTCCTAGTGTCGCCACCTCTCAATAGTTACGACATTCACGCAGCTAATAAAATGACAAAAGAATATAAAAAGAAAGAAAGTAATGAATGAGCTTTGTTTTTGCCTTGAAACCCTATGACGGTCCAGGGGGTTTATAGAAGCAGTTTCTAAAGCTTGGTACCCTGTTAATCGGTTGGGAGCCACCCCACTTAGTGTTCGCTTATTAACGCTTTATCGGGGGAGTTTTAGCGAGTCAGAAAAGCCAGGCTCGAAATCATTCGAGTTCAGGTGAACTGATAGAGTTTGTGGTCAAAGATTCTTCATAGCCAAAGCCCAACCTTCACTCGGCTGGGAGTCGCTCATGTAATCCTCTGAGACGGACTTTGGTGAAGTTGGAACCCAATATTGCACCCTACAACGCAAAAAGAATTGTGTAATAAGGCGTAGGTCCTGATCTATTTAGGTTGGTTACCATACAAGGTTATGGCATTAGCTCGTTGGCGGTGTTTCTATAGTTTATGATTGAGACCTCATCAAACAAACCCAGAGTTTTTGTAGAAGAGCTCGGTCTAAGCCTGAGATGAGGGAGCTTGTCAGGGGTCGGCCAACGTAGTATAGTTTTCATTCTATGAGATGGTTATTAGCTTAGGTTTTCGTGATTCTCACTACAAAGCCATGCATTACTTGTGGCCAAACTCACCTCCCATGTTTTTGTTCTCTTACTTGTTGATTACTTCTGTGGCATTGCTAATGGGACTAGCAATGTGTCTGGGTTGAGGGTGTGATTAATACCCAAAAAGTGCCATTTTTGAACCCCATTTAAGATGGTGTGTCTCATACTTTTGTGTACTAATCATATTAGTGTTGCTTCATTGACACGCAGAAGTACTTTGGTATTGTTTTGATTTGTGTATTTCGAGGTCATAGAAGAGCCTAGTTCAAGCCTCGAGGAGGGAGCTTGTTGGTCAGTCAACGCAGTATAGTTTTCATTCTATCGAGATGGTTATTAGCTTAGGTTTTCGTGATTCTCATCGCAGGCTATGCATTACGGCAGGTGAAGGCCAAACCTTTATGACCTCCCATGTTTTTGCTCCTCTACTTGTTGATTAAGGAAGGAGGCGCCAGGCACTGCTGCCTATGCACATCAGCAATGTGTCGGTTTGGGGTGTGAGACTAGAGGCACCAAAAAAAGTGCCATTTTGAACCCTATTTAAGATAGGTTCAAGTACTTTGTGGTAATAATCATATGCTAGTTGCCGATTGACACGTAGGTACCCTTGGTATTAATGATTACTGAGGTCAGTTGTGGTAGTTTTTAGCAGTGTTTCGTGAAGCCTATTCTATCATATCAAGATAGGCATATTGAAGTTGGGCTGATTTACATCGAGTTCGTATGATTTATCTTCACTCACTGCCGAATGAAGAAATTGATCGAGGAGCAAGGTGGCAAGGTGAAATTTCGCATAAGAGGAAATACACAATAGCGAAATTAATACACAGCGAAATTTTCTACTATGGCAATTTCGCTACATAGAGAATTTTCGCTATTGTAGCGAAATTTCACTACATAGAGAATTTTTGCTACAATAGCGAAATTTCGCTATGTAGCGAAATTTCGCTATGTAGCGAAATTCTCTACTCCTTTTGTTTTGTGTACAAACGACCTCGTTTTGGTTAATTTCATTTCTACCCTCACTGTAATTATTCTAGTAAGGTTAGATTGGTATTTCACCTGTATGTAAGGCTATATAAGCCATTTTCTGAACATTTTGTAACCTAACTTTTCATTAAAAGCATTTCCATCACGAGCCCCTGTTTTTGGTCTTCACTTTCTCTATTCTCTCTCCTCTTTCTCTCACTTTCTAGGCAACCAAACACACCCTTTGAGGATGACAACTCAGCGATGCTCGCAAAGCCTCAAAACCTTGAAGAGGAGGGTTGCTAGGTAGGTTGATATGTTTGCAGGTGATCCTTTGTATTTCACGAAGCAGGTACTGAGTATTTATGTTTCAAACTTTTAACACTAGGTTTAAAATCTATTTGATGTACTTTCTTTGGCCAATACTTGGCAAGCTTTTTGGGTTCAGTGTATTCTTAGTGGCAATATTAATCGACATCCATTAGTCACCGCACGGTTTTACCTGGAGGTAGGTCAAAATGCTAGAATTCAACTCAGAACATTTAATGCTCAAGAAATGCTATGTTTCAAAGAGAAATGATACCGAGGGTTAGCTAAATTTAAAACAAAGATCCCGCTTTGAAATGACTATAGGTCATCTTCCCTAATGCGAGGAAATAACCCGAGGACACTCAGAACCCTATCATACCAAACTAGTGACCCAAAACTTCAAGGACTTCTTTTTACATCTTATTTCAAATTGCCTTCAGTTAGTATAGTGAAAACAACCACTATTTTTATACAAATCCAAATTCAAAAAAAAAGCCTCACCATTTTGAATCATTACAAAATCATTTGTAAGACGAAAACCCATCTCTGTGTTCGATCCTAGAGCCGCTATAATCGTTAGTGAGTTATGCTACCAAGCAAAGAGGGAGTAGTTTAGGTATAAATTTTGTTAATTCATAACACCTACTGTGACACGAATTAGGAGAGTAGATGAAGGAGAGAAAAGAAATAGTGTTGATGAGGGACTAACCCATGAGGGTCCTACTAAGTTGAGGAGGCACAGTACCTAAATGCCAGTAGGAGCTATACTTTTAAGCCCAACCTCAACTTACCCACTCACTACACACCAACACTCAAAAACCATGAGAATTTCTCATATGGAGGAGGAGCACAACAAGTTCAAAGACCCTGGACAGAATTTGTAGCAATATCATGCCTCACCTAGGTTCCAACAACAACTGCAGTAATAGCAAGCAAGATAGAGATCAGAAAATTAGGGGCAGAGGAGATCTAATTCCTTTAAGGACCAGACGCTTGTTTTCATGGGGGGAAATAAGAGGCTGCTAAACATACATGAGCAGAAGTTTACTGAGCTAGAAGCATTCCGGGTAAACACAACTGTGTTTTAGGCCAATACCAACGCTTCTTTGAAGAATCTGGAGACTCAGGTAGGGCAGCTGGCCCTAGCCATGCAGAATCGGTTCAAGGATGCATTCCCAAGTGACACAAGGAAGAATCCGAAGGATTACATGGCAGAGAACTGGAAGAGAGAAGAAATGATAAGAAGGAAACTAAGGAAGAGAAACACGCAAAAGTTGGAGAAGAATTGAAGCAACATAGTTTAGAAGTTGCTGAAGAAGATAGAACATCAAAAATGTAGCAAGAACAACAAGTTAAAAAGGGAAATCTAAGGAAGAATGAAGAGGTTGAAGTGTATAGTCCTCAAGTTCCATTCCCTTAAAGGATGTAGAAGGAAAAGCTTGAAGAGAAATTCTCTAGATTCTTGAACATGTTCAAGAAGATAGAGATCAATATCCCTTTTTCTGAGGCATTGACTCAAATGCCTCACTATGCGTGAATCTATGAAGGATATTACATAAAGAAAATTAATAAAAAGGGTAAGTTTGAATGCAACCTGGTAAAGGCGCTTATCCGTAAGTCTTTACCAAAGAAAATACAAGATCCAGGCAGTTTCACTATACCTTGCAAAATTGGGAATTCTGATATGGGAAAAGCACTATGCGATTTTGGAGCCAACATCAACTTGATGCCATTATCTGTGGTTAAAAGACTAAGTTTGGGGGAGCTTACTCCCATACCCATGACCTTGCAGATGGCGTATTTAACCTGGCCTGCTCAGGCACTTTGAAGACAAGATCAAAGTAAAAGTCTACTTTTCCAAAGGGACTTTCAGAGTTATTGATATAGAAGAAGACAAACAAGTCCTACTGTTGTTAGAAAGGCCTTTCTTAGCAACAGGAGCAGCTTTGATCGATGTGAAGAAAGGAGAACTGACTCTCAAGGTTGGAAATGAGGCAATGCACTTCAATCTCAATCACTGTTTGAAATAGCTAGGACTTATTAATGATGAATGAGATTGAACCAAAAATTCTCATCACTTCTGAACTGATAAATGATTGTAATTTTCAGAGTTCAATGAATGAGAATGAGATGAATTTCCAATATCTTGAGCATCTTGAAGTTGAATTTATGAACTCTAATTTTAAATTAAAAGAGGCACTAATGTCAAGAAAATAGCGTAAAAAATCCAACAACTATTGAAGTAAACACAAGCTCAAAGGGTTTGATTCTAAAAGAATTGTCTGAACATTTGAAGTATGCTTTTTTGAAACCATAAAAAGCAAAGCCAGTCACCATTTCAGTTGGATTGACAAAGCTTGAAGAACAAAAACTGCTGGAGATTCTCAGAAAATACAAGAAAGCAATAGCTTGGTCTATAGATGATCTAAAAGGAATTAGTCCTTCTATATGTATGCACAAGATCCTTTTAGAGAAAAATGCTAAAACCTCTATAGAACATCAAAAAAGGCTGAATCCAATAATGAAAGAAGTAGTCAGAAAAGAAGTATTGAAATGGTTGAATGCAGGCTTCATATATGCAATCTCAGACAACCCTTGGGTGAGCCCAGTTCATATGGTTCCCAAGAAGGGTTGATTCACTGTAATAAAAAATGAAAAGAATGAATTGATTCCTACAAGAATTGTGATAGGATAGAGAGTGTGTATAGACTACAAAAAACTAAACACTACTACTAGAAATGACCATTATCCTACCTTCATGTAATCAATTGTCGATTGTGTTTATAAGCACCCTATTACCGTTTTTCGATGGATATTCATATAAACCAAATTGCTATAGCCCTAGATGATCAGGAGAAAACTATATTTACATGTCCTTATGGCACCTTTCTTTTAGAAGGATGCCTGATTATATATCGCCCTCGCCAACTTCAAAGGTGTACATGTTCAGGCTTTCGATTAGTGGAAAAGGCTATGGAAATCTTCATGGATGACTTCTCAGTTTATGGATCCAGTTTTGAGAATTGTTTGGAAATTTTGGAAACAGTACTTTAGAGGTGTCAAGACAAGAATCTAGCTTTCAATTGGGGAAAATGCCATTTCATGATAACAGAGGGTATTGTCTTGGGGCACAAGATATCTGCAGCTAGATTGGAAGTAGACTAAGAAAAAAATGCCATCATAAAAACTCTTTCCACCTACAATAATCAAGGGGATAAGAAGTTTCCTAGGACATGTTGGTTTTTGGCGTAAGGTTCATAAAGACTTCTCAAAATATCCGTATCATTATGTAGATTGTTGAAAAAGATGCAAATTTTGATTTTTGACATGAATTACAAAGTCAGATTGATGAAATTAAATCCAGATTAGTTACAAAACCCATCATGGTGATACCTAACTGGAACAATAATTTTGAAATTATGTGTGATGCCAGTGACTTTGCAATGAGAGTTGTATTAGGATAAAGAACTGAAAAGATATTCAAGGCCATATACTATGCCAGCAAAACCTTCATCGAGGCACAAGAGAACTACTCTACCACAGAAAAGGAGATGCTGGTAATGGTGTTTGCTTGTGAAAAATTTAGGCCTTACATATTAGGGTCCCGTGTTATAATACACACTGATCATGTGGCAATTAGATATCTAATGGCAAAGAAAGATGCCAAGCTAAGATTGATCATATGGGTATTATTACTACAAGAGTTTGATCTGGAGATCAAAGACAAGAAGAGTAGTGACAATGTAATAGCTGATCACTTGTATAGATTGGAAAAGACTATTGAAAAGGAAAAGAAAACTGAAATAGCAGAAAATTTTCCTTATGAGTAGCTATTTTTTTTATCAATCCAAACACCTTGGTATGCTAATATTGTGAATTACTATTGTGGAGCTGCTCCACTCGGCACCAAGCACAAAGAGAGAAGAAAACAGAATTGATAGCATTTTAGAGCATTTGGGATAACTCATTACTTTTTATAAGAGTATATGATCATATGAGATGTGTTCCAAACATAACAGTGGTATTATGGAGAAATGTCATGCATCACTATATGGGAGGACACTTTGGCAGGAGACAGAACAACCTTAAAATTCTCCAATCAAGTTTATTGGTCATCTTTGCCCAAAGACTCGTTGAATGGGTAAAACATTGTGATAATTGTCAAGGAATGTGGCAATATGTTAAAGAAATGAAATTTCCAAGAACTGGTGTAGATTTTTTATGTATGGGGGATAGACTTCATGGGATATTTCCCATCATCATTTGGAAATCTATACATTCCCCTAGCTGTGGATTATGTATCTAAATGGGTGGAAGCAATAGCTTATCCTAGAAATGATGCAAGCACAGTGGTTGGGTTTATACAAAGAAATATTTTGAGCATTTGAGCAATCTGTAATAACATTAGTGATAAGGGAAGCCATTTTGCAAATAAAGTTTTTGCAAAACTCATGAATAGATATGGAATCAGACATATGATGGGATTGGATTATCACCCTCAGTCAAATGGGCAAGCTGAAATATCCAATAGGGAGATAAAGAAAATTCTAGAGAAAATTGTGAATACAAGAAGAGCTAATCGGGTCTATAAAGTTAGACGATGCATCATGGGCTTATGTAACTCGTTTACGTTCCTATCGAATGTCCCTATACATAATAGTATTTTGGGAAAAACCTTGTCTTCTCCCCAACTGGGTCAGGCTAAGGCTATGTGGTCCATAAAGAAATTGAATTGTGACTTCCAAGCTGCAAAAGAAGAAAGATTACTCCAATTGAATGAACTAGAAGAATTGAGGAATGAAGCTTATGATAATGACATAATCTACAAAGATAAGACAGAGAAGTGGCATGATCAAAGGATTTTGGGAAAGGAATTCAAAGTAAGGGAGCAAGTCCTATTATATAATTCCAGGCTCAAGTTGTTTCCAGGAAAACTAAAGTAAAGATGGAGTGGTCCTTACATAGTAGTAGCAAGTACACCCTTTCGAGCAGTAACTTTGAAAACTGACTTTGGATGTGAATTTAAAGTGAATGGTTAGAGATTGAAGCATTACCTTGGAGGGAACATAAATGAAGAGTGAACCATATCTTAAAGAGGGAAGAATTTTGTTGAACTAAAGACATTCTATAACAAATGTCTAGCTAAAGACATTAAACTGAGCAGCTTCTTGGGAGGCAACCCAAGCAAATTTTAATTTTCATAGTTCATTTGGTTTGTTTAAATTGGTGTGTTTGAAGTTTAGTTTCAATTTTATATGAAATTTTAAGTGTTGTTTTTGCTAATTTTTCAAGGACAGTGAAGCTGAATTAGAAATGGATGTTATTAGGCTACACTTTCAAACGAAATATGCAAAAAATTGCTACAAGGGGGAGTATTTCCATTTTCCTCACTTTGTCTTTAATGATAATGCATAGTTGAAGTTTAGGGGAATGTAATTTTATTTAAAGTAGAAAATTAATAGTAGCTTTGTTGTTCTCACTTTTTTACATATTCTGAATATCATTTTGTGAATTATATTGAGTGAAGACAATGAAATGTGATTGTTCATACTTGAATTGAGGTTCTTAGATGATTAGACTTGTTTTCACAAGTATTTTCTGATTGGTATGAGTGAATGCACCTAGCTTTGAATGTTGCTTGATTACAAAAATTTGTGAATTATGCAATTATGAGAAAATTTGTTTTTCATTGTCGCAACATGCTTTTCTTTGTCGCGACATTATTGCCAAACTTTGTTGCAACAAGTTTTCTCTTTGTCGCGACAAAGATTGCTTTAGTCTTTTAAAAGTTGGAGGAAATTATGCCATGACACAATTTTTCTAATTCGCGACAACATGAAATTAGAGAAGCAAAAACTGTGTTGCGACAATGTTTTTCTCTATCGCGACCAAGTTGGCCTTAGACTCTGATATTGCAAAGAGGGCCTCTATCAGGACAAGTTTTTTTCTTTATCGCGACAAAAATCACTTGAACATCACATTTCTATGTTGCGACATTTTTGCTCTATCACAACAAAAGATTGACAAATTTTAAATTGATTTAAAAAATATATGTCGCAACACAATTTTTCTATGTCACGACATAAAATTAATAAGGGAATCAACCCTAGGTTAGTTTTTGTCGCTACATTTAATGAAGGCACAACAAACTTTTGGCCCTTAAATAGAATATTTGAAAGCTCAAAAGCCACCTTCCTGATAAACCAGCAACCCACTCATTTCTCTTCACCAAATCTTTTCTCCTTTCAAAAACCCTAGATCCCCAAAGCCCTTTTTGGAAAATGTATGAGTCAACGAACTTAGTTCCAAACCTAAACAAAATCATGGAAGAGTATACAGAGAAGGAGGAAGAAACAGTTCAAGCGACTGAAGCAAAAACAAGACAAGAAAAAGAAAGAGCTAAAGTAAGAGCAGAGCCTAAGCAGCCAGTGGAAGAATCAAGAAAGAGGAAGAGAGGAGCTAAAGAAGCGAGAGCAGAGACCAGTGGAGAAAAAGCAAGCGACTAGGTTTTAGAGAAGGCATATATCGCTTGGAGGGATAAATTGCAGCACATAGACTTCATAGGAGAGAGAGGCTTCAACAAGTGGATTTCCCCCTTCCAAGAAATCATTGAGAGCAAGGGATGACATCTATTATGTGAGCAAAGGCTCCTGGGTTTGTAGATGTGGTGAAGCGGTTCTATGCTAATATGGTTGGAATGAAAGATAAGACAGTCTATGTTAGAGGGAAATGGATATCCTTCAATAGGGAGCAGATATAACAAACCTACAATCTGAAAGAGATGAAGAATAGGTCGAAATTCAAGAAACTGTTGAAGGAACCTAACTTCCAAGAGATTGTAGACTTGCTTACTGATGGGAAAGGAAAGTGGAACACCACCAAGAAAAACCCACACGAGTCCATAGCAAGAGGAGCATTGACTGAACAAGAAAATGTTTGGTTCTATTTCCTGTGCTCAGTAATGTTGCCTACCAAGCACTTAAGTACTGTTAGGGAAAATAAGGTAGTAATGTTTTATGCCATCCTAAAGGGTTATAAATTTAGTGTGGGAAAAATCATCAAAAACTAAATTTTGAGTTATTACAGAGGAGGGTACAAGGGACTAGTACCTCACCCAACATTAATAACAAGACTTTGCATCTTAGGTGATGTGGAAGGAGACTAGGAGGAAGAAGAAAACTACCCTAGGACTTCACCCCTAACATTGACAGGAATCACAAAGCGGCCTAAAAACAAGGGTAGAGAAAGAGAAGTTGAAGCTGCAGGAGAAGAAGAGGAGAATATAGAAATCAATAAGATACAGATTGATACTATAGCCCAAGAGTAAGAACAGGGGCTGACCGGTGCAAGCCCAATTTTGAAAATGTCCCCAGAGGTGAGACAAGTCCATCAGGAGCAAGCTAGAAGCTCATAACCTCAAGGTAACAATATTGAATTGATTGAAATGTTAAGGGTGGTGAGGCAAGAGATGCAGGAGAGTGACAGCCAACTAAAAGTCCAACTTCAACTCAGGGATGAGTACATGGATGCTGACCTGAAAAGAAGAGATCAAATTTTGGAGGAAGCACTCAAACCGAGAGATGAAGAATGGAAGAGCATATGGGAAATAAGAGAGCATGAACTAAGTGAAGAGCTCAAGGCAAGAGAAGATGCCTTCATCTCATATCAGCTCAAGAGGGATAGTGAGCTAATAAAAATCATGAAGGAAATGGAAGATGCCATAGAGAAGAACTAGGTGCATAAGGAAAATGCTTTTTGGTATCTATACAATGAATATCAAAAATAAATAAGACTTCTGATTGAGAAAAGGGACAAGGAAATGGAGGGCACCCAAAATTATAGGGAAAAATGTTGGACTGTAAGCTTAGATATGATCAACAACAATCTGATAAAAATGTACTCAACTTAGGGTGAGTTTGAGGGAACCTTGAACTCTATTGGGCAAAGACAAAATGATCTTATCAAGCAAATGGCCCTATCCATGGAGTGGTCTACATTCAACAGAAGTGAAGAAGGTAGTAAGTCCAAGCAGCCACAAGTCCAGATTCTTGAGTTCTCACCTTCTGCAACTGGTTACAAGTTTGAACCAATGAATTTGCATTCGTCCCATAGGCATGAAAGAAGAAGAAAATAGCTCACCCTGCTCTTCCTTCCCATTTTTCCTCTTTGTACCTAATCTCTCATACTTGAAAATTTTAATAAAAAATCCCTTTGTAGAAATTGGTGTTCACTCTCATTTTGCATTTCTTGTGTGTCTTATTTGTATTTTCTTTCTTTTACTTTAAATAATTGAAATTTGATGACTTTCAGTGAATGGTTTTGTTAAATAATGGAGCTATTAGATTTCCTGGGTTGAAATACTTGATTGCTATGCATTGTTTGGTAGAATTAAATAGACTGTGGAATTGAAATGTTGCTGTGTTAACTTCATCTAAATTGAATGGTTAATTTGAATGAGTTGTATAGCATAGCAACATATCAAGGAACCAAACAAGAATTAGATAGATGAATTAGGGTAAGAATAAATGAAAAGGAAAGTTGTAAGGTTATTGATGAATATGTTGAACTTCAAGAATAAGGAAGATTGTAACAAATTGATGGAACAAATACGACTTGTAATCCTATTTTTGTTAACAGTTTAGTTATTATGAATCTTGATAAACACTGCACATGGTCAAAGTATCTCTGAAACAATTTGTGCTAAAGATTTGGGACATCTTCTGGGATCTATCACAGTTAAATCTCCAAATGTCCTAGAACTTGTTAGATTATTAGTTAAAGTGAAATCCTAAGCAATATCACTGACAGGAAGTGATATAGGCCATTCTTAGAAGTTTGAGCCTTTCAAATCCTACCCTTATAATATGCATAAGCATACACATTAGTTCCTCATTTGAGCCAATAGTCAATTTCATCATCAACCAGCAAATGAAAAGCCTAGTTCCTCCCTTGAATATAATCCTACAGTAAAGAACCCTAATTTTCCAGATTACATGACAAATACAACAATAATAGAAGAGGACAAGTTTGGGGGAATATTGTTTCAAATTGTGAAAAAAAAGGGATAAGAAGGGTTGGACAAAGGGAAATCACTCAGATTAGGAAAGATGAAACAAATGAGGAAAAGGAGTCGAAAAGAAGTGTCAAGGTGGAATAAGTTTGGTCTTGTGTGCCTTCTTGAACAATCAAGTCCTATGGTATTAACACCTAGTACCCTAATGTCAATTGGTATGGGAGTTATTGACCCAAAGTTCGTTAAAGGGGGTAGAAAGTTTAAAAAGACAAAACATTGCACTATTTCATTAACCTTGATGGAAAATGAAAAGTGAAAAAACTTCAAGATAAAGAGGAGAATTTATAGTCTGATTGTGGTCAAGAAAAATACCACAACATAAAGTATGTAGAAAATCAAATGGGAGGTTAGAGAGTTGACATAAATGGAAAAAGTCAATAATGCAGATGAAGGCAAATATGTCAAGTTGTAGTGAAATCAAAGAAAATTGAGCCTAAATTGTCCCGTTATTTTACCCAATTACCTAAGCCTTAAGCATTATAAGCTCAAAAGACCGAATTATTCTTGTAAAGGTGGTATAAGTTACATTAGTGGGAGATTAATATGACAAATGAAGCATATGAGACTTTTAAAGAATAAAAGGAGAAGTTTGTTATCTCGAGTAATATCCCGTAAGATTAAACTAATCTCCTAAGGAAGAAGAGAGAAGACCATCACACACCTCACAAATAAGGGTCAAATAATTGGAATTGTTTACATTATAGAATTCTTCTGTTTTTGGTTTTTAGTGAACTTAATTGAAAAGTAACTCTCGATTCTAGATTGAAACATAATTTTATTAATTACAACTACCTATGTTTCCTGCCAAATTGAGGATTCAACAGAAAAATGTCCTTCAAAATTAATGCTAAATTGTTTGAGGACAAACAAAATTTTCTTTTCTTTGCTTGGGGATGCTGAAAATTTTAAGTTTGAGGTGGAATTCATGAGTCCCTAAACTCATCTATTTTTAATCCATTTTCTGGGACATAATTTAGAAGCTATGATTCATTTTAATGTCAATTATGAATATTTCACCTGGAACTTTTGTTTTGAAGGTTTTATATGAAAAAGAAATTATTCCAATAAGAAAATGTAAATTGACCATAAATTCTCTCACATGACACGCTTCATTGTCACAACAGAGAATTCCAACAATATGTTAAGAATATCGAAGCGCCAGCCTTTTCTTTTCAGTACTCTAAAAGTCAAGCTAAGCGTAAGCTAGAAATGAAGTAAACTTATTCCATGTTACATCATCAAAGAACCAACCAAATGCCCCCAAAATCCTGTCACTTTCAGCTTCTACAATAATTCATTCACAAATGTAACACATTATAAGGCACCACATCTTCTTCTTCCTCAAAAAAATGTGCTCCTCTTTTCCACATGACCTGGTAAAGCATTGACAAAACAAAAAAAACCCCAATATGCAAGAAACAAAACAATAGGCTTCTTTCCCTCTCCTCTCCCTCTCTTCTCACTTTGTTGAAACAAATGAACAGGACTTCGTGAAAAGTCACTGCGAAAATTTCTGAGCACTGAAACCCATGTTTTAAATTTTTAAAATAGAATATGTAAGCTCTTTTGAAAGAAAATAATAAATTATAATGTAATCTGAATGGTACATTTTGGTCTAAATTCAATACATCACTATAGTAAATCATTTCTTATTTGGAATCTTATTACCAATCTCTATTATTTAGTAAAAAAAGAACTATTGTCGATCGTAATGTTTTTTCATTAGTCTCATATTTTAAATTAATTTGTATTAATTTAACAAAATGAAATAAAAAGAAAGACGATTTGGTTGCTTTTGAAAACTAAATTCTGCCAGCCTGCTTCAGCATGTTATCAACTCTTTCACCGTGTGGTACCTTAATATTTTTCTGCACTTCAGACATGAATGTCTTCCAAAAATGATAAGGTCGAGGCAGAGTGCCACTTACTCCCATTACGCGAACATGTCGCCCATAGATAATGATTATGAGCATTCATTAAATTTAGCTGAACAAGATGCAGGAACCGTGCCAGAGGTTACTTATTTTAGCGGCATTCACGACCAAAGTTCATGTTAGATCCACTGGCTAGTAAAACACTTTATGTCAAGCCTATCGCAGGTGCAAGATCTTCCGTCATGATCTTGCCACTTTTAATATGCCCAAGAAAATTTTTGATTCACTGACTGACCCATGTTTGGGCCTCCATTATAATTGTCATTTAAAAAGCAGAGGGAAGATATGGACTAAGGTTATGTTTGAAAAATTTTCTGAAACAAATGAAACAATAAAAAAGACAGAAAATGATAAGTCTGAAACATAAAAAACAAAAAACAATAAAACTAAAGAATAAATCCGTAAAACAATACTGATAGAAGTTGTTATCCCCGTGATTTTTGGCAACCTAGTCAAAGAGAACTGAAAATCAAGCCCATGTCAACAGAACACTGAGTAATCACATCAATAATATAAAAATTTATTTATGAATGAAGTTTCATCAAGTTGGGCATTTTGTTCCTGTAATTACTCATGTACAGGGCTCTGGAGCATTTAGGCAGATTTTCACAGGGCATGCCCTCACAGTGATTACGCTAGATGACCTGTTCACATCTTAATTCCTAACTTTCAGGTAAACCCACTGAGGGTTATAGCCCGCCTCCTGATGAGAGATTGATTGGTTTAGTTAACAAGACACCATAATTTCACCAATCAAAGAGATAATCTCACAAACTAGCTGGGCCTTCCACTGTGTGAACAATAAAAAATAAATATCTTTCAAGAATTAAATACAAATACAAATAATAATTTCAAATAAGGATTTGGGGAAGAGAGTGCATTTTACAAGGTGAAAAGCCTCGAGGAGGAAGCCACATTATATAAAACTCCATTATTAACCGATGTGGGATTCTTGCATGGAGTCAAACAGAAAAATCTAAACTTTCAGAATATGTCAATCATATCTCAAAACTTTCTTGGTCGTAACCAATGCCTCTGAAATGAGCTCAAACTACTGACTCAACCTTCCCTGAATAAAAGATCGCGTCCAAACAATGGATTGAACTTCATCCCCTCGGGTTACTACCTTAGTCAACAAATCCTTAGGGATTCTCATTAATTCACCGCGATCAACCTTTTTTCAATAATAATTCGCAAATACGAAACTGATGTGAACATCAATATGTCGTGAGACTTCAAAACTTCTTATTTGGCAAGCTGAAAAGAGTGTAAAACAAATAAACGTATGCCAGGACACATTATCCAAGTCACCAGCATAATCTGAATCAACAAAAAGCAATAGCATACCACATCATATATATATCACCTACCAAAGATGGAGCCAACATCTACGCAACATAAAATCGTGAGAACTTTTCTCTGATTCTCTCACGTCTCACAAGAATATGCGGCTATCCACTCCTCACTACTCTAACTCAGCTTCCCAAACTAGTACCAAATCTTTCATCACTACTAGAAACCAAGTGGGCTACGCTACCTCATTCATCATTACCATTATAGTTTTTACAAAGAGTTTCTATTGTTCCTTTATAAACTGGGGTAAGAGCCGCCTAAATACAGATTTAGAACCTTCATCAACTCACAAAAATCGTTCATCGCACTTACTCACTAATTTTTGGTCAGAATGGCATTTTCGTCGGGCAAACCGATACGCCACTCATCATCATCGACCAAATGATTATCTAAATTCCTCCCGCTTCGTGAATTATTTCACCCATTGTAATCAACGGCCCGCAAATTCCTACCATCACATCACCCACCGAGGCTTCATCGACAAACCATTTCAGAAGTCATCACTAATGGTCTGAAAGAACTCGGGGCCCAAATGGTCCAAAATGAAATCGGTTACCTGGTAATGCAATAATAAAGATCAAATCTATTCGGTACCTACTTATCGATCATCTTGCGAATGGGTCTCCAAATTGGTTCGCATCAACTATTTTGAGTAATCCGGCTTCACCACCAACGGATACAAAATTTCGCCCGGTTTACAGTCTGAATCTGGGTCAAGAATGACTTCGGTAATATTTCTTTTCGCTATTTAGTTTGATGAGCTCTCAGCTTTTTTAAATATATATATATATATATAAGCATATATATATATATATATAATATGAGTATATAATATATATATAGAGTATAGTATTAAGACACAAACAAAAGAAAAATATAAAGTGCATGCATATTATATAAAAAGAGAGTAAAAAAATATTTTAAACATAACTAATATATATACCTACATATATAAGAATGTTTTAAGAGAAAATAAAACATGAATTCCAAATCCATGGTTAAGACATAAAGTGTGTAATACACTCAATCATCCAACCAGTGTCGTCATCGTGATGTTGATGTATCTGGTCCGTATGGCAGATGCTCGCACGGAGAGCCGCCCACCGCTTAATCCCGAAAGTGGCTTGTCGCAAGTGCCGCCTGTAGTGTGGCCGGAGAGACGCCAGAATGCCGGAGCACACGCCAACAATCCGAGGTATCATCGGCGCTCAACGCAGTCACCTTCTAACACTTTTGCGCGTGTTTTCAATCGAAAACTGAAGACGCAACGCAGATCCTTATCACCATGGTCGATCAGGCGCCGCCGTGACGCCAATCGAGGCGACTTCAGACGCGATTTCGCATCGCGCCCCGAAAGTCTCCATCGCGAGAACAAATTCGAAAATGGCTCGTGAAGACGGAGCTTCACAGCCTCTCGTCGTTTATGCGAGTAGAACATGATGTCAACAATCACTAGACGCATCTTCTTCCTGCCATCGTAGCAAATTTCATACCAAATTCGATTCAGATCAACCTGCGGTGCCGATAGAATGAGAACTACCGCCAGATCATCACATGAACCTGCTGGAGACTGGAATACGCTTGAAGTCAGTAATAATTTAATATTTCCTCATATCTCATCGAATAAACATGTAAAATAAGTATTTTAATTTATTCACAAAAAATAAAGAGAGAAGTATAAACCAAATCTTTTGGGATTATAGTTTTTTACATGTTTCCGGGGTCCGTTGACAACCATTAACCCGCCTGACAGGATGCTCAAAACTGACTACCATCGAGTCCCTTTCTCCAAGACTGGATTAATCTAAAATCTGCTAGCTTCTCGTACCCGGGAGTCACTAAAAATACAATATTATGTCCCCAACAATACGGCAACTCATTCCTGATTAACACCAACCACACCGGTCCAGCATACTTCTGATAAAAATGAGTAAAATGACCACTGGGGTCTACACATCATCATCACAAAATATATCCAATCAACTATAGATATTATGGTTCAAGTGTTAATAAATCCGTAATAATTCAAACATATATTAAACCTCGTGATGCAACAAACTGGAATACGCTTGAGTCGCAAAGAAATAATATTTCATCTTGTCTGAATAAACATGTAAAATAAGTATTTTAATTGATCTTCAAAAAAGAAAGAGAGAAGTATAAACCCAAATCTTGATTTATATTTTTTTTTACATGTCCGTTGGGACTAAATAAGGTTTTCTTAGTAGATCTTTTGCAGCTATCTTACATATTTTATATGGTTATATTTCTTTTTTCCTCTCTACCTACAGTTTTGCGGTGTAAATGCGATATTTTACAAAATCTATATCGACTCTTCTTAATGGGGTTTGTTCAGGCAGATTCCTAAGGAAGTTCTCAGACTTTCTCCTAAAAAGTTTAAATATTTTGTACATGTAGTTTCGTGGTCTCGTTTCAGTAAGTATTTTTCCAAACGTATACTACTATTGGATATTTCCTTACATCTGGTTACATCTGGTCTTACAATGTGATCCAGGAGAGATGTTGAGAGTTTAGTATTCGCCCAGCGTCCCACCTGAACTACAGGTTTTTCTACGGGTAGGGTCTTCCTTAGGTTTGTAACTGGCAGATTCGTCATATGATTGGTTTGGCCTCGTAGTCTATTTTCTTCATAAATGTGCTTGTGGTTCAGTGAATTTTTCTCCCCATTGTGGTCTTACTCATAGGTCAGTTTAGCAATGGTAGAGAGGTTGGTTTCGTGACACCCCGCTTCTCGGGGTCCGCTGACAACCCTTCAACTCGCAGAATATTCGTGGATGTCTGGTAACCCGACACCACTCTATTGATTCCCCTTTCTCCAAGACTAGGATTTAACGCAAACGGCAGAGTCTCCTGCACGGAGCTCTATCAAAACACAAACATGTCCCAACAATCATGGCAACCTGTCCCAACATTTCCTCACACCGTACCACACCGGTCCACATAATGGATAAAACGAGTTAAAAAACAAGTATTTGAATTTTATCTTCAAAAAAAGAAGAGAGAAGTAATTCGTATTTTAATGAAACTTACATTTTAATCGTGCTTACGATGACATTTTCAAATCGCTGCTGCAGGTAATTTAAATATTTTCTCAAGTCGTATAATTAAAAAAAATTCTAAGCTATATATGTTAAACGATTTCTTCAATTTAATCCTATCATGTTCTTATATCCATATCATTCATAAATTCATACTATACTCATGTAATCAACTTATATCTTATAAATTTCATTCAAGTGATTAGTACAATCTGGTACTCTAATCTAAATTTGCAGAAATATAAAATTCAAATGCTATTAAATATGATATTGTCAGATTCTAAACTCAATGGGTTTTCCATAGAGTTCTACAACACCATAACAAAGTTCCAATTAAGGAAAGTTATGCAAGTTGCAATCCCCTAAGAAAATGAGCAACTTGAAAAAGAGCAGCAGCAAAGAAAATTAAACAAACTGTTTTTCATCATTTTCAAACTAATATGAGTTCAACTCTGATCAAGCTTATATATGGGTGGATTCTAGACTCAAAGGGCTTTCTATAGAAAGTCTAAGAACACCTATAACAGAAGTCCTAACGAAGGAGTTATGCAAGTTGCAATCAAGAAAATGAGAGTAAATTCAGCAGTAGCAGTGGCAGCAGAAATCATCGTTTTTGTCATTTTTGAATCTAATATGAGTTCAAATCTAATAAATATATATATGGGTAGATTCTAGACTCAAAGGGCTTTCCATAGAGTCTAAGAACACCCAAATCCAAGTTCTAATGAAGGAGTTATGCATGTTTCAAATCATGAAGAAAATCAGCACACTGCAGTACTGTGAAAGGCAAAGTCACTGATTTTCTTAATTTTCGGATAGGATATGACCTCAATTTTTATCACTCTATATATGGGTGGATTCTATACTCAAAGGGCTTTCCATAGAGTCTAAGAAAACCCAAATCCAAGTTCTAATGAAGGAGTTATGCATAAAGAATCATAAGAAAATCAGCACATTGCAGTACTGTAAAGCAGCAGGGCCACTGATTTTCTTCATTTCTCGGATAGATAGACCACTTCTTATTTGGTGCTATATATGGGTGATTCTAGACTCAAAGGGCTTTCCATGAGTCTAAGAACACCCAAATCCAAGTTCTAATGAAGGAGTTATGCATAAAGGAAATCATGAAGAAAAATCAGCACACTGCAGTAAATTGCAGCAGCAGGTTTCTACCGATTTTTCTTCATTTTCGCAATAGGATATGAGCCTAATTTTTATCAAGCTATATATAAGGGTGGATTCTAGATCACAAAGGCTTTCTATAGAGTCTAAGAATACTTATAACACAGTCCTAATCGATGAGTTATGTGTTGCAACCGAAGAAAATGAGCAACTTGCAAAGAAGAAGAAGAAGGAGCAAACCAAAACTAGCTCAAAGAAAATAATAAAACCAAACTAGCTCAAGTGAACCCAAGATGGAGAAAAGAAGTACAAAACCCACATTCGATAATCATAATCAACTCTGCTGTTCTAAATTATTGATCTACCATAGTTGTATGAATTATTTTTAATTTTTTAGTGTTAAGTATAGAAAAAAAACCCTCTCCTTCTCTAACTGATCACAAACTTAAGTACTTTATTTCAATCTCTACCTAGCAGAAGGCAACAATAGGTCCATAAGGAGGTGAATGTATTGAACTCTATCACTCGACCACCATTGCAAGCAAAAAGGAAAGTTAACTTTATGTGTGTCACTATGTCCTTTCATTGTATCCATGCATGAATCTCAACCTATAGCCAACCATAGTTTATTAGAATAAAATTAAACCCGAAATTATTCCCCATAAGCCCCAAAACAGATGGTTTGCGAGAGTGTACTTCTCTGCATCACAGGCTAATTTTTCAACTTCACAATCACTGGGTGGTTACTATTCATAAGGATAGAGAAAGAAGCATGAATAGATTTGAGAAGCACAAATCATGTCAAGATATAAACCAACCACAAACAAGTCCATCCCCGTTAGTCAAGATCAAAAGTGTGACAACTGCTTCTCAGAAACCAAACAAGATACTCAGTAGGGATAAAATTTTCATGATGTGAAACCAAATAAACTAACCTCGGACTGCTGAGGTGTTGATAAATTTATGGTACTCTCCATTCATTCAAAATCAAAACAAGAAAAAGCAATCAAAATTACTCCCCAAACATGCCTTATTACTCAATCAACAATAAAAAGGTAGGATGAAAAGTAAAAATGAAGTCAACTGAATTTTTTTTAGTCTGAAAATTGTGTGGTCGAGAGTTAAATATTCAAGAAGGTTAAACAATTACCATGTGAGACTCCTCAAGAACTTCAAGTCAAAACTGAGAAATAATATGATTAGAAACCATTACCACATAGAATACATGTAATTTTCGTTTATTATCAAGGCAGCTTTTAGAAATGAGTAAGCTCCCACACAACAATTGTGTATTGGAAAATGTCCCCAAAGATGGGGGAAATAATCGCCAAATTTAACTAACTTATTCTTGCTTGATAATTTAGGAGGAAAATCAAGGTAGATATTCAATATTGACCCTACGATACTAGTACTCTTAAAGGTGAAGATGTTAATGAATCTACCCTCAATGAAATTAAAAACTCAGTGAAATCATCATTTAAGAATTCGGTTAGATCAAGGATCAAATTGATTAAACGAAGGATGCAACAGATCTTAAGAAAATACAAGACCTAAATCAAGAAAAATAAGGTTTCTGCTACCATTAAAATACAAGACCACTGTTTGGTCGTTAAACTGCTCAATTAAAATTACAGCAATAACAGTGGAACTTTCTCCCCAAATACCCATGGAAGCTTAAGTCATATCATACACTCACCATTTTGTAAAAGAAAACCAATCCTAAATGGTCCTTCAATAATTATATTCCCATCAGAAACAAAGATAAGCCTGACTTTTTTGTCATCCTCATAAACACAAGTTTTCATGGTAAACAATTCAAAGTGTCATCAAATAACTATAAGCAAACAAAAACAGATAAAGAAATGGAACTTTCTCAACTTTTCCATGGAAATGAGTGACAAAGTCCTCAACTCCGGTGACCTTTCAAGAAGAAGAGGACTAAGCCCATCAACTTTCTTGAAAAACCAAATAAAATTCTAATAGATCTATAAGAGCTTTTGGAAGCAAAACAAAAACCACAAGCCAAGCGGCTATTATAAGTGTGACAAAAATGAAGAGAATGAAACAGGGGAAAAAATCTTTGAATAAACATACCAAAAGAAATCCTTCAAATCTTTGTTAAAATCTTCACACATGTAGCAAAACCACGGCCGAAGCAACCGTATAACTAGATCCTCCCAGCGCAACCCCAATTGGATTCCCATCCCTAATTAACCTATCTATTTCACACAACTCAAGCTTCGCCCGTTATTTCATCAATTTCAAGCACAATAAAACATGGATGATTTCGGTCCAATTCTACACAACCTCGGCTGATTTTTACCGGGCCCCGGAAACCCAGTTGGTCATTCATGGCGTTCACTCGGCCCAACTCCTGCTCCACTGGGAATGTAATTCCATACCCATTTCTAGTCTCCATTTCACCAAAACAGAATTTAATGCATAAATTCCAACACAACAGCCCACATCAGCTCTGAGGTTCACTACTATCCAAAAGTCTAAAATTCCACACCCGGCCCCATGTTTTAGATCGATCATACCGCCCATTCCCTACTTATTTCGATCAATACATGATTTAAAGAATAATATTTCGAAATTAAAACCAAACAACCATGGACAGTCACGCTCCCATTTTTAATTTCAAAATTAGACACCCTGGCCCCTGCTCGGATCGATCAAACTACTGCTCATGCCTCAAGCTAACCGAAACATCGAAAAACACTTAAACAAATGTAAAAACCCAAGTAGGGAGAAACCCCTACCTCTCGGCGTTTGTCAAAAACTCACAAATCCAAGACTCCACGCCAGCCAGGCCCACTAGAACGCCTTCCTTCTTGTCCCGAAGATCGCCACGGCCTGGATTCTCACGATTTTTAGAGAGAAGTTTCTCCCCAGTTAAAAACTCAAAAATGGCCACCGCCCAAAATTCTGGTTCTTCACGCTTTCTTTTGGGTTGTACTAGAAGGAGAAGACATCAGCATTTTTCGTCTTTTTAGTGAGACTTAAATCTTTTCCAAAATGACCGTTATGTCCCTCCATTTCCCGCTTTGGACATTCTACAGACTATCTCTACTGCCTATTTTCACATCATTTCACTCATACCACTTATGGCACATGAGTATCGCAGTTATATGTGATTTTTGTCGCATCGTACCCGTTTTTACAACACCCGAAATGCGATGCCTCGAAAAATGTAACTCCGATTGTCTCAATTCGACAAAATTTTACATGCTAGCTAGATTTCGCGAGACGATTCCAACTATGAAACTGGGCTACATCCGAGATCTATATGAATAAATTACATTTTTAATCGAAATTAACAATTTTATAATCGAAATTACTTATTTGCCCTTTCCGTAAATCGAATTTCTAGTCTTATAGCCGCCGCTGTATGCTGGTGGTGCCGACTAAGAAGTGGAAAGAAGGAAGGAAAGAAAGATGAGAATGGTGATTTGCTTTCGCATCAGATTTAGGAGGGGTTTTGGTCTTATAATTACCGACCGTAATTTCCAATCTGCATCACTAAGTTAAAAATTTTTTCGGGTCGCCTATTTACCTAAATTACTTTTTCATGGTAATTTATTTTTGGTCGTTACTTGGTCGGGTAATTGGCCTGCAATTGTTTGGCGCTAATTCTCATTTTAATTTACAGACAATTTCACCAAAATTATTTCGTCAAGAATATGTCGCCTTGTCGAATAAATTTTATTTTTTTGACCAAACCCTTTTGGTCTCTAAATGGTTTCAGATTTGGCTCTGCAATTGTCGATTCATTCATACCGGACTGTGGACTTGGTTCGTGAATACGTTGCAAAATTTCGGGGTCGCTTTATTTACCCACCATTTTCATGGTAATCATTTTGGTCGTTACTTGGTTCTAATTGCCTGTACTTGGCGCACTCCGCCTCTAATTTATATCAATTTATAATCAAAATTATTTGGCTCAGAAATATGGTAGGCTTGTCTTGAATTTTCTTTGACCAACCCCATGTCTCTAATAGTCAGGATTTTGGCTTGTATTTGAATGATCATTTATCACTCAAAAATTTGGTCGGTAATTACCAAGTTAAAAATTTTTTTGGTCGCCTATTTACCTAATTCATTTTCATGGTAATTATTTGGCCACATTTATCTGCACTGGCCTGGTAATTTTGGCGTTTAATTCCCTCATTTAATTTATAGCATCACCCTCTACCAAAATTATTTGCGTTTATAAGCCTGAATATGGCTCCGAAATTTTGTCTGAAATTTTCTTTTTTTTGACCAAACCCCTTGGTCTCAAATGGCTCAGATTTTCATTTGCAATTACTCAATTAAATTTTTTTAGCCTTAGACCGTTATTTTAGTAGTGATCTTTAATAACTCATTACCAAGACCTTGCACTTCTAAGGCCCCCTGTAAGAGATAGAGATTCTTTTTTCACCCCAGATATACCTAATGATCTGTCAAAATCCCTACCTGATCCCATCATGATTCCTCAATCTATTAAACCCATTCTTAGTGATATATAGCAGAATATCACCACTACCTAATAAACAACTCCACCATCAACTTCTTCAAACATGAAGAACCACTCCTTATGTGGACACATATGATGTATAAACTCGAATTCAAAATCTATTCATCCAAACCGATACAGTTTGATGACTTCAACCAAACAGAACTCCTCGAATCACTAGAATCACCACCACGCTCAATAACACAAGCATCGCATATATCGCTTCTCATCTTTCTTTTTCAATCCAGATAATCTTTCTTCCGCCCCTCCTCACATTTGGCAAATGCTCACTCATCTTTTCCCGCGTACTTTGATGTCACATTTCTTTATTTCCTATTTCTTTCTGACGCTATGACCTCTCACC
This sequence comes from Tetrastigma voinierianum, assembly GCA_016808115.1. Classification (NCBI taxonomy): domain Eukaryota; kingdom Viridiplantae; phylum Streptophyta; class Magnoliopsida; order Vitales; family Vitaceae; genus Tetrastigma; species Tetrastigma voinierianum. The sequence continues at coordinate 319,700 of JAEQBH010002727.1, forward strand.
ATCACGCTGCAAATCATTCATCCTGATGTCGTTTCGATCTCGTTCCAAATTTCATAATTTAATTATATAACTAATCCTTCTGTAAGACGCTTTTTCTTCCGCTAATAAGTAATACAAAGATGATCCAACTCATCAAGAAATGTGTTGTATTATCCACCACATAAGCTGAGTACGTTGCTATTACTGAGGGTCGTAAAGAAAGCTATAGATAAGACAATTTTGAAGAATCGGAAGGCCGGTAAATAAGAGTAGTTTTGTTGCTTCATACCATGAGCCATAAGTGTATCACCCTCTAATAGAATTTATCGCTCCATTCAAGATCTAAACGTATTAATGTTTGATGATTATTGATTCGTGGATGTGCTTGAGCGGAAAGCAATTTGTATTTGGAGAAAAATACATACCAGTAAGAATGGATCAAACATGACTTAAGGTTTTGCCTAAGGAGAAGCAGCAGCTCAGAAAAGAGTCGTGACTGTTAAGCCCCACAAAATGAGGCTATTCAGGAGAGATTTGTTGCCCTCCCATAGGTGGAAAGACCATGGCGTCTGTTTGAATTAAAAATTAAATATGTGTTCCACCTTTTTTTTTTTACTGGTAAGGTAGTAGCTGCAAAGAAAATATGGCACTAATTTTAGAGAGAGAAAAACATGGTTAGTTTGATCTTTTCTTGCAAGATGGAAGGCCAAACAATGTTAGTTTTAAGCTCAACTTGATGTGGCACTCTTGCAAGGTGCCTTCTAACTTAGTGATCATTGTTTGTTAGCTCTCCACAATACCCATTTGGCCATTCTCAACTTTGGTGGTGATTTTTTCCTTCTTTTCTTCACTTATTTATCCATCCCGAGATGATGTTTAATGTTTCGTACCCCAGAATCATATTCTAATGTATGGTTATTGTGAGCCTCTAGTTTGTTTGCTAGAGAAGAACTTAAGTAACCCATTATTGCCGCTGTTGAAATAAGAAGTTTAAGGCCTACTGGCCCGTGGTTTTTTACCCTTTTCATTGAAATATTTCAGTTGTGTAAATGTTTCTCACTGGTTGATTTTGTTGTTGCTTGGTTGGCTTTTTTGTTGGATTAATTGTTTGTTGAACCTATTTTTAGCATATGAAGAGGGAAATGTCATGTTTAGAACAATTGTATTTAGTAGTCTTTCCCAATAGTTTGATAGATCCACATAACTCAAAAATGTTAATGAAGGCATACTCGAATGAATGGTACATGAGATTGCTGGCGATGATATCAAGAGATTTGCACCATAACATCGCAGATGTCTTGCAAATTTCAGCCATTGATGTGGTTTCGATGTCGAGAAACACTGCACTTTCGTGAATTTTGTTATTTGGTTTGAAACTCACTAGTAAAGCTGTTAGTCGATAGATTTGCGTCACGCAAGAGTAAGAGATTCAAAACCGCTGATTCGTTTTTCGTCTTCACCATCAACTGGTGTTCCTCAGTCACTGTCAGAGATCTAAATGGCAACATATTCTATGCACCGCAAAGGCATTAGAGGCTTTAGTTTTTCCTTTTGAGACATTTCTATAAGATTACCCAAAGTGGATGGAATGCTACCACTCAAGTTGTTCTTAGCAAGATCTAAAATGTGCAATAAAGTTAAATTTGACAACCCAAAAAGAAGCCCTCCTGCAAAAGTCGATCACCTCACCCTAAGAATCAGAAGAATGAGAAAGCGCTCAATCCATGTTGAATATCACCGAGAGCCTGTCAGTTCCAGATCACGAATCCACAATTTAATAAGTTTTTGAAAAGATAAAGTAAAGTTCCCCCCGAAAGCTTGCTACGGTTTAAGGGCGGATGTAAGCCTTCTAACCGACTACGGTGCTCTGATAAATTGTTATGTCCAAGGTTTAAAATCTACATAGGAGAAAGCAAAATTGTCGTGGAAGAAGTGAAGCTCCAAATAAACTATTCTTTGAAGATCAATTATTATAAGGTTCCCATATATCCGATAGACTGTATTCTCTCCAGCTATTCATCGCTTCTAAATAGAAAAAGGAAGGCCACAAATTTAGTCGGATTCACCCGATGTTAGGTGGATAGAGCCAAATACTATTATTGATTTGATCATGTGATTTCAAAACCTGGGTGTCTCGTTGACAACCCTGCCAACTGTTAATATTCTGTGGATGTCGGGTAACCCGACACCACTTATGAAAATTCCAAAAGTAGTCCCTTGTACTTTGGGAGCCTTACCCAGGTACAACATGTCCCAAACCACATGGCAACCCGTCTAATATTTTACAAAAGACTACACTGTCCACATACCTGATAAAAATATAAAATTGCCTCTTGGGCCCATGCATCAATACTCACAAAATATATCCCAACCAACTATATACCAATAGTTCAAGAGTTATTACAATACTCTTAACCAAAACATATATCAAAATTTAAAGTTTTAATACATGTTCTACAAAACGAATACCAAAGCCACAACCCGGCTTTCTTCTAAAAACGCGACTTCTAGTGAGCGTCCCCTCCCCAGACACCCCCGCACCTAAAATAGTGATCCTCGACAAGGTGAGCAACGCCCAGAGATACTCCCACATGGTTACTCCCCACCTAAGTGCACATGTCATGGAAAACAATCACACTCAAGCAAATACATGATCCTACTTGAATGTCTACATGCCCAATCCCACACCCCTGAAATTCACCTTATCTCCCACATACGCCTTGCCAAATGCGAGTAAAATACGCTTTCAAAACAAAAGCCTTTTGTTCTCGAAAATTAATACCAGCTCTCAAAGAAATACATCGACAAATCCTCCGGCGCGAATTTGTAAAAATAACCATCCGAATAACCATGGGCCCTCCGACGTGAATCAGCACAAATCTCCCAACATACCTCTCCTGGAATCTCTCCTTCAAAATTCCTTTCACAAACATTTTTCCTTTTATTTTCTTTCAAGTCATGCACTCACTCCCTATACTCTGTGGTGCCCTGGCCAGTATCTGAAACGATTACGCCAATCCCAAAATAACTCATGCTATTCTGAATTTACAACAATAACACCAAAATTAAATTTCACGCTAATTAACAACAGCAGAATTCATTTCGAATCATCAAAATAGACACAAAAATCACACTGGAACACATCACGTGAACGCTGAAACCCCGTCAATCGTTTCACTGCGCCACACAATTAGGGGATTTCTTCAATTTGCTCAGCGTTTTGAGATCGATAACCCTACTGAGGGCCCAATACAAATCCTTATCCATAAAATGGCTCTTAGCCAAAAGTAACAAACCAAGTAGGAAAAGATCCTCACCTCTTGAGTTGTCAAACTCCACCAATCTGTCCACGGTAGCTCCTTACCGCAGATCGATTTTTTGCTTCTTCGTCTGTCGAGAACCGACTCATTCGAACGGGCAGTGAAATTCCAGAGAGAGCAATCTCTTCTGCTTCTAAAATTGGTTTGGCCTTTCATTGCACGTTTTCTTCTTCAAATTGAAGAAGAAAACTATTCTCTTGTCTTGGATACACTTAACCTTTTCCATTAATTCCATTTGTGTCCTCTCATTTAACTATTTGACACATGGCTTAATCTAAGCCATTCATATTCATCATCTCATTAATCATGCAACATGTGTCACATGGGTACATGTAGTAGGTGACTTTTGTCACATCACATGTCTCTCACAAGCCGTTTTAAGGCACCCTTACACTCTGCCTCGAAAAACGTGAAATCAGACATTCCTAATTCGATTTAAATTCGACATGGTAACTAGATTTCATGAGACGATTCCAACGGTGAAGTCCGTTTTGTCATCTGAGATCTAGAAAAATTTTGGATTTTGACCAAAATTACCATTTTACCCTTTTTTAGAAAATTAGAATTGTCCCGGGTTTTACATTCTCCCCTTCTTAAAAGGAATTTCGTCCCGAAATTCTGTACAATGACTACAAATCGCATGCATATGCAACATGCACTATACCATGCATAAATCCATTACTTAAGACAACGACCAAACCAATATATCTTCAACCCTAAACAAGAAGGGATAGGTGGCCCGCATCGTGTCCTCGCGCTCCCACGTTGACTCCTCCACTCCACGGTGCCGCCATAGCACCCTCACTAGCCTCACGGTCTTGCATCGCAAAACCTATTCCCGGCTATCCATAATGCACACTGGTCCCTCCTCGAAGGTCCTATCCATGTCAACCTCAATCTCTCCCTAATCCACTATATGAGCTGGATCTGGAGTGTACCTCCGAAGCATGGAGACGGAAATACTGGACACCGACATGTCAAGGTAAAGCCAACCGTATGCGACAGTTGTCACCCTCTAAGATCTCGAAGGCCCAATAAAGCCTGTAGATAGCTTCCCTCACGAACTCCACCAATCCTCCTTAGGCACCTTCAAGAACATGTGATCTCCCAACCCGAACTCTAAGGATCGACGCCAGACATCCGCATAGCTCTTCGCTCGGTCGTGAGAAGACGCTGTCGCACGTTTACCTTCCTGAGGTGTCTCTAATCGCGACGTGACCGATGGAGCCTTCCCACCGGTCCAACATAAAATCACCTGCATGGCCTCCCACAATGCCTCATATGGTGCCATCTGTATACTCGCTTCGATAACCATTGCAGTAAAGTAATTCCACTATGTTCTTCCCAGCTACCCTATGATCCAGACGCATGCTCGCTGTTACGTCCTCTAACACCGTATCATCCTCCGACCGACCATCCGCTAGGTGGAAAGACATACTCATGGTTAGCCGCAGCCCATAGCCTTTTGAAACCTCCAAAGGGTCAGAACCCTGCCCTATCCGACACTATGGCTACTGGTACTCCATGTAGCCGAACTATCTCTCGAATATACAACCAGCAGAATCTCTCCAATGTGAAGTTCATCCGCACAGCTAGAAAATGTGCCGACTTCGTGAGCCGGTCCACTATCACCCATACCGCATCATGTCCTCGCAGTGTCCGTGGAAAATGGGTCACAAAATCCATCGTGACATGCTCCTACTTCCACTTAGCCACCCCACGGCTGGGGCAATTTAATGTTTATGTTTGACATGAGTCTAAAACTCATTTGATTTTTAACTTTTTTTTCTTTTCATTTTTGAGTTTATTACAAGATAATTGTTGATTCATATACAGAAACCTGAGTAATTTGCTCGAATTTAATTTTGCAGAAAAATACAACATAAGCAAAAATCCCAGCGAAAATTGGAAGAATTCAGCCTGAGAACAAAAATGAGGTCGCAACTAGGAAATGAAAGTCGCGACAGGGAGCTCTTTTGTTCAGTAATTTCCAGGTCACAACATCACCAAGACCAGTTAATGAGGTTGTGACCAAGAAAATGTGGTTGAGACGAAAGAAACTATTCAAGGCAGAAGCTGAGGTCGCAACGCCAATCTGAGGTCGCTACATTTGATCTGGCCAATAAGCCACATATGAGGTCCGACAAGAAAATTTGAAGTCGCAAACTAGTCAAGAATGAAGGACGAATTGAGGTCACGACATCATCTCGAGGTCACCACATGAAACTGAATTGGGAGTCACAACAAAGAGATTTGAAGGTTGCAACTACAAGAGATGGAGAATCAAATATGAAGTCGCAACTTAATATTGAGATCGCGACAGAACCTCGGCTCAAGCCCGGGCCGGTCCTAGTTAGGGAAATCGAAGTTGCAACCACTTGTTATTCAAGGATCCCAAGGGAGGTCATGACCAATCACTGAGGTCACGACCTAAAGTAACACTAAACATTACAAAGCCATGTCGTAACCTAATATTTAGGCCGTGACATGAAAACTTGCCGACTAAATCTTTACCAAGAAAAGGGGAGTCACGACCACTTAATCAGTCAAGAACCTAAAAGGAAGTAGCGACCAGTCATTGAGGTCGCGACCTGAATGCACTCTGAGCATCGACATCCATGTCGCAATTATGTTTAAATCAACTGAGACAACTTAACCGGTGCTGAGCAAACGGGAGGTCGCGACATCATATCAGTCACAACCCGTTTAAAGGCAAGGGTTATCAAAAGGCCACGACTAAGTATTGAGGTCGACATACATTCCTGCCATCAAAGCAAAATCAAAAGAAGGTCGCAACCCTAAAAAGAAAGTCACGACCGAGGCAAGAGAAATAGAAATGTGGTCGCAACCTAAACCGAGGTTACGATTACGCGCAGCAAGGTGCTAAGTCCCGACCTAACTAAAGTGGTGACAACTAAAAGGAGATCACAACCTAAAACTGAAGTCGTGACTCAAAATTTCAGCAGAAGGGAATGACAATGAGGTTGCGACATGAGACTAAGGTCGCTACATCAATTTCGAGAACAATCGAGCAAAGAAAGCTCCAACTACAAATCAGGTCACTAACGCCACTCAGTCAACGGGGTTATAAGAAACGAGGTCGCAACTAAAGAAAACTTGGTTACAACTGAACTAGAGCAGATAAAGAGAACCCAGGTCGCGACATCAATCCGAGGTCGCGACATGAGACAGTGACTTGGGCTTTTCTTTTGAGAATTCCACCTGGAGTTTTTTTTTGGGATTCGGCCCAATTTCTATTGACAGTTATAAATAGACAGTGTTAGAATAGTAAAGTAGCTTCCATCTTCACTACCTAGAAAAGGGGGAACGAAGAGGAACCTGTATAGTTTAGAGTAGAATTTTTCTTTTTATTTTCATTTTTATTTTTAAATCCTTTATGGATCTGAATCTACTAATCGTGCGTAAACGATTAGAGTCAAACTTTATTTCTATATTTTAAAATTTATGAAATCTATACAAATTTTCGAATTATTTTTTTCTGGGCCATTGCGATTATAGTAGATGTACGTGATCGGTGCTCTATTTCATTAATTATAATGCAGTAATTGGAATGCAAACTGGCCGGATTTGATATATAGTTAGTTACAATTTTTCAAGAAAATATGGAGAAATTTATTTGGGTAGATTTACTCGTGTCGTTTTGAATCGATAAGTTCCAATGGTAGTAATCAATACCGCTTTAAAGAGTGTATCTTGTTCTCGATTTCCAGATGCCCTTCATGCGTGGACACGTAGATGGAGATTCTTGAGAGCTAAGAGCATTCTCTTATGGGTATGTTAGACTACCATTGATGAATCACGATCTCCGAAGTTCATTTTGATAAATAATCATCTTACTCATACTGAAGCTGGAGGAAACATTTAACAATAAACAATCAGAAAGTTCACTCTCAATCTAAAGGAAGTTCTCAATTCCTAAGTGTTACCGAGATCTAATCAAGTGGAAAGGACGAACTAATAGATTCATGGGATGAGCTACTAAACCGAAAGGGTAGAACTTTTGCAAAAATCCTGAGAAGGAAAGTAAAAGATCTACAGTCATCAAGAAATGAGTGTGAAGTATTGAGAAAGAAAAATACCCAGATCTTACAAGAAAAGCAGAAATACAAGTAACTGGTTCGATCTTGACTTCGAGAGAAGCAAGAGCTTCTAATCAGTGAATGTGGAGAAATCCAACTGCAACATTTAGGCAATTCAGACAAATCAGCATCATCCATCACTACACCGAGCGGTAATGTACTTTCAGAGGAATTGATCGTTTAATGAATTCATTGATAGTTTTCAAGCCATGTAAAGGAATATATTAGATCCATTATTTTGTTCTTTTTATTTTTAGTTATTTTCATGTTATTCCAGTTTCTATTTTCAGTTAATAGTCTAAGATCTACTATTAATTTTAGATAACCATCGTCATTCTTTAGTCCAAATAGCATAGAACTCAGAAGGTACTGATCTCTAATTCTTGTAAACTGCGGGAATGATACTGACTTACATTCAGATTTACTACTTGTATGACATGTGCACTTGCAGCGCGGTTTCTCATAATTAAACCAAATTTTAAAATCTTAAACATCAAGAAAGATTTATGTAATCAGGAAAATTTATCGAAAGTGACATGGGTTCAAGAGGGAAGGTAAGGCTCTGTAACTATGAATTTGAGGGTTTAGTCTATATAGAAAAGGCAAACAAGTTTTATGGCGCCGTTGTCGGGATTGTGCTGGGATTGAATAGATCAATATTCTAACAAAAGAGGGAAATGCTAATTTGGACATTTTATAAAAGAAAAGAACAAAAACAACTGTACAAGCAGTGGTTGTACCATCCACTGATCTTTAACAAGCCATGTTGAAAATAAATTTTTTTAGTTCGACTAATCCTATTAATCTAAGTGTGTTTCAATTTCAGGAAATCCTTTAATGCACAGGAAATAAGATTCAGACCTGTTGCCAACAGACACTGAATTTGAAAGAACACTCAAAAGCTTAAGAAAGACTAAAAGAGCAGAGAACGCAGTCATGGCGGATGAGAGACATGACCAGACAGAGGAGCAAAGGACAGTGCCAAGGCCTCTACACATTACTGACAATGGAGGATTGAGGCCTAATATTTAGGAAGAATATTCTACAATCAGAGTCTTAATATGGATGCAAATAACTCTAACTAAAGCCAACTTTGATAACAATGGCAAAGAAGACAGCTCCCACTGCCACCCTAATCAAGACCACAACGAGCACCGCGTATTAAGATGGCAAATACAAAAAGAAGCTGAATGGTGTGAGGCCAGAAATGATAAAGTTGCATCTCTTCCCATTTTCCAGAGATAGACATAAATGTAAAACTGTACATGGTATGATTCATTACCATATGGTTCAATTGATACTGGAAGAGCCGGTGGAAGCATACTGTGGGTAAAGTTCTTTCCCCCCATCTCTCACCTCTGAGAGAAGAAGAGAGATAATAGTGTTCCAACAGGGGGAAGTTGAGAGCCTATATATAGCCTAGGAGAGATTCAAGTGGCTGTTGAAAAGGTGCCCTATGCATGGAATTGATTTAAAAACCTAGATGGATATAATATATCATGCCTTAAATGATACATCTAAAGGCATCATTGACGCTTCGTGTTGTAGAGCATTCAAAAGAAACAGTGCTGAAGAGGCTAGGGATCTGATAGAAGACCTAGCCAAGTGCAATATGAAGGCTCCATTTGAGTTTACAAGGGGTAACAACAGAGGAAAAGGGGTTATGGAGCTGAGTAAAATGACAGCTATGGAAGTAAAGTTAGATGCCATCATGCACATGATGGAAAAACAGAAAAGAAAAATGCACACTGCTCATGAAATAGGAGCAATGGAAAGAGAAGCAATGAGAAGAAATGCTAAAATACCAAAAGAAGAGGACGCTTATGAGGTTGAGGAGGCTAAGTACCTAAATGAACCAAGAAATTACCATTTCAAGCCAAATCCTAACCTACCCACACATTATAGTCCAGCATTGAGGAACCATGAGAATTTCTCATATGGTGGAGGGGCAGTACAAGGCCAAAGGCATGGACAGAATCCTCAACAGGGATATCAACAGCCACCAAGGTTCCAAAGAAGAAAGATCGTAAGAGTAAGAAGGCGTGAATGATCATCAAGGGTCATAGGAGGACTCCAACCATTTGAAGAACAAATGTCGCAGCCTACGGGGGACAACAAGAGGCTTATACACTTCCATGAACAGGAATTGTCTGACTTGGAAGCTTTCAAGTCTGATACTCAAGTATTTCAGAAAAATACAAGTGCCTCATTGAAAAACTTGGAAACACAAGTAGGGCAACTGGCCCTTAGTATGCCAAATTGGGAGGTGCGGCTATCTCAGTGACACTCAAAAGAATCCAAAGACCGCATAAGGCTCGCTAAGAAGTGGGTTAAGTGGGCAACAAACAACAACAAGAAAGAAAGGAAAGAAAATATCGATGCGGTAACAAGAAGAAACTGAAAGGAAGGAGAGAAGAGCATACGTACTAAATTGTATAAGAGTACCAAATTATGAATCTATAGTGCCATTTCCAGAGGCTTTAAGGCAAAAGGGAAGAAAGCGCTTCTGCATTCTCGACATCTTCAAGAAGATAGGAATCAATATCCCATTTGCAGAGAGGTAATCAACCAAATGCCTAACTATGCAAATTCTTATGAGATACTGAATACACAAGGAAAATAGAATGAGGAAGGAATAGAACTTGATCAAGCACTGCAGCGTAGCTATCCAAGAAAATGAAAGACCCAGCAGCTTTCACCATCCTCATCCATAGGGAAATATGAATTCAAGAAGGCCTTATGTGATTCCTGCTAGTATAAATTTGATGCCTCTATCAGTGGTACAAAGACTAAGTTTGGGGAAATTAATCAACAAGAATCACATTGCAAAAAAAAAAAAATGGTCGACAGATCAATGGCACAACCGTAAGGTGTTCTGAAGATGTGCTCGGCTGAAGGTGGAAAATTCATCTCCTTGATTCAAGCTTATTATGAAGATGGAGGAAAGACACCCAAGCCCTCGTCGCTAGAAGACCTTCTAGCAACTAGAGTTGCCTTGATAGATGTGTAGAAAGGTTAACTGACACTAAGGGTGGGAATGGCCAAAGGCAATTTTAATCTAATAGAGTTTGGAACGCCTGGATGAGATGCGTAAAGTTGTGCTGGCCGTAGAAAAACAATAGTCTTCTCGTTGTTGAGTTGAATTTTAATCTGCATTTTCAACATTCTATCAATAAAATTGAGATGAATTTTCAAAGATTCGAGAGTATTTGATTGTGAAATGTTGCCTTCAAATTTTGTATAACAAAGAAACTGTCTCAAGCATGAATGGTAAAACAAATAAGATGATGTATGCAGCCAAAGGGGATGAAACTACCGAGTAAAACCAGTGCATGGGTTAATATTGAAAGAATTTCAGTCATCGGAAATATGTTTCTTGTGAAACCGTAAAAAGAAAACCAGTTATCATATCAATGATTACCAACCAAAACATAAGCCGCTGGAAATTATGAGAAAGTACAAGGAAGTTATCGCTGTCAATCGAGGACTGAAAGGTATCAATTCCTCCATTTGCATGCAATAAAATATTGCCAATGATAATGCAAAACTTCTATTGAGCATCAAAGGAGCCCGAACTCTGTGATGAAAGAAGCTGTCAAAAACAAGTTCTAAATGGTTGAATGCGTTTTATATATGTTATATCGTGAGAAGTTCGGGTGAGCCAGATATGTGGTCTTAAGAAAGGTGGATTCATTGTGATTAGAAAGGAAAAGAATGAACTGATTCCTACAAGAACTGTGACAGGATGGAGGTATGTATTGACTACAGAAACTAAACACTGCAACAAGAAAGGATCATTTTCTCGCTTCATCATCAAATGCTGGATGTGTCAGACACCTCACTTTTGTTTTCGATGGATACTGGATATAACGAATTGCCATTGCACCCGAGACGGTGGAGAAAAACCAACAATTCTCAAGTAGATGCCCTACGGTACTTTGCTTTTAGAAGAATGCATTTTGGTTTGTGTAATGCTCCCGGTGCATTCCAAAGATGCATGATGGCTATATTTTCCTGGTTTGGCGTAAGAAGTTATGGGAGATTCATGGATGATTTCACAAAGGTATGGATCCAGCTGTGATCAGCGCTCGCATAACTTGGGGACAAGATTTCAAAGGTGCCATGACAAGAATCTAGCTCAAATTGGGAAAAATACCACTTTATGGTTACGTATGAATTGTCTTAGGCACGTGATTTCGCACAGGCTAGAAGTAGACTCAAGAAAAGTTTCAATTATAAGAAATATGATAACAACCCACTACAGTCAAGGGAATTACAAGTTTTTAGACATGTCGGATTTTGGCGTAAGATTTATCGAGATTTCAAAATTGCTGTAATTCACTATGTATTGGTCGGAAAAAGATACTAAGTTCAATTTTGATGAATCCTACCATAATTCTTTTGAAGAAATCAACGATTCAGTTGAAGCTCCCATCATGGCAAAACCAGATTGAACGGCGAATGGAAATCAAGGTGTGATGCCGTTGATTTTGCAATGGAATTGTATTATGACAGAAAGTCGAAAAGGTATTCAAGGGGCCATGATACTAGTGCCAAAGAAACCTTCAATGAAGCTCAGAAATTACTCTACTACCGAAAAGGAGATGCCGGGTAATAGCAGTATTTTCATGTAAAAATTTTAGGCCATACATTTTGGGGTCTATGTTATTATGCCACAATCGATCATGCAAAGAATTAAATATCTAATGACAAGAAAGAAGCAAAGCTAAAATCGATCAAGGGTATTATTATTAGCTGTGAATTTGATTTAGAAATAAAAGACAAGAAAGGTTGTGATAATGTGATAGCTAATCACTTGTCAAGAGTGGAAAAACCTGTTGTACAAGAAGAAGAAAGAGAAATAACCGAAAATTTTCCGTGATGAGAAGAGTTCCAAATTATTACCCAATCACCTCGTATGTCGATATTGTGAACTTCTTAGCCAGGGAATTATGCCACCTCTGCGTAATTCGCTTATCGCTAAAGAAAAAAGCTAAGGACTCCACAAAGAAGTACCACATCCGTGGATGACCCATCGCCATTTAGAAGAGAGCTGATATGATCATCGAAGATGTGTACCGAAGGTGAGCAAAGTAATTTACAAGAATGTCATGCATCACCATATGGAGGATCGATAGTGCCCAAAAAGTGCTATTTGAACCCTATTTTGGCCAGGTTTTGAGCGCTTTGTGTACTAATTATTATAATTAACCCAATTGACATGTTCGGTTCCTATGGTACTAATGACGCATTTTGTGGCACCAGAGGTTTTCGCAGAATCGGTGCCAAATTATCGTGTCAATCCAATCATAACCAAAGTCGGGTTGATTTCCATCAATTTGCCATGGTCTTCCATCAATTTCTCAAAGAAGCGGAATGAAGAATATCAAAGAAGAAATGGAACAAGTGCAAGCCGGAAGCGGAAGTCGAACAAAGAGTCGCAGATGCAGCGAAGTGAATTTCGCTTATGTACGCTTTTTTCGCTATCATTAGCTGTATTTGAAATTTCACATGCACAAATTTTCGCTGTTAGCTTAAATTTCGCTAGCTTAGCTTAAAACTACTGCTCATAGCGAATTTTTGGTTTTCGCTATTTCTGCATTTTCTCGCCTACATACGAAAAATCACTATGCATAGAGAAATTCCCGCCCCTTGTGTTTGATGTTCAGGATTCAAAACAACCTCGCTTTGTTTATTTACCATGTTAACCCTATTGTAATTACATATTTTAGGCATTTTGTATTTCACACATCTTGTATGGCTATATAAGCCAACTGATAGGATTTTGTAACCCTAACTTTTCAATCTTTCGCGACACGGCAGTAGCCTTGATCCTTTTCTCTCTTCTCTCCTCTTCACTTTGTGTTAAACACTCTCCAAGGATGACAACTTGAGGATGAGTGGCTAAACCCTCCTCCCTTTGAAGTGAAGGTCGCCGTAGGATCCGTCTACCGGTGGTTCCCTCGCTTTTCACGCGCAGTTAGATTTGACATTCTCGTTCCTAATTTCCAACTCTAGGTTTAAAGCTTTTTTATGTACTTTCTTTGGCCAATACTTGGAAAGCTTTTAGGATTTAGTGTATTCTTAGCTTTAGATACACTAATATCCATTAGTTGCCATTTACGAGCCACTGAGGTAGGTTAAGAGGTTAGGTTTTCACTGTAAGTGCATCCACTTTGATCAATACTTGGTAATCTTTTAGTGGTTCAAAGTGGATTCCTATTTTTTGGGATCCACTGAGACTCATTAGTTACCCTTTGCTTTAATCATCAGAGGATGAGTCAAGATAGATTTTCACTCAGAGTGGTAAACCATAAATGCTAAATAAATGCTTCTATCAAAAGGGAAATTATTAGTATTTAGCTTAAAAGTTAAATGAGGTTCCGGCCGGGGAAATGACTATATGTCATCCTCCCCAACGCGAGGAAATAGAACTGAACCCTCGCTACTAAGCAGGAATCCGTAACCCCAGTTGACCCAATACTTCAAGGAGTTCTATTTACATTTTATTCTATTTATTTTAAGTTTACAACCAACCACCCCCCTGTTTTTAACCAAACCTGAAAATCCAAATTTAATTCACCAATTTTTGCCTTCACTGTTATTACCTGTAAGTGAAGAAAAACCCATCCTCGTGGAAATTCTTAATTTAGACTACTATATCAAGTAGTGAGCTTGACTACGCAAGAGAGAGAACTTAGAATATAAATTTTGTTGATTCCAGATCACCTACCGTGGGCACCTAATCAAGACATTGTGAGACAAAACAGCCCATGCGCGCCTTCTCACTGGGATTTTACCGCCTACTATTTTCAAGGATCATGGAATGGTGAAGCTATGCGGATAAATGCCAAAGAATGTAAAATATCAACAAAAGGCATGAAAACAAGCCTCTGAAGGTATCCTAGAAAAGTAACTATTCGATGTATGGGGAATAGATTTGATACCTTTCCAGCTTTCGAAATACACATACTTGTAGCTGTAGATTATGTATCAAAAAGGGTTAAGGCAACACTTGTCCCAAATGATGTTAATACGCTAGGATTTACAAAGAAACAAGAGCTCTAGCATTTAGGACACCCAGAACTATAATCAGTGATGGAGGAAGCCACATTTCAAATAAAGTGTTTGACAAACTCATGGGAAGATATGGTATCAAACACATTATGAGCTTGGCTTATCATCCTCAAACAAATGGGCAAGCTGAAATTTCTAACAGGGAGATAAAGAAAATTCTTGAAAAGACTGTAAGCTCCAACATAAGAGATTGGTCTCTGAAGCTTGTTGATGCACTTTGGGCATGGGCTGTGGACTCCTTAAAACTCCTATTGGAATGTCCCCATACAAAGCTGGTTTTGAAAACCTACCATCTTCCTTGAAAGCTAGAATATAAAGCCATGTGGGCCATCAAGAAGCTTAAATTTTTGATTTCAAGGTCATTTAAAGAAGAGGCTACCCAACAAAATGAATTGGGAAGAAGCTGGAGGAATGAAGCCTATGATAGTACTTAATCTACAAAGATAAAACAAAAAATGGCATGATCAAAAGGATTTTGAGGAGAGAATTCAAAGTATGAGATCAGGTCCGACATTCAACCCGCACTAAGACTCTTTCCAGGAAGCTTAAATCAAATGAGTGGATCAGATACAATAGTATCAAGTACAAATTCAGCGTTGACACTTAGAACCAGCAATCATGAGGAATTCAAAGTTAATGGTCAGAGATTAAAGCACAACCTTGGGAAAATGCAAGTGGAAGAATGACTCTTAGTTCTGAATGAGAAAAAATGAAGAAACAAAAATATGGTAGCAGAAAGTCCAAATTTAAAGACTAAAATTGATACTTGCAGGAAGGTAATCCAAGCCACATTGTTTTAAGTTTTTCCCGTTATACTTTTTGTGTGAAAGTTTCTTATTGGTTTTTTATAATTTTATTCATTATTGATTGAAGAGTAAGTAAATATTTTTTTTTTTTAGCTATGGTGACAATAAGAATGCAAAGTGGAACATTCTACAAGTAAACCTAATCATAAAAAGACAAAAGTGGTTATACTTTTCTGAACTTATTTAAATTTAGTCTCTGGATATAGAACACTGGAAGTTTGGGGGAATTTTATTTTATTTTTGTGCTTAAATTTTGAAATCGGATGATAGTGAATGGATTTGTTGAGTATTTGAGTTGATAGGATTGAGTTATATTTGTTTCCTTGATCGATTCGGGTGAATGAAATCGTCGTGAATTCGATTGTCTGCAGGCCTGAAGTCTTTCCTCGTCGCAACAACAATTTCATAAGAGGCACTAAGAATGCTGGACATTGAAACAATAAATTAGAAAAACAGGTCACAACAGTGAGATTGAGATTTTGACCACCTTTCAGGTCGCAACAAAAAACTTTATGTTGCGACTAGAATTGTCCAAATCCAAATAAAAATAAGTTTTAAACCTTTCATGTTGGGCGTTCTAGCATTAAAAATAGGAATCATTGAAATCATTCATTAAGAGGCTCAAAAATTAATGTTCTAATTTCCATATCAATCATGACATTGAGCCCAACGTTCATTCCAATTTCCATTCATCTTTAATTCATCCTGTCCTTTTCCACTTTGCATCCATCGCTATAACTCCCGAAATAAACTGTTATTAATACAACAAAACCTGGAGCTAATTTAAAAGAATCGCTTTAGGTTGCTTAGTTTCGAAAGAATAATCAAGACATCAATAACTCAGAGAAACGATCAAACTCTTCTCAAATTTTCCCAAATCTCTGCCGGTGAAATAATGTGACGTCACAATCCAAGAAACAGTGTCAATTCATCTCACTGAAATATGAAAGAATTAAGAACTTTGTCGCTCCCAAGAGAAGCAAGATCACTATAAAAGGATGGAAAAGACAAAGAAAAAGAAGGAATAAACAAAGAGGATGAAGAAAAAGGAGAAATGAGAAAAAGCAAAGAGGTCCAAGGATGCAACGCAGAAGGTGAGTGGAATGAGTGAGTCGGAAACAAACCAACTCTAGTCATGATTCCATACAATGCTTTAAGTAAATCATGAGAACGGGATTATGGGAAGGGAATTGGAAGAAGGGTTTATCAGAACTCTATCATCCGTGAGGAACTCCAACGTGAGTTTAAAGGAAGTGGGCTCAATTTGTTGGAACAAAGGTAATTTTTAATCTCGCACCAAATAGTAATGAAGCTTAAACACGTTTGACCAAGTTTAACCAGTTTGACCAATACTCTGATTTATGGACCAAAGTTGACTTTTCATGGATGGAATAGTTTTAGGTTCACTAAGACACCATTTCTGTAGGCCTATTGATACGAGTTCTATAGATCGTAGAACGGGCCCAACTGACTTACTTGATGCAAAGTTATAACCCCGAATTTCAAACGGCAAGAGCTTTAACAAAGGTCCAATCTGTCTTTAAACCCAATTCAAAGCTACCCTAGGTCTATATAAGGCTAACTTAGATAAAGGAAACCCTAGCCCCAAACACCTCTCAGCTCCCAAACCCTAGGAAAGAAATTCCTCCAACTTCGTGGACCCGAGCGGGTCATTCTGACCACATTGGCGAGCCGTGGAAAGATTGCACAAAGGAGGCGCAAATTCGGTCACCGCACCGGTGCTACACGCGCCGGCCTAGGGTGCCATCGCCGACGAAGCCTGGCCGAAATTTCACCACAATCGACACGACGCACGATCCGGCCTGAAATATCGACGGCGGTCGCCTGGGTTTGTCGGATTTTCGATTTTCCGCCACTCAGGCCACCCCCATAGCTCCTTCACTACTGACCCCTTGAACTCATCTACGCGGGTCCTTTTGCGCATTCTCACTGTTTGGAAGCTACAAATTGGAAACAAAATCGGCCGAGGTTAGATTTGAAGTTTTTCCGCCACCACAAAAAAATGATCGTTGAACCAAGGTAATGGCACCAATGAGTTCCTGGTCTCGTGGTTTTCCATTGATATGTGGTCAAGAAATTTTGGGGACATCGTTTGCCAGGTTTCCATTTAGGTTGTTTCGGCACTACCGCAGAAAGCTCTGTGGACTGAATAGAGCACCGATTACGTAACTGGGGAAAAATTGCCGGTATTGGCAAAATCGATGCTTTAGAATTAAGCCGACGAACACCTGCAGCAAATTAGCTCCGGTGAAAGCCCACTCTTAGGTACCGGGGCCCATAAAAAGGCCCACCATGCAATCTGACCCATCTGAGTCCACCCTGGGATGGCTCTCAGTTCCCAACGGGCCATCCGAAGGTCCCCGGCATCCATGTCAAGCCTGGTCCAGCACAGGAGCCCACGTGCAAAAAGCAAAAAAAAAAAAAAAATTAAAGTGTAATGTTCCATACACCACCGGGCTGTATAGACCATCCCCATAGGAGCAGACCAAGTTACCTGTATCATGAGGTCATACGCCTTAAACTGACTGTAAGTATCAAAAGTCAGAAACATTCATTATGTGATTTAATACTACATATATAATGTTGATCGATGGTTGCTGCACCCAAACATGATTACGGTTTTATTATAAAAACAAGACATTGCATGGAATTTTAGTTAACATTTTTCTGACGAAAGTTTGGCTGGTGTCTCACTGATGAGTCGTGTTTGATAAGCCGGGCATAGATTGAAGTTAAAACCATTCGAAAACTATTGATTTGGGTAAAAGTGATCAGTGGTATTTCGTGGATCGACTTCGGCAATATTAGCCGTGGAAAAGTGCATGAGAAAGGGAATCAAGCTATATTTGGTTACCATTTGACGGGCCGGGTTTCACAGCTATTGAAGTTGCCACTGTGATGCCCTGCTCCAATTCCGGAGGTTTTATTTTAGAGGACACGGATGGATGTTCACTTTGCGCTCGTTATGCTAATGGATGGCCAAGTTTACCCAGAGGTTTCAAAGATGCCGTCATACGTAAGCTTCACCCGAGGTTTCTTAGGTGCCACGCAGGATGGCCAGTGCCTTTATCAGAGGTCATTAGTGCCAATACGATATTCGGCTTGCCCTGGTGGTTTGTTAGTGCCACGCGATGCGCTTCCTGGTCTACCGTGAGTTTGTTAGTTGCCACGTGACGGTCGGTCTACTTGAGGTCGTTAGTTGCCACGCGATGGCCAATCTACTGAGTATTTGTTAGCCCGCCACGGATGGCTCAAATCACAGTTCTTTAGTTTAACACAAAAAATGAGGTCGGCCAATGACCTGCTTATGATGGGTATGTGGTATGGGAGCACGTTTGTTGTTTAAATGATAATATAATCATTTCCACAATGATTTTGGCGCATATCAAACATTCGGCTTACTTGATGGCTAAGGCGCAGGCCGTTTTAGTCACTTATGTTGCTGTGTACAAAGGCGCATTACTATGGTTTTCTCGGAATATCAGGCTCGGCCATTCGGGAAGGCACGATTCGCGTCAAAGGTTAGGACTTAAAGTAAAAGCTGCCTGCAAATGTCTAAAACTGAACCTACAAAGAGTGAACGGAAGGTTTTATGTGAGTGAAGAAACCATTGAAAATATAAAATGTTATTTATAAACAAGTACAATTTCACCGAGATTTATTATTATCTCACATTATTGTTTTTAACCGTTCCCTGTGTCCGCATACCAGAGGTTTGGTCATACCAGATTTGATGTCGCTTCTCCTCGGCCACAAATTGCCATACTTCCAATGCAATTATCTATTGAGCTCGATGTATCAGATCAATTCTCATTCTTATTTGTGCCCCCAACCACAATACTCTTAGAATGCTCCGATATTCAGATTGAACTTTGCGGCAAAACCCGATCACCTATAATTGTTGCGGTTTTTTATTTACACATGTGCTAACAAGTATTAAATTAATACATGGGTGTTACTTCCTCTAGAGGGTCCCAACTTGGGATTCTTAGGAGTATACATGGGGATTTCACTGAGCGGCACCACCGAAAACACGGAAGGGTATCCGTCAGTCCCGTCAGTCGTGGTCGAGCTGCCCTACCCCGGGGCACATTGTCGCGACTCATCCGGCAGCTGTACGCCCTCCGAACCTATCATTGGGACTGATTCTCATTGACTTTTGGCAATGTACTCCCTTCGATGGCGCCAGGTAGACGAGGGTCCCAAAGAGGCTTCACAAAGCTCAAAGTGCACCGAACTACGAGGAAAATCTATCGAACGTCCGCCCGTGTGGACAATGGAGAGAGGGGTTCACTGTAGTACGGTTGATCGTGCCCGTAGGGTCGAGCAAAGGTTTTGATGGCTCCACTGATCCCACGGTGGCCCTATCTCGTTGATGACATGGAGAAGATTCCCACGAGGTATGCAAAGCAATCTTAATGAGGATGTAAATGTACGCCCCAGCCGGGCTTCTCTGTGGGAAACGCAAGGAAGTGGTGGGCGATGAGGAAAAGACTAGGTAATTGGGCCAATAATTTGACACACCAGAGCCGCCACATCGAAGTTTTGCCCCAAACTTTTGTTGAGACCAAGAGGCTAGGAGTTCGAGACACTCACAGGCGTGATGACAGCTTTCTCGAGTACGAGCGCAGTTCAGTGGAATTACTGTATTTACCCCACTTGGTGTCAGATGAAGTCAGAAGAAAGAGGGAGGTTCCTCGGGATGGTTAGTTGAGCCTATACTTTGAGTTTCCTGTGGTCCAAAGATCACCCCACGTACTACGGCGAGAGACGCCGCCCTAGAGGTGAGAGACGACTTGATACGCCGACTGTGCCGGTCGCACGATGGATCGCTTCCTGTGGAACCCTGAATGTGATCGTCCAAGAGGGGTAGTTTTTAACTCGGGACTTCAGCAGAGGATCCAAGTGGGGATTGCACGGCGCCAGCAAAGAAGGGCCCCGTGAGAGGTGGGCACGCATGTGGCTCGGATTTCACCAAACAGCAAAGGATGCATGGCTTTCAGGGTCCACCGAGGTGGTTTCCGCCGCTTGTGTTATATGTGGCAATGTTCATGATGGCCTCATGAAGGTTATACGTGTGTTTTCAAGGCAGACAGACACTTTAAGAGGGATCATTCTGTATCGAGGCTCCGGCCAGATTTTCAGAGTTCCGGCACCAAAGTGCTCTTGGCCCAATGGACTAGCGGATACTGGGACCCTGATACGCAGATGTAAGGCGCACTTCAAAGGTTCCTTCGGAAGACAGACAATAAATGCACCGATCAGAGGCGGGACAGAGAGGACCCACCACCCGCTAGAGGTGGTTTCGGCGCGATGACTAGTCAGAGGCACCGACTACCCCCGTCGCGGCATGTGTACATTATCTATTTCGTGACGATGCACGTGTACTATCGATCCGTGGGCTACACACTTTTTATTTCACATGAGTATGTCAGACGCAGTCGGGACGACTAGCCTTGGGTTGTGGGTCGAGATTACACCCAGCCAGGAATCCCATGGCCTAGTCGATGCTTTAAGGGTAGTCAAGCTTTCCATCAAATAGCGATACATAAAATTTGATATTAATAGATCCAAGGGTTGGATGTAATCCTGGGATGGATCGCTTGCCGCAACCACGCTTCAATGGATTGCTCCAAAGGAAGTGATATTTAGGCTAATCGGACTACCGGTAGTAGTCTCTCCGTGAGAACGGAGGCGAAAGTATCTTCGTGTTTGATTTCCGCCATTTCTGCTAGATATTACTAAAGGTTGTAAAGGGAAGTAACGAAGCTCATGTAGTTGATGCTCAGAGCAATTTAGCTTTTTAGATCGAGGATGCACCAAGAGCGCAGGGAATTCCTGGGATGTGTTTCTCGACGCATCTTCCGCCACTTCCGTAACGAGACGATTTTTGTATCGACTTCAGTTCCTGGTACGACCTCTCATCTCCTTACCACCTATGAATGGCAATCAAGGTCGAGTTGAAAGAGTTGGTAATTTGTTTCTACAAAGGAGCTTCGGTGGATGGGGGATTTTATTAGGCCCACAGATTTCACCTGGGAGCGCCTGTTGCTCAGAAGAAGAAGGATGGTACTGGGAGTGGTTTCAGGTGACCATAGACAAATGGAATAAGGTCAACATTCGTGAATAAATATCCTTGCCCTCGGATTGATGATTTAATTTGATCAGCTACAGGGTGCAAAAGTGTTCTCTAAGATTGACGGGAGTCGTGTTACCACCAGCTAAGGATTGAACCTGACGCTCTCAAACTATATTCAGGGACCAGATAAAGTGGCATTTCTTCTTTCTCTCCGCGAGCCCTGATGTCTGACTCACCAATGCCCCACAGTTTTCATGGATCGACACAAACCGGTCTTTCGGTCCATACTTTGGACTGTTTGTCATTGTCTCATTGACGATATCTTGGTTTACTCGAGAGCGAGTTGGAGCTTACGAGAGATGCCATTCGTCAAGTACTACAAACGCTAAGGCAAGATCGCCTCATGCCAAGTTCAACAAATGAGTTTTTGCTGAGCCGAGGGGATTGATGCATGGTGTCCGCTGATGGCATTTATGTGGACCCTCAGAAGGTAGAAGCAGTGGCGAATTGGGAGCAACCCACTACGGTGACAGAAGTGCGGAGCTTCCTAGGATTAGCAGGGTATTACCGCAGGTTCATAGAAGGGTTCTCAAAGATAGCAGGACCACTTCATGGGCTGACCAGGAAAGGTTAAGTTTGAATGGACTGAAAGGTGTGAAGGAAGTTTCCAAACACTGAAGGAAAGGTTAACGTCAGCCCCTGTTCTGACATTGCCAGAGGGCAACGAGGGGTTCGAGGTTTACAGCGATGCTTCATATCAGGTTTAGGCTATGCGTTACGCAAACATAAGAGAGTCAGGCGTATGCTTGACAATGAAGAAACACGAGCTGAATTATCCTACCCATGACTTGGAACTTGTCAGCAAGAATATTCCGCATTGAAGACTTGGAGACATTTCATACTGTAAGACGCGGCCAAATATTTACCAATTCATAAGAGCCTTTAAATATTTGTCTTCACCCAGAAAGAGTTAAACTTTAAGGCAAAGGAGGTGATGGAATTACTTAAGGATTATGACGCACTATCACTACCATCCGTGCGCTAATGTAAAGTATGATGCCTCAGCGTGAAGCTCCATGCTCGGTTTATATGCGCACTCTACAATCCCATTGATGGCTTCCACCATGAGTCGGGTGTCGAGTTTGGGATGCATGTCTCGTGAGCACTGCTTGTTGGCTTCAAACTACGACCGATACTAGGACTAAATTCTCGAGGCACAACTAGAAGACCCTTATCGATGGTTTTGAGGAAGAAAGTCAAGAAGGAACAAATTTGATTTTGGTATTAGAGACGATGGAGCCTCGGGCGATTGGTTCTAGACTTTGTGTTCAAAGAAATAGAAGAGTTAAAAGGGCGTATATCGGGGAAGCCCACAGCCTGCTTTACGCTTACGCACCTTAAGAGTACCAAGATGTACCGCATTTCACTGAAGGAAATACAAGTTATTATGGTCACAAGTGATGAAAAGAGAGGTTGCTGAGTATGTATCCAAGTGCCTAGTTTGTCAACAAGTAAAGGCAGAGAGACAAAAGCCATCTGGACTTCTGCAACCCTTACCTATTCCAGAATGGAAATGGGAGCACATCACAATGGATTTTGTATTCAAGCTCCCTCCCACAACCCAGAGACTTGACTAAGATTTGGGTAGTGAGTTGATCGGCTCACCAAGTCCGCATTCACCATACGCAGAAGTTTTCCTCGGGAACTAGCAGAGCTCTTTACGAACCATATAGTGGGTTTGTATGGGGTGCCGTTGTCGATCATCTCTGATAGAGATCCGCTGCTTTCACCCTATGGTTTTGGGAAAGCGAATCGATGAAAGAACTAGGTGTCAAGTTGAATTTACTTGGTACAAATATTTCACCTCGTAATCGATGGATTACCGAGGGTAGACTATTCAGACCTTAGAGGATATGCCGAGATCAAGGCGCATTCGGCAATTCAAAGGACATTGGAATGAATATCTACCTTGGCAAGAGTTCATTTATAACAACAAATACCACAAGGGCTGAAATGTCACCTTATGAGGCGTTATATGGGAAACAATGTCGACTCATTATGTTGGAACAGGAGTTCCGCTTAAAGGAAATTACTAGCCCCAGATTGTACAAACGACAATGGACAAGGTTAATATTTACACGTGCTGCTGAAAGCGCCAGATGTGCAAAAGAGCCGGCGCGGACAAGCCGAAGAAAGGATCTCGAGTTTGAGGTCGAGATCGAGTGTTCTGAAGCTCTCTGGAAGCGCTTGAGCGCGCTTTGGAAAGCGAGGGAAGCCAAGTCCGCTATCGACCTCGAGACATTGTCGAGGGTAGTCCAAAGGGCTTGGCAGATTAGGACTCACAGGGAGGAACTTTCTCTCGAGTCCATAATGTCTTCCACATCCTGCCACGCAAAGTATATTTCGCATTCCTCACATGTGCCGGGAGAGAACGATCGAATCGAGATGACTTATCCTATGAGGATACCAAGGCGTAGACACTCCCAGGAGTGGAAGAGAAGGAGCTTCAAGAACAAGATAATATCCTTGAAGTGAAGGTCCTCCGAGAAACCACCTAGTCGAGGAGGCGCCTGGGAACTGGAGGACCAAATGCTGACCCGCACTCCTCACCTTTTCCATGACACATGTACGAATTTCGTGGACGAAATTTTCTAAGGGGGTGTTGTAATGACCCGCACTAAATATACGAAGTTTAAACACGCATCCGTTTGACCAGTTTTTGACTAACACTTGATTTATGGACCAAAGTTGACTTTTTCAAGGATGAATAGTTTTAGGTTCACTAAGACACCATTTCGTAGGCCTTGTCGATACGAGTTCATAGACTGGTAGAACGTCCAAATCCGACTTACGGATAAAAAGTTATAACCCCGGGAATTTCAAAACTACAAAGGTTTTACCGTGTCCAATCTGTCTTTAAACTTTAACCAAAGCGACCCTAGGGCCTATGCGGCATAAATCCCAGATGCCAAAGGAAACCCTAGCCCCCAAACACCTCTGAGCTCCCAAAACCCTAGAAAGAAATTTAAACTTGTGAATCTCGCTGGTCATTTCCAATCATTTGCAGCCGTGGAAGATTGCACAGCGAGGCGCCATCGTCACCACTGCGTTACACGCTACGCCTAGGGGGTGCGCCATCGGCTGACGGCCGCCGTGAAATTTCACGGCCAACCGACGCCGACGCCACGGATCCGCCGAGAAGACGACGGGCGGTCGCTTCGGGTTTGTCGCCGATTTTTCGACGCCCGCCACTTCAAAGAATTTACAGTTCTTTCCACCATTTTTGGACCCTGAACTCATCTACGTGGTCCCTTTTTGCAGATTCCTCACCGTTTGGAAGTTACAACGAAAACAAAATCGGCCGGAGGTTAGATCGAGTTTTCCGGCCACCACAGCGACCGTTGAACCAAGGTAATGGTACCAATGATTCTGGTCTCGGGTCCATTGATATGTGGTTTGTAAATTTGACATCGCTTGTTAGGTTTCCATTTTTAGGTTGTTTTAACACGTGAGAAGCTCAGACTGAAATAGAGTACCGATTGGTCAAATTTGGAAAATTGAAGTTGTATTAGTAGTGAAATTGACGTTTTTAGGAATTATCGATCGGTTCAATTTCGAAATTAGCTCCTGGTGAAAAGCCCCAATTTTAGGTATCTAGTCTAGGGCACACTATAATTTTCTTTGACCTATCTGAGTCCACCTTCATGCATGGTTTCTTAGTTCTAACAAGAACTAAGGCCTCTAGGGCATCTTTAAGGTTGTTGGTTCAGCTTATTAGAGCCTAAGCAGAAGTTTTATCTATATTACAGCACTCACGGTCGAGACCATCCTCACAGTGTATATGACTGGTATCTATAAATCAGGAGGGTTTATACGCTTTAAATGATTCGTGTGGGTATTGTGTTGAAATATCTATTATGATTTAATACCTTACATATATACTGTTTTGATCAGATGGTTGGTTGCATTCAAACATGATTTTTCGGTTTCATATAAAACAAGTTATCATTGCATGTGAATTTTGTCAACATTTTTTCTATTTGAAAGTTTTATCAGGTTCATGATGCAGGAGTTGGTGGTGTTTGGATATTTTCGGGTACATAGATTGAAGCTGTAAACTATCTTGAAAACTATTGATTTAAAAGGTGGATCGTGGAGATTTTCAAGGATCGACTTTAGTACTCAGATTGTTGGGAAAAGTGCATGTGAGAAAGGGAACGGTTATATTTGGTTACCACGTGATGGCCGGGTTTACCCGGAGGTTTATTAGTTGCCACGTGATGCCCGGGTCTACCCGGAGGTTTATTAGAGGACACGTGATGGACAGGTTCACTCGGAGGTTTGTTAGTGCCACGGATGGGCCAAGTTTAATCTGTGAGGTTTGAAAGAAAAGCACGTGATGGCCAAGTTTGACCCGAGGTTTCTAGGTGCCACGGATGGGCCGTGTGGGTTTCACTGAGGTTTATTAGGTGCCACGTGATACGGGCTCGCCTCGTGAGGTTTGCTAGTGCCACGTGATGGCCGGCCCACCTGGAGGGTTTCGCCAGTTGCCACGTTGATGGCCTGGTCTACTTGAGGTTTGTTAGTCGCCACGTGATGGCCGGTCTACTGAGGTTTGTTATTGCCACGTGACGCCGGGTGTAACCATTGTGTTCTTTGTTGTCACGGCATGTCGTGAGGTCGGCCATCGACGGTTTATGATGGTATGTGGTATGGACACGTTGTTGTTTCTCTAAATATAGTATAACTATTTTAATAAAATACCTGCGATTTTGGTGCATTTCAAAGTTATCTTATTACTGATGGCTATACATGTTAGTGTCAGCTTCTATGTCAGGTACAGTTGCAAGATTATGGTTTTCTTAACATGTGTCGGCTTATTTGTGGAGCATGATTTGGATATGTTAGACCTGGGGTAAAAAGTCGGGTTTTGGTGAAATGTTTCAAACGGGAACTTTACAAAGAGTGAACGGAAGGTTTTGGTGAGAAGAACCATTGAAAATATAAAAATGTTATTTTCCTTATAAACTATGCCACTTTCAATGAGATTTATTATCTCACATTATTGTTTTTAACCGTTCTCAGTCCGCACATCAGGGCCTATTCGCCAGCCAGATTTTTGACGGTCGCCTCTCCTCACGCCTGTCATACTTGGCTACTGCAATTATCTATTTGAGTTTGATGTATTGGACTTATTCATTTCTATTTGTACCCCTAAATCCACAATACTCTTAGAATGCTCTGATATTCGTATTGAACTTTATGAAACTCAATTATATTGTCATGGTTTTTATATATACTATGTATAATCGGGTATTAAATTGTAATACATGGTGTTACTCCTCCCTTAGCGGTCCCACCGTATTTTCCCTAGGGAGTATACAGTGGGACTTCACTAGGCAGGACCACCGGAAAATACGAAGAAAAAGTGGGTATCCGGCCCGTCCCGTCAGCCTAGCCTATTAATGCACTTCCTTCCACGCGAAATGAGACTTGGGAATCGATAAAGGTGAGCTACAAACCTTAGAGAAGGTATAGGGTTTAGATCAAGAATAGAGAGTTTTTCCTTCCAGATTAGATAACTTATTTTTAATTTTGCATTAGATAAAGAAAAATCAGATTTCTGTACTACATCGAGATGTTTTGATATTCGAATAAAATTCGTTGATTAACAAAATCGATTGTTTTGGGTTCACTTAATTGATATATAGAAATTGTATGTTTGGTGTCATTTACCGCACAAAAAAGCACTATGAGTGCCTTTGTTTGTATAAGGATCAAATGACCAATTATGTTTTTCTCCCAAGAAAAAAATAGAAAAATAAGAGCAATGACTAGTAACCGACTAGAGTTGCACTCAATATTTTAAAATCCAATAGATTGCAAAAAAAATTAAAAAAATTAGAAAATGAACATTGTCAAGGAACAAATAACTGATTGAAAGTGTGTAAATAAACAGGAATAAGTACAAGTCTTGAAGAAATAATACACTTGGTCAACAAAACCTAAGGAAACTTTGAGAAGAATTAGGAAACATCTTCCGGGAAATTCATGATTAAAGAGTCCATGGTCCAGAACTTGTTAGATTATCGATTGAGGCTTAAATCTTAGTGTAAAAATGTACCAACAAGAAGTGATAGAGTCCATCCTGCGCTTGAGCTTTTCCAAGCCTACTCTCAATATATGCTAAAGACACCTCTAGTTCCATGATTTGAGCCAAACAAGCCTAATTTTTCAAATGACAAAGAATCAAAACCTAAATCCCCTTCCTTGCAATAATCCCGCAAAGAAAGAGCCCAGATTTTTCCGCCTAAAGACAAAAGGTTCATCAGAAAGGAAGAAACTAGTTTGGGGGAAAATATCAAGTATTACTAAGTAGGAGGAGAAGAAATAACCTCAAAGATTAGGGAAAAGAAGACAAATTGATGAAAAGGGGAATAAGTTTTATTCAGGTCCTATTTCCTTTGAACAATTAAGTGTAGGGGTGTTTTAACACCTAATACCCTAAAGCCAACTGGTATGGGAGTTGCTAGCCCAAAGTTCTCTAAGGGTAATAGAAAGCCTAAGAAGACAAGATATTGCACTATTCCCCATCCTAGAAAATATAGAAGCAAAAAGAGTTCTAGAACAAGGAACTAGCCCGAATAAAGTGGCGGGAAATCAAAATTTCCAAGGCAAAAGACTTTCAAAAAGATGAATCGTGCCAAGATTGAGGAGAATCAACAAGGAACAAAGAAGAAAATGATGAAAGTCAAGGCAATAAGTACAAAGAAAAGTGGAACTGGTGATTTGTAACTAAATTTTTCCCATTATCTACTAATTACCTAAGCCTAACATTAATAAGCCCGGGAAGACTCATAGTTTTCGGATTCTGAAGGTTGAATTTACCTACATTAGTGGAGATCAATATGAAAAACAAGCCTATGGGACTTTGACCAACTGTCTAAGGAAACTCCTAGAAGATTAACTAAATTTAACATGAAGATGAAAAGGATTGAAGACCTGCACACACACACAGAACAAGACTTGTTGCATAAACTGTTTAAATATATTATTTCATCAAGGAATTTGTGATAGAAGTGGAAACCATTCCTTTTTCTTGAATCGAAACTCAAATTTAAAATGATGCTGCTATCTCCTATTTCAAGTTAGAAGGTGGAATAAGAAAGACTATGGTGTGAATCAGAAAAATGTCCTTAAAATTTTAAGCTTTTAATTGTTTGAGTTTTTTCTTTGTTTCGTAGACAAGTAAAATTTTTAAGTCGGGGAATTTTTTCGATGAGTTTAAAAAACTCATTTGATTTTTAATCCATTTTTCCGAAGCTTATTATAAGATAATTGTTGATTCATATAGAAACCTCGGTGCAATTTGCTCGAATTTACTCTTGGCAGAAAACACAACATGTTTAAAATCCTGGAAGAAAAAAACTGGAAGAATTCAGCTTGAGAACAAAAAGGAGGTCGCAACTAGGAAATGAAAGTCGCGATAGAGCTCTTTGTTCAAGAATTTGCGTCAGCAACATCACCAAGACAAGCACGAGGTTGCCACCTCAAGAAAATGGTTGAGACGAAAGAAACTATTCAAGGTCAGTTCTAGGTCTAACGCCCAATCTGAGGTTGCGACATTGATCCGTTGATGAAGCCACATATGAGGTCTCGGCAAGAAAATTGAAGTTGCAACCAGTTGTTAAATGAAGGACTTAAAATTGAGGTCGCGACATCATCTCGAGGTCACGACATGAAATTGAATTTGGAGTCACAACAAAGAGATTTGAAGGTTGCAACTACAAGAGATGGAGAATCAGTAATGAAGTCGCAACTTAATATTGAGGTTACACAGAACTAAAGTCGAGCCGCGGTCCCAATTAGGAAATCGAAGTCGGAACTACTTGTTATTCAAGGATCCTAAGGGAGTAGTCGCGACTCAATCAACGAGGTCACAACCTAAAGAAACACTGAACATTACAAAGCTATGTCGTAACCTAATATTTAGGTCGTGACATGAAAACTCGCCAACGAAGTCTTTACCAAGCAAAGGGAAGTCATGACCACTTGATCAATCAAGAACCTAAAAGGAAGATGTGACCAGTCATTGAGGTCGCGACCTGAATGCACTCTGAGCATCGAGATCCATGTCGCAATTATGTTTAAATCAACTGAGACAACTTGCAACCAGAAAGGAGCAAACGGAGGTCGCGACATCATATCGAAGTGATGACCTGTTTAAAGGCAAGGGTTATCAAAAAGGCCGCTAATTAAGAGTTGAGGTCGCAACATACATTCTGGCTACATCAAAGCAAAAGACCGAAAAGAATGTTGCAACCTGAAAAAGAAAGCCACGACCTGAGGTAAGGCAAAAGAGAAGAAATGGTCGCAACCTAAAAATCAGGTCGCGATACGCTGCAAGAAGGAAAGGTCCTAATTTAACCAAAGTGGTGACAATTAAAAGGAGGTCGCAACCAAACCGAAGTCATGACTAAAATTTCAAAGTATAAGGAACGAGCAATGAGGTCACAACATGAGACTAAGGTCGCTGACATCAATTCTCGAGAACAACTGAGCTAAAGAGGTCACAACTAAATTATGTGTCACACCACTAGTATCAACGGTCGCAAGAAACGAGGTCGTAACTAAAGAAAACTTGGTCGCAACCGAACTGGAGTGATAAAGAGAACCCAGTCACGACATGAACTGGTGCGTCGACATGAGACAGCTGACTTGGGCTTTTCTTTGAGAATTCCACTGAGTTTTTTTTTCGGGGATTCGCCCACTTCTTTTGACAAGATAAATAGACAAAGTGTTAGAATAGTAAAGTAGATTCCGCTCACGTCTAGAAAAGGGGGAACAAAGAGGAATCCCAGTGTATAGTTTAGAGAGAATTTCTTTATTTTTCATTTTTATTTTTAAATCCTTCGGATTCGAATCTGCTTAATCAGGCGAACGATTAGTGCCTCAAACTTTTATTTATGTTATTTTCTTCTTAAAATTACTGCCTGAAAATTTATGAAATCTAGATAAATATCTGGAATTCATTTTTTTTTAGTTTCATTGCAATTATAGTAGATGTACGTGATCGGTGCTCTATTTCTTTAATCGTAATGAAGTAATTGGAACGCAGCTTTGCTGGATTTGATATATAGTTAGTTAAAGTATTTTCTACAAAAATATGGAGAAAGTTATTTGGGTAGGGATTTACTTACTTGGTGTCGTTTTTGAATCAATAAGTCTCTAATGGAAAACCGGAATATCAGTTTAAGGAGGTATCTTGCTCTAATTTCAGGATGCCCGTGACACAGATGGAGATTCTCGAGAGTCGAGCATTCTCTTATGGGTATGTTAGACTACCATTGATGAACTATTGAGCTCTGAAAGTTCATTTTGATAAATACCCCATTCACTCATAATTGAAGTTAGAGGGAACATTTAACAATATAAGCAATCAGAGAGTTCACCTCAATCTAAAGGGAAGTTCCCGACCTTGTGTTAGCTGAGATCTAATCAAGGGAAAGGAAAAACCAATAGATCTTAAGGATGAGCCACAAATTAAGTGGTACAACTTTTGCAAAAATCCTAAGAAGAAAAGCAAAAGATATGCAGTCATCAAGAAATGGGTGTGAAGTATTGAGAAAGAAAAATACCCAGATCTTGCAAGAAAAGCATAAATACAAGTAACTGGTTCGATCTTGACTTCGAGAGAAGTACGAAGCCTAACCAAGAATGTGGAAATTCAACTGCAACATTTAGGCAATCTTGGACAAATCTAGATCCATTACTACAATAGAGCAATGTTCTTTCTTGTAGGAATTGACTGTTTCATTGTAATTCACTGATAGTTTTCGTTTCTCACAGGGAACAAATTAGATCTAGTATTTTGTTCTTTTTATTTTTAGTTGTTTTCATGTTATTCTAATTTCTATTTTCAGTTAATAGTCTAGGATATATTATTAATTTTAGATAAACTTTCACTATCAATTCTTTTTAGTCCAAATAGCATAGAACTAAGAGGTTGGGGTAATTGATCTTCAATTCTGTAAATCTCATGAATGATAACCGACTTACATTCAAATTTTACTACTCAGATGACCTATTCACTTGGCAAAGAGTCATAGACTAAACCCAATTTAAAATCCTAAACATCAAGAAAGATTTATGTAATCAAGCAAATTTATCCAAAGTGACATGTCTAAGTGAGAAGTGTAAGGCTCTTTATAACTATGTGAATTTGAGGGGCTTTACCTATATAGAAAAGGCAAACAAGGCTCAACTTTACCGCTTCTGACACGTGGAGACATCACGAAGAAGTCTCCCTACATGTTCTTCATCCCGTCCCCAATAGTAATCGCGATTTAAGATCCTGATACATCTTCATGCCACTTGGATGCACAGAGAAATTGAGAGCAATGAAACTCCTTGAGAATCTCCTCTCTCAAATCGATCAACTGGGGAACCACTACCCGTCCTCTATACCGGGCGACTACCATCCGCGGGATGGTCCTAAATTTCTCGTCACCTTTACCCGATCAGATTTGGTCCCCGATGGACACTATCTCCACGCCTGCCCCGGACTCGATCACTCTACTAACAGACAAGATAGCCACTAAACTCCCTTAACGCACTCTCGTGCCGCCATGACACGCAGTCTAAACTATCCTACGCCTCGAGCACCACTCCCGAAGTTATATCAGCCACGCTCTATGTGACTGACCGAAATATCAGCCACCACATTTGCCTTACCAAAGATGGTAATGCAAAGGAAGTCATAATCCTCTAAGAACTCCATCCATCTCGCGGCTCATATTGAGGTCCCGCCGCATAAAATATACTTTAGACTTTTAGCGGTCTCAGCGCACCTCGAATCGTTTACTATAAGGCAAGAGTGCCAAATCTCTTCATGGAGAAGACTACGGTCACCAACTCCTTATCGTAAGGTAATCGTCATGATTCTTCAACTGAAGGAACACAGCTACTACTCCTCCTGACCGCATCGTAACACATCCTAGTCCGTACCGAGGCATCATAATACACTGGCGTGTTCCTCAACTCTAGAATGCCTCGAGATCGGTCATCCCAATCAAACTTGACCTCCTTCTGGGTCAATCTCGTCATAGGTGCCGCTAATCGGGAGAAATCCTCAATGAATCTCCTGTAGTACCTAGCCAATCCTAAGAAACTATGTATCTCGAAAACTGACTTCGGCCTCTCCCAACTCATCACGGCCTCGACCTTCCGTCCACTAACTAGCCCGATGTCGACACCACTTTGTCCCAAAATCTCACCAAGAAGCCAAAACTCGCGACTTACTCGAACTTGGCAGATAAATGATGATCCCAACAATCGTAAAACAAATCCTCGCGATGCCTATGTCTACTTCATCGAGTAGATCAAAAATGTCATCCATAAAGATATTTAATAAATTGATCTGTGATAAGGTTAGAACACCTTACGATGAGATCCATGAATGCCGTAGCTCATGATCATTAATCCAAAGGGCATCACTGTGCAAACCCTAAAATGCCCATAACGCGCCCGAACTGCCTTAGGGATATCTCGTCTCCTAATCTCTGATGGTAACCAAGCATGGTTGATCTGAAAGTGGGACTCACACTCCTCTCAACTGATCAAACAAATCATCAATCCTCAGCAATGGGTATCGATTCTTGACCGTGACCCTGTTCAACTGTCTGTAGTTAATGCACAGTAAAAGGGTCTTGTCCTTCTTCGCAAATAGAATCGGAGCGCCCCATGGTGACGTGCTCGGTCTAATGAACTTTGTCCGCATTCGTGAGCTAGACCCCGAGTTTCTGCAACTCAACTGGTGCCATCCTATGTGGAGCTTCGGGCAGAGATGGGTGAAGTACTAAGGTGAACTCGGAGCAATCAAGTCTACAACCCCGTGGGAGGTAATCCGCGTGAGCTGGTCCCGAAAAACTTCCTCATACTCGCAAACTACTCGAGGTAGATCTAAGTCCGGGCCTCACTCGTCCTCTAGTAAGGCTTATAGTCAACCCCACAATCGCCCTTCACACCTAGACTCATACACCTGCCTGGGGTAAGTAAAACATCATGTTTGTCCCCGAAATACAACACGAAAATCGGGTCCCGGCTGTAGGCGGTAACCCTCCTACGCTCACAATCAATAACCCACTCTCAGGTCGCCACACCAACTTGGAGATCCCCGTGATGACATCAAACTCTAATATTTTGTCCATGACCTCAAACCACCTTAGTAGAATCCCCTGAGATCTCTAACTCGCAACCACGACATATCATCCCTATCCTCGCCCCTAATCCCTGTGTGAGAAACTCACATACAAGAGCCTCCAAGGCCTCAACCTCTAAGCCCAACTCTTTCACACAAACCGATTTAAGATTCTAAGGTAAATTCGCTCTGTTCTCGAGACACTATTTACATACCAAAAAAATTTTATACGCAATGTCAATGCATTCATAGGTAATGCAAGACAATAATTTTTATATATTAAATTATACGCAACAAAAATTTTATTTCATTTTATTTCATCTTTTTTTTTAATTTTATTTTTTTTTATTTTATTTTTTGAAAACCTCATGAACAATGCTCATGAACCGTGATTCAAAGAGTAATTCTTAACAAAGGCACTAAGTCAAAATCGGGTCGAAAGTATAGTGCACATGGCCTGTGCTACGGCACAGATCACGCATCGCACCCGTACTGCGGCGCAGTCGCCCGCACATTGCTCTAGGCCGCGCCATATCGCAAGCCGCGCCTTATCATAAAACACGCCGGGTCGAAGTATCGCAGTCAGGTCGCAGTTACCTGGCGCGTTGCCGCGGTCGTATCAGAGCCCCCGGCCACGACATGCAAAGCTGTATCGCGAACATACGCCTCGCCACAAGCATACCGAGTCGTCACGCCAGGCGCCACATATTCAAAGCCGCCGCCGCGTTTCATATCGCAGCAATCGCCGTGTTGCGTAACATCAGACGCAGCCTCATCGCCCGCATCAGCGACACAAACGGGTCGCCCCCCACGAAGTACAATTTTTGTATCAGCGACTCCACCAGCTAGGCCGCGCTGCGGGTGCTTCCAAGCCTCGCGCGTACGCCGCGACGCTTGCTCACGCCGCACACCAGAGCGCTACCGTGTCGTGGCCCATGCCGGGCCGCGGTCGCGGGGCGGTAGCAGGGCCTCCGGCCGCACACGGCCACCATCGCACGCCCTCGCACTCGTGTCACGATACAACTTAATAAGGTATCGTGACTGTGATCGAAAATGAGCAAGAGCCCCATCATGCCTCCCGCTTCTTCTCGCAAATTTCTTTTTCACTTCATCATATTTTTTTTCTTATTCTAGCTACTGCAAGACAACAAAAATAAAAATAAAATAATAATAAAAATATATATATATATATATATATATATATATATATATATATATATATATATATATATATATATATATATATATATATATATTTCTATGTCTTCTGTGTGAGGAATGTAAAAATAAATTTCTTAAAATATTTTTTTTTGTTCTAGTTTTACACACTGTAAAACCTTAGAAAAAATTTCTTCTCATCATTTTTTTTTCCTATGTGCTATTCACCAAGCTCACAAACCATACAATTCATATAACAATTCATGTTATACACACCATCACACATCAAACACAATGCATGCAGTTTTCTAATTCTGTCCCGTGACTACCTAGGTAATCACATACCTAAACCCTAACATCGAGCTTTACCAACCTGTGATATTCTTACACCTTATGACTATGGCCTAAGCCTAAGTCCCTCAAGCCCTGGGAATGTGATACCGAGCTCGATACTGCCGTGAAGCCGGTATCAGAACCATACTCTTAAACACACCCACCAAGCTCCTAAGGTAATCGTTTACCTTAGCTCTGATACCAAGCCGTGACGCCCAAAACTGTGGTGTCTCTGACAACCCACAACTCACGGAATATTTCCGCGACGCTGCAACCCGACACCACCATGGTAAAATCGCGTAGTCTCCTTGTACCGGCAGCTCTACCCAAGGTATAACTCGGTCCCAATCACATGGCAACCTGTCCTTAATATTTCTACAAAGACCACACTGGGTCCTGATAATGGATAAAATGAGTAAATGGCTACCAGCCCATGCATCAATACTCACAAAATATATCCCAACCAACTATATAACAATAGTTCAAGAGTTATTACAATACTCTTAACCAAAACATATATAAAAATTTAAAGTTTTAATACATGTTCTACAAAACGAAACCAAAGCCACAACCCGGCTTTCTTCTAAAACGCGGCCTCTATTGAGCTTCTTCCTCCCGCCATACCCCGCACTAAACAGACCGGACAGGCGAGCACGCCATTAGAGATAATTTCCTACATGGCCATTTCCCACCTAAGTGCACATGTCATGGCAAACAATCAAGGCAACGCTAAAATACATACGATCCTACTGAAATGCCCATGCCCAATCCTGTCTCGAGTCCTCACGTACCACACATGCCTGCCAAATGCGAGTAAATACGCTTTCAAAACAGTGCTTTTTGTTCTCGAAACTTACTACCTGGAAATGGCAAATACATCAACAACCCTCCAAAGAGAATTTGTTGGATAACCCTCCGAAACACCATAGGCCCCTCCGACGGAATTGCTGGACAATCTCCCAACACAATTCCCAAAAACCTTCCGTAAAAAATTCCTTCTCACAAACATTTTTCCTTTTTCTTTTCTTTCATGTCATGCACTTACTCCTAATATTCTAGGGTGTCCCAGTGCATATGGAATGCATTATGCTAATCCCAACAACTCATGCTATTCAATTTACAACAAGAACACCAAAATTAGCTCACATGGGCTAATTAACAAATCAAGTAATTCATTTTGAATCACCCAAAACGCACAAAATCACACATCATATCACGCGAATGTTGGAAACCCCACGTCAGTAATCGCTCACTACATAATTGCGGATTTTCACTCGATTCAAAGGTTCGAGATCGATAACCTACTTTGCAGCCCCCAACAAACCTCTATCCATAAAATGGCTCTAAAGAAAGAATAAAACCACTAGAAAGATCCCGCCTCCTTGAGTTGTCGAACTCCACCAAATCGAAGGTCCACGTAGCCCGCGCAGATCAATCCCCGCTTGTTCGCCAAGAACCGACGGTCCGAACGGTGGGAAATCTAGAGAGGAGTCACTCCTTCTCTCTCTAAAAACTGGTTTGGCCCTCTACTGCACATTTTCTTCTTCAAATTGAAGAAGAAAACTATTCCTCTTTTGTCTTATACACTTAACCTTTTCCATTAATTCCATTTGTGTCCTTTCATTTAACTATTTGACACATGGCTTAATCTAAGCCATTCATCTTCATCATCTCACTAATCATAAACATGTCACATGGGTATTAGCTGTAGTAGGTGACTTTGTCACATCACATGTCTCTCACAACTGCTTTTACGGTAACTTCGACACCGATTGTAACTTATATTCGGAAAAAGTGAATTTCGACCGTCTGCAAATTCGATGAAATTTACATGGTAGCTTAGATTTGTGAGATCTATCTCTAATGATGAAGTCCGTCATTATTCGAGATCTAGAAAATTTCCCCGCATTCTTGACCGAAATTACCATTTTACCCTTTTTTAGAAAATTAGAATTTTCTCGGGTTTTACAGATCAAGTTGAGAATATATAATATTCTAAAACCAATTGGGTACGGAATATGAGATGCTAGCATTTGACATATCGACATCGAAGAGGTTCTTTTGAAACTTTAGCCAAGTTGTTAATGAAGGACCTAAATTGCATGAACCCATTATCAGGCGATGGACTTGGAATGGGGGGATCCATATGGAACTAACATTCAAAACAAGACTCGATTCTTCCATCTCAAATTCTGCCCCATTAGTCCAAAGGAAATGGCGATCTAACATTGTGGAGTACCATGGTCCTTAGACCCACCACTCAACGGGTCTAAGGCCTACTGCCCATGTTATAAAAACGCCCAAGCCCAACTACCATATTGAAACCAAATTCCTCACCAAGATGGGAGAATTCTAAAGAAAGACAGGATGTCTTCCCATGGATTAGCTTCAAGGCGGTCCGTCTAGAACTTTAAGCCCCCACCAGCCATCCCAATCGCTATAGGGAAGTCCTTCTTTATGGATAGCAGCTACAGTAGAGGTCACGTAAAAGATATTTATCGCGATTTAATTTCAAATTCCTTTATTTCTGAATATTATTCCTTGATAAGAAGAACATATTTTATCCCTAAAATTAAGATATAGCCTTTGCCCAAAATTAAGGGAAGATTACAAACCACGCCTTATAAATCGGAGATCTCCCACGCAGGTAAGGGCATTCAAACAAGCAGCACCCTGTATCTTCTTCCGCTTCGCCACCTAATCATCTATAAAGTGGCCAACACACCGCCTAATAATACCTTTGTCACAGGTTCAAATCACCATCGATGCCTCTGAGATCCTAATGGACAGGGCGCCTAATTGGCATCGCTGAATCTAACAAAGTCTTGTCTACAAGCCGCAAGGGCTTAGCTTCAACGATTGTCTAGTAGGCCTCCATCACCTGGAACTCTATCGGTTCCCCCTTTCACATTTGATTGATCTGAGGCAGTTGCAATGTCAACCAATCCAATAATCCAACCGCTGTGAGGATCACCTCTCCACGGGTGTTAGGACATGGAGAGTGAAACACGTGATAAGCGCGCGCGTATGAAGGAGTCAGAATTCCAATGTTTAATAAGAGAATGATTGGTTGAGGGCCTAGATAGAGAAAAGTCACGATCTTGGAAAAGATGTAATTAGATCAGGTCGAAATGAGCATCCAACCGTCGTAAAAGGAAGGAGCCCATCCGACCTCACTAATGTCACACCCACCAATAATGAGAAAGATCTCGTGCACTCCCCATCTTCAGCCCCCACCGGAAAATGATACTCGAGGGAGCGCAAAGGCTAAATCACGTAAGAGGCCTTCGCACTACCCCCATTTCTTCAACAATGACGTTAATGGCGCATCCCGTAGGGGTGGAGGAGTAAAAACCTACATTGAATTTTTTAGTCCTTTTTTTTATTACAATGTAATTGCTTGTTTTTATGCAGAATATTTATGCTTTACCTTAAATTTATATTTTTGTAAAAATGTATAATATAAAATGAAAAATTTGTGCAAGGATCAAAAAGTAGTTAAATTAATGGTTAAGGTGAGGTCACGACAAATAATCGAGGTCAACGCGTAAGTCATACTATACTGAATGAGACGTTGTTGCGACATAAGAGAAGTTGTTGAGACATAAAAGGTCATGAAGGATTTCGTCATACGCACCATTCGGGAGGTCGACAATCAAGGAAGACAACTCTGGTGGCAACAAATAATTGAGGTCGCGACTATGAATGGCTGATGATTAAGCTTACAAGGTCTCTACCAGGCAATTTAAGGTTGCAACAAAAATA
The DNA here is from genome assembly GCA_016808115.1 of Tetrastigma voinierianum. NCBI lineage: Eukaryota > Viridiplantae > Streptophyta > Magnoliopsida > Vitales > Vitaceae > Tetrastigma > Tetrastigma voinierianum. Next base: position 358,537 of record JAEQBH010002727.1, read on the forward strand.
TAAGTTGGAGACTCCAATCAAGGTCACAACCAGGTGTTTATGTCGTGACTACATTTAAGCAACTATGACAAGAGCATAGGTAAGAAGAGCCACCATCATGTCGCGACACCGTTTTGAGGTCGTGACACATAAAGAAGACATTGTTGGTAGCAACATAAAATTGATGTTGCAATAAAAATGTAAGCTGAGGACACCAATCGAGGTCGCTTTAATTAGGAATCGTGTCGCGGGCCGATAAAATGAGCTGAACAGCTAAACACGCGCTTAATTGTCAAGGTTTCACCGCGACACAAAACAAAGTAAGAAGGGTCACCATCATTGCGGACACACTTTCTAGGCTCCACCGCCAGAAAAGAGAAGTCAATTGAGAGGAAATTGTTGAAACTAAGAAGTGAGGTTACGACTGGATAGGAAGAAATAATGTTACGACATGCTTTTAAGGTCGCGACATAGATTTCAGCATGGAAAAGAAAAATGAGGTCGCAACCTAAATCCCATGTCGCGACAAGATAATGAACAGACAAACAATTTTAAGTCGCAACATGAAAAAGGGAGTTGTGAATTTCAAGAACCGTTGGTCGAAGAAAAGAATTTATGTCCACATGCTGAGGTCATGACATAAATGTGGTAGAAAGCAAGATTGCAAACAGTCGCGACATGGAATTGAGGTCGCGACACATAATTTATTAAGGGGTCAGAAAAACGTGGTCGCAACAAAGATCAACATAGCTGGCAATAGAAATGATATAGCGACATGAAATTGAGGTCGCGAAATATATTTCAATAAAGGGAAGAACAGTCAGGTCGTGACTAGAAATAGAAAATTGAATGGAAACTGTTGAGACTGAGAAATGAGGTTGCGAATGGATAGGAAGAAAGAATGGTCGCGACATACTTTTGAGGTTGTGATAGGAATTGTAGTCATTAAAGAAACTACTTGGTCACGACCTAATGTCCACGTCGCGACAAGAAAACAAGTAGACCAAAGAATTTGAAGTCGCTGGCCCCGCTTAAAAGCTCGGCAGACAAATCAAATGATGTTGAACTCAGCAGAAAGTCAGACGCGAAATTTCAAAAAAAAGAGGTCGACAACAGAAATGATGTCGGACACGTAAATGCAAAGAAGGCAAAAGAGCTGTCATACATCGTAATTGAGGTCGCGACATCAATTCCTGGAAACAAGAAAATGGGGTCTTAACCAGAGTTCTCACTGCTGAAAACTAACATGGTCATAACAAAGAATTTCACATGTCGCACTAATCAAATGCAATCAAGAAAGCCGCCTCCCAATGTAAAAACATCAAGTCAGAACCAACAATTGCGTTAACAAAGTGAAAGAACGCCGCGCACCGCTCTCGGAGGCCACTACGTACTCTGACAGATCCGTAGCCGCAAATGATGCTCCGCAATGCTTCTCGTGTCACAATTCCAACAGAGCGCTATTTTAAGGAAACTAAATCGAAGCCTTTGAATCAAGCCCACTTCTGAGTTATAACAGCTAAGGTCAGCTTCTTTAGTAAAGTAGCTCCGCGTTTCTTCCAAACACACAATGTCCGGGAGGACGAGGAAGACTCATCAGCATTTTAGAATAGACTTTTCCTTTCTTTTATTTTCCCTTCGGATTCGAACCAAGAATCTATTAGAATGTGAAGCCGGATTTAATTTTTCATCGTTTATCACTACGGCTGAAATAATGTCAAATAATGGAGATTATCAGAATATATGAGAGGGATTTTGATTAATACTATTGTCGACAGATTCTATAATACAAAAGCACAACTTCCATTGGAATGGACCTCCTGTTAGTTACAGTCTTTTCTGCTTGAATTGGAAGGAATTTCTTGAAATTTGGCTTTTGATTTATTTGATTGATGTTGTTTGTGAATTGAGGTTTTCCCAATGGTAGTACCGAATACCATCTCAAGGATTGTTTCCTGCTCTAATATCCAGGAAGCCCTCTGAGTGACATAGAGATGGAGATTCCTGAGAGCTTGGAACATTTAACTCAGGTATGTTGACTATCATCAATAACTAAGGAGCCTGAGTTCATTTCCGGGAGCAGATTCTATTCACTCATAGTTGAGGTCGACGGGAATTATTTATCAAAGATTTCAACTTAATCAAGCATAGATTCCAGATCCTATGTTACCGAGATCTAATCAAGGAGAAGGAAAATCCATCATATCTAGCGATGGTGCTCACGACCGTATTTCAGGTGGGTTTTGCAATGACCCAGACTTGGGATGAAAGAAACCTATAGTCTTAAGAAATGGGCATGAAGTATTGAAAAAGAAAAATACTCAGTTCTTATAAAGAGTGTTTTGAATGTTGGGGTAAATGATTAGATCCTTTGCTTTGAAAGAAGAAGTGATCTCTAATTAGTGAATAATGGAGAAATCAAAGTTTCCGTATTGTCAGGATCTTTGATAAATCCTGCATCCAAACAGATGTTAAACTAATGAATTAAATTGCAGAAATTGACTGTTCCACAACAGTTTCATGTCAGTGTTCATTTCTAGCAGAGAACTGATTCAATCCAGTTTATTTGGTAGTTTAATTCAAATCTTATTTTAATTAGATGAATTTAATATAGGATTATCTGGTCTTTTAAATTTCAGTTTTTCAACCTATTATAAGGAGGTTCAAATAGTGTGTATCTTGAGTAGTTAGGGTAGTTGATTTCAACATTCTCGCCTAATCATGGAATGATATCCGGACTTACATCCGCTTACTACTTGTATGACTCACCTGCGTTGGGTCATAACCTCAAACCCATTATTAAATTCCAGAACATAAAAACCGCTTATTCTTTTCAACAACTCTATTCAATTTTGACATAGGTGCAGGAAAATTGTAAGGGTCCTGTATAAGTGTAAAATTGAATGGTTTAGTCTATATCTTCACAAACAAACACTCAAATTTAAGTCTCCTGTATAAGTGTAAAATTGAGTGGGTACAATAAAAGTGTATTCAGTAGTTAGGTAGTTGATTTCAACATTCTTATCAATCTCTCTGGGAATGATATCTGGACTTACATCCAATTTTTACTACTTGTATGACCTGTGCACTTGCAATGTTATGGACTAAACCCATTATTGATTCCAGAACATAAAACCAATTTTATTCATTTTCAAACAACTCTATTCAATTTTGACATAGGTACAGAAAATTGTAAGGCTCCTGTTTAAGTGTAAAATTGAGTTGTTTAGTCTATATCTTCACAGACAAACAGCAGGGCAAGGAGAGAGGTAGGCAGGAGGTAGAACCAGCCGCCTGTGCCCTGGAACGCCAAGATGTCTGGTACGATTCCATCTAGATCACCGCAGCATAATGCCACCAATGTCGCTTGTACATCATGCCTTTGGTACTGGGCCCGCGTTTTATACGTCGCCTACAACCTTAATTTGCGTAATCTAATGATTGTATGCCTCTACTCTATGGCAACACATTCTTGACTATGAGCCTCCCCGTGGCTGCTATACCAAATTTTCACTGTCTAATGGCTTGCTGAGCCTACAATCTACATGCTCCATTTTAATCATGCGATGATACTAAATGCCGGTAATGACCGTCTGTTATGTAAAGTGTTCTCAACTAGTTTGCGGGGACTTGCGTTAGCCTAGTTCCACAAGCTCCCTTATAACTCAATACACTCATTCAGTGAACTATGGGTGGCAATCTATATCGGGCCGTGATTCTTTCGCTATGTAAAAGGAACATCAATTTCTTACAAACTATTCTCAAGTAGAAGAAGAGACTGCTCTTGGCACTCCCCAAGGAGGTTCGGCAAGCTGTCCAAGAAATAAGTCGAGAAGATGGATGCATCCTCCAAAAATTTAGGAGAAGCTTTGGGTCATCAACTCCTTTCTTCGAATCACTATCTTTAGACCGGCCAACGATAATGGAAGAATTATATAGGCGGGCTGATAGGTACTCAATGCTAGAGGATAATATCGGTGTAGCAACCTAGAATGTCACGGTTACAAACCAACCAATCGAAGGAAATAAGTCCTCTGGAAAGAAGCAATCTGAATCCAAGGAAGGTCAGAGCAGAGACCAAAAGCAATCCCGTGATTAGTCACAAAAGAAGAGAGAGCTCCTGTAATTCACTCCCCTGAACATCTCTTACGAGAGGTTATTGCCCATCATTCGCGACCTACCAAAGTTTAAGTGCCTACATTGATCTAGACGGATCACTCCGGAAGAAACAAATCCTTGTGGTGCAATTATTATAGAGATCATGGGCATGAGACCTGTAGGTGCCGAAGCCTGAAGTTCTTATGGAAAAAATTATCAAAGTAGGACACCTCATGAGGTATATCAGAGAACCTGACCACGGGGTGGAATCAGGGCAAGCCGCGGACAGGCTCACATCCTGTTGGCACTTTCAAAAGACCGTGGCAGCTCACGTACCTCGTTGTAATCCCTCAATAGACCAGAAGCTCTGGCCTAAGCCCCGTCGGCACTTTCAAAAGACCAGAAGTGGCTCACAACCTGGAGAAGCAGGGATGACGACTATAGTGTTTTTCTCTCTACCTGAAAAGAAAAAAACTGACACTATTTAAAGGAGAGGGGGGGGGGGGGCGGGGCGAACCCTATATCTATGGGTCAAAAAAGATCTATAATTAGGATAAGTTAGATCATCCACTATATGGATAGATATATGACCTAGTAGAAAAAAAGAAAAACTTTTAAACCATTCATTCTTTCAATCTGCTTAAAACCAAAACAATGAAAGACAATGGTAAAACACCTTTGCCAGAGAGGATCATCACATCCATCAAAACATCTTCTTCTCCCTTAGCATATTCATTTCGAGCTTGAAGATAAGTAGTCCATAAGAGATTTAATGAGTAGCCAAGGCTATTTGTAGGTATAGTGGCTTTTGTGGGTCATCCTCTGGGATGGGTTCTACTTAGTTTGGAAAAATATTTTGGTAATTTTTCTTGTAAAAATCTCTATTTTCAATGTAAAGGTCGGTTTTTCTTTATAGAAAGTTGGTTGTTTCCATTTGTGAAATCACACTTTGCAAGTATTCTCGTGTCAGTGCTCCAAATCTTACACTCATGATGGTTCCGAGGCTTGTTAGGGCAGTCCTCTCATTGTATTCCATAATTAAGTAAAAATTCTATGAGTGGGATAAAAGTAGTGATACTTGATATGGCATCGGAAAGGCTTTACCGTGGTTCTTTCACAGTCCAGACAAGAGACTATCTCGATAGTGCATACTAGAGAAAGGATCTTCTCAACAACAACTAATGCAAACACCGACTTTAAGCAAGCATAATCAAAGGCGCAAGCCAAGAAAGAATGAAAAACTTCATTAAATACATCCTCAAGGTTGTCTAACGAGTTGAGTGTCACCCTTAACACCTAGAGAGCTCCCGAAACTTTACCTCCACTTCCTAGGCGACACCTATACTTATTCCGCTCCCTTCCTTAAGAATTCAGCACTCACACCCCTTTGGATCCATCATGGTGGGGGTTTGGATCCACCCAACACTGAGATTTGGGCAACTACTCACTCATGGCTGATGAGATGGCAGCCACAGGTGAAGAAAACTAACCTAATTTCATATGAAAATAGAGAAAAAAAGAACATGGGTGAAGAAAACTAACATAATTTCGTATGAAAACAGAGAAAAACATAAAGGAACAAAGTAAAAAGAAATAACTAAGTCTATTGAATAAAAAATTCAAATACATAAAGGTCTGTTTTTTATCGCCACTTTTATATAGGGTTTATTACACATTTGGGGCCATTTTGGTAGGTTACTTTGATTCCCAGTTCAAATATTTCTTATAGAGAGGTGTGGGATTTAAAAAGGAAAGAAGTGGCGGGAGAAAATTTACTTTTGCACATTTTTGCACCCACGGAGCTGAGGGAGCGAAATTTCACTCCTTGGCCCTGTGGTAGCGAACACCTAAAATACATGTCCACACACATAGTTTGAGGGTCCGAAATTTTACACCCACCCTAATTTAGGTGTGAACCTTCATACGTTGCGCCTCCACCTCTCGCCAAATCTATGTTTCCAAGGTTTAATCTTGATCAACACCATGCTAGAGCTTCAAAGCTTAAACTTAAGATTCCAAATTGCACTCATTGCTGGTCCTCATGCAATCCAAGAGCCGTAAAGATACCTAAAATGCTTGAAAACACACCTGTACTCAAGGAAAACCTAGTTTCAAAGTTTGGGACTTAACAAGTTGCAAAATTTGGTAATTATTAATAATTAGCCTCAATAGTGTTTTAGGAAAAGGGTCAGATAGGAAAATACACTCACATATCACATACCCTACCACTGCTTTGTCCCCGAAAGATATATCGTTTCCAAAAGGTAAATGCAACGCTTTGCTCACACATTTGACCTTTTTTTTCTCCATAAATAATGTTTCACGAATACAACATGGAAAAGAATTGTAAAGAAGGGAGAACTTGTACCAAAATCTTAAATCTATTTTCTTCTTGTCTCATCTCCAAAGTCCGAATAGAGAGGCGTAAGCAAAGTTACTAATTAAGTGGTTCTCACTAAATTTAAAAGAATGGTGGTTATGCTGCATGCGGTAAACTATACCCTAATTGTTATATTTACATATCGTATAAAACGAATGTATAAAAGAATATTAAAATAAATTTTATCAGCCCTCAAAATCACAGATTTTATAATACACCTAACCTGATTAACACGGAAATTAACTTTTCTCAAAAAATGTTCACGACAGCTTGTTGCAATTGCCTCGAAGAGGTAAAAAGTTTATAATTTTTTGCTGATTCATTTTGTCCTCAAACTAAACATCATTCAAGTTTTGACAAATATACAAATCATCGAGATATATATGACAAACAACCGGGATGGCCCAAAGACATTGAAATATATAGTGGATAAAATGCTCGGCCCACAAGATATCATGTGCATTATTCGGGTGCAAAAATGATGGAAATATTTGAAAAATGTGATCTTGGAAAATACATAACATCTTTATATTGAAAATATATTTGAATTATTGGCCAACACGTGAACCCTCGTCATACCTCAATGATTAAGTGGATATTTTGTAACCTGATATATACTTATTACTTCATGATTTAAGTTGATTAGATTAGATTGTTCTTAATTTATTAACTTAATTAAAATCTATACTTTGCTTTTTAGTTCAAATATTAATGTTATTTGACGAAGTTAGTTTAAATATAACAACTTTCATTAATTTTGTTTTTATATCCCAACTTTCATTTTAATTGTAGTTCTAGCATCAAAATGTTGTGTCGCGTTAGATAGGGTAGAATTTTGAAGTCTTGTTGAGATATAAAAAGAAAATTCATGCAAGTTATTATATTTAGAAACAAACTTTTTGTTTAGCATTTAAATACAAAAGTCAAAATTTTATTTTAAATCATGTAACTGACAATTTCTATCCAATTTAAATAACATTTATCCCCACTTGAATATAAATAGTGAATTATGATAGTCTAAGACAATCAAACATGGATGCCCCCTTTCCCGCCATCGCAATCTCAGAATTCGGGGGGTTGATTTTGTCGTAGCATATGGGAGTTACGAGCGGCGCCTGGAAGAAGGTGGCGTCGCCCCGCAGCCATCCGGTGCCCGCCATTTCTAGTCACCTCCCCACCGGTGGCCAACCTCAATATTAACCCTCGCGCCACGGCCGACAAGCACTACCGCTCTTCATGATCCGCCTGGAATGCACCGCTAGCCAGACGCTGTACCGTGAAGTCATAAACAATGCTTCACCACTAACGATAAGGCCTTCGCCGCCGCCCAACGCCGTGCAGTGAAGTCGGATACAACTACGCCGTGATCGTTTCGCCCTCATACGCGAGATGCCAGTCGTCTGGCGATGAAAATCCTCTCACCGCTCGATACATTAAAGCATGTCCGGGATTTCTAATTGATCTTCCATAAAGCCTCGCACTCCCTTGAAAAGACAAAAGAACCTGGTCGATCCAAAGAAAGGCAAGGATGTCAAGCAGTCTCCAAAACCTCGCTTCAACATAGTATTGAATATGATCGCCAGAAGAGGTATTGATGATCTTACCATCGAAAGCGTATAAGTATGCCTTAATAAATATTCAGAATTCCTCTTCCTATCTGGGGCCTTTGTTTTGTCTGATGCCATTCCATTTGTAGGATGGATGGATTTGTATGACATTTGGCGGCGATGAAGAGGGTAGCGGCGAAATGTAATTCTCTCAAAGGGAAGTCGGGTGGAAGAACATGAGACGAGGCTCAACAAATGAGGGCAAGAATGCAGGATTTCATCGATGTAATGTCAGTTTGGTCAAGGTTTTCCACGCTTGATCATTCGAGGAAATGCTGATATAGGCAAATTGTGAATCGTATGTTCCTATCTTCATCTCTGCTTTCTTTCTTTTTTTAGCCGATTTGTTCAAGACCTTTTGAAAAGTGAATCGGCCAAAATCTAAACCCTCCATCAATTTTTTCCTCATTTTTATGTAAAAAACTCTCATAATTTCTAAAATCGTCTTCCTTGTATAAGACAAATGTAAACACAAATGAGAAAGGTTTCATTCAAAATAGTTATACTTCAAGAAACAAATGAGGGTTGTATTTATAAATTTTGATTATTTCCAGGTTTTTAATCAAATATTTCTTCTTCTATCTATATATTGCCTATCAACTTCTGTGGCTACAATCAAGGTTAATTCAAGCCCAACTTGATATTTGAGTGGGTTTGGGCACAACTTTTTTTTTTTTTTTTTTTTGTAATTGATTCGCCTGCCCCGCTTTATCAACTCGATATAATTTTTGGTCAGGGTTTAACCAATGGTTCTGCAACCCACCCAACCCGAACTCGACTATATATATATCACATTGACTTCATATGAGATTCTGAAATGGTACTTAAGCTTGAGAGGTTCTCCACCCATTGGCCTACTTTTCGATCGGGCTTTCCTTGCGGGGGCTTGTGTACATATCACTCGGTGCTTTCTTAGAGAGACAATGCGTAGAAAGAAAGGGCTACCTGGTGCCCCAAAAAATGGTCCGGAGTGAAAGCTATCCAAAGTGTGAACCATCCGTAGACGTCCGACTTATCTAGGGGTGGGCATTGATATGATCCCACATCGATTCCCCCAAGAAATCGTGGAGTGGTACTTAACCTTGAGAGGTTCTCCCATCTAATATGTTAGTAATTGCAGTTACAATTTGCCAAAGCAAAGCTTCCAAAAACATAAGCAAAATTCCCAGAGAATTAAAACAATTAAAGTAAAATTTAAAATTCTCCATATACGTCCTATAAAAAGCCCTCTTCATGCGATGTAAGAAGGTTAGTTCAAGATACTGTGATTTACTAGACTAAGTACTTTAAAAAGTGGGAATATGGGTCAACTTGATGGGTTAGAAACGGGTCAGCCCAAAATTTCGAGGGTCGACCGAAAACGTAAGGCTCGAATGGAATCCTAAAGCCGCTTGACTCAACTCCATAAGCCCATGTGCCAATTAGGTTCGAAAGTCAAGCTGTAAATTGCCCGCCCACTCATTTTTTTAAAGACTAAAATATAAAATAAAAATAAGTTCCTAAACCCTAATCCCCTCTTCGCCTCTCTCCTCTCCCCCTTTCACATTTCTCTCATGAGAAACAAAACCCTTTTCTCCCCTCTCTATCTCTCCCACTTTCACGTTTCTCTCCAGAGAAACATAACCCTTTTTTTGCCTTTCACGTTTAAGGTCAAAGAAACAAATCATCACCAGATTGATCTCAACTGCTGTCAACACCACTCTTATTCTTGATCTCAACTCACTGTCTTGTTTGGGTTTTTTCTTTTTTGTTTCTTTTTTTTTTTTTTTTGAGACGAATTTCTTGTACAAATGTTAGTTTCGTCGTGGTCATGGGAGGGGCGAAATATGTCATGGAAAATTTGTTTGCGTTATTCATGAGAGTGAGTTCGTGGGATGATGATTTGTTTGTGTCAGGTTTCGATCAAGGCAGCTTTTGCTCTTAGGTTCAAGTGGTGAAGTGAGTTCAAAATTCGTGTTTCACGATAAAGTCTTGGTTTCAGGTTTGGTAGAGGATATTTCAACGAAATAGGATGTTGTAACACCCCGTCCCGGAGAGAAGCTCCACAGTGACATGATACCCGTAGGGGTATAAGAGTACTAAGTGTCACAAGAATCGGGAATATTTGGAGACTAAAATATGAAATGAGAAATTATGGAACCCGGAATTGTGGTATTAAACCAAGGGTACAATGGTCATTAAGCAAAAAGGATATTAAAATCAAAATTCTAAGGTGTAGAGAGACGTGGGCCATAGTGGAAATTGAATAAGTTACAATTTGCAATAATTAAAAGACGAGGGCTATCGGTAATTTATGGAAAGTTAATTTAACAAAAGGAGAATTAAAAACCCAAAATGTCTCATTTGGTCTCCAAATGTTGTGGCTTCCAATGATTCGTGAGATGGTAAGAGGAACTTTTCAAGAGCAAGAGGAAGAGAAGGAAGAAGCAAGGAAGAAGAGAGGTCCAAGGATTACATGCCTTTTGTCTTAATCAAGTGTATTAGATTTCTAGGCTTCGGGTATGGAGATTAGTTGCTCCTTTGATCTGTGCTTTGTGCAAAAGAGCACATTAAGCTCTTTCGATCGTCAGGGTTATGTGAGTAAACCCCAATTGATGTAAAAGAAACTTGGAATCATCAAATTACATGATGTTTAAAAAAGAATCGGGTGGACCTTAGGTAGTGTTCTCGGATTTTTTCACCTAAGGTTTTAAGGTTTTGAGTTTCCAAAACACCCAATTCACATGTCATGGAGTTGTTTTTAGATGATTTGTTACTGAGGTATTATGAATTATAGAAGCTATATGGAGTGAATTGGCATCAAAAGTGGGAGAAATAACAAAAACTGGCATTTCTAAGTCCTACCGGTACAATAGGAAGTCCTACCGGTAGAACTTTGCTTCCGGGTCATTTTAGCCAAGTCCTACCGGATAGCTAAGTCCCACCGGTAGACTTGTTCGCTTTCCGTTTCGACCAAGCCGATTTCGCCATGCTAACTCTCATTTCTATCCGATTTGAGGATTCAAGTGGCTACGTAAAATGTATTTCAAGGAGAACAAAACTTTTAAGAAGTAGAATCGTTCAATTCTGATCCTAAGTGGCCCAAAATTCACCAAAGTGGGGCCATGTGCAAGAAAATTCCGCATCAGCTTCGACATAGATGTCCCGGTTGTTTCAACGAACTTGAGTTCTGGGTGTCTCGAATCGTAATTCCAACTGGGATAGAACCCTTAGCACCTTAACTTTTTTAAAAGAGTATGAAGAGTGTGACTAAGTTCCAGGAAGCACGTTGGGTTATGCGATTAATTTTGTCAGTCGTATTCATTCGAGTCAGAGGTTAAAGTAAAGGCCTGACAAGTGAATCCTGCCTGCTACAAGCAAAGAGGGCGCAGTGTTCTAAACTCATTTTTCCAAATACTAGTGAGTTATTACAAATTGCTTTACACTGGTATTTCATGGTTTTGAGTGCAAACCATTTTCAAGAAGCAAGCAATGAGATAAAGCAAGCAAAATGGTTTCAGTTAAACCATTTTTGAAAGGCATTGGTTTTAAATTGTAAAAACCATAATTAAGCAGCAAGGGCAAATGGTTTTTGAAAAGCAACCATTTTTGAAAGCAGTAACTAAGCAAATGGTTTTGAATAATTAAACCATTTTCAAGCAAGCGAGCAAGCAAATGGTTTCAAAATTAGTATCATTTTATTTAGGTGACAGCAAGCAAGCAATGAAGGTTGTGAAAACAAGGCCTTCCTAGTTTAAGCAAGCAAGCCCAGGTCGAGAGGTATCGTGGAGTGCACGGTGGTGTTAGGATTTCATACATGCATTGTAGTTTTGCACAGTCGGCAAACATAGGACATCGTCATGCATTTAAAGGAGGCGAAATTGTACGTACGGGGTATATAAGGTTATGATACAACTAAGTATGAGTGATGGCGACACGGTCAATTCCACCATATTCAGGAAAAATGAAAAGTGAGCGGACAAGGTCCTTCCAGGCACGGTGGAGCATAGGCCATTCTTAGGGCATGATAAGCAAAAAAATAGGCCCCTCCATTGGTTGATGTTTTATAAGCATGATATGATGTTTTGAAAAATCAACCATTGGTTCATTGTCGATTTTAAAAAGGTTGTGTGATCGTTTAGTTCTGCAACGTCTACCTGCGGTTGATAATCGTGGTTTGTTTAAGAAAACTGTGGTTGATGTCCCATTTTTCTTATATAAAGTTTGGCTTTGCAAATGTTGTTTAGAAGCTTTTTCTTGTACAAAAACAAGCAAACGAGAAAATTTATGAGGGTTTATAAACTTCTAAGCAAGCATGAAATAAGAGTTTTATAAGCTTTTAAAGAAAAGCAAAATAAAACAAGCAACGAAAGAAAGTTTTAGAAACTTTCCAAGCAAGCAAAGCAAGTAAAACTACGGAAAATATTGTAAAGAAAGTTTACAGGTTTGAGGTTTTCAGCAAAACCTTTTATAAAAGCATACACTCAACGAGCTCGTTGCTCATTAGTTTCCATTTTAAAAACTATTTTCAGATGCAGTGCAGCGAGCCGAACCTGATAAGTTAGTCCACGACATCGGTTTAAGTCTTTATTGTATTTAATTATATTTGTAAGAACATACTTTGAATTTTGTAATGGAACATATGTATGTACATAGAGCTAGTTTTATGGGAATGTGTTGGTATCTTTGGTTGCCATATTTTGGATATAGTGTAAATTGGATGTATCTGAGTTTGGAATTAGACTATGTGCAGCGGAGTCATCTTTAGAAGTTTTCTCATTTGCTAAGACTTTACCAAATCTAAGTTATAAATAAAAGAAAAATTTTTATAAGAGGTTTAGCCATGAGTAATACGGCCGGCTTCACGAGGGTTCTAGTCGTTAGGAGTAGCAGTGAGGTTTACGTAAGGTGAAGTAACTGCGCTATGCCGTTAGGGAATTGGGGGTAATGTCGAGGTGAATATCGAAGCGGGTTTAATAATAACCTAGGACTTGAGGAAATCTGATACCACGCAGGGTGGTATCAGAGCATAAGTAATGGCAACCATGCATGTTCCAACTTAGAATACATACATATCAAGTGATTAGTATTAAATGGTTATTTTTGGAAATTCTGACACTATGTCGGGAAGGGACGTGAGGAGTCGTCCTAGGAGGTGAGGAGAGGCTCAGGGCGTCCTACGATTGCACAGAGGGATGAGCCACGTAGTAGGTTCAGCTCTTAGCATCTATGAATCGGCCTCGTGCTTGGTCGTTTGGACCATCTGCGCCACCCGGAAGGAGCTCAAGTGCGGGAATGTTTACGGAGAGCGAAGTGGCACTAATTGCACGGATAATGACGATAGCGACCCAGGCAATGGTCGAGCCTCCATATACCTAGAGGTTATGGAAGAAGCAAGGGAGGTCGATAGAGAGTCTGAGCGGGCGCGAAGCCATATAGTGAGTGGTGATCGAAGCGACAGTTGTGGTTGGAAAGCTAGGAGTAAATAAGATTTATGGAGTTATGGGCTGCTTGATGAGCAAAGTCTTGTTTTCCGGTTTTCTTATGGAAGAACGGGGCTAAAGATTGGTGGGATGCGTGAGGAGGTATCCGTGGCATAACATGGGATTCAATTCCAACAAGAATTCAACGGCCGATTCTTTCCTCAAAGTCACAAGGATTGAAATTGAGGAGTTCTTCAAGTTAGAGCAGAAGAGCGTATCGTATCAGTATGAGAAGAAATTCTCGAACTAGTTAGATTAGTTCCATGCATTCAAGCGAGATGAAGTCACGAAATGCAAGAGGTTTTATGGGGACTCTGACCAGGATCGAGTGCATTTATCGGTGGTCCCACGAATAGGTTGGGGACTTAGTTGGGGCCGCTCGAGGATTTAGGCAAAGCACGACGATGTATCGGAGTAGAGCGGAAAGTAAGAGTAAGAGGAGTGCACCGGGCCATCTAACAAAGCTCGGGGCCGATGCGAAAGAAAAGCAAGGCGGGAGGTTATAGAGGCCGAGGTGCGGTCGAGCTATCTCTAGTCGGGGATCGGTGAGGCCCCGAGTTGCTAAGCCAGTGGCACTCGGAACATTCCTCAGTTTGTCATATATGTCGGAAGCGACACCATGAAGTGCGAGGAGATTGATATGCAGGGTGTTTCCACGTAGCGAAGGCGTTTATTAAGTGTCCTCGGTGATTGGATGCGGATACATCGGTGGCCGATCCCTTCTGATGCAGAGATGAGCACCTGAAGTCGACGGGAGAGGTTTCCAGCGAGGGGCGGCCAGCTGCTGTGGTAGAAGGTGGTCGTGGTAGAGGTAGCGAGTGCGGGAATCTGAGGTGAGGCCCACTTTTCGGACGGAGTATATCGTGACTCGTGAGATCACGGATCGACTCCGTGTGGTCAACGAGTATTATTTCTATTCTTGATCATGATGCATATACCTTAGTAGACAGAATACGCATTCATTTGCATCGAGCCATTCTTAGATCGTTCCCGAGATAGGGCCGGCATTAAGTCGTATGAGTTTCCCTTCGGTGGATCCATTGCTCGCGACCAGTAGTCGAGAGATAGTAGAGTTACGATTGGGAGACCGGGAGTTCCAGCGGATCTTGTAGCTTTAGATATGAGGGACTTTGATGTGGTTCTCGGTATGGATTAGTTGTCTCGCCATAGAGCCACATTAGATTGTATAAAGGAAGTAAGGCGACAGAGGCCGGAAAATTGGAGGTAAAGTTCGGAGAGTTACGTAGAGTTATCTTCTTGTATGATTCGCGTAGCCCGGCCTGAGAAAATCTTGCGTAAAGGTTGTCGAGGGGTTATCTAGCTTATGTGGTGGAGGACTATATTGGATGAAATTCGGTTGTTAGAGAGTTCCCGGATGTGTTCTCGGATGATATTGCGGGTTTACCTCCCGAGGAAGAGAGGTGGAGTTCACCACGATTTGATTCAGGGTGAGCCCATTTCCATTCCACCTTGCTTATAGGATGGCTCTGTGGGTTAAGGGAGCTTAAAGCTCGATTAGAAGATTTGTTGAGTAAGGGATTTATTAGGCCCGAGGCATATCCCCATAAGAGCTCCAGTTCTCTTTGTGAAAAGAAAGATGGGAGTTTGCGGTTATGTACATAGATTCTGAGCAATTTGATGAGAGTTACCATCGCAATGGTATCCACTCCTACAGAATTGATGAGTTATTTGAGGCCAACTCCAAGGATCTGAGTATACTCAGATAGACTTGAGGTCGGGGTATCATCGGTTGAGAGTGCGGGTGATGTACCTAAGACTTGACGTCGGGACACGCTACGGGCATTATGAGTTTTTGGTGATCGCAAATTTGGTTTGACTAATGCCCCAGCGGCGTTTATGGATTAGGTAGTATTCCCGGCCCGTGTTGGATAGGTTCGTCGCAATTTTTATTGATGATATCTTAGTGTATTCAGGTAGTTCAGAGGAACATTCAGAGCACCTGAGGATTGTATTACAGACCCTAAGGGAGAGACAGTTATATGCCAAGTTGAGCAAGTGTTAATTTTGGCTCGACAAGGTGGCATTCCTTGGTCATGCGGTACGATGGGGGTGAGTGTGGATCCCCCCGAGAAATAAGGCGGTGGTAGGTGGAAACCACCAAAGAATGTGTCAAAGGTCAGAAGCTTCGCCAGTTTAGCGATTATTCTGAGGAGAGTTTGTTGGTTCTCGAGATAAGCGGTGACAGTGACAAGGAAAGATGTCAAGTATGATTGGGTAGAAGCCTGTCGAAAGAATTTTGAGGAGTTGAAGATAGATTGACGGCTCCGGTTCTAGCTTTACCGATGGAAGAGATCGTTGTGGTTTATAGTGATGCTTCCGGGCAGGCCTTGGTTGTGTTTAATGCAAAATGATAGGGTGATTGCATATGCCTCACAGGCTAAAGAAGCATGAGGAGAATTACCGACACACGACTCTTAGAGCTTGCGGCGTCGTGTTGCCTTAAAATATGGAGACATTATTTATATGGTGTTCATTGTAGGATCTTCTAGGATATAAAAGTCTCAATATATTTTCACCCAAAAGAGTTAAACTGAGGCGAAGATGGCTTGAGTTGATTAAGGACTACAGTACTGCTCCAGTACCATCCGGAAAAGCTAACGTCGTAGCAAATGCCTTGAGTAGGAGACCGAGGAGGTTCTTTGTCTCATGAGATCAGGTTATCTTCCACTATTGGTGGATCACGAAGGCTTTAGGGGTGATATTGGAGGTTGAGTTAAGGGCCTTGTTAGCCACATTTCATGTTAGACCGCTCCTTGTGGACCAGATTCTAGCAGGGCAATCATAGGATCCACATATGATTAAGCTTAAAGAAGAGATAGGAAATGGGAAAAGATCACTATGGATTTTGTGACAGGTCTTCCACGGACTCAGAGACAGCATGATGCTATATGGGTGATAGTTGATCCCGATTGTGAAGTCTGCCCATTTCTACCGAGTTAATGTTGAGGTTCATTAGAAAAGTTGGCCCAGGTGTATGTAGATGAGATAGTGAGACTTCATGGGGTTCGAATTAATCGATAGTGTCGGATCGAGACCCGGGTTCACATCTAGGTTTGGCCTAGTTTGCAACGGCGTTAGGTATAGCGCACACCACATTTGACCACTGACATTTCATCCCCGCCAGACGGATGGCGGTCAAAGAGGACTATCGGGGCGTTCGAAGGATATCTTTGAGGAAGCTTGTGTAATGGAATTCAAAGGAAGTTGGGACACTCACTTGGCACTAATGGAGTTTGCCTACAACAATAGCTATCAAGCCAGTATAGATATGGCTCCATTTGAGAGCAGCATATAGGGAAATGTAGGACTCAGTGTCTTTGGGATGAGGTTGGTGAGAGAAGACTAGTAGGCCTGAACTAGTACGGATCCTTCGGAGAAAGTGAAAGTTGTTCGCGATAACCCAAAGATAGCAAAAGGCCAGAGCCGGAAAAGCTATCGCGGACAGCGTCGTAGAGACTTGCGGAGTTTGAAATAGGTGATAAAGTCTTTTTGAATTTCACCTTGGAAGGTGTGTTGAGATTTGGGAAGCGAGGCAAGCTTAGTCAGAATTTATATTGGACCTTATGAGATCGTGAGCAAAGTGGGGCTAGTAGCTTACAGATTGAAGTTACCCCCAGAGTTGTCAAGGATTCATGATACTTTCCATGTATCAATGTTGAGGAAATATATCCCGGATCCTTCACATGTATTGAGAGAGCAACAGTGCGGTTAAAGGAGAATTTGACTTACGAGGAGATACACAATGCGGTGTAGATGTAAGGAGCAGTGTTGAAGCAAAGTGATTCCATTAGTTAAAGTCTTATGGAAGAATCATGAGAAGGAGGCAGCTACTTGGGAGCCAGAGGCCCAGATGCGCCATCAGTACCCTCACTTATTCTCCGGATGAGGTATGTTCCTTCCCTTTTATTTGGAGTTTTAGTTTCCATTTCGAGGACGAAATGTTCCTAAGGAGGGAGGATTTTGTAGCTTACCCGTCAGAGAGAGTCCTACGATTACATGATGCATGTGTATAAAATCTTAAGTGTCACCTTTGAAATATTTTGGAGACTAAAATATGAAATGAGAAATTATGGAACCGAATTTGTGGTATTAAACCAAAGGGTACAATGGTCATTAAAGCGAAGGATATTAAAAATCAAAATTTAAGGTGTAGAGATGGGCCGTGAGTGGAAATTGGAATAAGTTACAATTGCAATAAATGAAAAGATGAGGCTATTTACCAGGTATGGAAAGTTAATTTAACAAAAGGAGAATTAAAAGCTTAAAATGTCTCATTTGGTCTCCAAATGTTAGGGCTTCATAGATTTGGTGAGAGAGAGAACCAAGAGCAAGAGGAGAAAGGAAGAAGAAGGAAGAAGAGGGTCCCAAGGATTAAGGTATGCCTTTTAATGCTTAGAATCAAGTGTATTAGATTTCTAGGGCTTGGGTATGGAATTAGTTGCTCCTTTGATCTAGGTTTTGTGCAAAGAGCACATTAAGCCTTTGTTAGTTTGGGGTTATGTGAGTAAAACCCAATTGATGTAAAACTTGGAATCATCAAATTACATGATGTTTAAGAATTAGTGGACCTTAGGTAGTGTTCTTGGATTTTCACCTAAGGTTTGGGTTTGAGTTTCCAAAACACCAATTCACATGTTAATGAGTTGTTTTTAGATGATTTCAAGTTAGTTTTGAGTATTATGAATTATAGAGAAGTTATATGGAGTGAATTGGCATCAAAGTGGGAGAAATAACAAAATCTGGGCATTTCGGGTGAAGTCCTACCGTACAATAAGGAAGTCCTACCGGTAGAACTTTGCTTCTGGTCATTTTTGGCCAAGTCCTACCGGTAGAAGTTAAGTCCTACCGGTAGGACTTGTTCTGGTTTTCCTGTTTCGACCAGTTTTCGTATTTCGGCCATAACTTCCTTATTTCTTATCCGATTTGAGTGATTCAAGTGGCTACGTAAAATAGACTTCAAGGAGAACAAAACTTAAGAAGTAGGAATCGTCTAATTCTGATCCTAAGTGGCCCAAAAATTCACTCAAAGTGGGGCCATGTGCAAGAAAAATTCCGGCATCAGCTTTGGACATAGAGCAATTAGGGTTGTTTTGAGCGTAACTTGAGTTTGATTGCTCCGAATTGGGTAATTCAGTTGGGATAGAGCCATAGCACCTTAACATTAAAGTATGAAGAGTGTGACTAAGTCTAGGAGTGCGTTAAGTTATCACGATTAATTTGTCGTCGTATTCATTTGAGTTGTAGGTTAAAGTAAAGGCCGGATAAGTGTGGAACGGTGCTCAAGTTAAGCAAGCAAAGAGGTGAGTGTTCTAAACTCATTTTTCCAAATACTAGTGTATTATTACAAATTGCTTTACACTGGTATTTCATGGTTTTGAGTGCAAACCATTTTCAATAATGATAGATAAAAAGCAAGCAAATGGTTTGAGTTAAACCATTTTTGAAAAACTCAAGCATTGGTTTTAAATTGTAAAACCATAATTAAGCAAGCAAGCAAGTAAGTAAATGGTTTTGAAAAGTTAAACCATTTTTGAAACAAACAAGTAACTAAGCAAATGGTTTGAATAATTTAAACCATTTTCAAGCTAGCCGAAGCAAAAGCAAAATGGTTTTGAGGTGTAAAACCGTTTATAAAGGAAGCAAACAAAGCAATGAAAGGTTGTGAAAACAAGGCCTTCCCTAGTTTAAGCAAGCAAACCCCGGTCAAAGGTATCCGTGCGTGCGGTGGTGTTAGGATTTCATACATGCATTGTAGTTTTTGCACGATCGGCAAACATAGGACATACATCATGCATTTAAAGGAGACCGTGTACGTGCGAGGGGTATATAAGGTTATGAGCTCTAACTAAGTATGTGGTGATGGCTGACGCGAGTCAGACCACCATATTCATCGGAAAAATGAAAAAGGTGAAGCGGACTGAAGGTCCTTCCAGACGGTGGAACATAAATTCCGTGTTCACTAGGGCATGATAGAAAAAATAGGCCTCCATTGGTTGATGTTTATAAGCGTGATATCTTTGTTTGAAAAAATCAACCATTGGTTCCCGGTCGCCCAGGCTTCAGGAGAGTTTTAAAGCAAACGGTTGAGCCGGGCTCAGTTTAGATTTCAAATCGGTTGAGCAAGCTCAGGTGGGTTTTTATTTTCAAAGCATGTGGTTGAAATTTAAAGCTCCCCATTTTTTATGAAAAAGTTTGAGGAAACTTTTAAAGCAAATGTTTGTGAAAGGTTTAAAACTTTTCAAGCACGATAAAGCAAGCAAGCAAGAAAATTTATGAGAAGTTGCCAACTTCTAGCGAGCATGAAATAAGAGTTTTGAGCTTTTAAGAAAAGCAAAAATAAAGCAATGACGAAGAAAAGTTTTAGAAACTTTCAAGCAAAAGCAAAGTAAAGCTTAAAATATTGTAAAAGAATTTTCTGATTTGAGTTTTCGAAAGAAAAACCTTTTATAAAGAAACACACTCAGGCTCGTTTAGCTCATTAGTTTCCATTTTAAAAACTATTTTCGAGGTACAGGTACGCAAGGTAATAGGAGCACAGGATTAGTCACGACATCAGTTTAAGTGCTGTGTATTTAATTATATTTTGTAAGAACATACTTTGAATTTTTGTAATGGAACATATGTATGTACATAGAGTAGTTTTATGGGAATGTGTTGGTATCTTTGGTACTATATTTTGGATATAGTGTAAATTGGATGTATCTGAGTTGGAATTAGACTATGTGCGTAGTCATGCTGCTTGAGATTTTCATTTGCTAAAGACTTTACCAAATCCTAAGTTATAAATAAAAGAAAAATTTTTATAGGAGGTTTTTAAGCAAGCAATACGGCCGCTTCACGAGTTTCTAGTAGTTAAAGGTAGCGATTTGGGGATTTACAATGGAGTGCGGCTGCCTTTACCCTTTGTTAGGGGTGGGGGTGTGTCGGATGTAACTGGGAATCGATATTCTTTTAAATAAAAGGGCATTTTGACCTGAAACTTTGCTAATAGAGTTGTTAGGTAAACCTGATAAGTTTGGGTTTGAATAACCCATTTTATAAAAATAAATAAAAATTGAATCTAGTCAGCTTTTGAAACTTTTGTTCAACATGGCCCCTTGTGTCACTAGGAAAGATTTTAGATTTTTTTTTATTTTTTCAATTTAATATAGAAGCCTTAGTTTGAAACTACAACTTTAGTTCAAAAATAAAACTATAGTTTCTAATTGCGGCTTTAGTTAAAAAATGAAACTTTCACACTACAACTTTTAGATGCTATTTTGAACAAAAGTTTTAGATCTTTTATAATCAATATTTTTAAATAAAAGATGTTTTGACCCAGAAACTCTAATGTGATAATGCTTGTTTGTTTCTGAACAAACAAATCCATATGGAACAAAATAAATATAAGTGGGGGGCGAGAAAGATAGTAGCGATAGGGAGAGGAAATTGATTTTGGGAGTGGGAGCTAAGAAACCCTAATCGCGATATTGGGCTCACGGAGTTGTATTGAAATATTTTAATATGCAAATAGATTAGAGAAAGTTAAACAATTAAACCAACAAAAAGGAAAAGAAATGGGAGGTGACTTTTGGAAAGCGTGGTGGTTTAGCCTTTTGTTTTTGAAAGTTTGTTATATAGTTTTTTTTTTTTAATATAAAAATAAATTCTAAATATTTTAAATAAATATTTTATTTTATGAAATGTTTACAAAGATTGTAAAATTATTTCTTTAATATTTTTACTATTACGATTACATTATATTGGCCCATATAGGCTAGATTGGCCCGAACATTATCTTGAATATAACTCAGAGCGAATGGCGGTCCATATTAGCCTGACTAATTGGGCTAGCACCAAAATAAGGTCGGGCTAGCCCATTTCACACTTATAAGTACTTCAATGACACTCCTTCAAATCCTTCAAAATGATTTCCTCTATGTTCTCTTTCCAATTTCTAGGTTTCGGGTTTCAAGGTACAACATTCAATTCCACCATCGATTACTTATGTAGCAATGCTTTATAAAATTGCTTTTTCATTTGTATTCTAAAGAATGATAATTTTTCTCTTTTCATCATTTTTGTGTGTTCAGTTTATAATTTTGAGTATATTTTGACAGAAAAATAGCGAGAGATTTGGTTTTTGAAGGGTTCAAAGATTTTTGCTACAAAGTCTAACCAAAAAGAAAAGCAAGAAAGGTATTTAAATTAGAATAACAATAAATATGTCTAAAAATGTTAAGCTTAGGCTACCAACCACCACTATTATTCAAAATTATGTATTGTGCTTTCATCAAGGTAATGCATTTAAAATATTTTTCCTTTTATTATATTACATTAAATTAATCTTTTTTGTAATTCATATAGAGTTGTCAAATAGTTTTGTAATTCAATAAATTTTGTAACTCGTCCCATTCCATCCTAACCCTAACCCAATCAACCGATTAGCGCGACAAGCATAAAATCAGCACAAAGTTTCATAATTTCGGAACATGTTGAGCTCATCGGATTGAAAGTTGGGTTGAGTTTTATTTGAGTTCATGTATTTCATGTTTGGGTTTGACTCTCAACCCGACCCAACTCGCCCGAGTTGAAACCCTACGAACTTCATTACCCCGTTTTCTCATCTCATTGAAATTGTCAATTATTTTAATTCAAATAAACAAATTAAATTTAATATATATATATATATATATATATATATATATATATATATATATATATATATATATATATATATACTCTCAATTTTTCATCAAAATTACTTTTAGTTTTATTTTTTGATAAGTACAAAAATTAGTTTTATGATATTATTTTATTTCCTTTTATACCCAAATTATGTTTATGGTATAAATAGATGTTTTAGAATTTGTTTTAGGGACTTTTTATCGCTTTCATCAATTTATCAATTAAAATCAAAGCTTTTGCTTTATTTTGTTCTCTAGATTGAGAATTGGTCTCTGTATTGAGATGTGTTATTTTTGTTGATCAATTGTGTGTTGATCAATCATACACATGTAAGTGGGTAAGCCTTGACACAGTAGCGTGATTTATCAGCAAGAATAAAACCTCTATTTATACCCTAAACATAATTTGGATATAAAAGGAAATAAAATAATATCCTAAAACAATAATATGAAAGAAAACAATACTTCCAAAACAATAATGGAAAATAAAATAAAAATAAAATCCTAAAAAATAAAGATAATATCTCAAACCAACCAAAATAAGGATTTTTGTTGATTTGATCTAATGCCCTGCATCAATAAGGAAGAAGAAATCAGGTTGCCTTG
The DNA here is from genome assembly GCA_016808115.1 of Tetrastigma voinierianum. NCBI lineage: Eukaryota > Viridiplantae > Streptophyta > Magnoliopsida > Vitales > Vitaceae > Tetrastigma > Tetrastigma voinierianum. The sequence continues at coordinate 381,356 of JAEQBH010002727.1, forward strand.
GTAGAAACATAGATATTATTTTAATCGCGTCTAAAACCCATTTATGAGGATGGGGCATGGGAGTAAGGAGGCGGGTACTTTGTTCATTTGGATATGAATATCTTTGTGGGTTCATACATGATCCTCTTGCCACTTTTAGATTGATAAACTTATGTGTATTGCCCGCAGAAACCTGCTCATAGGGTCATAGCGATAAACTATATCTTAGTTGTGGGTTCTTCAAAAAGGTGAATATATAAAAGAGAGCTCATGTTAATTTCTGTAACAAAATTGCAACTTTTTTGTAGATTGTGCACATTCCTTGATACTTTAGTTCTAATCACGGCATTTACCACTTCCCGCCATCTTACTTTCTTTTTTGTATTCGAAAATTGATAATACTTTTCTTAAATAATATTTCTTGCATTATTTTTATTTAACATAATATCGCTAATGCCACAATATAAAGTGGAATTGAAATCCAAATTAAAGTTTCAAGTACACTTATTTTCCTTTGTTATTCTGTGCATGTTGTTCATTGCTTGATTCGTTGGTAGCTTCTTTCCAAAATTTAGAGCGGTGAGGCTACGATAGTGGGAGGCTCGATGCTATGTCTACAACCTCACATTGGCTTTTGTCACATTATTAAGCAATAAACATGCTTTGAAGTGTATTCAAGAGGGCTAGATCTCAAAGTAGGAAGAGGCGATTGGGTGGAAGAATCGGACATCCCAAACTGGTTTACCTTCAAGCGGATTTGTCGAAGCTCTAAGGCTATACACAATAGTTCCTGTTGGTGCCCGCATGGCTCCATGGAGAACTACAATCATGTTGGTGGCTGCCACATTCCTAAAGGCACTCATTTGTTAGTGAATGCATGGAATGTGCAGCCATTGACCAAGTGTCACGAATTAGACCACTGAATGTTTTAAGCTGAGAGGTTTCGACAGCCCATGCGGATGTAGATGTTTGGGGCAGCATTTTGAACTCATTCCATTTGGTTACGGTAGAAGATCTTGCCCAGGGATTGCAATGGCTTTACAACTGTTACCCTTGGTGGTTGCTCGACTACTCCAAGGGTTTCACTTGTCAACACCGTTGGATGCTCCAATGGACATGAGAAAAGGCTTGAGTGTTATATTGGCTAAGCTAACTCCTTTGGAGGTCACCCCACGCCTTCCTTCTCTGATTTATTAGCATTGCCTACTACCAAAGAGATGGAAAATATATATAGTCGGTATTAGAGACACCTCCCACTCATATCATAAAGACAGTACATCAGCATCACATGGAATACAAAAGTTGTTACAATGCAACTAAAAGCTACTCCAGCAACCGACATACCCTCCAGCACCTACTAGAATGAAGTTCTCTCTGTAAGCTTCTAGTTATGTATATATATATATATATATACTGCATTCTACGTTCTGTAATAAGTTGTAATTTTAATGCTTCCAGTTCTCTCTCTTACTATTTGGATCCTGTTCTCAACAATATACATCCTTACTATGTAAATTATGTAAGGGGATGATTGCATCCTGATATTTTTTTTAAGAAGACTAGCTTTATTATAGGAAATGACAAAAAGGTGAGATTTTGGCTAGACAATTGGTGAAAAGATGACCCTCTATCAATGAGTTTTCCAAAATTGTTTTCAATTGCCATTAGAAAAAAAGCTTTGGTCGGTCATGTGGCCTTGAGCAAGGGGTCCAGTTGACAATGTCGGAATCCGGCCGCGGAATACATGTAGTCATTGAGTGTATGGCTGAAATGAGTCTACACCAGAACAAACATAATTAAAAATGGCCAGGTCAGGCCCATACATCCATACTCACCAAAATATAACCAACTATATTACAATAGTCTCAAGAGTTAACTACACTCATATACAAACATGTATCAATCAGTATGTTCCATACATGCCTTACAAAAATATGTAATTAAGTACAATATACATTTCTTACTCAGCGGCCTCGTGAGCGCGTGTGCTTTACAGATACTCCATGTGCACGAAGGGGATCACGACTAGGTGAGTAATGCCCAGTAGTTGTATTTTCTTACATGGGCTACTCCCACGGCACAAATCGCGCATACACAATGGCGCTCGTCTGATAATGTCCACACATCCAAGTAAAATATCTGCATGAATGTCGCTATGTCATGCATGAAATGTCATCATGCTGTCAAAATTGATCATATCGAGCTCCCTGCGCACGTACCTATGCAGTGTGACTCTAGTCCTTGGTAGTACTAATGACACACATATACCAAGTGTGACGCCCCCGAAACCGGGGTGGGTTATTGCCGTCTGACCCAGCGAGAATCTGAGTGGAATTCGGGTTGCAGGCGCCACTTTAAGGCGATGAGTCTCCTTTATGCGGGGGAGCTCTACCAGCGATACACTGCCTTATACATCACGAACGATTCGATGCCTTTGCAATATATATCCCAATCACGACAACTTGGGCATAAGCGATTACTGATATACATGCCGACTATGAATCATTATATACCCGATAATGATTCTGAGGGGTCAATATGTTTTACTCTTATGATACATATTAAACTTAAAAAGTTACAATACATGTCACGGTAACCCGTGACAGGCTTTCTTCTAATACAACCTCGAGAAGGACGAGCCGTCTCCTCGCATGCTCCCTGTACCTGTAAGGGGATCAACCAGGGTGAGCTAAAGCTCAATAAGAGAATGTCATACTAAGTGGGCTGCTCACCACCTAAGTGCGGTCTGTGTTCCAAAGTAAACACACATTCAAGCGAATGCATGATCTACTTGAATGTCTACATGACCAGCACCGGATCAGTCCTCAGAGCTCTCTCACACTGCTAAGCCTTGTATGAGAATTAGTTTATTAGTGGACAACCCTCTAGATGTATATATTTCAATTGGGCGCTCAGAAGCTGATTATTATATATTTGTTGTTTGTGGGCCACCCTCAGTGGAATATATACTCAGCGGGCGCTCAGACGGTTGATATTATTTATTTGGACTACCCTCTGAATATTTTATATTTTAGACTACCCTCAGAACCATTTTCTCTAGACTCGTCCTCTTACTATCTCCTATAATCCTAGGATGTTTCTGGTGCATATAGGTCTGCATGTGTGCCGATTCCCTTTGTCTAGTCTAATCCACATGCAAATATATATACATGAATATACTCGCATAATCGAATCACAAATCTTGTTATGCAATTGTATACATTTCCATCACATCAAAAATTAGCTCCTTGGGCTAATGATCCAATCACAAGTAATTCAATTTTGAATCCTTGACCAAACACATATTTCACAAAATATATTTTGAAAACAGCATTTAGGGAATAGTGAAACCCTCGATTTACTATTCGAGAAAAATCACTATTTCAAACGAGTTGGCTTAGTGAACGCAATCCACGACCATTCACGGCCTCAATCAAACCAATACATGATTAATAGTAAATATTTTGGAATTAAAACACCCGAGCAGCCCTCTAAATTTAAAGGCGATCCACGGCGATAAGAAAATCCCAAAAATTTCTAAAATTTGGTCCCGTGTTGGGGCCGTCGGCAACCTCTAGCGACCTCAGGCGACAAAGCATTAGTAAAACATTTTAAAATGAAGTAAAGCCAGTAGGAAAATCTGCCTCGAGGGAGTTTGAAGAAACTCCGATCCGAGGAGTCCGCAGCGTAGCTGTCGCGTAGAACATTTCTCCTTCTTGCGAAGGCCGTAAACGGTCGGATTAGCCGTATTTTAGAAAGTTTACCTGCAAGAAATGCCGAAAAAAAAACATAGCTGCTGATTTTCTAGTTTCATTTCACGTTTTTGGTCTCTTGTAATTCAGGGAAGCGGGCATGTACACTATTTGTCTTGTAGTGACTTAAAAATCAAATTCCATAATACCCAGTATATCCCTCTTCCTCGGTTGATATTCGGCACTATCTCGGCCGTCCATTGCCTGTCATTTTCTCTACTCATACCACTTATGGTACATGAGTACTTGTTATATCTTGGCTTTGTTCGCGTAGAAAATTCTGTGGCTTGCAAAGCGAGATGCCTCGAAAACGTGACTCAGTAATCTCGGCAAATTGCGAGGAATTTTGCGTTAACTAACTAGTTTTTCGCGAGGCAGTCCAACGGTGAAATCTGTTCCCCCGTCATCTGAGATCTAGAAATTAATTCGCAGTTTTTAACCTTAGTACAATTTTGTAATCAAAGTGAATTACACATATTCAGAGGGTGGAATTTCTGGGTCTTACATTCTCCCCTCCTTGAAGAATTTCGTCTAAAAATTCTACCTTCTCCACAGTAACCATGCATATGTAACCTTACCTAACTCGAGGCCGGTCGGGTATGATGACCGGCTAAGATCAGTGCCATAACTGATGGTTGTCCAACTCATCCATGTCAAACGCGACATCAGCGACCAATATGTCCTACCACCCCTAAGGTCCACACGCTTCATTCTTGACTCTGATCTTTAGAAAAAGTCAAATCTCTCCCTACATCCTAGGGAAAAATTTTCCATCACATTACGGCTTTTCTAAAGGCCTCCACCTCTATGTCCAAACTGTGAAGCTTGTATAAGGACTAAACCTATCACACAAGATGCATTAATGAATGAACCATGATGCATCCAAATTAGCTACCTCTAGTCAACAAATGCAAGAGTAGAAAGCATTACCACTGCGTATCACGACTAATCTGAGCCTTTCAGTCTCTGCCAACATGAGATCTGCACTCTGGACAATCTAGCCTCCTTGTAGGTTTGTGGCCAGTGATGGTAACCGCGACATACGCCCGGCGGCACGAACTCTCGGCCTGCAAATCTTGTAGTGGAAGCTTCGACCCTACGCTCGACCACGGCTTTATGTGGCGTCATGAGTACTAAGTCTTTGGTGTCTGGCATCCCGCCCGGGCGATCTTTGATCCACACTGCGATACCAGGTTGGCTGAAGCTTGTATCGGGACTAAACTTATAACTACCCACCGAGGCTCCTAAGATAATCGTTTAACTTTCATTTCGATTTAACTAGTAATGCGAATGCGATTACTAATAGACTTGACAACCATGGCGACCAGTTCATTTCCTAAGTGGTATTAAATTCCGACCACCCGAGTTCGGTATCGAATCCCTAAGGTCATAACCCATAACCTTAGTATTTACCCTTTTTCTATCACAGCGATTGCCATGCATATAATTTCCCTCGTAACTCACAGCGCGATTACGATTTCAATTGGTAGTTCAAATCAATCACCTGATGTCTCTGAAGCATAACCCACGGCCAGAGACACTAATCATACTACATAACTTTCGATTATTATACACTTAATCAATTTCGTTTTAAAATATTGTTTCAACAAAATTTTATTTTCAAAAATTTTATTTTTGAAAATTTTATTTTCTAAAATTTTATAAATTTTTGTTTTATTTTATTTTATTTTAATTAAATTTTAAAAAAATTATTTTTTAGGAAAAAACTTTGTAATGAGCAGTGTTCATTTAGTGACTCGAGACGATCTTGGAGTCGAGCCGAACCCCAGCGGTCGGTGTGCACAAAACCCCCAGCTGACGGTGAGCACACCCGGTCGCGCCGGCCGCCCGGTAGGCCGCCCCCGTAGCGCCACGCTGCGCTTCTTATGCATGCGGCGTCCGTCGCCGTGTCGCCGCCGCGCTCTTGCACTCGCCCGGCGCGCGGCGCTCACTTCTGCGCGCGCTCAGCTGCGCCTGCGGCCGTAGCGCCCAGTACACCTGCGCGCCCACTTTGCGCGCCACGCCGCGCTGCTTCACCCGCCGCGCCGCTTCGCCCGGCGCCAGCCCCCGCTCGCGCGCCCAATACGCCCTGCGCGCTTCGCTAACTGCTTCAGCCGTGTCGCGCTACGATGGCGTATTGCTAACAGGCGGAAACGCGTATTTACATCTGATTGACCTTACCTAACCCCTAAATTCTGTCTGATTTTTTTATTGCAATACAAATTCCTCTATTTTGACCTTCCTTACTGTCTGATCTCACAATACACTTCTCCCTTTAGGTTGCAATACAATATTTTCTTGCAATACAATTTTGGAATGATGGCAAATTCAGTTTTTTTTTCATTTTAACAATAATAATTAATTAAATTTTTTTTTCATTTATTTCGAAATTGGAAAAATCACTAAAATCACTAAAATCAATTTTTTTCTCATTTTTCCATACTCTTTAATGCTTTCGAACAAATTTATAAAATTTATTTAACCCGTTCTTAAATTTTACACCATATAAAACCTTAGAAAATTATTTTCTCATCGTAGCGAGAATAAATTTATAAAATTTATTTTCCTTTTCCAGTTTTTCATTGAAAAATTTTCTTCACTAAAATAAATTTATAAAAATTTATTTTCTTCAATTTTACCACTTGTAAAATCTTAAAAATTAAATTTCTTCACCTCTAAACCAAATAAATTTATGAACTTATTTTGTTTAATTCCTTAGTTGAAGTTACACACGTAAACACCGAAATGTTCCACACATCATCCTATACTATCATTGACATATAACTCATAAAATTTCAATCACGTAACACCTAACAATTCATGTATGCACAACCGAGCATTGACGCCCTTTGATATCCGATCACACAAAACACTTTAACTTGCGTTACGTGGTGTCCTAGTTTTGTCAGTGATTTCTAGGTAATCCATTTTCGGCTTCGACGTGAACCACTGTAGTGGTGATGCTCATCTGACCATGGTCCTAAGCCCAAATTTTCTATCTATAGGTTTCCATATACCTGCCTCACATCAAACCACCTAGTGGTGATGGTTACCAACCAGGAGCTCCTTTGGGTGGTAGTATGCCTAGCTAAGTACCAAGGCTGTGGCCTTGAGCAGGGGTGAGTTGTTACCGTCACGACCAACGGAATCTGAGTGGAGGTGGGTTACCCGGCCTTCACTTTAGAAAATCGGGCGAGGTCTCCTTTGTGCGAGGGCTTTGCAAGCGATGCACTGCATATACATCCCGAAGCAGTCCGATATGTGCAATATATCAATCGACCACTTCAGGCCCATAAAGCGATCTCTTTTTCCGATATCTGTCTATTATGAATCGTATATCACACGATAGTTACAAGAGTTAATATGTTTTACTCTTGCTCTGATACATACATTAAACTTAAAAGTTCTAATACATGTATACGACAAAGCCATGACAGGCTTTCTTCATCTGACCTCGAATGACGAGTCTCTCGCATCTTTGCTGTGCACAATGAGGGGGATCGCGGCAGGGTGAGCTAAAGCTTCCGATGGGAGAATCGCCACCCCAAGTGGGCTCTATTTTTAAGTGCGGTCTGATGTTAGTAAACACACATTCAAGCAAATGCATGATCCTACTTGAATATGCATGGCCAAACTCGGATCAGGAGTCATACGTGACTCTCTTTCGCCTAAGCCTTGTATGAGAATTAGTTTTATTAGTGGACAACCCTCCGATGTATATATATCAATTGGGCCGCTCCGACGATTGATATATATTTGTTTGTGGACTACCCTCCGATGAATATATATCCCAGTTGAGTATTTCAGACGGACGATGTATTTATTTGGATTCTCGTCCAGATATTTTATATTTTAGACTACCCTCAGGAACCATTTTTCTCTAGACTCATCTCATGCACTATCTCCACATAATCCTAGGATGTTTAATTGCATATGGAATGCATAATGTGCTGCCGAGTTCAATCTGATCCCCAATCCACATGCGAATATATATACATGAATATGCTCGCATAATCGAATCACACCGATCTTGTTGTCTCGTTATACATTTCATCACATCAAAATTAGCTCGCGGGCTAATGATCGATCCACCAGTAATTCAATTTTGAATCACTTGACCAAACACATATTTCACACAAAATATATTTTGAAAACAACATTTCGGGAATGGTAAGAGCCCTCAGTTCTTATTCAGAAAATCCTGACTTCGACGGTTAAGCAGTGAACCGCAAATGCGGCGATTCAGGCCTCGATCAAACCAATACTTGATTAGCATTAAATATTTTGGAATTAAAACACCCCGAACAACCCTCTAAATTTCTGAAATGAGTCCACGGCCCGACCAAGAAAATCCCAAAAATTTTCCTGAGTCGGTCCCACGTGTTTTGGGGCCGTCAAACGGCACCTCTCACGGCCCGACCAGCCAAAAACATTAGTAAAACATTTAAAATGGGAGTAAAACCAGTAGGGAGAAAATCCTACCTCAAGGAGTTTTGAAGAAACTCCCGATCCGAGGAATCCACAGCGTGCTTTGTCCGCGTAGAACAATTTCTCACTTCTTGCCGAAGGCAGCCAAACGGTCGGATTCGCGTATTTTTAGAAAGTTTCTCTCTCTAAAGAAATCTCTCAAAAACATAGGCTCTTTGGATTTTTCTGGTTTCATTTCACGTTTTTTGGTCTCTTGTAATTGGGAGAGAACGGTCATGTACTATTTTGTCTTGTAGTGACCAAAATCAAATTCATAATACCCGTTATGTCCGCCTTCCCTCAGTTGATATTGGCACTATCTCGGTGATCCATTTTCGTATTTCTCTACTCTTACCACTTATGGTACATGAGTACTTGCTATATCTTCGTCGCATCGAAAGATTCTGACACCCGAAGCGAGATGCCTCGAAGAAGCGTGCCCGACTCCGTATCGACAAATTCTCGAAATTTTGTTCTTAGATTTGTGAGACGATTCAACGGTGAAATCGGTTTAGATCATCAGAATCTAGAAGAAATTAATTACGGTTTTTAGCAGTAATTACAATTTTAATAATCAAAATTACGTTTTGCCCTTATTCAGGAAATTGAATTCTGGGTCTTACGCTGACCATGCAGACTCACGGTACCGCGGCTTCGCATTGATAGGCGGCCATCCCGAGTCAGCAGGCTCACATCACGCCTTTCGAAGTCACATGTGTCGTTAATGTAATTTTAGAAGCCAGTGAACTTTTTGGTTTACACCGTGGGTCTCTTACACCCATACAAAATTTTGGCTCACACTGTGGGTCTCTTACACCCATGTTCCAGGCTTTTCACATGAGGGTGCATGGCCCCTTCTTGCTCGCCGACACGCTACTTATTATTTCACTTTATGTTTTTGAACCATAAGGTCATTTATTGGACGTAGTCGAAGACAAACTAAACCCACATTCACCGGAGTGGTGAACAACCATACGATACCCACCCGACTTAACGTGATGTCACCATGCATAGATGCAATGATGCCAATTCATATATCGATTCGATGGCGCGTACGATTATATTTCATATAATTCGAACAATCATGTTAACACATCCAATTAGTATGCATTAACATATCATTTTCCATACACATTTCAAGCCATTCAATTCGAGAAAATTCACATGGACAATTTTGATCCAACAAGCAAATCGGAATTTGTTTTTAACGAGTCGAGCCAATCCGTGGGCGGCCTCATCAAGCATCGGACACGACTTCTTGGAATAGAGATTCATAGCCATTTAGGCCTGCCTTTTAAAACCATTTTCATGGCTTTTAGACAAAGAAAGAAAGAATATCGCATGAAGAAGACCTCTACCTCCCGGAGTTGCCGAAACTCCCCAATACCTGGACCCACGCGTAGCTCTTGCATTGAGGATCAAATTTGCCTCTTGTCTTGTCGGGATTTGATGGACCAATCGTCGAAAAATCTAGAGAGAAGTGAGAGTTTCTCACTCTAAAAGCTCTCTTTCTCCCTCTCTCTTTTTCATTCTCAACTCTCCTTCTCTTATCCCGACGATTTGATAAAGATGAGCGAGAGATCTTGTTCTCCTTATATATCTGCATTCTAAGTGGCTGACTTAGATTACACCTTATCATATCCATCTACTTTGGATTTCTATCGATGACATGATGCCACATGTATCCTATGGCTGGCGCTTAGGCTTTTTGTTTGACTCGTCCTACACTTGACACGTGGCTGCTGTGGCCACTATCACATGTCAGTGTCCGTACTACTCTCGGTGCCTTAAGCAGTGAAATTTGTTGTCTCGAATTGATGAAATTCAACATGGTAGCTAGATTTCATGAGACGATTCCAACGGCGATGTCTGTTTCATCATCCAAGATATAGAAAAATTCCGGATTTTGACCGAAATTACTGTTTTACCCTTTCTCATGAAATTTGAATTTCCTCGGGTTTTAAAGATCAGATGCAGGAGTAGGCAGGAGAGATTTGTGTTACGTCAACAAATTGTGTTATAATATTTGTAAAACCATAAGAGAAAAAACATTAAACAACAACATTAATAATAGTTTTGAAAACTATTAAACTAGATCATCTTGTTATTGGCGTGAATGACAAATTGGGAAACCTATAATTGAAACTTTCTCCCCAAAAAAGTAAATAATTAATATTAAGTTTATGTAGAAGGACAACCTTCTTTTCTTTCATTTATTTATTATTAAATTGTTAATCTTTCTTTGACATTAACATATAGTTATAATCACCCACAAAATTATAGAAATCACACACAAAATAGAAAGAAGTAACAATAAAAATTAGAAGTATTGAATAAAGGAAAATGCTAGGAAAACTGGACATTATTGGTGGAGCAAGATCTTACCTATTATCCCATCTTTTTTGTTGTGCTCATTCCTTTGATTGGAAAGGAATGCTTATATATGAAAAATTATTCGAGTAGAAATCAAGTCAATAATAATGATAACCTTCTTTTCTTTCATTTTTTTTAAATTAATAAAATGATAATCAATGTCAAAAAATTAAAAATTAAAAGATAATATTTCTCTAACATTAATAGATAGTTACAATCTAAGAAAACACTGAATCACAATCTTCACTATAAATATACTTTTGAATTCTATGAGCTTGTCCAGATACAAACTCTAGTCCTTTCGATATGACAGAATCAATTCAACCACAGTTTATTTGTTATTGTCACCCAACCCAAATTGCGGTGTTGAAAATTCCTAAATATTCTGTCAATGCATTGTTAGCGCAATGGGTTAAAATTACCCAAACAAAATTTAAAATAGTGTAGACACTAAAATTTTAATGTGGTTCATCCTTTAATTTGGGCTACTTCATCCGCAAGACAAACTCCACAAATTCTTCCACTAATAAAATTAGCAGGGTATGAAATAATTCTTCCGTAATCAAAATTAGAGGCAGGAAATTAATTCTCAGACCTTCAAGAATAAATATTTTTGACATACAAAAAGAAATCTCACCCCCAAATATTTTACCATAAGATTTTTTTTTCTCACAAAAATGCTCTCACCGTTAAACTCAGTGGGTTAGAAATTCCATTCTCGCTGAATTGGTTTTCTGAGGATTTTTGGACGAATTGAAACTGAAGGGGCTGACTATTTAGGGGTATAGTTTAGAAATGAAGATAAAAAACTTAGGACCTATTTGGTTTCTATTTTTTAAAATTATATTAAGGACAGTTTTTTAAAACAAAGAGAACACCATTTTGATTTTTTATCTGAAAACTGTTCTTATGCTTTGACTTTAGTGTTTATATGTTCTCTTAGTTTTTCAGAATAAAAAGAAAATGAGAATCATATTTTCAAAAAGGGTAACAAAACAGACCCTTGGTCGCCGCAAAGATTGAATTTTCTGAAATATTAGGCCGAGTTCGACACAGAAATGAAGGAAAAATTACCTTCTGACGGTTGCGCCCGAAATATTGACCCTCTCTTTCTTTCTTTGTTTCTTTTTTTTAAACCGAGTTGCATGGGAAAAGAGATAGATAAGGTCTTCAATTTCCTCACAGGAGTCCTACATTGTCATATATCAAGAAAAATCACGTTATTGACTATGTTTTTCAAAATAATATTCCAAGGGACTTGGAATAAAGTTAAACCATTATCAGTAGAATTTTTGTGTAAAGGAAAGAAAACTTCATCTATTATCATGAGTCATGTTGTTGATGCAATTTAAGCTTATCAAATCTATTTTGAATAAAATGTAAAAGGAAAATTCAAAAATATTATATTCTGTTCATTTAATTCAGCTTTGAATCTGCTTTGATTTCTTCCTTTCATTTAAGTTCGAAAATTTTGGGAAAAACTAGGTAAATAGAAATTGTGTCGAAATTTTGATGAAATTTATTGTTTATATTTATTTAAGTTATTTTTCACTTATATAATGAAAGTTAATTAGATATCAATAAAAAAGTTTATTTCTAGAAAAGGTTTGAAGAATATTTGAGCGCTTATTGCATATTAACATTTTGAGACCTTCCCATAAAAGCATAAGAACATAATGTTGTCTTTGAATCAAACTAAAGGTTGCAATCGGCGCTTGTTTTAGGGGATCAGTTAATGACCGAAATCGGCCGTGGAATTTATGTCTTGGTGTCTGCTACTTGCAGTCTTGATGGGACCCGGTACCAATACCCATAGACAGGGTTGCTAGAGCACCACTTCCTCAAGTCACTTCATGACCTATTCATTCATATTTAAATCTAAATTGTGAAAAAATAATAATAATTACAGTCTGTAGGGGTCCGATCACGACCCTCTTACCATATTTACATACCAGGCTATTTATACAATAGTGAAAAAGAATTTTATAAAAATCCTTTTATACAAAACACTTTACAAAATGTTACTCAAGGCCACATATGCCGGCCTGCCACAATCACGGCCTCATCGGAGCCACAGTCTCCTGTACACTTCTTGTACACGAGGGTCCCACGGCGAGATAGACAATACTTGATAGAAAAATTCTCCCTACGAGGGCTATTCCTGCCTAAATACTGTACGATGACAGGACATACATCAAACCACATTCCATTGAGAAAATACAATCCTACTTGATTTCTTCATATCGCCATGAAATGAGACTTAACCGATCTTGATCGACTCTTATTTTATACGGTACAGGGGATTGGAGAAAGTAAAAGCTGAGAAAAGACCATTACAAGAACAAAACCGGAAATAAGCGTTCTGAAAATCTGCAGAAGTCTCGTAGCGTGCGATCTCCTTAAAAGCAATGGTCGTGCGTCACCACTGGTGCTCAGAGAAGTCACTTCCGACGTCTGTTCCTAGGATCTGCGAATGACGGTGCCTCAACACTGGGCGCTGCTCTGATGAACTGAAACTCTGATAGAGGCTATCACCCAAACACCACACTCTTTGATAAACTCAGGCCGAAAAAAACCTCTCTTTTAGACCCGAGAGTCTCACCTTTATGGGCTAGGGTGATTCGCCTTGTGAAACCGCGTTTAATGACGAGCGTTTAAGATCCTAACCCTTTGGACTCCTCGAGAGTAAATGACAATGAATGTCATTTATTCCAACATTCACCTTTTGTTTCTCAGATAAATGACAATGATCATTTATTCGACGTTCCCACTGTAGAATGACATTATGATGACTAAAGATCTACAAAAGTGGGTGATAGATTCATGGAAAGCACCGCATAGGAGGAGGTAGGTGTTTATCCTTTGAACTTTCTCCTTGTAAAATATGTTTACTCTACTAACTAAGAGTAGACATAGTATACCTTGTTATTGTCATTGGTGTAAAAGCGATGACATATTCCACAGGAATCTTCACAACATATTCGGGTTCACACTTTTATATATTTTGGCCATGGACATCAGCCTGATTCTATGAGAGTTTAAGCCAGGAGATGCTGCACACTAAATCGATTCTACGAAGCGGCCCCACTTTACTCTTACATGGTGATCTCTCTATAAATTAAGGAAGTGGCTCATGTTTCTCTTCGCGATGTGAGATACATTAAAGCATAAGCTTAACCTTCGCAGGCATCTTTGTTTGTCATGGGGAATGGACGATAATATCCCATTGTTGTTGTATCAAAGTCTTTTAATTTAGTTTGTCCCTTTTGAACCTAGATCTTGGGATCTCAGGTGACTAGATTGAATTATCCATTGCATCGACTTATTCTTTTACGGACTTTAAGTCCCATTACGCCGATGACTTTTCGGCGACCAACTCTCTGTTTAACCCTTTGGTTCCAGCGGGATCATGATATTTATCGCCGATTTTACATAATCTATGGAATAACCCCCCAGGTTGAGTTGTTGTTTAATGGTATTGTGTCTACGACGGATATGTCTAGACTTACCATTATACATACTATTTTGTGCTCTACCAATAGCAAATTGACTATCACAATGTATGCATATTGGAAGTATTTGAAAACTTCAACTCTGTGGAATGTCCTCTAGAGTGGCGTAGCCGATACGCCTCTTTCCCCACATTTGTCTAGTGCTCAAATAGATTCCATTGTGGATGCGCGATATGTAAATATGTTTTGAAGTTTCATGATCTTGAATTTCTTTCTAGTATAAAGACATAACCACTATGGGATTTTGAGTGCTCAACATTGAATATCAAATTAGCATCCTTTGTAACCTTCAAGTGCAATGGATCATCTTGTGTAGTGCGACCCATAGTCACTAGGTGAATCGTAAGTATTTTAATACCTCTCATTATTTCACTTGTCAATGCGGCTCGAGGATTGCTCGTGTACCTACTTAGTTTATTAGCGCGGCTAATATGCGTATTATGCGACCTCATTAGTACATTAAACTCCCTATCACCACAGATTGTTCTGTGACGACACTCTCTCCTTTATTCTTGGAAAGGGTGGCGAGTTACATCTAGGTGTTACGGTATGCGGTTATCCTTATCAAGCTTCCCCGAAAATATTGTCAACATGGTGGCGGCGACTTAGCACGAGTCCGTCTGATGTTCTTTTGATTTTATTCCCGAAAATAGCATGACCGGTCAATGTCTTTCGCCGAATCTTGAATTCAACATGTTCTTTGGCGATGTAATCATCTTATCATCACTCTGCAAACTGATCGACGCATGTCATCTACGTGCGAACATACAATGACGCGGCGTGTTCATCATCTTTGACATAGAACACACTTTATGCGTTCATTGGTCGTCCATGTGACTTAACATAATGTTGTGTTTCTCAGCCATTGTTTGATTGCTTGTTTTAATCCCATCTGAGTTTCGCAATCTGAGACTTTCATTTTCTTATCCACGGACGGAAAACCCCTCGGGTTGCTCCGTATAGATTCTTCATTCAAATCTCCATTTAAGAAGAAATTTGTCGCGACATCATTTGATGTACCTCAAAGATCCTTTAGTGCAGCAATTGCAAGCACCATCCTTATGGGTTATTCGTCCGCAGGAGAATACGTGTCAAAATAATCCGAGACCCTCGGTTTCCTATGGCCTTTGATCCTGAGTCTTGCCTTGTACATTTGTCTGATGATTAAATACACTTTCCGTTTCCTCTTAAAAATCCACTTGGAACTTAGGGTTTACAACCCAGATGGAAGATCTACGAATTCCCGAGTATGGTTATGCGAGTATGGGATCAATTTCCTTTTTAATTGCCTCTTTCCACATGAGACTCTCAGTAGAGTTCCTTTGCCTCTTTATAGGTTTGAGGTTCCCCTACCCGAAGCATGTATGTCGGAAAATCTGGACAAATGATTTTTACATCCTTGCCACTTCTTGCGCTAATGATTCATGCTCCATAATTATCTTCATCTTGACTATTTTCATGAATAGTCTCCAACAATCATTTTGATGAACTAGGCTTTTCCTTGGATCCGTATGGAAACACATCCTCAAATAATGATGCATTCCTCGATTCCATTATCGTGTTCTGGTGAATATTTGGGATATTAGACTCATAAACAAGAAATCGATAAGCAGCATTGTTATGTGTAACGGTGAAGATCACGATCAATAGTTTTAGGTCTATTCTCTCACCTTTTTTTGGGTGGAGGAACTACCACTTTAACCCGGACATCCCACACTTTCGCAAGTATTTGTGGGATGGCTTCATTCCTTTCCATAACTCATATGGAGTCTTTTACGCTTTCTTTTTAGGTACCTTGTTTAGAGGTAGTGCTTGGATAAATGGCCTCCCATGTTTGTGGTAGACGGAACTTATCGACCCATTACATTGACATTTCTTTTAGGTGCGATTTTTTGCTCAACCACTCCATTAGATTGCATGAATAAGGTCTTTGTGGTTCATGTATAATCCCATGTTAAGCACAAAGGTCAATAAATGGAGATTCATACTCGCCTCGATCACTTCTCGTGCTTTAATTTTCCTATTGAGGTTGATTCGACTTCATTTTGTAAGAGAATAAATTTCTCTATCGCCTCACACCCTTACTTTTAAGTAAGTACACATAACGATGCCAGTGCTATCATCCACAAAAGGTAATAAAATATCTGTACACACCTCTTGTTTGTACGAGCTTCAAATCCGTATATCATGGATTAAGTCGAGAGATTCGAGTGTGTCTTTCCAATGCTTTGAAAAGATGGCACAGTTAGTTTTGCCTCAACCTGAGTTTCACACTTGTGCTTTGCATCATTGGAAAGTTGGTATATGATTTAAGTTGATTAATTTATGCAATATCATAATTAACATGTCTAATCTACCATGCCATAAATTAGATGACTCGGGAATATAGCGGAAGAACTGGCTTTATTCATTTCGACAATGATAGTCATTACATTAAGCTTCCACATCACAGCCACTCATATACCCTTTCGAGCCTTACATTCCGCTCACTTTGATAGAACCATATCGGACTCAAACACCAGCAGAAATCCATGACTATTCGACCCAAAGAACCGGGACACAAGTTCTTGTGGATTTCGGTACATATAACACATTTGTTAGAGTCGACTCTTTCTATAAAATTAAATGCCAGACCACCTTGCCTTGCCACATTCGTGTGGCGAGGTTCCCATGAACACCTTTTCTCCGGAGTCTCAATTGGTTCAAGGTCGGAGAACATCATCTTGCCGAGCACCGCACATGGCGGGTAGCACCGGTGTCAATCCACCGTTTCCTTGGGATTTGGTCCCACCCGGTTCCCGCCTCGAGATCAGCGCGGTGAGGTCGAGATTTTAGACACATCCTTGGAGATGTCGGTCTACCATATTAGCTTCCATAAGTTTGTTTCTCTTCGAAGTCTGCGTCGAAGATTTTGACCTTACTTCCCACGGTTGAAGCATTTCTAGATGAACTTTTGCTTCTTGAACACTCCCACTGGGTCCCGGCTTAGTGCCTTTTCCTTTGTTGTTGCCTTTTTGAACTGGAACCTTGACCGTGATACACAGTTAGCCTTAGCCTCATTAGGATTGTGTGTCAATTTCTCTCAGATCCTTTATTGTCTTCTTCGATGCGAGAAATTAGAATAGCTAGATCTTCGATGCTCATCTCCTTTCTCTTATGTTTGAGGTAGTTTTTGCGAAGTCTTTCCAAGCGGGAGGCGGAGTTTCTCAATAATAGGCTGTCATGAAAAGAGTTCAGCCTCGACATCCATTCCCTGAGCATGAATCTCATGGAGGATTACTTGAAGTTCTTGGACTTGGCCCGACCACGATCTTGGAATCTACCATTTATAATCGAGAATCGAAGCCCTGTGAACTTTTGGCCACGGCATCCTCGGTTTATATTTCGGTCCTAGTGAATCCCATGGCTCCTTAATTTGTTTCTTATACGTATACACATTGTATAGAAGGAAGTCGGTTAAAGCATTCATGGCGTAGTTCACACGAAAGTGGGAATGTTTCCAGCTCACGGCAAGCGTGACTTGGATATCGCGCTCATCTTCTTTGAGCTTCGGAGCTTCTTCCGACAAGAATCTCGCAAGATTCAAAGTGGTCAAATAGAACAACATCTTTTGCTTTTGAAATTAAGTCCCAGCCCCGAGATTTCTGCGGTTTTCCTCTCACAGGAGGCGGAGATAGGCCTTTGTAGTAGGCATCACTTTGGTGCTTGTGTCCACGGTAAAGTTTCCCCATGACGAATCTGATGGGAACCGCCAGATGTGCGAACCAATATCCCATTTCTCACGCAAGAATTATAGAAAATTGATCAATTTATTCCCGAACCAATTCCGCAGAATAATTGGAATTAACACGCGTAACAAGTATTAAGGAAAGGCGGTGGGAGGTAAATGAGCGAAACAACTAGCCTCCTTAGGCAAGAGCCTACGTTTTGTAGTTTCAAAATTCCTAAGGCTTTGCAAAGGTGCTTACGGAAACTCCTGAAAGTGAATAGGGTTTTGCTTTAAAGACTTTTCTCCTTATCATATATTCCTCGCAAAAATATACTGACAAAGCATGGTTTATTGGGATGAGACTTGGCTCTTGAACTCAAGGTCTTGAGTTCCATTCCCTCCTTTGTATTTTTATTTATTTTACAAAGGACTTTCCAACAAACCAAGTTGTTTGTTTGGTGTTTCCTTGTCACTTGGTGGTTCTCACTCCTTGTATCGAAAGGAAAACCTCAAAGGCCCGAATATGGTTTTTTTTTTTTTTTCAAGTAAACTCTGTTTTAAGTTTGTATACTCTGTTACAAAGGATTACGGAGAAAGTAAAGGCTGAAAGACCATTACAAGAGCAAGCAGGAAACCAATGTTTACGAATCACAGAGTCTCGTGAGCGTCACGATCTCCTTAAAACAGATTCGTCGTCTCCCTGGTGCTCGGAGAAGTCACTTCGACGTCTATTTCCCAGGATACAACGGCGGACAAGCAGTACCTCAACACCCCAGACCTTTGCTCAGTGACCCGAAACTGCAAATGGGGCTATCACCCAAACACCACACTCTTTGATAAACTCAAAACCAAAAAAAAAAAAAACCTCTCTTTTCTGAATAAGGAAGTCTCACCTTTATAGGCTAAAGGTGAGACCCTTAACATTCAGGAAACCAACGTTTGGCAAGCCAAACGTTGGACTCCCTGCCCTTTGGACTCCTCAAGGAGTAAATGACAATGAATGTCATTTATTCCAACAATTCTGCCCTTTGGACTCCTCAAGGAGTAAATGACAATGAATGTCATTTATTCCAACAACTCCATCACACATGCAAATGCCAAGTGTGAAAAACAATCATTGGTGTTTCACCCAATGACTTAACCCATTGGACAACCCTCAAATATTTATTTAATTTCATCGTCATGTGTTTTATTTAGGTAAGTGAATTTACGAGGTTCTCATATGAAAGCAGCATTCCTTGAACACTTTCGCGAACTTTCATCGCTAGATACATATGTCTAACCAAGAATAAAATTTAGGTCTTTCACCCTGGGGGGTGGATCTGCCCCATCTTGCTTCACCCAAACACACGAAATTTATTATTATTATTTAATGCACCAGTGAATCTCAATTTTGGATGTTGTCCCAATTTCCGAGCTCACTACACATTCAACAAGAATGGTGAATAACCAATACCATCAATACCATGCACACACACCCGACTTGACGTGATGTCCCCGTGCATATGAAATGTAATTATGCTATTTCATATTATAACATGTTACATGCAAAATGAGAACTACATGCAACATTATCCACACATGGATTGTATATATATATATATATATTATAATTCAAATCCATCACATGAGCATATATCAACATGATTTCTTTTTATTATTATTTTCACACATAGCATGATATTTAAATCAAGCAACAATCACAAAATGGTCATCTGGATATAGCTGTTTCTTTTCAGGTCCACCTTACCACAGACTGGTTTAGTTTAAATTAAATCATAGATCTGCATGGACCAAGCATAACAGACGGGGGCACTGATCAGGATCGAGGCGATACGGCACTGACAGGAACATGGAACTAATCCCAAAGTTTCCAATATTCGGTCCCAAAAATCTTGGGACTAAAACACACGGCCAGTTTCAGCCCCACATGGCTCATGCCATGTGTCATTCCCCTAGGGTGCCATGTGCCATCTACATGACCATGCCATGTGTCACTCGACACCCGATGCCTCGAAAAATGTAAAATACTGACTGTCTCATAATCCAACGAAATTTAACAGGGTCACTAGATTTCGCGAGACAAATTCAACGGTGGAGTCCGTTTCGTCATCCGAAATCTAGAAAATTTCCAGTTTTCAACCCGAAATTACCGTTTTACCCCTGTTGAGAAAATCGATTTTTTTTTCCTAGTTTTACATTCTTCCCCCCTTAACAGAATTTCGTCCCCGAAATTCACTTCCACTAGCACACACAAACACATGCATATGTCGTAACTACTCTAGTGTCATATATTAGACCACTCACCTTCATCCTCAAATAAGAAAGGATGGGTGGCCCGCATCGTGTCCTCGTGTTCCCAAGTTGCCTCCTCCACTCCTCGGTGTTGCCACATCGCTTTAACTAGCCGCACGGTCTTGAGTCATAAAACCTGATCTCGGCTATCCAAGATATGCACTGGTCCCTCCTCGAAGGTCTCGTCAGTATCAATAGTAATAACTCCCCAATCCACTATATTAGTTAGATCTGGAGTATACTTCCGAAAAATAGATGTGGAACACCTCATGGACACCTAATAAACTCATTGGTGCATGACCGATATGCAAGCTAATGCCACACCAAGTATCTCGGGATGATATGCCTTGGGCGCTAGCTTCCTCGTTTACTGAATCGGGCATACTCTCTTGGCAGTGCAACTGAAGATGCTGATCACCCACTCGAACTCAAGTCGATGCCGTCTATACGGCGTAATAACTCTTACAGCCGGCTTTGGCTGGTGAGAAGATGCTTCAAAATCAAATCCGCAGCCTTCTTGGGAGTGCTCTCAAATCGTCAGACAATGATGGAGTGCTCTCCCACCTCTGTCCAACAAATCGGAATCAACATGGCCTCCCATATAAGGCCTCATAGGGTGCCATCTGAATACTCGCGTCAAAATGCGCCCATTGCTGTAGTAGTTCCACTAGGCCAGGTGCTCTCCCCAACCACATAGATCCGGAGGCGCATGCTCGCGGCATGTCTCTAAAACACTGTATGGTCTCTCCGGTGACCATTGTTCACGGATAAGACATGCGTGTTGCTCATTATCAATTGTTTCTCATAGCCTTTTGGAAACTCTTAAAGAGTGGCGATAATCTGGGATCCTGTCAGTCTGATAAAGATTGCCTCCATGTAGTGAACAATCTCACGAATATACACTAGCGGAATTCACTCAGGTCCATGAAGAGATCATGCACTATTAGAAAGTGTGAGCTTAGTGAGCCGGTCCATAATCACCCCACCAACGCATCATGCCTCAGCGAGTAATAAGTGTATGAAGTGGTCCTGAGATCATGAAGTGTTCCTGCTTCACTCGAGGCTACCTCTAATGGCTAAAGTAGGCCTGCTGGCTTGTGATGCTTAGCCTTTACCTACTGACACGTGAGACATCGTGGTTCAGAATCTCAAACACTCGCATCATTCCGCTCGCTAATGCGGCGATGAAGATCTCGGTATCTTAGATGCCACTTGGATTCCCAGCCAAAGCGGGGCGGTGATGCAAGGATCTCTATCTTAGATCGGTCGGTTGGGGAACCCGACCGATCCTATGCCAAGACTACCATACGTGTGGATGCCCGACCGTCCCCATCCCGGCATGCTGGTCTGGCGGACGATATCTGTTTGCCCCTGAGACTCAATCACCCTGCTCAATAGGGATGGCATAGCCACCAAAATCCCTAATGCTCCCTAAGCCTAATCATGGTACTATAAATTGAACTCTGCCCATGGATCTGGACATCTACGCCACCCTCAGAAGCTGCTAGCTAGTACTCCCATGACTTGGTAGTGCACTTCGACCCCTGACATGTGCACCCCAGGATGGTAATGCAAAGTGAAGTCATAATCCTCCAAACCACTCATCCATCTGCATTTACTTCATTGTTGAATTCGTCTTTGTGTCAAAATATACTTCAAACTCTTGTGGTATGAAAATACTTCAAGCGCTCTCGCGTCTGGTGGTAATTATTTACGTCTTGAGCAAAAAGACAAATAATAGCTAACAATATCATGTAGAGATGATGCGCTCATGATTCTTTAGCTATTGGAACCATAAGCTACGACATAAGTTTGCATCAAGACAAATCAGGTCGTCCATAAAGGCATCATAGTACACCATGTACTTCTATCCCGATTTCGGAACTTTCAGAATAGGAGCTAAAGTAAGCCTCATTTTCAACTCTTGGAATGCCTTCTCACATAGGTCATTCCATTTCAAATAACCCCCTTAAAGGGTCCAATCGTAATAGATGCTTGCTAAGCCAGGGAGAAATCCTTCAATAAACCTCATGTAGTATCTTATTGAAATCCCAGTATATCTCGATGACTTTGGCCTCTCACTGCTCCCCTGCTTGACTCTCTCGACCTTCTAAGGGTCTGCGATACACACCTGATGTAGAGCAAGTGTCCCAAAATTTCACCTCGATAAGCCAAAACTCACACTAAACTTAGAATACAGGCGATGGTCAGCAGGTTCTTGGAGACAATCTGCGAATGATCCTCGTACTCATCACCGGACTGGGAGTAGATCAAGATATAAATCGACAAAGACCACTAACAAACAAATCAAATAGGGTTGGAATTCCTATGCATGAGATTCATAGATACTACGGGCAGGTCGTCAGCTTGAAGGGCATCCTTTTGTGAACTCAAAATGCATGCCGGCTTCATGTTTATCTTGAGGATCTTCGGCCTCACGACTCTCCAATTGTGATACTTAGAGTGCGAAGGTCTATCTCAGAGTAGACTCGGGCCCCTTTCAACTAATTGAACAAATCATCAATCTTGGGAAATGGATACCGATTCTTGATCGTAACCTTATTCAACTGTCGATAGTCAATGCACAGTCGCAGGGTCTTGTCCTTCTTCTTAGCAAACAAAATCAGAGCACCCCATGGTGAAGTGCTAGGTCTAATAAAGCCCTTGACAATTCTATATAGTTTGATAGCAGGTTCCCTGCAGCTCAAGTGGTGCCCATCTTGAAGTCATAGAAATGGGGCGACGTACCAGGTGCAACTCAATAACAGGAGTCTACATCCCACTGTCTGCAGAGGTAATCCGGTGGCTGTCCGAGAAAGACATCCTCATACTCGCAAACCACCCGAGGTAGACCCAAATCCTGTCTCCCCTCATCCTCTAGGGTAAGGCTTGATAGCCAACCCATCAATTGTCCACTCCACTAGGAGTCGTACTTACGATTTGAGATTGACATCATGTTCCTCCCCATTAAGAGTCACATGAATATCGTCGAGTGTGCGACCAATTAATCCTTCTACTATCACAATCAGCCAGCGTTTCGGTGTCACGAATCAACCCAATCAATGCTAAGAATGACATCATAGCTCCGATATGTCCATCACTGTGGGAGGTCCAGTGAGCGGAATCCACTGAGGTCCAGGTAACTCATGACCTAACATATATGATCGATCCTCACCTAGTCCCTAGGGGATGGCTCACATACTTGAAACCTTCCAAGGTCTCACCTCTATTGAAGCATCCACACTAGATGCGGCAACAAAAGAATGTGATGCACCAAAATTAAACAATATCTTTGCCCATAAGAGAGATAGAAAAAACATACCTTGTATAATCGACGTCGGCTAACCAGTATGGTGTGATAGAGCGTGAACATGCCCTAGATCCACGAGTCTCATTGTGAGCTCTGTCCTCGGCCTTGACCCATACCACGGCCTCTGCAGTCCTCTGTGTAGTAGAGCATGTCTTGCACCTTGGTGATCTTTGGTCCTGGCCCGCACGAGGGTGAGAAGGAACAAGCGTGTCATACACTGTCCTTGTTGTTGGCCGAGGTGTCAGTATCCACAGGATCCCTGCCTATGCGGAACAATCGTCTCACATGTCGGAGTTGAGTAATAATGGAAACATGTCACTTCCGATCTGTGACTAGAAGCCTTAGTTTGGCCTTAGCCACATTAACCACGAAGCCTGATCCACGAAATCCTCGTGGGATAGAAGTCTTCTGCTTCTTTCCCGAACTAGAAAAAGGCTGATCCTCCTTCCTCTTGCCACTAGCACTTGCATCTCGGATGCTCCGTGCATCATCAATCTCTCTCTCTCTCTCTCTAGCAATAGCGATCCTGACCATAAAGTCTATGTCCTGTAGGAGAAATCCTACAATCTTGCCCCTGATGGACAACTTCAGGCCATCCTCGAATTTCTGCACCTTGGCCATATCTGTGGCCACATAGTCATCCCCAAAACGTGCCAAACTAGTGAACTTGGCTATGTATTCGAGCACAGTCATGCTTCCTTGCTTTAACTCAAGGAACTCCCAAGCCTTTGCATGTCTAGCTGATGCCAAGAAAAACTTACCCATGAAGATCTCTTTGAACTCTCCCCATGTCATCGTCTCAGGATCCCTCGAGACTTTAACCCAATCCCACCATAGTTGGGACTCACCCTCTAGCTAAAATGTGGCTAGCCTGATCCTCTAAAATCCTCTCAACCTGTCGAAACCAATGATCAGCTACCATTGGATCCCCTCCCCCGGTGAATGTTGGATGATGATGTTCTATAAACCGTTGGAGGTTACTTTGCCCCCCTTGCCCCCTAGCTGCACTAGCTTGAGCAATGGCAGCAGCTGCAGCACCCATGGCTACTACAAAGGTCTGCTGGTCAAACACAGGTGGAGTGCTTTGCGGGCGACCCCTGCGTCCTCTTCCTCGACGTGCCATCTACATAAGTCAAATAGTAAATTGTAGTTTCTTTCTATTTATTCAATTAGTAGTGCACATGCCACCACAATTCCCATATACTATTTACTAAGTATATGTTTTATACAATACACAATACAGTATTTTGCAACATATCGCACATGTTATTTCATCAAAATGCACAATGGATGCATGATCTAAACTCGTGCCAATTGAGTCCTAGGTATTTGTATACCTAAGCTCGATATGAGCGCAGCGTTAGTATCAGGACCATACTATGGATACACGGATCCCAAGGTGTCGTTTACCTAAGATCGATACCAATATGTGAGCCCCGATTTAGAAGTCTTTTGTTATTGTTATCAATGAAATTTATGTCTTAGGTCGTCTTGCACCTAAGTCTTGGTATCAAACAGGTACCAACTACCCATGGACACCGAGTTACTCGGCACCACTTCCATACGTCCCTTCACCGGGACCTATTAATTCATATTTAAATCTAAAATATGAAAATAAAATGAATAATTACAGTCCGTAGGGGTTTGATCATAGCCTCTTACCATCATTACATACCCATTGACCATACAGGTGGTCGAGAATTTTGTAAGAATCGTACATACAAAACCTTTTACAAAAATGTTACTCAGGCACATGTAGGCTCGCTACGTCTGACCTCGTCGGAGGGACCATGCTCCGTCACTCATTGTACACGAAAGGGTCCCATGATGGGATGAACAATGCCGAGTAGAAAAATTCTCCTACAACGGCTACTCCCCGCCTAAATGCACATGCAATGGCATACATACATCAAACCACATTCCATTCAAAAAATGTAATCCTATATGGAATTTCTTCATGTCATGCATGAGATGAGACTCCTCATAATATCCATAACTAGTCCGTAGGCACCATCACACGTCTGTACAAAGTGTGAAAACTAGTCATTAGTGTTTCACCTGATAGCTTAAGCTATTCTGATGACAGCCCATTGAACAACCCTCCAATATTTGATTAATTTCATCAAATCTCGTGTGTTTATTTGAAGGCGATTTTGTGACTCACGTAAACCGCCCAAACCTTAAGCACTAGTGAACTTTTTCTGTCTTGGATACTTATGTCTAACCAAGAATAAAATTTGGGTCTTTCTCTTAGGGATTGCCCATCTTGCTTTGCGAACACACAAAATGTATTATTATTATTTTATGCACCCATGAGTCTAATTTTGGAGCGTTGTCTAATTCCAGGAAACTCACTACATTCTGAAATGGTGAATAACCAATACCATGCACACACCGAAACGACCACGATGTCCGTAATAGCATGATACGATTATGTCATTTCGTATTATAACATTATCGACACATGGATAATTATATATATATATATAATTGAGGATCCATCACATGAGCATATATCAGCATGATTTTATTTTTGTTCATTATTTTCACACATAGCATGATGTTGCAATAAGCAGCAATCACACAAAATGGTCTCTCCGGACCCGCAAACAGGGCACCTTCGGTCCCTTCACCACCACAGGCAGTTTTGGTTCCATTCATGCTGAATCAGCAGTTTGAAAACAAATCAACAAAACTCGAAGACTTATCGATTAGGGATCAAAACCAAATCTCGACATGGTTGAGTATCTGGAACTAATCTCAAAATTTCCAACATTCGGTCCAAAATCTTGGGACCAAACACATAGCCAGTTTACCATTTGAGAACACCCCATGCTATTAAATGGCCATTAGGCTAGAAATAATCCAAGTAGCAAAATTCCCTACCTTGTGGAGTTTGATAAAACTCTAAGATTTTGGTACCCACGCATAGCTCGCGATGCGTAGATCAACTTTTCTTCTCTGACCGTCGAGCTCGACCGTCGGAACGTCGAGAAAATCTCCCTTTTTCTTTCCTCCCCTCTTCTTCCTCTATCTCACCGTTTTTCTTTCTCTCCTTTCTCTCCTGTTTGTTTTCCTTCCTTCCTTCTCTTTTAACCTTTATCTGAATTCCTTCTCTGGCTTGCTCCCACATCCTCATCTCTTTTCATTTTCCTTTTCTTTTCTTGCATTTCTCCTTTCTTTTTTTCTTTTTCTCTTTTCTCATCCTTTATATCCCATAGTGATTTCCTTCTACACTAATTGATCAAAGTGGGGAAAATTCCCCCACTTTCCTCACATGCCACATGTCATCTCTATCTTTTTTCTTCCTTATTTCTTCTTTATTTTTCTTTCCCTTTTATTACATCATTTAACACATGACTCAATGTGATCCATTTATCCCAAGTGCACCACATGGCTCATGCCAAATGTCATTCCCCTAAGGTGCCATGTGGCATCCACATGACCATGGCATGTGTCACGGCATGTGATACTTATGAAAAGCGTAAAATTTCGACTGTCTGAAATCCAGTGAATGACGAAGATGCGGCTTTAGATTTCGCAGAGGCCAATTCAACGGTGGAGTCCTAGTTCATCATCAAAATACAAATTTGGGTTTCCTTGTAACAAAAATTACCGTTTTACCCCTATTGAGAAAAATTGAATTTTTTTTCCGGGTTTTACATGCAACCATACTACAATTGAACACATAGAATTACAAACAAAACCATCACCATTTATGGTTCTCTGGTGTGCTTCTTCATCTTTTCAGCCACGTATAATGATTCATCAATAATCTTATCTACCAAATTGAAATATGCCATACACCAAGATTTCTTTATTACTAAAACCAAAAATGGACCTAAAATGCTCCATATGAGAAGAAACCCTAACCCAATGCTCAAATATAATAACGATCCAATGAATCCATCATTATTTTCATTAAATCAACATTAGCACCTTTCGTCCTTGCCGCTTTCCACTTGATCTAATCCATCACCTTGGCATTTGAGCAACAAGTGGATCAGAAGAAGAGGGTTTCCAGTAAATCACGAGTCATTAAAGTTATCGTGATTATAAAGGAATTTTTGGAGAGGTTGTTGTTTGATAGATCCAAATAGCTCAAAATTGTTAATGAAGATATGTACTAAGAAATGATACCATAGAGATTGTTGCATGATAG
Source organism: Tetrastigma voinierianum (assembly GCA_016808115.1). Lineage (NCBI taxonomy): Eukaryota > Viridiplantae > Streptophyta > Magnoliopsida > Vitales > Vitaceae > Tetrastigma > Tetrastigma voinierianum. The sequence continues at coordinate 408,915 of JAEQBH010002727.1, forward strand.
ATCAAGAGAACATCCATCAAAACATCTTTCTCCCTTATCATATCTTCATTTTCCAACAGCTTGGAAGACCATTAGTCCACGAGAGATTTAATGAGTGGCAGAGCTCTTTAGCCGGTATAGTGGCTTTAGGGTGGGTACTTTAGGATGGGGCTTCTACTTAATTTGGTAATATTTGGTCATTTTCTTGTAAAAATCTCTAGTTTCAATGTAAAGGTTGGTCTTTTTTAAAGAAAGTTGGTTGCTTCATTTGTGAAATCAGAATTTTAAAGTATCTCGGGGCTTGGTTTCTCCAATCTTTACACACATGATGGTTCCGAGGCTTGTTTGGGGGTTGTCCTCTCATTAGATTTATAATTAATTATAGATTCTGAGTAGGATAAAGTAGTCATACCTGATATGGCATTGGAAAGACTTCACCCTGGTTCTTTCATAGTCTAGACAAGAGACAATCTCGATCATGCATACTAGAGAAATGATCTTCTCAACAACAATCCAATATACCAATTGGACTTGCCAAGTATCAAGAAAGGCAATGCTTGACAGCGATGAAAAACTCCTTCGTTGAATACATCCTCAAGGTTGTCTAACGAGTTGAGTGTCACCCTCAACACTTAGAGAGATCCCAAAACCTTACCTCCGATTCTAGGCGTGCCATACTTATCCACTCCTTCACGAAGAGGTGAAGCGAACACTCCTTTGAATCTATCATGGTGGGGGTTTGGATCCTCCCAACCCTGAGATTAGGGCAACTACTCACTCATGGCTAATGAGATGGCAGCCATGGGTGAAGAAAAATTACCTAATTTCGTATGAAAATAGAGAAAAACAGAATATGGGTAAAGAAAACTAACATAATTTCGTATGAAACAAAGAAAAACATAAAGGAACAAAGTAAAAAGAAATAAGTAATTATATTGAATAAAAATCGCACATAAAATTTCCTTTTGTTTTTTATTAGTCACCTCTTTATATAGGGTGTTATTACACATGTGGGGCCCATTTAGGTAGGTTACTTCATTTCTCAATCAAAATATTACTTATAGAGATGTGTGGGATTTAAAAAGGAAAGAAATCGTGGGAGAAAATTGACTTCCACACATTTTTGCACCCACAAAGTCGAGGGAGCGAAATTTAGCTCCTTGGCTCTGTGGTAGCGAACACCTAAAATACATGTTCGCACACCTAGTCCGAGTTTTCGAAATTTACCTTGATCTAGGTGCGAACCTTCACATAATTCTCCTTTGGCCTCCATCTCTCGTCAAATCATGCTTCTAAGGCTTCAATCTTGATCAAATCTCGTCCTAGAGCTTCAAAGCTTAAACTTAACATCCTTAAGTGTTCTCATTGTTGATCCTCATGCAATCCAAGAGTCGTAAAGATACCTAAAAGGCTTGAAAACACACCTATACTCAAGGAAAATTTAGTTTCAAGGTTTGGGACTTAACAACTTAAAAAATTGGGTATTTTATATATGTTTCCTTAACATATATATATATATATATGTATGTTTGGGACTTATATATGTTTCCTCTTCAGTGATGTCCTCTTTATCGATGGGGACACCACCGAAGAAAGAAAATGAAAATTTCATCAAAATAAACACCTTTTTTTTCCTTTTTATAAAAAGCTTGGAGGCGCAGGGTTGGCGGTACTTAGATGTTTCTCTCTACCTAAAAATAAAAAAAAATGACTGTTTAAAGGAGGAAAGAGAGAGATGAGGGGCGGCGCTGTGTGGCACAAACTATATCTAGGGGTTGAAAAAAGATCTTATAATTAGGATAAGTTAGATCGATCCACTATAAGGGGGATAGATTTATAACCTAGGTAAAAAGAAAAACCAAAAACTTTTTAAAACCATTCGTTCTTTTACAATTTAAGCTAAAACCAAAACAATGAAAGACAATGGTAAAACACTTTTGGGTTGGAGAGGATCATCACTGTCCATCAAAACATCTTTCTCCCTTAGCATATCTTCATTTCTTAAGCTTGGAAGATAGGTAGTCAATGAGAGATTAATGAGTTGCAAGGGCTATTTGTAGGTATTGTGGCTTTAGGGTCATCCTTTGGGATGGCTCTTCTACTTAGTTTGGTAATATTTGGTAATTTTCTTGTAAAAATATCTATTTTCAATGTAAAGGTTGGTTCTTTTTTAAGGAAAGTTGGTTGCTTCATTTGTGAAATCAAAATTTTAAAGTATCTCGGGGCTTGGTTTCTCCAATCTTTACACTCATGATGGTTCCAAGGCTTGTTAAGGGTAGTCCTCCCATTAGATTTATAATTAAGTACAGATTCTATGAGTGGGATAAAAGTAGTGATACTTGATATGACATCGGAAAGGCTTCACTCTGGTTCTTTCACAGTCCAGACAAGAGACAATCTCGGTCGTGCATACTGGAGAAAGGATCTTCTCAACAATAATCCAATATACCAATTGGACTTGCTAAGTATCAAGAAAGGCATTGCTCGACAGTAATGAAAAACTCCTTCGTTGAATACATCGTCAAGGTTGTCTAACAAGTTGAGTGTCAACCTCAACACCTAGAGAGCTCTCGAAACTTTACCTCCGCTTCCTAGGCGACACCCATACTTGTTCCACTCCCTTCCTTAAGAATTCAGCACTCACACCCCTTTGGATCCATCATGGTGGCAGTTTGCATCCACCCAACCCCGAGATTAGGGCAACTACTCACTCATGGCTGATGAGATGGCAGCCACGGGTGAAGAAAACTAACCTAATTTCGTATGAAAATAGAGAAAAAAAGAACATGGGTGAAGAAAAATAACACAATTTTGTATGAAAACAGGGAAAAACATAAAGGAACAAAGTAAAAAGAAATAACTAATTCTATTGAATAAAAATCGCACATAAAAGTTCATTTTGTTTTTTGTCAGTCACCTCTTTATATAGGGTTTATTACACATTTGGGGCCATTTAGGTAGGTTACTTTGATTCACAATTAAAATATTTCTTATAGAGAGGTGTGGGATTTAAAAAGGAAAGAAATCGCGAGAAAAAATTTACTTCTGCACATTTTTGCACCCATAGAGCCGAGGGAGCGAAATTTTACTCCCTGGCTCTGTGATAGCGAACACCTAAAATACATGTTCGCACACCTAGTTTGAGGGTGCGAAATTTTATACCCACCCTGATCTAGGTGTGAACCTTCATAATCACGCACAGCTCCATCTCTAAGTCAAATCATGTTTCAGGCTTCAATCTTGATCAAATCTCGTCCTAGAGTTTCAAAGCTTAAACTTAAGATTCCAAAGTGGACTCATTGTTGGTCCTCATGCAATCCAAGAGCCGTAAATATACCTAAAAGGCTTGAAAACACACATGTACTCAAGGAAAACTTAGTTTCAAAGTTTCGGACTTAGCAACTTGAAAAATTGGGTAATTGTTAATAATTAGCCTCAATAGTGTTTTAGGAAAAGGGTTTCTAGATAGGAAAAAATGTTGAATTTTGGGTTGTCATCACATAACCTACCTATTGTTTTATCCTCGAAAAAAACATGTCAAGCCTAAAAGGGTAAATGCAATCGCTTTGCTCACACATTTACCCTTTTTTTTCTCCATAAATACAAGCCACATAATACAACATGAAAGCATTAAAGAAGGGAGAACTTGTACCCAAAATCTCGTCTGTATTTTTTTTTTTCTCGTCTCGAAGTGAATAGAGAGAGAGGCGTAAGTACAAAGTTACTAATTAAGTGGTTCCTCACTATTTAAAAGAATGGAGGTTATGCTAGTATGTGTAAACTATACCCTAATTGTTAGTATTTACATATTGGTATAAAACGAAATGTATATGTTAGATTATTATATTGTTATATTTATTTTGTAATTTCATAGGATTATAATTTGTATTTTCCTAGGATTGTAATTTGTTTTTTCCTAGGGCTGTATAGCCTAGCCTGTATAAGGCCTCCTCTTGTACTTGTAATTTACAATTTTTAATATAAAGACTCAAGTCTTTCTTCATTGAGGCGGAGTTCTCGATTTATTTTCCTGTTGCTCTCACGGTCCTAGCCATTCTGTGCATTATAGCCTTCTTTCATGCGAAAACCATACGTTTGCCAGCCGATACGACTTTTTCTATAGAAAACCACGGTTGATCCTTGTTTCCCTCCTGTACACGTGCCCGTTGCCGCTAACGGTTCTAGTTGACTTGCACCATATCATCCCGTGACTTTTCCAGTCGACCAATTGACCGTTCAATGAAAATTTGACGAAGTGCATTAACTTATTTTGCGTCCTGGTTTCCATTTTCTTGTCAGTTTTCGGTGAGATTTCGTCGCGGGTGATGAGATTTCTTGTCCAATTCATGCTATTTTTAATGGAGATAATTTTGCCAGGTGGTCTCGAGTCATGCGTAGTTATCTGAAGGCCGCGAGTTGTGGCTTTATGTCTCTGGTGGCGGAGTCTTATTCGAACAAGTGGACAAAGCGTGCCTATGCCATTCGGATTGAGGATTGGGAAAGTGCTAATCATCGAGATCATCACTTGGTTTATGCCATCTATTCCATCCATTGTTTATAGGTTTGGCTACATTGATGTGCGAAGAAGTTTGGAACTTACTTGTTACTCGGTATCTTTGGGCCAGATGGGTGCCCACAATTTCAAGCTCACATGCGAACTTTATCAGATTCGTCAGGAACCAAGTGAGTGGATCACTGTATATCACAGCCGGCTGAAATCTATTTAGGATCAATTAATTGCATATGAACCAGTTCTCTCAAATTCTGCTGACACCAAATTGGTTTATGTTCACCGTGAACAAGGACGACTATTTTAGTTTTTAATGGGGCTTCGTGATGAGTTTGATTTAGCTAGAAGTCATATTCTCCCTCAGGATCCTTTACCAACAGTCTCACAAGCTATTCATATGTTAGTTGATAATGAGACTCGTCTTCAGACTGAACCCATTTCTCTCCGGACCATGGTTCTTGCTACTCGACCATTGTTTCTAAGTATTACTCTGTTTTTCACTAAAGTCCCGAGTTCACCTACCTCTGTTCGAGGCAAAGGAATAATGTCAAGCGACATAACAATGAAGTCTCGCTGCCTGCGGAGTTTACATGGAACAAAGGTCATACTGTTGAAACACATTACACTTTCGTCAGTGTTCTTGGGAACTTCTTGCTTTGACCCGATCCCCGAATTATCGACTGGACTCCCATTCCAAGTCACAGTCACCTCATCTCTCTATAGAAGATTTATAGGATATGGTTAATCAAGTTCATCTTCCATCTTCGATTATCCAGCATATGCTCTTTTCTGATATCGGGTACTTCCTCACACGCATGGCTTCTTGATTACGCTGGCTGATCATGTGACTTCTTCTTCGATGTTGTACCTTCACACACTTCTACTTCTCTCCTACCATACACACTACCGATGGTTCTCCTATGCATGTCTCTCATCTTAGTAATGTCTCTACACCAGCCTTATCTATTTCCAATGTTTACCAGATTCCCAAACTCACTCATAATCTTAACTCTGTTTAGGCGACTCAGACTTGGTTTTCTCTAACCTTTTCCTCTACTGGTGTGGTTGTGCAAGATTTCAGACGGGATAGATCGTTGGGACCGTCCGTAAGGTCGGAAGGTTGTTTAAGCTCATCTTTCTTCATTTACCGTCCTCTCGTCTCCCTGCTTCTGCAGTCTCAGGACATAGCACTTCTTCTCTATCTTTATGGCATTATCGCCTTGGTCATGCATCTATCTCTAAGGTTAAACAACTAGTTTCTGGGGGTTTGTTAGGTTCGATTTCAAATAAGAGTTTTGATTGAATGCCTTGTCAATTTGGCAAACAAACTGCTTTACCATTTAATAACAGTGCTTCTCATGCTCTTTCTTCTTTTGATCTTATTCATTCGATGTAGGGCCTCTCCCATTTCTACTCCAGTGGAGTCACGTTACTTGCATTATTTTGTGGATGATTTTCCCGATATGCTTGGATTTATCTCTCTTCAAAATCGTTTCTGAACTTTATCAATATATGTGACTTTACCAAAATGATTGAAACATAGTTTTCTAAACCTATCAAAGTTTTCAGATCTGATAATGCCCATGAATTTACCTCTATTCTACATCAATTTGGTACTGTTCCTCATTCCTCTTGTGCAGGCACTTCTCAACAAAATGGCTTGATGTTGTTCGTGATACTACTATTGCCACTTCTACTCCTTCTCAGTTTTGAGGGGAAGCCGCTCTTACTACCGTTTACACCATCAATTGGTGTCCTTCTCCCATTGTTCAAAATCAAACCCCTTATGATATGTTGTTTGGTTCTTCTCTCCCTCCTATGACTTACTTAGAGTCTTTGGATGAGTCTGTTTTGTTCTTCTTCATGATCATATAAGAAACAAACTTTTGTCTCATTCTCATTTGTGTTGTTTTCTTGGGTATGGAATTGGTCAAAAAGGTTATAGGTGTTACGATCCCATTAGCAAACGTCTTCGTGTTTCTCGGCATGTGGTCTTTTGGGAACCTGAATGTTTTACCAAGCGCATGTTCTGATTCCACATTGTTCCTCTATCGATCCTCTCCTAACCTTTTTTCCTAAAAGTCTCCACCTCTGTGCAGTCTCCCCCTTCTATTCTTGATGTTCCTTCTTATGCATGATGAGCTTCCTGGCGATCATCGACATGCCCGGTAATCTGCTTATTTGTGGATCCTCCACGGATAACCGGCTCTCATGCACACCTATTGAGTATAAGCGTCGCCTCGTTCTCATGATGGCGAATCACTATCGATGCTACTCTCTACATATATGGCTTGTTGGAGTCTAATCTATCTGTTTGTTACTACATTTTGATATTTCCTATACGGGTTCATGTAGTCGATGAGTTTATGCATTTGCCTAGATCTCCTCATTATCTTTGTGATGCCAGGAATTCTTCAATATCTGAAAGGCACACCATATTTGATGGCCTTCATTTCTTCCCATTCTTCATTAACTCTTGGGCATATTCGATCTGATTAGGCGAGGAGTGATCCACTTATCGTCGATACACTATAGGATATTGTTTCTTACGGGTGATTCTCTTATCTATTGGAGAAGCAAGAAAAAAAACAATCGTTGCTCGTTCCTTTGAAAGCGGGAATATAGAGCACTAGCGGCTACTACAGGCGAGAACTTATTTGGTTCGTTGGTTACTACGGGATCTTGGTGTTGATTGTTCCACTTCAACTAAACTTCTCTGTGATAATCGAAGTGCTATTCAAATTGCTCATAATGATATCCTTCCAGAGCTGTGCTAAACATATTGATATTGATTGTCAACTTTGTCATGCATCATGCGCGAGTGCCTCACATAGTCTGTTTCCTCTCGAGATCAGTTAGTGATATCTTGTAAGCCAAACCCCATAAGGGAACTTTTCGAGAGCTTTGGCTTTGCAAAACTCATAATGGTTTCTCTTAAGCCACCACCGCTAGCGGTTTGAGGGGGGATGTTAGATCATTATATTGTTATATTTATTTTGTAATTTCCTAGGATTATAATTTGTATTTTCCTAGGATTGTAATTTGTTTTTTCCTAGGGTTGTATAGCCTAGCCTATATAATGTCTTCTCTTGTACTTGTAATTTATAGTTTTTAATATAAAGACTCAAGTCTTTCTTCAGTATAAAAGAATATTAAAATAAATTTTATCGCGTCCTCAAAATCGGTTGCGTTTTTATAATAACACTCAACCTGGGATTAACACGGGAAAACTAATTGTTCTCAAAAATGTATATCGATTGTTGTTGCAATTTGGTTCTTGGAAAAGGTGTAAAAAAGTCCATAATTTTGGCTGGATTCATTGTTTCTCGAACTAAACATCATTCAAGTTTTGACAAATATACAAATCATTGAGATATATATGACAAACAACTGATGGCCCAAAGACATGAAACATGTGGGGATAAAATGCTCATCCACGGTATCCAACATAGATATTATTTGACTGCGGCAATGGAAATATTTGAAAAATAGATCTTGGAAAATACATAAATATCTTAATATTGAAAAAATATTTGAATTATTTGCCAACACGTGAACCCTTGTCATACCCTTACAATGATTAAGTGGATATGTTGTAAACCTTAATATTTACTTAATGATTTAAGTTGATTAGATTAGATTGTTTTTAATTTATTAACTTAATTAAAATCTATATACTTTGCTTTTTACTTCAAATATTAATGTTATTTGACAAATTAGTTTAAATATAACAACTTTCATGACTTTTGTTTTTATATCCCAACCTTCATTTTAATTGTAGTTCTAGCATCAAAATGTCGTGTCATGTTAAATAGGGTAGAATTTTAAAGTCTTGTTGAGATATAAAAAGAACATTCATGAAAGTTATTATATTTAAAAAGCAAACTTTTTGTTTAGCATTTAAATACAAAAGTCAAAATTTTATTTTAAATAACTGACAATTTCTATCCAATTTAACTAATATTTATCCCCCACTTTGAATATAAATAGTGAATTATGATAGTCTAAGACAATCAAACATGGATGCCCCTTCTCAGTTACTGGCAATCTCAGGAATTCTGGGTTTGATTTTGCTGTGTAGCATATGGAGGGTTATGAGTGTTGCTGGGAAGAGCAAGGGCAGGTCAGCCCCAGAGCCATCTGGTGCCTGGCCATTTCTAGGTCACCTCCCTCTACTCCGAGGGCCAACATCAATATTTCGAACCCTTCCCGCCATGGCTGATAAGCACGGCCCAGTCTTCATGATCCGCCTTGGAATGCACCGCGCAGTTGTGGTCAGCAGCCGTGAAGCTGTTAAAGAATGCTTCACCACTAACGATAAGGCCTTTGCCTCGCGCCCAATTTCCAGTGCTGGGAAGCTCTTAGGATACAACTACGCTGTGCTTAGTTTCGCCCCTTATGATGCTTTTTGGCGGGAGATGCGGAAGTTGTTCATGATGAAAATCCTCTCAGCACGTCCCCTTGATGCATTAAAACATGTCTGGATTTCGGAATTGGATCTTTCCATGAAAGCTTTGTACTCCCTTGGAAAAGAGAGCAACTGGGTTGATCCAGTAAAGGCAGTGATGTGTCAATGGTTCCAAAGCCTCAGCTTCAATATAGTATTGAAGATGATCGCCGGGAAGAGGGCTTTTGATGATTCGGGCCATGGAAAGGCAGAAGCAAGGCGGGCCATAACAGCGATTCAGGAAATCCTCTCCTTATCGGGGACCTTTGTTTTGTCGGATGCCATTCCATTTGTAGGATGGATGGATTTGCAAGGCCATTTGGCGGCGATGAAGAGGGTAGCGAAGGAAATGGACTCTCTGGTGGGAGGTTGGGTGGAAGAACATGAGATGAGGCTCAACAGCGAGGGCAGCAGCGAGCAGGATTTCATCGATGTAATGCTGTCGGTGGTTGAAGATTTTTCCACGTTTGATCATTCGAGGGAAACAGTGATCAAGGCAGCCGTAACTGTATGTTCCTTTTCTTCATCTTGTTTCTTTCTTTCTTTTTAGGCTGATTGTTTAAAAGACCTTTTTGAAAAGAGAATTGCCAAAATCTAAACCCTCCATCATTTTTTTTTGCCCTCATTTTTTATATAAAAAAACTCTCATTATTTTCTTCTAAAAATTGCCCTTCCTTGTATAAGACAAATGTAAATACAAAATGACAAAAGATATTTTTGTCCAAAATAAGTTATTCTTCAAGAAAAAAATGGGAGGGTTATATTTATAAATTTTGGATTATTTGAGGTTTTAATAAATATTTCTTCTTTTCATCTATCTTGCTCATCAATTTCTAGGGCTACAACTTGGGCGATTTAACTCAGCCCAACCAGATATTTAATTAAGGTTTAGGCAGCTTTTTTTTTTGTAATTTTGATTTGGTTTGGGTTCTATTTTATCAATTCAATATAATTTTGGCTATATATATATATATATATATATATATATATATATATATATATTCACATCGACTCCATATGAGATTGTGAAGTGGTACTTAAACAAGAAGATTCAACCACCTATCGTTCGTCTTTTTTAGTTGGGACTCTCACCATTGGGGCTTAGGTGCGCCTCGGCTAGATGCTTTTCGATTGAGCAAGAAAGGACTACCTGGTGCCCCAAGAAATGGTTCGGAGTGAAAGCTATCCAGAGTGTGAGCTAGGGGTGGGCAATGATACGATCCCATATCGGTTCCCCCAAGAAATTGTGAAGTAGTACTTAAGTTTGAGAAGTTCTCCCACCTAATATATTAGTAACTGCCTCTACAATTTTCCAAAGCAAAGCTTCCAAAAACTTAAGAAAAATTCCCTTAGAATGAAAACAATTAAAGTATATTTTCAAATTTTCCATATATGTCCTATAAAAAACTCTCTTCATGCTATGTAGTGTTATTCTACATACTAGACTAGACTAAGTAATTCTAAAAGTGGGAATATGGGTTGAGCTTGATAGGTTAGAGTGGGCTGGCCAAAAAATTTTGAGGGTTGGTCTGGAAAAATGAAGGCCCGAATGTAACCCAAGCCATTTGGCCAGGCCCAAATAAGCCCGTGGGCCATTCAGGTTCAAGTCGGGCTAGCCCGTTTGGCCCACTTTATTTTTTTAAAAGACTAAAATATAAACCCTAATCCTCTCTTCGCCTCTCTCCTTTCCCTGTCACGTTTCTCTCTAGAGAAACAAAACCCTTTTTTTGCCTTTCACGTTTAAGCTCAAAGAAACAAATTGTCACCAAATTGATCTCAACTGTTGTCAACACCTCTCCCCTTATTCTTGATCTTAGCTCACCGTCTTGTTTGGATTTTTTGCGACGAATTTCTTGTACAGATGTTATTTTTTTTGTCAGGGTTGAAGGGAAGTGGAAAGAAATATGTCATGGAAAATTTGTTTAGGTTATTCATGAGACTGAGTTCGCAGGAGCTAGGATGATTTGTTTTGGGCTTTGTTTTCGTGTTTTGATCGAGGTAAGGTTTCGGGTTTGGGGTTTGAAGTGGTGAAGTGGAGTTCAAAATTCCATTTTTGGTAATAAAGTCTTGGTTTTGTGTTGTAGAAGATATTTTGAACAAAAGTTTTAGATGTTGCCTAGAATCAATATTCTTTTAAATAAAAAGGGCATGTTGACCCAAAACTCTCATAATAAAGCTATTAGGTAATATGATGAGTTTGGGTTTAAAATAACCATTTTATAAAAATTAAAAAAAAAAAAGGATTCTAGTCAGCTTTTGAAACTTTTGTTCAAAATATTACTGCCATACAGGAAAGATTTTGATTTTTTTTTTTAATCTAATTTTAAGAGAAGCGAGAGTTTTTTAGTTCAAAAATGAAACCGTATTTTATAACTGGGACTTTAGTTAAAAAATGAAGCTTTTCAAACTGCAGTTTTTAGAAGCTATTTTGAACAAAAGTTTTAGATGTACCCTATAATCAATATTTTTTTTAAAATAAAAAAGGGATTTGGATCAAAACTCTAATATGATAGTACTGTTTGTATTACAAACAAACAAATCTATATGGGACAAAATAAATATAAGGGGGGCAAGAGAAAGATAGTGATTGATAGGGAGAGGGAAAAGCGGTTTTGGGAGTGGGACCAAAACCCTAAGCGCTATATTGTGGGCTGATAGGTTTTATTGAAATATTTTAATATGGAAATAGATTAGAGAAGGTTAGAAAGCAATTAAACCAAAAAGAGGGGAAAGAAATGGGGTGGCGACTTTTGGAAAACTGATGGTGGTTTAGCCTTTGGTTTTTGAAAGTTTGTTATATAGTTGTTTTTTAAAATAAAAATAAATTCTAAATATTTTAAATAAAATTTATATTTTATAAAATATTTACAAAGATTGTAAAATTATTTTCTTTAATATTTTATTATTCTGAGTACATAGCCACGTGGCCCAGGGTTGAATTTGGCCAAACATTGTCTCGAATACTCTTTCGGGCCAAATAGCTAGTGATCCATATTAACTGTGGCCTAATCGGGAGGGCAAAAATGGGTCGGGCTAGCCCATTTACCACCTATAAGTACTTCAATGACACTCCTTCAAATCCTTCATAATGATTTCCTCTATGTTCTATTTCCAATTTCTAGGTTTTTGAGTTTCGAGGTACAATGTTAAGTTCCACCCTCGATTACGTATGTTGCAATGTTTTATAAAATTGATTTTTCATTTGTATTCTAGAGAAAGATAGTTTTTCTCTTTTCATCGTTTTTGTGGGTTCTGCTTATGATTTTGAGTATATTTTGATAGAAAAATAGCGAAAGTTTCGTTTTTGAAGGGTTCATAGTTTTTTGCTCCGAAGCCTAAACAAAAAGAAAAGCAGGAAAGGTATTTAAATTAGAATAAAAATAAATATATCTAAAAAAAATAAGCTTAGGCTACCACCCACCACTATTATTCAAAATTATGTATTGTGCTTTCTTCAAGGTAATGCATTTAAAATAATTTTTCTTTTATTATATTTCATTAAATTAATCATTTTGTAATTCATAGAGAGTTGTCAAATAGTTTTGCAATTCTATAAATTTTGTAACTCGACCCATCTCATCCTAACCTAACCCAATCAACCCGATTAACGTGAAAACATAAAATCAACTCGAGTTTCATAATTTCAGTTTAGGTTGAGTTTGGGTTGAGCTCATCAGATTCAAAGTTGGGTTGAGTTTGATTTGAGTTCATGTATTTCATGTTTGGGTTTGACTTCGGTTGACTCTCAACCCGACCCAACTCGCCCAAGTTGAAACCCTACGAACTTCATTACCCCATTTTCTCATCTCTTTGAAATTGTCAATTATTTTAATTCAAATAAACAAATTAAATTATATATATATATATATATACTATATATATATATATATATATATATACTCACCTCATATATATATATATATATATATATATATATATATATATCATTTTTTTCATCAATGTACATTTAGTTTTCCTTTTCGAATTTTTTTTCATCAATATTACATTTAGTTTTCCTTTTCGATGTGTACACAAATTAGTGTTAGGATATTATTTTATTTCTTTTTATACCCAAATTATGTTTAGGGTATAAATAGATGTTTTAGAAAAAAATTTGCAGGGATTTTTTATTGCTTTTATCAATTTATCAATAAAAATCAAAGCTTATGCTTTATTTTTTTCTCTGGATTGGATGAATATCACAGAGCAGAGTCTGTGGTATTTTTGTGAGTCAGTAGTTCTATTCTTCTTTGATGCATGTAGTAGATTAATCATTGGTCAAATCAAGGCAAGAATAAAAATATATTTATACCCTAAACATAATTTATGGTGTAAGAGGAAATGAATAATATCCTAAAACAATAGTGGAAAGAAAACAATACTCCCACTAGATTCTGAGATAAAATAAAATAAAATCCTGAAATAAATATAATATCTCAAAACAACCAAATAAGGATTTTAGTTGGTTTTGATCTTATCTAACGTCAATAAGGAAGAAGAAATCCTTGGAGTTACCTTAATTCAACAAGAATTTTATTTACAATCATAATCCTAAAACCCATTCATGAGGATGGGGGCCACTGGATATGAATATCTTTGTGGGTTCATACATGATCTTCTTGCCCTTTTAGATTCAATAAACTTGTATTACTAGCTTCTGCTCATGGATTCCATAGCAATAAGGCATATCTTTTAGTTGTGGGTTCTTGATAAAAGGTGAATATATATAAAGAGTCTCATGTTAATTTCTGTAACAAAATTGCTTCTTTTATGTGATTGTGCACATTCCTTGGTATTTTAGTTCTAATCTGGCATTTCAACTTCCCTTATCTTTGTGATTGAAAATTGATAATACTTTTCTTAAATAATATTTTACTGCATTATTTTTATTTAACATAATAATAAACTAATCATACCTGTAGTAACCGTGGAATTGGAATCCAAATTAAAGTTTCAAGTAAACTTATTTTCCTTTTGAGCCTTCGCCATGTTATTTCATAGCTTCAATTCGTTGGTAAACTTTTTTCCAAAATTTGAAACTGATGCAGACTCTGATGGTGGGAGGCTCTGATACTGTGTCTACAACCTCTACGTGGCTTTTGTCTGCATTATTAAACAATAAATATGCTTTGAAGTGTGTTCAAGAGGAGCTAGATCTCAAAGTAGGAAGAGGTAGGTGGGTGGAAGAATCGGACATTCCAAACCTGGTTTGCAACTGGCCGTTATCAAGGAAACCCTAAGGCTTCTGCACAACAGTTTCACTCTATTGTAGTGCCACACGAAGCAATGGAAGACTGTCATGTTGATGGCTACCACATTCCTAAAGGCACTCAATTGTTAGTGAATGTATGGAAGTTGCATCGTGACCCAAGTGTCTGGTCTGACCCTGAATATTTTAAGCCTGAGAGGTTTCTGACAACCCATGCAAATGTAGATGTTTTGGGGCAGCATTTTTGAGCTCATTCCATTTGGTTCTGGTAGAAGATCTTGCCCAGGGATTGAAATGGCTTTACAACTGTTACCCTTGGTGGTTGCTCGACTACTCAAGGGTTTCGCATCAACACCGTTGGATGCTCCAGTGGACATGAGAGAAGGCTTGAGTGTTACATTGGCTAAGCTAACTCCTTTGGAGGTCATGCTCACCCCACGCCTTCCTTCTCAAATTTATTAGTATTGCCTACTACAAAAGAGATGGAATATATATATATAGTCGGTATTAGAAACAGCTCCCGCTCATATCATAAAGACAGTACATCAGCATCACATGGAATACAAGCCCCTGAAACTGAAGTTGTTACAATGCAACTAAAAGATGCTCCACCACCTACTAGAATGAAGTTCTCTCTAGAAGCTTCTAGTTTTATATATATATATATATATATATATATATGTACTACACTCTACGTTTTGTAATAAATTGTAATTTTCATTTCCTTGTGATAACAATGCTTCCAGTTCTCTCTCTTACTATTTAGATTTTATGAGAAGACTAGCTTTATATATAATGCAACTAAAAGCTGCTCCAGCAACCAACATACCCTCCAGCCCCTACTAGAATGAAGTTCTCTCTATAAGCTGCTAGTTCTGTATAAATATATATATATGTACTGCACTCTGCGTTTTGTAACCTTGTGATAACAATGCTTCTAGTTCTCTCTCTTACTATTTGGTTGCATCCTGATTTTTATTTTTTATTTTTGGTATATTTCTAATATTTGGCATGGTCACAATATATATACATCAACCTAATTAATATTAAAATTAATTGATTAAAGGGATGAAAATACCCAAATTTGTACAATAAATAAAATGAGTGGAGAAAAATAATTTAAAATATATTTTTTTAAATAAGTGTCTACGTTGAGTAACATGAAAATATTATTTTTAGAAATTAAAGATTCCAAAACAAATTTAGTTTCTAAAAGGCAAGAGTGTTAGGGTGCAAAGAGGAGTCACTTTGTATTTGAGCCTTCCTTTGGGATCACATTTCAAATCAATTCAAGCATGCGATAGAGTGGAGAAAATATTTTAAAAAAACAAAAAGAAACTTGCTCTATGGAGAATACTGTTTATTATCATAAAGAGGGACACCTTAATAAAGAGAACTTTTTCTAAGTTACTTTAATATATATTTCATGTCTCTATTTGCCGATTCCTAATAAGGTAAGTCTTAGATTGGAAAAGATTCAGAGGGCGTTTCTTGGAGGGGAGGAGATCTCCTGAAAAAACCTCATCTTGTTAGATAGACAATTGTAGAACTGGAAAAGAAGGAAGGAGGTTTAGGGGGTTGGGGTTAGAAGGCTTGTTGTGCTAAATAAAGTGTTTTCAAAAATGAACCCTTATAGAAACAGGTGATTGTAGGAAATGACAAAAAAGGTGAGATTTTGGCTAGACAGTTGGTGCAAAGATGACCCTCTATCAGTGAGTTTTCCAAAATTGTTTTCAATTGCCATTGGCAAAAAAGCTTTGGTCGATCAGATGCGGGAGCAGGCAGGAGAGATTTGTGTTACGTCAACAAATTATGTTATAATATTTGTAAAACCATTAGAGAAAAAACGTTAAACAACAACAATAATAATAGTTTTGAAAACTATTTAAAACTGGGACCATCTCTTGTTATTAAACGTAGAATGACCAAAGGAAACCTAGAATTGAAACTTTCTCCCATCTGAAAACACCTATAAAGTAAATAATTAATATTAAGTTTATGTAGGAGGACAACTTTCTTTTTCCTTTATATTAATACAAAAGTTAATCTTTCTTTGACATTAACATAGAGTTATAATCACACACAAAATTATAGAAATCACACACAAAATAGAAAGAAGTAACAATAAAAATTAGAAGCATTGAATAAAGGTGTTGCTTTTTGCCAAATAAGAATCCCACATCGGTTTGATGTGGGATTTTCTTCTTTTTTTTTTCCTATAAAAGGGCCACCCCCCCTCTTCTCTAAATCACACCTCTCCCCTTCACTTAAGGCTATTTGTAGTATTGCCCAATTGTTTTGGGTATTTACTTTTTGCCTCAATTTCTTAGAAATTGATTTGTGGTTCTTAAGTTTGTAATTTTTTTTTCATCAGTGGAAGTTGTTCGTTGACGCCCGAGGACGTAGGCTATTGCTCAACCTCGTTAAATTTCTAGTGTTCTTTATTTGTTATTATTTTCTGCTTTAGTCATTATTATTATTATTTTGTATTCGTGAGTTTGCCGGTATTTCACGAAAGTTACTATTCACATAAATACAGAATATTCAGCACTTAAAACTAACCCGATTTCTCCTAACAATTGCACGTAGCCAAGGTTCCGCCGATTATGCTATGTGGTCAGCAGTTGTTCATTCTATCTTCCTACATCGAAAAGGTTCCTCGCTTTTGGCATTTTTGCTCTATAGTTTCTAAGTATGCTATGTGGTTGCAGTTTTGTCTGATCTTCCACATCAGAAAAGATTCTATTGAGATATTGACATTCCGCAAAGGATGTTTCATTTGTCAGAGAAATGTCGTAATTTGAATCCGCGCACCATCAACCTCTACACCGACGTGATTCTCATCAAGATCAATGGTGACTAATACCAAATTTGATGGCACCAATAACTTTGGCATGTGGCAGTGTGAGGTGCAGGATGTTCTTTTCCAACAGGAGCTTGATGTTGCACTAGAAGAAAGCAGACCAGAAGATGTTGATGAGAAAGATTGGACAAGAATCAATCGTTTAGCATGTGGTACGATTCGATTGTGTCTCTCCAAGGAGCTGAAATATCCGTTTATGAGAGAGACGTCTGCAAGCAAGTTGTGGAAGGAGATGGAAGACAAGTTCATGAAGAAGAGCACAGAGAACAAGCTCTATACGAGAACGAAGTTGTACCGCTTCCAGTATAAACCAGGTACCACTATGAATGATCACATCACCAGATTTGATTCATTAGTAACTGATTTATTGAATTTAGATGAGAAAGTAAGTGATGTTGATAAGGCTTTGATATTGTTAGCTTCCCTTCCTGATGAATATTAACATCTTATTGTTAGTATGTTGACTGGGAAGGAAACAATAACTCAAAGAAGTACCACTGCTCTGTATTCACGATCAGAAAGATAAATTAGAACACAGGAGCTCAGCTGGTGAAGCCCACACTGTTCGAGGTCGTAATCAAAGCCGAAAACCAAGGAGAAGGGGAAGATCTCAATCAAAAGGCAAACTTGCAAAAGATGAATGTGCCTTTTGTCACGAAAAAGGGCATTGAAGAAAAGACTGGCCCAAAGTCGCATAAAAAGAAAGGAAAGCGCGCATTCAAGCATGTGTGGTCAAGATGATAAGTCGATTTTCATCGGGCTTCAGTGTCATCGCGACTAGTACTGATGAATGGTTGTGTGATTCAGCCTGCTCATTCCATATGTGTTTCAGAAAGGAGTGGTTCTTCAACTTTACAGAACTTGATGGTGGTATTGTCCATCTGGTAGACAATCAACCTTGCAAGGTAGCTGGGATCGGTTCAATTAGTTTGAAGAATCGCGATGGCCGACTAGGTGCCGACAGATGTCTTGCATTCAGGCTTGAAAGAATCTCATTTCTTCGGGAACCTCGGGAGTCAAAGGTTTCACTACCACTCAAGTAGAATCGATTCTCGAAGTTGCTCTGTGGAGCACTAGTGGTGATGAAAGGCATCGTAGGAGAAACAACTTATACCTTTATCAAGGCAAAGACAAAGAAGGGGGACAAAGCAAACAGCAGATTCCAGGCGCATTAAAAAGTAGCCGAGATACGGCATAAGAGACTCACATGCCGAGAGAAATCTTTGTAAATGTCGCTATGCAAGGATTATTGAAAGGTGCAAAGATCTGTGTCAGATAAGTAGCAATGTATTCTCGGGAGCAAAAGAGGGTAAAGTTCAAGACCGCAATCCATAATACATCAAGGTATATCGATTATATTCAATACGTACGATGGTATCAACCAAGACTCCGCTCCTCGGGAGGTAAACATTACTATACTATGATGATCTTTCCCGTAAGAGTTCGGGTGTATACGCCTAAAATCCAAAGATGAGGTGTTTCCAAATACCAGATGGAAGAAAATGGTGGAGGAACTGGATGTGGAGGAAGATTAAAGTATCTGATTCGACAATGGTACGTAATATCGAAATGATCAATTTTCTTATTTCAGAAGAAGGAAGGTATCTCAAGACTTTACGCTAGGAGATACACCGCAGTTGGTAATGGGGTGGCGTAACGCATGAATCGAACTTGCTAGAGAAAGTTCGTGTATGTCAGCCCAATGTCGGCCTGGGCAAACAGCTGGGGCTAAGGCTGCGTTATGTATGCAAGTCATCTCATTAACCGCCTACCATCAGCCGTAATTCAAATGGAAAACACCCTTGAGGTATGGTCTCGGAAGACCTATGATGATTATGATACTTTACATGTGTTTCGTTCCACCGCTATTAGTCATGCTGAATTTAAGTCTGGATCCAAGGCTAAAAGGCATTGTTTACGTGGAG
The DNA here is from genome assembly GCA_016808115.1 of Tetrastigma voinierianum. Classification (NCBI taxonomy): domain Eukaryota; kingdom Viridiplantae; phylum Streptophyta; class Magnoliopsida; order Vitales; family Vitaceae; genus Tetrastigma; species Tetrastigma voinierianum. The sequence goes on from JAEQBH010002727.1 coordinate 427,848, forward strand.
CACCTTCGTGTCAAGGGATATCAACTTCCGTGTCTATCTGAAGAAAATTATTTCTGGGCAGTGGATGTTACTTTGATGAATCCGCCATGGTCATAGCGTAACACATATGGAAAGTGTCGAGAACACTCTTCAGTTGTACCGTAGGGAAGACTACCTCGTGTGGAGGCACTTTAAATGTGTGGAGTTTCAGACGACTTCAGTTAAACCAGTTGAAGACCAGCAGACAGAACATGAAGCAGATGTTGGAGAGGAAGAGGTTTCAAACGAAGAACCTCAGCAGCAACAGGAATTACCAATTGCCATCAGAAGGCCAAGAAGAGAGAGTAGGAAACCTGCCCATGAAGATATGGTGACTTATGCATTTCCAAAGGGTAGAAGAAGTTGTATACCTCAGACTTTTCGGGCAATATATTCTGATAAAGAAAAGTGGAAGAAAGCCATGGATGAAGAAATGCAGTCCCTTGTGAAGAACCACACCTTGAAGCTAGCTAGACTGCCACCGCGGAAAGAAGGAAATTGGTCGCAAACGGGTTTATGCTCGTAGCAGGATTTCCAAGCAAGAATGATGTTCACTATGTTGCAAGACTGTAGCCAAAGGCTATGCTTGTAATGAGGGAATTGACTACAATGAAAGGTATTTTCCTCGTTAGAAACATTCCTCCATACGTATTTTTGTTAGCCTCGTAGCACAATTTAATATGGAACTAGTTCAAAACGGACGTGAAGACAAAGATTCTTACATGGTGATTTGGATATAAATCTATATAACTCACCCGCATGGTTTCAAAGTCGGGCTGAAAAGAAAATTTGGTCTGTAAATTGAACAAACGTTATATGGTTTGGAAGCAATCGCCAAGGCGTTGATATAAGCTGATTTGATCGGGCTTCATGATAGGGCCGTAACTACACTGTAAGCAATTTTGATCATCAGGTGGCTTCCTAAGAAGCTACAAGATGGATCTTTTCATACCTTCTCAGAGGGAGGATGACATGTTGATGGCATCATAAATCAAGGGAGATAGCGCAGATCAAGGTCTAACCGAGCAAGGAGTCTAAATGAAAAATCAGTAGCCAAGAAGATTCTTGGCATGGAAATAGCGAGAGACAGACAGAGGGGCACACTTTGTTTAACTCAGAAGCAGTATTTGAAGAAGGTACTACAACCCTTTGGTATGTCTGAGAATACCAAACCTATAAGTACCCCACTTGCTCCTCATTTCAAGCTTAGTGCTTCACAGTGTCCAAAGACATAAGAGGAACGGGAATATATGTCAAAAGTTCCTTATTCAAATGCAGCTGGTAAACATGTATGCGCATGGTGTGTAATAAGGCCCGATATTTCACATGCAACTGATTGTGAGCAGTACATGCATAACTCGAAAGAACATTGGCAAGTAGTGAAATGGATTCTATGCATTCAAAACCTTAGATGTTGGTTTGATATTTGAGAGAAGGATGATATGGTCATCGCGATGTAAGCCGCAGATAATCGTGATTCGTATTATTCTCGTGATCTGATAAACGAGGATCAACCATCGGGTTATGTGTTTACCGCAAAGCAATTCGCTTTAGTCAGAAGTCTACGACAATGACAGCGGGTCTTGTCTACGACTTTGTGCGTAGCATATGGCGCATCATCGCAGCATGAAGCAATATATTACAAGGTTGTTTGATGATTTGTGGGTGTTGGTCGAAACAAAGTTACAAGTTTTGTGACAAATGAGCGCTTATTCATTTAGTGAAGAACCAAGTTTATCATGCACAGACGAAGCATATTAATGTGAGGTATCATTTTGTGCGGGAAATCATTGAAGAAGGTGGAGTCTTAGTTCAAAAGATCAAGACTGATGATAATCCTGCAGATATGTTGACTAAGGTGGTGACAACGATCAAGTTCAATCATTGCTTGTACTTGATCAACATCGCGTATTCGACAAGGCTGCTGATGACGGAGGCGTTTGAAGTTTTTGCTAAAGAGAAGTTTCGAGATGGATCTGCAGATATTTGTCAAGGTGGAGATTTGTTAAAGAGTCAATATGAATCCTACACGTTTGATGTGGATTTTCTTCGCATTTACTTTTCGCTTTAATTCTTAGAAACTCGGTTTGTGGTCTTAAGTTTGTAATTTTTTTTTCATCAGTGGGAGTTGTTCGTTGACACCCGAGGACGTAGTGTAACGACCCGTACCAAATAATACAAGTTTTTAACACGTTTGACCAAGTTTGACCAACCATTAGTATGTGGGGCCAAGTTGACTTTTTCAAGGATGAATAATTTTGAGTTGACTAAGACATCATTTCAGAGGCCTCATCGATACGAGTTCACGTATTTCCGGTTGAACGCTTAAAACCGGCCTCTACTGATAAGAAGTTATGGTCCGAAAAGTTCAAATGCCAGATTTTACCGCTTTTCAAGTCACCCTGATTTAATTAAAAACAACCCTAGGCTCTATGTTTGCTTTTTGGATGCCAAGTGAGGATTCAACCCCAAAACCCAAGAGAAAATCCCAAAAAAACCCGAAAACCCCGAACTGGGTCGTTTTGACCCATTTTTAGGCCGAATGGGTTTCAGCCGTGGGAGCCGATTTCGGCCACCAGCACTGTACACACGCTGGACAGGGAGGAGGAGGACGACTGTGACGACCACGGTAAATTCTCCTGGCCGACGCCGCCGGCGCCCATCTCGCCGACGAAGGCTACGGCGACAAAGAAACTTGGGTCAATGATTTTTGTGTTTTCCGGGCTACATTCAGGTTGATCCATACCTCCTTTCCAATTCATTCTTGGACCCTCTGAACTCAGCCTGTGGTCCCTTTGCAGATTCTACCTTTGAAAGATACGACGAAACAAAGTCACAACTGTTAGATCGAAGTTTCCTACCACCACAGCGACCGTTGGACCAAGGTAATGGTACTGATGAGTTCCTGGTCTCTCGGGCTTTCCATTGATATGTGGTTTGTGTAAATTTGGATGTCGCTTTGGTTAGTTTTCCATTTTTAGGTTGTTTCGTAATTACCGAAGTTTGACCGAAATAGAGTACCAATTTGTCAAGTTTGGAAAATTGAAGCTGATTAGTGAAATTAGTATGTTTTTATTAATTATCGATGGTTCAATTTCAGAAAATTAGCTCCCGTGAAAAGCCCTACTTCAGTACGGCCTATAGTGGCACACCGTGTAATCGACTCGCTTCTGAGTCCAATTTGGATGGTTTCAGTTCTAAAAGGTTCTAAGACCTTCTAGGCATCCCAATGTTGTCAAGTTCAGTTATCGAGCCTGGCGGTGTTTTATTTATATTACAAGCACTCACGCCGGCCGGGCAGATCTCGCAAGGACAAGACTGAAAGGCTCGTAGTCCGTGGAGTGGTTTACCGGTTTTAAAATGCTTGGGGTATTATTATGATATATATTTCGTGGGTTAATTATTACATATATAACTTATTTGATCGCATTCGCTGGTTGTGCATAAATGAAAGTATCGTACTTTATATAAACAAGTTATCATTTCATGTAATTTGTCAACATTTTAAATACTCTTGGAAGTTTTAACGGTGCCTGACGAGTATGTGGTATTTAATATGTTAAAATGTGGATTGATGTTTTAAACCACTTTGAAACTTATTGTTTTAAGAAATAGATTTTGAGATCTCGTGGAAATGGATTATACATGTGATCGCCTGAAAAGTACTGTGGAGTAAGGAAACGATTATATATATTAATTCCACCTACCGTGAGGCTCCGCTTACCGATTGTGGCTCACACTTATGTCGCGGAGGTCAGGTTTACCCATTTCCGCTTAGTTTATTAGTTTCCACGGCCGTGGCCCGGTTTACCGACAGTGGTTTGCTACGATGTTTGTGGAGGTTGGTTCCATCCAATTGTGTTATATATTAATTCCACTCTGGCCGTGGAGGCTCCGCTTACCGATGTGTGGTTTGCCACGATGTCGCGAGGCCTGCCATTCGACGCTTATGATGGGCATGTACGCATTGTTGGTCTCTGGTTAAAGTATAAGCATTTCAATATTTATGGTTATGGTATTTTCATGGTTATTTTTACGACATAATGGTTACATATATTTATGCTCAATTGTATGTTGTGAAATAGATTCAGGTTATAAGGTTCTTGAAAATGATGTCGGTTAAATTTTTTAGCATGACTTTCATATTGTTGGGCTTTGGTAAAGTTGGGTTTTGTGAAATGTTTGCTAAACGTAAACATTACAAAAGATGGACGAGGTCTCGAGAAGAAATTTTCGAAAATAAAACATTATTTTCCATATAAATTATGTCACTCACGAGATTTATTTCTCACGCTATTGTTTTAATATATGTTCTAGGTCCCGGCAAATTGCGTAGTGGCCTACCTCAATCCGTGTGTATACAACACTTCTTCTCGCGACAGCCAGTGCGCACTCTACCCCATCCATCTGTCTTTGTTTTGTTGAACCTATTTATTTTCATTTTGTAACCCTAAATTCGCAAATACTCTTAGAATGCTCTGATATTCATATCGAACTTTTATGGGTCCTTATCTATATATGTAGTGGGTCTTTTATATATAATTGGGATATTAAATTACGCATGTGTTTACTTTCTCCTTAGTGGAGTTCCACCGTATCTTCCCTGCATATACAAATTGGACTTCACTAGGCTGACCACCCAGAAATCTGGGAGGGTATCCGGGTCGGGTCCTATCACTTAGGCTATTGCCGAACCTTGTTAAATTTCTGGTGTTCTTTATTTGTTATTATTTTCTGCTTTAGTTGTCATTATTTTGTATTCAGAGTTTTGCCGAGTATTTCCGCTGAAAGTTACTATTCATATGAATAGTAACATTTGTTAATTTGGGGGAAAACTAACCCGGATTTTCCCAACAAAAGGAAAATGCTAGGGAAACTTGACATTATTGATGGAGTGACCAATTTTTATTATCCTATCTTTTTTGCTTGCGGCTCATTCTCAGAAGATACGAAATTCCAATTTTCTCGAATAAGGCAAAATCGTAGAATTTTTATTATAAAATTGTACTCGGAAGCAAAATCCATAATTAATTTCTAGATCTCGGATGATAAAACGGATTGTACCGTTGGAATCGTCTTCGCGAAATCTAGTTAGCACGTGAAAATTTCATTTCGACCGAGACAATGAGCTGACACGTTTTCGAGGCATCAAGCCGTGCCGTAAAACAATTTTCGATGCTACGAAAGTCACATATAAGCACTGGCAGCCATAAGTGGTATGAGTAGAGAAACGATAAAAATTGACAACCGAGGTGAAGATCAATAATTCGTAGTGTTAAGGACATAGATGGCATTATTGGAATTGTTTTAAATGAGAATAAGACGAGATAGCAAATAGTGCTTCATCTCCTTCAAAAAGCCAAAAGAAAAACGTGAGAAACATTTGGGGGAGATGCAGTAGCTTTCTTTTGAGAGGATTTTAGAGAGAGAGAGAACTTTCTGTAAATGCGACGATCCGAATCATTCGCGGGCCTTCGGCAAGAAGGAGAAATGTTCTACTCCGATAGCTACGCGTGGGCCCGGATCTGAGTTTCTTCCAAACTCCTTGAGGTAGGATTTTCTCCTATTTGAGTTTACTTCCATTTTAAAATGTTTTACTAATGTTTCAAATTTGAATGAGGTCACGTGGAGGGGTCAGTTTCTGACGGCCCTAAAACTCGGGACCGACCGTTAGGAAATTTTGGGATTTTTCTCACCATCCGTGATACCCATAAATATTTAAGGGGTACGGTTGCTTAAGTGTGGTTTGTGTTGATTTGTGTATTGAATGTTTGCTATATACAATGGGCCGAATGGTCAGGATTTCGGTTCACTAAGTGAACCGCTGAGTTGTGATTTTTCGGGAATAGTACCGGGGGACTTCACTATTCCCGAAACAGTGTTCTAAAAATATAATTTTGTGAAAATATGTGTTTGGTCGAGTGATTTAAATCAAATTACTGTGGTGTGATCATTACCCAAGGGAGCCTAATTTCGATGTATGAGTTGTGAGAATAATTACATAACATGATTGTGTGATTAAATTTTATGTGAATATATTCATGTTTATATATTCTCCAGACAGGGATTAGATCAGATTGAATCGCATACATGCATTCCATATGCACTGGAACATCCTAGGATTTTAGGAGTTAGTGCATGAGACGAGTCTAGAGGAAAATGGTTCGGAGGGTAGTCTAAAATATTAATCATCGGAGGGTAGTCCAAATGAAGAAAAATATCAATCGTCGGAGTGGCCCAATTGATATTCATCGGAGGGTAGTCCATAAACAAGTAATATATCAATCGTCGGAGCGGCCCAATTGATATATATACATCGGAGGGTTGTCCACTATAAAAACTAATAATTCTCATACAAGGCTTAGGCAGTGTGAGAGAGAGCCTGTGAGGACTCTGTCCGAGTTGGTCATGTAGACATTCACAGGATCATGCATTTGCTTGAATGTGTGTTTACTTTGGAACATTGCACCGCACTAGGTGGGCGAGTGGTCCACTTAGGAGATTCTCCTATCGAAGCTTAGTCACCCCGTCGTGGATCCCTTTACGGTGCACGAAGGCAAGGAGGAGACTATTAGTCCTAGAGGCCGGATTTAGAAGAAAAGCCGGACAGGCTTTCGACTTTGTGGTGTATACATGTATTAGAATGTTAGAATTTAATATGTGTCAGGGATAAAGGAGAATTGATTACCTCTCTATAACTATTGATATAAAGTTGGACCTGGTATATATATTTCAGTATTGTTTATGGGCCCAAGTGGCCGGAGATGGATATATATTGCATACTGACCTGTTGGGGATGTGATATGTGTACTGTGGTTCGGGTAGTATTCCCCGTACAAAGGAGACTTCGCCCGATTTTCTAAAGTAGCGTCTGCAACCCGACCTTCACTTGTATTCCGCTGTCGACGGTGTAGTCAACTGACCTCAAGCCGGCCATACTTGTATCGTAGCTAGGTATACTAACATCTAGGAGCTCCTGCTTTGGTATCCATCACCACTAGGTGGTTTACGTGGAGACAGGTATATGGAAACCTAGAGATTGAGAATTTGAGCTTAAGCCATAGTTGAGTAAGAACATCACCACTAGGTGTTGTTCGATGTTGAGTTTAGGTATGGGATTACCTAGGAAAATCACAGGACACTATGTGCACGTGTGTTGATGTGTTTTGTGTGATTGATGAAATGTTGTGTGAATATTTGATGATTGTGTGTATAACATGGTTTGCAAAGTGTTATAATGTTGTGTGCTTGGTTATTAGCACATAGATGAGTTAAGGAAATATTTTAGAAAAATATTTGGAGTGTACTGTGTATAAAACTGGAAATGTAATAAATTGAAATCAATTTATTTGGCTTATTGGATGACAAAATAGAATTTTTAATAAAATTTTAAGGGGTGAGAACATTTTGGGTGTTTACAGTGTGTAAACTTGAACCAAGGAAATAAACAAGATAAATTCATAAATTTATTTGGTTTAGAGGTGAAGAAATTTTAATTTTTAAGGTTTTACTAAACTGACGAAATTAAATAAAATAAATTTTTCTAAATTTATTTGGGTTGTTGGAAAGTGAAGAAATTTTAAAGCCAAGAAAAATAAATTTACTAAAATTATTTGATGAATTGAAGAAAATATCTTTCTATGATTTTACAAGTAGTAAATTGAAGAATGGAAGGAAATAAATTTTATAAATTTGGGTGGAGAAATTTTAGTGAAAAATCTGAAAAGAAAATAAATTTATAATTTATTTTGATATGAGGAGAAAATAATTTTCTAAGGTTTTATATGGTGTAAAATTTAAGAAATGGAGTAAAATAAATTTTTATGAATTTATTTGCATATAGAAAATGAAAAAAAAATAATATTAGGTGTATATATTTTTTTATTTTTCCAATTTCACTAGGAATAAGAAAAAATAATAAATAAATGAAAAAAAAATTTGGGCAAAATCGCTGCCACGCCTAAATTATGTCAGGAGAAAAAAAAATTTATATTGTAAATACGCTTTTGTATTGCGAATGAAGTTTGTAGATGCTCGGGTTTATTGCAATAGGGTTTCCATTGTGTTGCAATACAAAGGTTTAGCAAGGCAAGTCAGTCAGCCGAGGAGAAGGTCAAGATACAAATGGGTTGTATCAGGATGATATGTGTCATTGGAAGGAAATTATATCGCAATACAGTATATTGTATTGTGACATGGGAACAAAAGGAAATGGGCGGTATCGATTGCAATACGCCCACGCGACCTCGCGACACGTGTCGGGCATCGTGGCTCGCGACACGGCAAGACAGCGCAAAGCAGCGGCGTCAGCGAACTGGTGCAGCGCCAAGTGACCGGGCGCGGCGCAGCGCGCGCGTGCAGAGCACAGAGCGCGTGGGCGCGCAAAGTGTGCCGGGCACGGGCGGCGTGCGCGACCGGGCGCGCAGTTGCCTCTGGGGCGCGGCACTCGGTGCACTCGCATAAGCCAGTCTGCTCACCTTGCTTTCCTCGAAATAAATTTTTGGACATTGTCTGTGAACCCGCTCATGAACACTGTTTCTATCTTTGGTTCTTTTCAAAAATATATATATATATTATTAAATTTAATTAAAAATCAAATAAAATCAAATAAATTTTGATAAAATTTTCGAAAAATAAAATTTTCAAAAAATAAAATTTCATTGAAAACAATATTTTAAACGCGAAATTGTTTCATGATACACCGAAGTTATGTGTATGATTAGTGTCTCGGTCATGGATTATGCCTTAGAGATAATCAGATCGATTTAACTACCATTTGAAACTTGTTTGCGTGGTAGTTATGTGTGAGAAATTATATGCATGGTGGAAATACAGATAGGAAAAGGGTAAATACTAAGGTTACTGCAGGACTTGGGGATTTGATCGCGAACATAATGTAAAGAGCCGAACCTTATCGAATAAAAATGAATTGAGTGGTCGGAAATTTAGCACTACCTTAGGAAATGAACTAAGCCAACATGGTCAAGCCAAGTCTATTAGTAATCAAAAAGATCTCGCATTACTAGTTAGGACTTAAATGAAAGCTAAAATGATTCTTGCTGCCAGCGATTAATCAGGTAAATGGCTAAGTAGGAGGACGAGGACATAGAGGACGTCCACTGGCATCATCGCACCACCGACACCCGACCAAACGCCATTTGGATCGGCCTTGGAGAGGCCTAAAGCGCAGTCCACGCACAAAGCAGCATAGCAGGTAGTCAGGGAGATCCTAGTAAACCCCAGAGGTTTAGGATGCATCATCCTCCGACATTCACAGGGGGAGGAGATTCGATGGTGGTAAACCATTGATTCTTGCAGAACGAGAAAGTGTTAGAGGCTATGGAGATTACCTCTAACGTGACCCGGATTAGACTAGCCAAGGCTCCAACAGAGAATGAGGCCCAAATATGGTGGAAATGGTACACCTCAGAGACCTCAGAGGAGCCAGTCGCATCGGAGTCTCCTGTGGATTAGGGCGAGAATAAGAATGATAAAGCGGAGGTTGCGAAATGAGATCTCTGGGACTCTACCACAAAGGACCCGAGGATCATGGACATGTCAGTTCGATGTCATCCTCGATGGATCACGATGCCTACAGGATCATATCGATCAGAGCGTAGAGGGCTACCGCCACACGTAGGGACTTTGCATCGTGGTATTTCCTGTGGGACAAACATATATTTTGCCCCAGACAAAGATAATGAGTCCGTGTGTCGGGATCAAGCACTGGTTTATAGAGCTCATCTTGAGACGAGAGAGACCCGCACTTAGATCTACCGGATGGTGTGTGAGTATGTTTTCCGCATGAGCACCGACTACCTCCACATGTGGATGTAGACTTTGGTATTGAGTTACACCTGTACTTTACTCCATCTCTAAAGTGACTCGCATAGATGGGCAACCCGCTGAGTTGGTAGAACTCGTGAGTCCAACCACAAGAGCTATCGACAAGGTTTATTAAATCAGCACTTCACCACGGGCGCCTTGCTCTAGTTAGCAAGGCAGGGGCAAGACCTTCACCGTATGTCACATGCATCATGAACAGTGGTTAATAGATCAAGAATCTGTGACCTAATACCTAGGATTGATGATTTGTCTGATCAACAGAGGAGCGCGAGTCTACTCTAAGATAGACCTTCGTGACCGTTAAATATCGCCGGTTGTGGATACTGATATCCCTAAGATGGCGTTTTTGTGGACGCCAAGCATGGGCACTATGAGTTTACGTTGATGCCCTTCGATTTGACGAATGCACCAAAGAAAGATTCATGGATCTCATGGCAGATATTCCAAACCCTATTTAGATCACTTTGTCGAGTCCTCGTGGATGACATTCTTAATCTACCCCACCGTGAGCGTGGAGCACGAGTATCACTCGAGGATTGTTTTACAACCGGGCAGACCATCGCTTGCACGCTGTCATAAGAGCAGTTTTGGCTTACCGAGGAGATTCGGGACACGTGGTGTCGCACCAGAGCGTCGGCCACCTAGAGAAGGCCGAGGCGTTGATGAGTCGAGACCTAATGTCAACCGATACGTAGTTTCGGGATCGGGCTTCGTATTACAGAGATTCGAGAATGTAATGTTGTCCATTCGGGGCAGATTGTAGGATTTCGCCACGGATATGGACTCGCATGGCTGGGACGGCCCGACCATAAAGAGAAAGAAATTGAGGATGCCCGGAACACTCGGGATACGTGGTGTTGGTAACAAGAGGAGGACTCGCTCCTAGTTCGGGAAGAGGCGTAAGACTTCGCTTCACACTAGCTCGCATCTAGGGCCGGGATTGAGCACATGAATGACTCGATTACCCCAGAGACGTGGATCCCAAGACTTGGGACAACAAAATTCAAGCTAAATGAGGGACAGAGAGATGCCATTCCCTCCACACCCTGGGGCACGGGTCGAGGAACCAAGCCTGGTTTTCGTGGTGCTATACAAGCACTCCCAAAGAAAGATGACAGCTGTAGGGAGCCAGAGTGTGGGTCAAAGCTGGGATGTGATCGAGTTGCACAAATGAAGGCAGGAATTTAAAGTATAGACCTATTGGTTGTTGATGTTTGACATGGATGAGCCTGCAACATCTAAGTTGTCGGTAATCGAGACCTTAGCCTAAGCACAGTACCGGCTACCCACATCGATTTGGGCTTAGAGCAGGCCCCAGAGCCATGTATAGATGTTCTTCCCTAGATGTGGGTGAGAGCTGGACCCGATAGGCTCCGGGATTAAGGAATGAGGTCTCCGATTCCGCCATGGGTGTAAGAGACCCAGGGAGATATCCGAAATTTCTGGGAGAATGTAAGAGGCTAAAAGTGTAAGCCGAAGAATTATGTAATCGAGATGAAAACACACGTCGTTATCAATGCTGTACTTAGAGTTAAGGATAGGAGCCTGAGGACTCGGTGAAGAAACACACTATTGGCTATCAATGCCAGACCGAGAGTTAAGTGATAGAGCCTGGGGTGACTCGAGGGTCTGATACCCTTTGGAAATTACATCAGGTTGTTGTCGGGCAAGGGCTCCTGTGATAGGGATGTCACCCACATGGACTAGGTTGACGGTCCATTGGATTGTCAGTCATTGTGACCTTGGAGAGGTGAGCATTTACACACCAAACGAGGGTTGTGTAGGGATACGGGTTGTACGGATTATGCACAGATGTTAGAGGACACGCTGCGAGCATGTGTCCTGGATCATAAGGGTAGAGGATTAGTTGTCGGAATTCGCCACAACAACAATATCGCGAGTACAAATGGCAACTACAATGCATTGTATGGGAGGCCAAGGTAGAGATCACCAAGCATAGGACCGAGGTGGAAGAGAGCTCCATCACGGGTCCTAATAATCTTATTAGAGACACCTAGAGAAGCAGCTTGATACGACGCTTCACCGCTCGCCGTTAAGAGTTATGGATGTACGACGTCGACCCTTAGAGCTCGAGTTGGTGATCATGTTTTCTTGAAGGCGCGGCTCTAAGAGAGGAGGGTCGTTCGGGCAGCGCTGAAGCTATCGAGGGTTATTGGACCTTCGAGATACTCGAGAGGTGTGCACCTTTTGCACCGGTTGGCTTTACCGCCCAGCATGTCAGGAGTCCACGAGGTATTTCACATCTCCATGTTCTGAAAACCCAACCAAACATGGTGGATCAGACAGATAGAGGTTGACACGACGAGACATTTGATAGGACCAAAGATGCATATTGATAGTTGCGGATCGTGTTTTGCACGCAAAACCGTGAGGCCAGTGAGAGTGCTATGGCGACACCGTGGGAGTGAGGAGTCAATGTGGGAGCCGCGAGACACGATGGGCCACTTATCCCTTCGTGTTTAGGGATGAAGGTACGTAGTTTAGTGGTTTAAGATTTAAATGACTATTTACATGCATGGTAGAGGCATGGCTGTATATGCATATGCATATGCATGGTTATGATAGTCCGTAATTTCGACGAAATTCTTTTAAGGAGGGGAGAATGGGCACCCAGAAATATCCCACCTGAATAAGGCAAAATCGTAATTTTATTATAAATTGTAATGTTAAAATTTATAATAATTTCTGGGATTCTGATTTATTTAAACGGATTGTACCGTTGGAATCGTCACAAATCTAGCTAGCACTTAAAATTTCACTGGAATTCCGACAATGAGTTGACACGTTTTTCGAGGCATCGCGGTTCGGGTGCCATAAAACGATTTTCGATGTGACGAAAGTCACATATACGCGACTCACGTTCATAAGTGGTATGAGAGAGAAATGATGGAAACTGGATCGAATGGCGAGTATTCGACACTCGTAAAAGAAGGACATAGATGGCATTATTGGAATTGTTTTCAATTCCAGACAAGACAAGATAAATAAATAGCCAAGCCATCTCCTTCAAAAACCAAAAGAAAAACATTTAACATTCTCGTGAGACAAGAAGAGCTTCTTTGAGAGGATTTTAGAGAGAGAGAGAACTTCTCTCTAGAAATGCGGACGATCCGACCGTCGGCGGTCTTCGGGGCAAGAAGGAGAAATGTTCTACGCGGGACAGGCTACGTGTGGGCTCCGGGATCGGGAGTTTCTTCAAACTCCTTAAGGTAGGATTTTCTTCCTACTTTAGTTTTACTTCCATTTTAAATGTTTTACTAATGTTTCATTAACGGCGCCGAAATGTTTCGACGGCCCCAAACTTAATTTAATCGTTAGAAATTCTTTGGGATTTTTCTCACCATCCGTGACAGTCCATAAATATTTAGTGGGTATGGGCTGTTTGAGTGTGGTTTGTGTTGATTTGTGTATTGAATGTCGCAGATACAATGAGCCGGAATGGTCGGATTTCGGTTCACTATGAACCGTTGAGTTAGGATTTTTCGGGGAATAGTAAACTGAGGGTTTCACCTTGTCTCAAACAAGGTTCTAAAATATAATTTTGTGAAAATATGTGTTTGGTCGAAAGGATTTAAATCAAAATTACTTCAAGGTGTGATCATTAGCCCAAGGGAGCTAATTTTGATGTAAGGAGTCAGAGAATAATTACATAACATGATTGTGTGATTAAATTCTTATGTGAATATATTCATGTTTATATATTTGCATGAGGATTAGACCGTATTGGAATTGACATTACATGTGCATTCCATATGCACCGAACATCCTAGGATTTTAGGATAGTGGCTGAGATCAGTCTGAGGAAATGGTTCTCGAGGGTAGTCTAAATATTAATCATCGGAGGGTAGTCCAAATGAAGAAAAATATCAATCGTCGGAGTGGCCCAATTGATATTCATCGGAGGGTAGTCCATAAACAAGTAATATATCAATCGTCGGAGCGACCCAATTGATATATATACATCGGAGGGTTGTCCACTATAAAAACTAATAATTTCACAAGGCTTAGGCGAAAGTGAGAGTCAAGGAGGACTCTGGGTTCTGAAGCCGCACATGACATTCAAGTAGGATCATGCATTTGCTTGAATGTGTGTTTACTTTGAATATCAAGACCGCACTTAGGTGGTGAGCGCCCACTTAGGCGATTCTCCTAATGGTTTTTAACTCACCCCGTCGTGATCCCCTTGCGTGTACAAGGAGCGTGCGAGGAGACGGCTCGCCCTGTAGGCCGGATTAGAAGAAAAGCCAGCATTGTGGCTTTGGACTTGTGGTATACATGTGCTAGAATAAGAATTTTAATATGTGTTGTATAAAGGAGAATTGGATTACCCTCTTATAACCATTTATATATAATGACTCCATAAGAAAGGTATATTGAGTGATCATGCAGGGCTCAAGGTCGAGCTGGACATATATTGCATATATCGGGACCGCTTGCATGCGATATGCAGTACCGTGGTTTGGGTAGAGCCCCTGCATAAAGGAGACTCGCCCGATTTTTTTAGTGGCGTCAACCCGACCTTCACTGTATTCCGTTGTGCTGATCTGCAGTCAACCTGACCCCGGCTCAGAGCGCCACACATTCCTTTGATTGCAAAGGAATGCTTATATATGAAAAATTATTCAAGTAGAAATCAAGTCAATAATAATGATAACCTTCTTTTCTTTCATTTTTTTTAAATTAATAAAAAGATAATCAATGTCAAAAAATTAAAAATTAAAAGATAGTATTTCTTTGACATTAATAGATAGTTATAATCTAAGAAAACACTAAGTCACACTCTTCAGTTTAAATATACTTTTGAACTCTATGAGCTTGTCCAACTACAAACTCTAGTCCTTTCGATATGACACAATCAATTCAACCACAGTTTATTTGTTATAGTCACCGAGCCCAAATTGCCGTGTTGAAAATTCTTAAATTTTCTGTCAACACTTTGTTAGGCGCAGCGGGTTAAAATTACCCAAAACAAAATTTAAAATAGTTCATCCTTTAATTTTGGGCTACATCCACAAGACAAACTCCACAAATTCTTCCACTAATAAAATTAGCAAGGTATCAAATAATTCTTCTCTAATTAAAATTAGAGGCCGAAAATTAATTATCACACCTTCAAGGATAAATATTTTTGACATACAAAAAGAAATCTCACCCCAAATAGCACACCCATAAAGAAAATGTTTTTGTTTCTTACAAAAATGCTCTCACCGCTAAACTCAGTGGGTTAGAAATTCAATTATCGCTGAATTGGTTTTTCTGAGGATTTTGGGATGAATTGAAACTGAAGGGGGTGACTACTTAGGCGTAGAGTTTGGAAATGAAGATAAAACACATAGGACCTGTTTCGTTTCTGTTTTTTTAAATTGTATTGAGGGCAGTTTTTGAAAACAAAGATAACGCTATTTTGGTTTTTTATTTAAAATCTGTTCTTATACTTTGAATTTGGTATTTCTATTTTCTCAGTGTTTTTTATAATAAAAAGAAAATGAGAATCGTATTTTCAGTTCAGAACTAAATTGTAATTCTCGGCCACTGCAAAAATTGAATTCTGGAAAATTAGGCAGAGCAGACACAGAAACGAAGAAGGAAAATTTTCTCCTCTGACGGCTGCACCTGAAGCCATTGACCCTCTCTTTCTTTCTTTCTTTCTTTTTTTAAACCAATTTACTTGGAAAAGACTCATGATCACGTTATTGACTATGTTTGTCTACAACCATTTGTAATTTATCAAGAAAATTTTGCACTCACTTGACTTTGACTCCTTGTTTGGGCCATTTATAATTGTTTGTCATAAAAAGTATAAGTTAAAGACAGAAACTAAATTTAAGTTTATGTCAACAAATTTTAACCAACCACACCGTAATATAATTTTTTTGTAAAGATTGAATGTTTGCAATAACAGGACCTTGATGAATATTTGTAAATAATGGATTTTTTTTTTCTTTTTTTTTTTGTTTGTTTGTTTTTTTTTTTTTCAAAAAGAATCTTGCACTATCAATTAATTTCCTCACTTTTGATGGGTGAGGAAAAAAAAAAGTAAAATGAGCTAATCTAGCTGATGTTTCACAAAGTATAAATATTCTATGAT
Source organism: Tetrastigma voinierianum (assembly GCA_016808115.1). Lineage (NCBI taxonomy): Eukaryota > Viridiplantae > Streptophyta > Magnoliopsida > Vitales > Vitaceae > Tetrastigma > Tetrastigma voinierianum. Next base: position 443,821 of record JAEQBH010002727.1, read on the forward strand.
TAGTTGTACTTCAATGTTATTAATTGTTTTAGATTAATTGATTTTCGATTGAATTATACATTTAGATATAAGTTATTCTTTATAACTAACATTTAATAGTGTTTCGAAAAAATAGCTTGCATTAAATTGTTTTATAGTTTCCTATTGTTTATATTTTTTTTATAACTAACATAATTTCATATGAAAACAGAGAAAAACATAAAGGAACAAAGTAAAAAAAAAATAACTAATTCTATTGAATAAAAATCCCACATAAAAATTCCTTTTGTTTTTTATCAATCACCTTTTTATATAGGGTCTATTACACATTTGGGGCCATTTAGGTAGGTTACTTTGATTCCCAAATCAAATATTTCTTATAGAGACGTGTGGGATTTAAAAAGGAAAGAAGAAAATTTACTTCCGCACATTTTTGCACCCACAGAGCCGAGGGAGCGAAATTTCACTCCTTGGCTCTGTGGTAGCGAACACCTAAAATACATGTTCGCACACCTAGTTTGAGGGTCTGAAATTTTACACCCACCCTGATCTAGGTGTGAACCTTCACATAATGCTGTTTTGGCCTTCATCTCTCGTCAAATCATGTTTTCAAGGCTTTAATCTTGATCAAATCTCGTCCTAGAGCTTCAAAGCTTAAACTTAAGATTCCAAAGTGCACTTATTGCTGATCCTCATGCAATCCAAGAGCCGTAAAGATACCTAAAAGGCTTGAAAACACACATGTACTCAAGGAAAACTTAGTTTCAAGGTTTGGGACTTAACAACTTGTAAAATTGGGTAATTGTTAATAATTAGCCTTAATAGTGTTTTAGGAAAAGGGTTTCTAGATAGGAAAACAAGGAATTTGGGCTGTTATATTACCCTACCTATTGTTTTGTCCCCGAAAAAAACATGTCAAGCCTAAAAGGGTAAATGCAATCGCTTTGCTCACACATTTACCCTTTTTTTCTCCATAAATACGAGCCACATAATACAACATGAAAGAATTAAAGAAGGGAAAACTTGTACCAAAATCTTAAATCTATTTTTTTCTCATCTCCAAAGCTGAATAGAGAGGCGTAAGTATAAAGTTACTAATTAAGTGGTTCCTCACTAGCTAAAAGAATGGTGGTTATACTGGTATGTGTAAACTATACCCAAATTGTTAGTATTTACATATTGGTATAAAACGAAATGTATAAACGAATATTAAAATAAATTTTATCGCGTCCTCAAAATCAGTTGCGTTTTTATAATAACACTCAACCTGGGATTAACACAGGGAAACTAACTTTTCTCAAAATTGTATGTCGACTGTGGTTGCAATTTGGTTCTTGGAAGAGGTGTAAAAAAGTCGATAATTTTGGCTGGATTCATTTTTTCTCAAACTAAACATCATTCAAGTTTTAACAAATATACAAATCATTGAGATATATATAACAAACAACTGATGGCCCAAAGACAGGAAACATATGGGGATAAAATGCTCATCCACGGTATTCAATATAGATTATTTGAGTGTGCAGCCATGGAAATATTTGAAAAATAGATCTTGGAAAATACATAAATATCTTAATATTGAAAAAAAAATTAATTATTGGCCAACACGTGAACCCTCGTCATGCCCTCACAATGATTAATTGGATATTTTGTAAACCTTAATATATACTTATTACTTAATGATTTAAGTTGATTAGATTAGATTGTTATTAATTTATTAACTTAATTAAAATCTATATACATTGCTTTTTACTTAAAATATTAATGTTATTTGATGAATTTTGTTTTTATATCCCAACTTTCATTTCAATTGTAGTTCTAGCATCAAAATGTTTGATCAATGCTAGATAAGTATAGAATTTTGAAGTCTTGTTAAGATATAAAAATGAAATTCATGAAAATTATTATATTTAAAAACAAACTTTGTTTAGTATTTAAATACAAAGTCAAAAATTTTATTTTTAAATCATGTAACTGACAATTTCTATCCAATTTAACTAATATTTATCCCCCACTTTGAATATAAATAGTGAATTATGATAGTCTAAGACAATCAAACATGGATGCCCCTTCTCAGTTACTGGCAATCTCAGGAATTCTCGGCTTGATTTTGCTGTGTAGCATATGGAGAGTTATGAGTGGTGCTTGGAAGAGCAAGGGCAGGTCAGCCCCAGAGCCATCTGGTGCCTGGCCATTTCTAGGTCACCTCCCTCTACTCCGAGGGCCAACCACAATATTTCGAACCCTTGCAGCCATGGCTGATAAGCACGGCCCAGTCTTCATGATCCGCCTTGGAATGCACCGCGCAGTTGTGGTGAGCAGCCGTGAAGCTGTTAAAGAATGCTTCACCACTAACGATAAGGCCTTGCCTTCGCGCCCAATTTCCAGTGCAGGGAAGCTCTTAGATACAACTACGCTGTGCTTGGTTTCGCCTTATGATGCTTTTCTTTTTGGCGGAGATGCGGAAGTTGTTCATGATGAAAATCAGCCTGTCCCCTTGATGCATTAAAGCATGTCTGGATTTCGGAATTGGATCTTTCCATGAAAGCTTTGTACTCCCTTGGACAAGACAGCAACTGGGTTGATCCAGTAAAGGTAGTGATGTGTCAAAGGTTCCAAAACTTCGGCTTCAATATAGTATTGAAGATGATCGCCGGGAAGAGGTATTTTGATGATTCCGGCCATGGAAAGGCAGAAGCAAGGCGGGCCATAACAGCGATTCAGGAATTCCTCTCACTATCGGGGGCCTTTGTTTTGTCGGATGCCATTCCATTTGTAGGATGGATGGATTTGCAAGGGCATTTGGCGGCGATGAAGAGGGTAGCGAAGGAAATGGACTCTCTGGTGGGAGGTTGGGTGGAAGAACATGAGATGAGGCTCAACAGCGAGCAGGATTTCATCGATGTATTGCTGTCGGTGGTTGAAGATTTTTCCACGTTTGATCATTCGAGGGAAACAGTGATAAAGGCAGCCGTAATCGTATGTTCCCTATCTTCATCTTGTTTCTTTCTTTTTTTTAGGCTGATTTGTTTGAAAGACCTTTTGAAAAGTGAATTGCCAAAGTCTGAACCTCCATCAATTTTTTCTTTCCTCATTTTTATATAAAAACTCTCACATTTTATTCTAAAAATTGCCCTTCCCTTGTACAAGACAAATGGAAATACACAAATGAGAAAGTTTTTTTGTCCAAAATGTTATTCTTCAAGAAAAAATTCGAGGGTTATATTTATAAATTTTGGATTATTTGAGGTTTTTAACCAAATATTTTTCTATCTATATATCGTTTCATCAACTTCTAGGGCTACAACTTGGGCGGGTTAACTCAAGCCCAACCTGATGTTTGAGTGGGTTTGGCCAAAACCTTTTTTTTTTTCTTTTTTTTTTTTTGTAATTTGGATTTGGTTTGGGTTATGTTTTATCAACTCGGGAGCAGACGCTGCCAGCCAATCTGCCTATAGAATCTCGACCCAACTCGAATCTGATTATATATATATATATATATATATATATATATATATATATATATATATATATATATATATATATATATATATATATATATATATATATATATATATCACATCGATCTATATGAGATTATAAAGTAAGATTTTCAAGCTCGAAAGGTTCTCCTAACTGATCAAAGCCGGGTCTTTTGATTAGGCTCTCTATGTGACTTGTGCATAGCATTGGTGCTTTATCAGAGACAAAGAACATGGAAAGAAAGTGGCTACCCGTGCCCCAAAAAATGGTCCGAGGAAAGTTATACAGCGCGAACCATCCGTAGATCGCCTGACTTATCTAGCGTATCGATGCGATCCCACACCATTCCCAAGAAATCATGGAGTTGTACTTAACTTTGAGAGGTTCTCCCATCTAATATATTAGTAACTGCCGTTACAATTTGCCAAAGCAAAGCTTCCAAAAACATAAGAAAAATTCCCAGAGAATTAAAACAATTATAGTAAAATTTCAAATTCTCCATATATGTCCTATAAAAAGCCCTCTTCATGCGATGTAGTGGTGTTATTCTACATACTAGACTAGAATAGACTAAGTACTTCTAAAAGTGGGAATATGGGTTGAGCCTAATGGGTTAGAGTGGGTTGGCCCAAAATTTTTGAGGGTTGGACCGGAAAAATGAAGGCTCGACTGGTCCTGCCGCTTATTAGGCCTAAATAAACCCGTTGGCCATTTAGGGTTCGAAATGAGCTAGCTCGCTTGACCCACTTTTTTTTTTTAAAGACTCAAAATAAAATATAAAAAAAGTTCTAACCTTGATCCTCTTGCATCTTTCCGTCCCTTTCACGCGCTTTCCGTAGAAACATAAACCCTCTTTTCGTTTTCACGCTTAGTCTGTTAAATAAATCGTCACTAGATTGATCTCTAACTGTCAAACAATCGCCTCTATTCTTGATCTCAACTCACTGTCTTGTTTGGGTTTTTGTTTTTATGTTTTTTTTTTTTTTTTTTGAGAAGCATTTCTTGTACAAATGTTAGTTTTTTGGTCAGGGTTGTAAGGGAAGTGGAAAGAAATATGTCGTGGAAAATTTGTTTGGGTTATTCATGAGAGTGAGTTCGTGGGATGATGATTTGTTTTAGGTTGTGTTTGATCAAGGTAGGCTTTTGGTTTTAGGGTCTGAAGTGGTGAAGCGGAGTTCAAAATTCAGGTTTTGATGATAAAGTCTTGGTTTTGTGTTGTAGAGGATATTTTGAATAAAAGTTTTAGATGTAGCCTAGAATCAATATTCTTTTAAATAAAAAGGGCATTTTGACCCAAAACTTTGCTAATAGAGTTGTTAGGTAATATGATAAGTTTGGGTTTAAAATAACCCATTTTATAAAAATAAAAAATTTAATCTAGTCAGCTTTTGAAACTTTTGTATAACATGGCCCCTTGTGCCACTAGGAAAGATTTTAGATTTTTTTTATTTTTTCAATTTAATTTAGAAGCCGTAGTTTGAAACACGGTTTAGTTCATTTAGATGTTATTTGAACCAAAAAGTTTTAGATAAAATCTATAAATCAATATTTTTTTAATAAAAATGGTATTTTGACCCAAAACCTCATCAGATAGTACTGTTTTGTTTTACAAACAAACAAATCCACATATGGAAACAAAATAAATATAAGTGGAGCGAGAGAAAGATAGTGGGATGACAGGAGAGGGAAAATTTAGTTTTGGGAGTGGGCAAAACCCTAATCGGGATATTGTAAGCTCATAGGTTGTATTGAAATATTTTAATATGGAAATAGATTAGAGAAGGTTAGAAATGTGATTAAAAACCAAATAAAAAGGGAAAAGAAATGGGAGGTGACTTTGGAAAACTGATGGTGGTTTAGCCTGGTTTTGAAAGTTTGTTATAGTTTTTTTAAATATAAAAATAAATTCTAAATATTTTAAATAAATATTATATTTATGAACATTTACAAAGATTGTAAATTATTTCTTTAATATTTTACTATGATGTAACATAGCCCTAATAGGGCTGAATTACAAACATTATTTCTCGAATATAACTCAGTCAAATGGCTCAAATCTATATTAGCCCGCTACCGACGCGACGCAATAAAATGGGTCGCTAGCCCATTTCACACCTATGCGAATTCAACGACACCTCTTCAAATCCTTCATAACGATTTATGTTCTCTTCCAATTTCTAGGTTTCAGTTTCTACAGATAAATATCTTACCACCCCACCATCGGGACATTTATGTTGCAATGCTTTATAAAATTGCTTTTTCATTTGTATCTAAAGAATGATAGTTTTTCTCTTTTCATCGTTTTTGTGTGTTCTGTTTATAATTTTGAGTATATTTTGACAGAAAAATAGTGAGAGTTTTGGTTTTTGAAGGGTTCAAAGATTTTTGCTACAAAGCCTAAAAACAAAAGAAGCAAGAAAGGTATTTAAATTAGAATAAAAATAAATATATCTAAAAATGTTAAGCTTAGGCTACTAACCACCACTATTATTCAAAATTATGTATTGTGCTTTCTTCAAGGTAATGCATTTTAAATATTTTTACTTTTATTATATTTCATTAAATTAACCTTTTAGTAATTCATATAGAGTTGCCAAATAGTTTTGTAATTCAATAAATTTTGTAACTCGACCATTCCATCCTAACCTAACCCAATCAACCCGATTAACGCGACAACCTAAAATCAACTCAAGTTTCATAATTTCAGTTTAGGTTGAGCTCATCAGATTGAAAATTGGGTTGAGTTTTATTTGAGTTCATGTATTTCATGTTTGGGTTGGACTCTCAACCCGACCCAACTCGCCCGAGTTGAAACCCTACGGTCTGCCACCCCATTTTCATCTCATTGAAATTGTCAATTATTTTAATTCAAATAAACAAATTAAATTTGAATATATATATATATATATATATATATATATATATATATATATATATATATATATATATATATATATATATATATATATATATATATATATTTATATTATATTTATATTTATATTTATATATAAAATATAATATTTTTTTCTTCAAAATTACTTTTAGTTTTACTTTTTTGATAAGTACACAAATTACTTTTAGGATATTATTTTATTTCCTTTTATACTCGTATTATGTTTAGGGTATAAATAGATGTTTTAGAATTTGTTTTTGGGACTTTTTATCGCTTTTATCAATTTATCAATTAAAATCAAAGCTTTTGCTTTATTTTGTTCTCTGGATTGAGAATTGGTCTCTATATTGAGATGTGTTATTTTTGTTGATCAATTGTGTGTTGATCAATCGCGCATGTCAAAGATGCAACAGAACGGATTACACTCAATATTATTGATCAATAAGAATAAAACTTCTATTTATACCCTAAACATAAGTAGGATATAAAAGAAAATAAAATACATCACTCCTAAAACAATAATATGAAAGAAAACAATACTCCAAAACAACAATAATGGAATAAAATAAAATAAAAATCCTAAAAATAAAGATAATATCTCAAAACAAACTAAAAATAAGATTTTGTTGATTTGATCTAAACGCCCTGTACATCAAGAAGTGAAGAAGGAAATCCTTGGAGTTGCCTTAATTCAACATCAATATTATTTACAATCATAATCCTAAAACCCATTTATGAGGATGGGGGCATGGGGGTAAGGGGAGGCAGGTGCTTTTTGTTCCACTGATATGAATATCTTTAGGGTCTATACATGATCCTCTTGCCCTTTAGATTCAATAAACTTATGTGTATTGCCAAGCTTCTGCTCAGGTTCATAGCAATAAACATATCTTTAGTTGTGGGTTCTTCATAAAAGGTCAATATATGCAAAGGCTCATGTTAATTTCTGTAAAAATTGTAACTTTTTGTGATTGTGCACATTCCTTGGTATTTTAGTTCAATCTGGCATTTCAGCTTCCTTATCTTCCTTTTCGGTGACTGAAATTGATACTACTCTTTTCTTAAATAATATTTTACTGCATGGCTTTATTTCCTGAACATAATAATAAATTAATCATACCCTGTAGTAACCGGAATTGGAATCAAATTAAAAGTCAAGTAGACTTATTTTCCTTAAGTTATTCTATACATGCTTATTTCATAAAGTTTCACCTGTTGTAAACTTCTTTTCCAAAATTTGAAACTGATGTAGACTCTGATAGTGGGAGGCTCTGATACTGTGTCTACAACCTCTACGTGGCTTTTGTCTGCATTATTAAACAATAAACATGCTTTGAAGTGTGTTCAAGAGGAGCTAGATCTCAAAGTAGGAAGAGGCAGGTGGGTGGAAGAATCGGACATTCCAAACCTGGTTTACCTTCAAGCCGTTGTCAAGGAAACCCTAAGGCTATACACAATAGTTCCTCTATTGGTGCCATTACTTAGCTGCTGAAGACTGTCATGTTGATGGCTGCCTTGCCATTCCTAAAGGTACCCATTTGTTACTGAATGCATGGAAGTTGCATCGTGACCCAAGTGTTTGGTCTGACCCTGAATGTTTTAAGCCTGAGAGGTTTCTGACAACCCATGCAGATGTAGATGTTTTGGGGCAGCACTTTGAGCTCATTCCATTTGGTTCTGCAGAAGATCTGTCTAGGGATTGCAATGGTTTTGATAAACTGTTACCCTTGGTGGTTGCTCGACTACTCCAAGGGTTTCACTTGTCAACACCGTTGGATGCTCCAGTGGACATGAGAGAAGGCTTGAGTATTACATTGTCTAAGCTAACTCCTTTGGAGGTCATGCTCACCCCACGCCTTCCTTCTCAAATTTATTAGCATTGCCTACTACAAAATATTCAGCTCCCGCTCATATCATAAAACAGTACATCAGCATCACATGGAATACAAGCCCTGAAACTGAAGCAAACATGCAAATGCAACTAAAAGATGCTCCAGCACCTACTAGAATTAAGTTCTCTCTTACTATTTGGATTTTATGAAAGACTAGCTTTATTATAGGAAATGACAAAAAGGTGAGATTTTTGTTTAGACAAGGAGGATGACCCTCTATCAGTGAGCTTTCCAAAATTGTTTCTCACTGCCATTGGGAAAAAGCTTGGTCGATCAGTTGCGGAGCAGGCAGGAGAGATTTTAGCATGTCACCAAATTATGTTATAATATTTGTAAACCATAAGAGAAAAACATTAAACAACAACATTAATAATAATTTTGAAACTATTGAAAAACTTAGGATCGTTTCTTGTTATTTAAACGTAGAAATACCAAAAGGAAACCTAGAATTGAAACTTTCTCCCCAAAAAGTAAATAATTAATATTAAGTTTATGTAGATGGACAAATCCTTCTTTTCTTTCATTTTTTTATATTAATAAATGTTAACTCTTTCGACATTAACATATAGTTATAAACACAAAAAAATAGAAAGAAGTAACAAATAAAATTAAGCATTGAATAAAGGAAATGGTAGGGATACTGGATATTATTGTGGAGGCATCTCATCTTATTATCCCTTCTTTTTGTTGTGCTCATTCCTTTGATTGCAAAGGAATGCTTTGCAAAAGGAAAAATTATTCAAGTAGAAATCAAGTCAATAATAATGATAACCTTTCTTTCATTTTAAATTAATGTGATAAACAATGTCAAAAATTAAAATAAAAGATAATATTTCTTGATACTTAATAGATAGTTACAATCTAAGAAACACTAAGTCACAATCTTCACTTTAAATATACTTTTGAATTCTATGAGCTTGTCCAGATACAAACTCTAGTCCTTTCGATATGACAGAATCAATTCAACCAGATTTTATTTGTTATTGTCACCCAGCCCAAATTGCACGTGTTGAAAATTCTTAAATTTTCTGTCAATGCTTTGTTAGTGCAATGGGTTAAAATTACCCAAAACAAAATTTAAAATAGTGTAGACACTAAAATTTTAATGTGGTTCATCCTTTAATTTGAGCCACTACATCCGCAAGACAAACTCCACTAATAAAATTAGCAGGGTAGCAAATAATTCTTCTGTAATCAAAATTAGAGGTAAATTAATTTCGTGGACCTTCAAGAATAAATATTTTTGACATACAAAAAGAAATCTCACCTCCAAATAGCACACCCACAAAGATTTTTTATTTTATTTTCTCACAAAAATGCTCTCACCGTTAAACTCAGTGGGTTAGAAATTCAATTCTCGTTGAATTGGTTTTTCTTAGGATTTTTGGATGAATTGAAACTGAAGGGGCTGACTATTTAGGGGTAGAGTTTAGAAATGAAGATAAAAAACTTAGGACCTATTTGGTTTCTGTTTTTTTCAATTGTATTAAGGGCAGCTTTTTAAAACAAAGAGAACACCATTTTGATTTTTTATCTGAAAACTGTTCTTATACTTTGAATTTAGTGTTTATATGTTCTCTTAGTTTTTCAGAATAAAAAGAAAATGAGAATCATATTTTCAAAAAGGGTAACAAAACAGACCTTGATCACCGCAAAGATTGAATTTTCTGAAAAATTAGGCCGAGTTAGACACAGAAATGAAGAAGGAAAAATTTCCTTCTGACGGCTGCGCCCGAAATATTGACCCTCTCTTTGTTTCTTTCTTTTTTTTAAACCGAGTTGCATGGAAAAGACATAGATCAGGTCTTCAATTTCCTCACAGGAGTCCTACATTGACATATATCAAGAAAAATCACATTATTGACTATGTTTTTCAAAATAATATTCCAAGGGAATAAAGTTAAACCATTATCAGTAGAATTTTTGTGTAAAGGAAAGAAAACTTCATCTATTATCATGAGTCATGTGGTTGATGCAATTTAAGCCTATCAAATCAGCTTTGAATAAAATGTAAGGAAAATTCAAAAATATTATATTCATAATTCATTTAATTCAAGCTTTTTGCCGTGTCAACCATTTGTAATTTACCAAGAAAATTTTGCACTCACTTGACTTTGATTCCTTTTTTGGGCCATTCATAATTGTTTGTCTTAAAAAGTATAAGCTAAAGACATAGAAACTAAATTTAAGTTCATGTCAACAAATTTTAACCAACCACGTAATATACTTTTTTTGAAGATTGAATGTTTGTAATAACAGGACCTTTGACAATATTTGTAAATACATATTTTTTTTTTTTTTTTTCTGTTTTTTTTTTTTTTTTTTTTCCAAAAAGAATCTTGCACTAGCAATTCATTTCCTCACTTTTGATGGGTGAGGAAAATAAATAAATCAAATGAGCTAATCTAGCTGATCTTTCACAAATATATATTCTATGATTAGTTGTACTTCAATGTATTTTAATGTCATTAATTGCTTTAGATTAATTGATTTTCAATTAATTGCGCATTTAGATATATGTACTTTATAACTAATACGACAGTGTTTTGAAAAAAATAGCTAACATTTAATAGTTTGTAGTTTCCTATTTTTCGTTTTTTTTTATAAGCAAATAATTTTATTTCCATTGAGACTTGAACCTGGTGCCCTCTCCTTCCCTATATATGCTCACTCTTGATAGGGATGAACAAGGCTGGCATTTCATCCCTATTTAGGCCCAAAGGAGCTGAAGACCATACTCGCCTGTCCTACAAGGGCAGCCTCTCTCAACAGAGGCCCGGCTCATTAGGCCTAAAACATGGATTTGGAAAACAGTGGCGCCATACTGCCGGAATAAACCATATCTTTACAAATAATGTAAGAGTAGTATGGTCCCTAAAAGGTCGCCCTATTCTGGCCCAATCAAGTCCTATTATGAAGGGAAGGAAAAGCAACAGAAGACCGTTAGTTGATACCCCATCAAGGGCTGAGGATTACTCCGAATAAACTCCTCGACTAATCCATCAAGCAAATCTGGGCGCCGACTACATGAGGAAACCTATCCTCCAAAGGGAAGAACCCCTAATCATCGTCCAAATTGGATAAGCATCCATTTGAAATACAAGGCCGCTCCAACACTAAAAGGTACACTAATTCTAAGCGATCTAAGCATCCTCTCTTTTCTCTCAAGGAAGAATCTGACTTTGGCATCGGAGCTGCCACCCGCAAAGCCCCCGCCACTCTTATTCCGTTCTTATCAGTAGAAAGCTCGCATCCGTGAGTCTGTAGATCGACATTGGCAAAGAATCCTACCCCAACTTAAACGATCCCTCGCCAGCCTGGTCCAACGAACGATCAACACGCTTCCAAATTCTCGGGGCCCGCTTGAAAAGGCATCATCACCGGGCGCCGTCTCAGGGAAAGACACCCCTTCATAAACATAATCGAGCTCTCGCCATCGATGTATCAAACAAGGAACACAAGGTGGAGTAACACTAATCCACCGAGGATAATGAATCCAATTGTGTGATAAGGAGCAAGGCCTCGGGACGGTGGAAACGATGCAAGCCAATACAAACGAAGTGGAAGCGCTTCGCCTCGTCAACCAGCGTTTGGTCGAAGAATTGGAGCGACACGAGCCGAGATACAACATCGGCAGAACGGCAAACCGGAAGGCCATAACCTCCTCCCGCCAAAACACTTGAGCGCGACATTCCCAGAGGCATGGCGAGAAGCGAAGTCTAAGTGAAGCCGGGGCATGGACGCCAGATTGGCCATTTGTGGGAAAGCGAAGCTATGCCCGAGAGGCGGCTCGTGAAGCGAAGCGCCAAATCACCTAAGCTGGAAACAAGGGAGCGATCGTGGGAGCCGGAGGTTCAAAAACCTTCAACAGAGGCTCATCCAGCGTAAAGGAAGTGGTGCGAGGCGAGCCGGATACTATGGACACCTTGAAGATGCAATGACGGAATCTCCGCCGCGTAGAAGTCGGTACTACACTTTCCCTTCCAAATACCCGAATGCCTCGTAGAAACATTCAACGGAGTCAAAGATCCCGCGATCACCTTAATACTTACAAAATCGATGGAGCCGCATGGGTATTAGAACTGCGCGATGCAGCTTTCGCCTAATTACGCCAAAGGCCGCCTTGGTCCGGTTCATCAGAATTCCCTTCATCTATCTCTGCCATTCGTGCGGAACTAGCCGCCGCTGCCTGCCTCCCACTTCACTCCGAGCTGTGACGCATGCGTAAAGCCGAGCTACCATCTATTGACCATCAAGCAAGGATCGCAGGAAAGTTTGAAATCATATGTACAGAGATTCAACGCCGAGTCCCTGAAGATAGACGTACCCGACGAAAAATTCACTGTCACAGCTTTCATCGCGGGGTTGGGCGTACAATCAAAGGACCTGATGTTCTCTATCTCGAAGAACCCCTGCTGGGGCATGGCCGAGGTCCTCGCCAAAGCAGAAAAGTACATAAACGGCGAGGAGGCCCTCATATCAAAGAAGAAGAGCTCCTCCGCCCGCAAAGAAAAAGGGACGGCTGCATTGCATCGACGAGGCTGAGCCCCAAGCGACAAGACGCACTCAAAGGAAATCCCTTCTGTGATGGACTGAGCGACCCCAAAGGCGGAATCTCGTGAGACCGTCCGGGGCTCCACCGCAAACCAAGGACGACGACACATTCCAAGACAACGCCACCCACACCCGCTCGCAGAGATCACAAGTCCTACACGAGGTACGAAACGAAAGCAATTCCCGAGACGGCCGACATATGAAATCGATCCTCGCGACAAGGGATAACACTGGTATCATGAAGTTTCACAAGGACTATGGACATCGCACGACAAATCAGAGTACAACTAAGAAGAAATAGAATATTTGATACAATAGCGGACATCTTCTGTTTCATATCTCCAGAAACCAAGCTCGAATCAAAACCCAAAGTCGTGCATTAACTATAATCCGCCCCCGGCCAAGAGCCGCCATCTCGACAGTAACTGCTCAAAGACCAACAGCTCGAGAAATCCATGTGATCTCTGGAGGATTTGTCGGAGGAGGAGAATCTAGTTCGCTCGAAAAGCCCACCCACGGGGCATGGGCAAGATCAAGAGACATGGGAAATACAAGCATCTAAATTGCCGCTAATCGACACTACCATCACGCTCGACTCAGACTGAAGGGGTGCCAAGACCCATGACGGCTACCGGGTAGTCCGTTGCACAGGTCAACACCACGCTCACCCCGAGTTTTAATCGACAATGGGAGTTCTACCGACATCATCTTCAAGGTCGACCTTCGACAAGACGGCCGCAGGTATTTGAAGAGTAAAGCTGTGATCCCACAGACACATCCGCGGGATTTTCAGAGAGAAGCGTACTACCGTTTGGGCCTCGATTCAACTCGGTGCTTTCGACTCGGGCAGCCCCGTCAGCAACGACGACAAAGAAGGTTCCTTAAGTAGTGGACGCCCGCCGTACCTCTATAATATGTCAGCTAGGCGCCCTCCTCAACGCAATAAAAATCCATCCCCTCAAAGATATCACATGATAATCAAATTTCGACAAAGGAATGGGGCCTGGACGGTCCGAGGAATCACGGTGGCCGAGTGTTACATGTTCCATGAACAAAGAGCGGTCGACCACGCGGAACGCCGACGAGCTTGATATGCGACTGCGGTGCTCACCCGACCCGAGCCCTCGTGAGAACTAACCCGTGCCGCCGGACGACAACCCCAACATCTAGCCTACATTACCTAAACTACCAGCATCTCAAAGGCCTCCTCACTCACTTTTGAGACGAATAGAGACGCGCACGGACGCAGCGCACATGGGAGGGAACCCACCCCGCACAATCACCTATAACCGAACACCAACTCCGTCCTTCAAACCGGCCAATTAAAAATGCAGAGTTTCTCGCGACTCTGAAAAGACAAAAGCTATCAACGAGGAGAGTCGGTAAACTCCTCCAAGAGAGCGATAAGAGCATGAATACCCCAGTGGCTAGCCAACGCTGTGCTCGCCAAGAAAGCCAACTAAGAAGTGGCTGACCTCGCATCGACTTCACCGACATAAACAGCGTCCGAAGGATGCTCCTCTACCAAGAATCGACTCATCGCGGACGCCACGCGTGCCACGAACTACCTACCATGGATGCATTTTTCTGGGCCATAATCGATCAAGACGACCTCGTGACCAAGAAAAGACTTCATTCGGCCACAAAGACAAAGGAACCATCACATCGGGTAATGCCGCTTGGACTCAAGAATGCAGGAGCCGACTACCGTAGACTAGTGAATCGGATGTCCGCAGGCGCATAGGTACAACAATGGAGGTATACATAGATCACATTGTAAAATCCATCAAGTCCCATTCCATATCACCCATCTCTGAGGCATCTTAACCCGAGGAATTTGCAACATGAGCAAACCCGCGAACGCCAAGCGGTCACCGAAAATTTTGCTCTATAGTTAACCACAGGGGATTGTGTTTAATCCAGACAAAATAAAGGCATTGCTCAACATGCCATCGCCTTCAGGAATAAAGGAGGTCCAAATACTACACTGAAGTGGTTACAAATTTGCCTCGCTTATCCGTAGAGCAGCGATAATGCCGCTCTTCCAAGTTCAAAAAGCCTTCGGGATCAAAAATGTGAAGAAGCATTCATACATTAAAAACATACCTAAGCTCTCCTCCCATTCTAGTAAGTCCGGTTTAATGAGAACTCTCACTTTATACTCTACCAGATCAGATTTCAACCAAGGCAAGACTGGGTCGTGAGACAAAGAGCGAGTCCAGCACCTGGGCCATTAACGCAATGAGCCTTGAGAGGAGCCGGAGGAGAGGTACCCGAGAATGGAAAATTTGATATCAGGGGCATCAGGATCAAGAAATCGAAGCTTCATTCCTATTTCCGTGCTCACAATCGTAGAAGTCCCAAATCCAAGTACGAATGAAGCAGACACAAACCGAAAGTCTCGGAAGGTTGATGAAGTGGGTCATGAGCTAAGCGTGCCCTACATCGGGTACAAGCCGAAAACTCATAAAGGGACAGTCCTATTTACTCTCATTACGGAATTCGTCCCATAGAGCCACAGCCACACAATGTGAGGACGACCTCCCCATATGAAACTCTAGATGAGCTCAAACGACCGAAGTGATGTGCTTAATCAGCTCACCATATGATACATTGAATACGCACTCGCCTGGTTCCATGCTTCTAACAACGGTTTATACGAGGTCATTATGAAGAGCCTCAAACTCAAAATTAATCGGCCATAGAGGCTCTACTAGCTTAGAGGTCCTCACGCAAAGGACTTAACCCGTGGTCGTGCAGATCAAGATACATAATGGTATAAAGTGAGACGATGGTTCTATATCTCCAAATGGTCCGTGATTTTCTAAAAAGTTTGTATCGTTCAGTCAAGTACGTCCCTGCACGCAGAGAATACCCGAGCCACGCCTTTGGCAAAAACTTCAGCCACAGGCCTTTGCAAGAAGATCTCGCGTGGTCAACGCTCGTCGAATACCCAGCGTAACCTCATCGAATTTACAGATGGTCGCCCGCAGGATCCGCCGAATCGGACGGACCCTATTTCGGATTATGGCCAACGACTAACCTTACCGCATCACCCAAAGAGTCGCTAAGATAAGAGGTCTTCCGGTGTTTAGCCAATCACAAGGGAAGCCTTTATGTTTATGATTCTTCACAACTTTCCAAAATGCAATTATGAGAAGACACCAATATAAAAGCAAGTACACTTAAGGCATATGTGGGAACCATATCTAACGCACGGTAACTAGCGTGAAAATTGAAAGGTGGATAATAATCGCCCATGATACTTAAAGGATGCCACCAACTTACCAAGAGATTTAATCGCCAGAGCATGCCAAAATATCACGCCTCCCGTCAGAGCCCCTAACGTCAATTAATGTTCCCTGAAATTCTTCCAAAGAAGTTGGGTCATATTGGGACCCCTGCCCATTGGCAAGGGCCAATGCAAATTCATAATTGTCGCAGTGGATTATTTCACCAAGTGGGCAGAAGCCGAGCCCTTAGCCACGATTACAGAACAGAAGATACGCAACTTTGTGTGGCGAGCCGTCATATGCAGGTTCGGTATCCCAAGAGCCCTAGTATCAGATAATGGAAAACAGTTCGATAACACCAAATTTCGGGATTTTTGTGCCGAGCTCGGAATTAAAAATTATTACTCGTCACCAACACACCAAGAATCAAACGGATGTCGGGCTCACCATCAGAACCTGTAAGCCGCCTTAAAACCAAGTCGAAGTTGCAGAATACCTCCCGAGGTACCATGGGCCTGGCAGATCTAATACGTCGCCAACCCTGAGACCCCCATTCGCCTCTAGCCTCGTACGTACAAAGAGTCTCCGCTGAGGCTGGAATAAAATCTCCTAGAGTCGAAGTTAGCATCGGAGGAACAAATGACGAGGCCCCCGTGATCCTAACTTGGAACTCCTAGATGAAAAACGTGAAATGTGTCTAACAGCCAGCATTAAGAGTATCAGCGAAGACACCTGTACTACAAATCCAGAGAGTCAAGCCTGTGGTTACATGTCGGGGGATTTGGTCTTAAAAAAGCTTCTGCCAACAAGGAAGAATCCAACGCACGGGAAACTAGGCCTAATCGGAAGGTCCTTACATAATAACCCGAGTCAGTCGTACTGTGCACTATGAGCTCTAAACAGAGAGTGAAAGAAAACTCCATAACATACATGGAACGCTGGAGCACTAAGTGTTTCTACCAAGAGGGAACATCGACAAAACCTTATCAATCTCATATGACGAGTCAGTACACGCCGGTAATTTAGCATCTCAAACAAATCGGACACACATAAAGAAACACAGATATAATGAGAAAATTCATAAAAATAAAAGTCTCTTCTTTATTCCAAATGAACTTACATTCGACATAATCAAAGGGTGTCTCTGACACACCTTGAAAAACACTCAAGACAAGCAACATGCTAAAAAAATAAAAAAAAGAAAAAAAGAAAAGGAGGGAGACAAATGGAGAAAGACAGAATAAAGAAAAAGAAGGGTGGATAGTGGGAGAAAGAAAAGAGTGAAGAAGAGGTAGAAAGGAGGGAGAAGAAGATAGAAAAACTGAGAGTGCACAGAAGGATGCACCGCCTCCGAACACACTCCCCATTCGAAAGCTAGAATAACATGACTTCATAAAGGAGACTAGGAAAAACATAACTCCCACACATGAAGACCTGCAAAGGCCGATCCAAAGGCCGAGAACCGCAAAGGCAAATTCGAACGTCGAGCATCCATCCAGCTAACTTCATCCACCACCGTGGAAAAGGTAATCTCCAAAGCATAGGATACAGGCGCAGAGCTTACCATTATAAGAGGTCAAACGCCGTTCACGCAATCGCCCCGTATTCTCCATAAATCAAAGATTAATGACTCGCTCGCCTTTCGAGGACATACGAGGCTTTCGCTCTCACCAAAGCTTCACATACCAAAGTCATGCGAGGCTATTCGGGGCTTCACCAAAAACCCTTCACACCGAAGTCACGCATAACGACGACTAATTTCGACGAGCTCACCTTACTCCGCACAGCCACGCCGCCTTAGGAGTCGACCACCAGTTACACGCCACTGCCTTAGCGCCCGGAGCCACGTTGCTCACTTTGACGAGCTCACCGACCAAGACAGCCACGCCGTCAGAGTCGACTAACTCGTGCCATCGCCACTTAGCCTTGGGCGCCCGAGCCACGCTTCACTTTGACGAGCTCACCTACTCCGCACAGCCACGCCGCCAGAGTCGACTACCAAAGGCACGCCACTCTACTTTAGCGCCCGGAGCCACTGCCACTTTGACGAGCTCACTCCACCCGCACAGCCACGCTCAGAGCCGACCACCAGCTACACGCCACCGGGCCCAGGGGCGCCAGGAGCCACGCTTCTCACTTTGACGAGCTCACCTAATTCCGCAGACAGCCACGCCGCCTCGTGAGTCGACCACCAGCTACATCGCTCACTGCCTTAGCGCCCGAGCCCCGCCGCCACTGACGAGCTCATCCCATCACTCAACATGGACGAGCTCTACTGTACTACTCATTCTGACAAGCTCATCCCATCACTCAGCATGGACGAGATCTACTGTACTATTCATTCTGACGAGTCATCCCTTCACCTGCGCATTTGGACGAGCTCTATTTTACTACTCATTCTGACGAGCTCATCCCATCACTCATGGACGAGCTCTACTTTACTAATTCACCTGACGAGCTCATCCCATCACTCAAGATGCACGAGTTTCAACTTTATCAGCATTGTGACGAGCTCATCCCATCACTCAAAGCACGGACGAGCCTACTTTACACTCAGCCCGACGAGCTCATCCCATCACCTCGCATGGACGAGCCTCATTGTACTATTCATTCCGACGAAGCTCATCCCTTCACCTCGCACGACGAAGCCTCATCAGATCGCTCATTCGACGAAGCTCATCCCATCACTCAGCATGGACGAGCCTCTTACTTTACACTAGCCCCGACGAGCTCATCCCATCACTCAAGATGGACAAGCCCCATCAGACGACTGATTCCGACGAGCCCATCCCTTCACTCAAAGATGGACGAGCTCTCCATCAGATCGGGGCTTCATTCCGACGAGCCTATCCCATCACTCCAAAGATGGACGAGCTCTACTTCTTTACACCCGGGCCCGACGAGCTCATCCCATCACCGAAGATGGACGACTTCTACTTTACACCACCGACGAGCTCATCCCATCACTCGCATTCGACGCAGCTCAACTTTACTACTTCGGACGAGCTCATCCCATCACTCAAGATGGACGAGCTCTACTTTACAATTTGCCCTGACGAGCTCGTCCCATCACTCAGCATGGAAGAGCTCTGCTTTACAGTTCACATAGACGATCTCTTCCCTACAGTTCACATGGACGAGCTCTACTCAACAGTATACATTGACAAGGCTCATCCCTCAACTCAGATGGACGAGCCCCTACTCATCCACGGACGAGCCCTTCGCCGCACCCGTACGCATGTGCCCTTCCTACAATCTATATTGACAAGGCTCATCCTCAACTCAGATGGACGAGCCCCACTATTCACAAAGGATCAGCCCTCGCCGCACCCGCATGCATGTGCCCTCCCATAATTCATATCGACGAAGCCCGTCCCTCAACTCAATGACGAGCCTCTACTATTCATGCTGACGAGCCCTTCACGCACTCCGCATGTGCACGGGCTCCTCCTTACTCATCATTGACAAGGCTCATCCTCAACCTCGCATGGACGAGCCCCCTACTTCGTCTACAAAGGATCGTTCCTTCGCCGCACTACGCATGCATCGCCCTTCGTATAATCTATACCGACGGCTCTTCCTCAACTCAGATGGACGAGCCCCTACTATTCACATTGACGAGCCCTTCACTAGACTTCAAACAATCGGGCTCCTTCCTATCATTTACATCGACGAGCTTCCATCAACAGCCCCCAAAGATGAGCTCCACCCACTCCAACCATATAAGTGGGGAACCAAGCGCCTAAATGTGATAGTATGCAAAATTTCAGCGATACGCCTTAAATTGCCGAGACCTTCAACCCTGTTATTACTTCAGGAAAAAGAATAAAGATATCTCAGTTAGAACATAAGTTTTAAAAAAAAAAAGGGTATTTATTGAAAGGAAGACTACACAGGTATCAGGCCCCAGGCCCGACAAAAAGGGGGAGAGGTCGGCATCAGGAAAGCATAAATGAGTACAAGAGTTTAGGCATCAGATGAGGAAGAATGAGAAGGGATCTCGCAGGAGTACCGTGTTCCCGAACACCAGACGGAAGACCCTCCGCCCCTCGTCACTTGGGAGGTCAGTTGAATCCAAACCGAAAGCACGCCTGAACGGCCTTCCGCTGAAAGGCAAGCCACCGGCCCACCGAGCACCGCCCCGACCGCAATCGGCTCGATAACCTCGTCCCTCTGAGCAACCATGCTGACGTGCCGATGAAGATCGGCGCGCAAACCATTACATTCATCGCTCAGCCGTCTTGATAAATTTACAACTGAAGACTCAATACGAGCACTCCACAATTGCCTCTGCCTCGCGGGAGCAATTGCGAAGAGCCTTTTCACGCCAACCACGGCAGAACTCTACGCAGCCTTCCACTAAGATCCTACACGCTGGAGGTGATGAGCTCCTCCCTAACCATTTGAAGCTCATTCTGGACAGATCTCAACCCCTCCCGAGTCTCAACCAACTCACCCTGCGCAGCCTGGAGCTCACCCCTAACCTCCCGAGATTCACCACCTTCACAACCGCACCGACTCGCTCTTCTATTTTCGCCCAAGCACGAGCCGGTTTGGCGTGCTTAAGATCGCACGGTCATCTATTTCTTCGGTCAAATGTCGCTACCGTTTGCAAATACCGCCGTATGAGAGAAGCCTACATTCGCTTATAAATCCGCGACTATTGTTTTCATTCGCTTACCTTTATCGGCCAGGCCCTTCAAATGGGTGGCAGCCTGCATCTCAGACACAGACATAGTGTTCAGCACAGAACAAGCATGGAAATAAACACAATTACAGACTTACCGAAGCAATCCCCTGAAAAGACAACGCCAAAGCTTCATCAACCGGCAACTCTTTCGAACTCCCAACGTCAGACTCCAGGAGAATAGACGAGATGGCACTGACAAGTAGTTTCGGCACTAGAGAGAGCAGAGAAGCTCGTCAGCCTAAACTTTTGCTCGATTTCTTTTCTACTTCCGCCATCCCCCGAGGAGGTGACTTGGCGTTGTCAAGGCGGATTCCATACTGCTATAGGCGTGCATCTGCCAACAAGTGTGGCGACTTGGCCAGACTGAAAGACCTTGCCTCGACGACGACTCCAGAGTGCATAAAGAAGGTCAAAGCCAGGGGCGACGACCCCGCCGCTCCGGCCGTGGACGTGAGGAAGAGGGGACAAGCCCGCACTCCTGAGCCCTCGGCCGTGGGCGGCGTGCCCCTCTCCTGGCTTTCCGAATAGGAGAAGAAGGAGACACCGCACTTCGAACTTTGGGCCGAACCGCCGGCCCTTTCGAAGAGGTCCAGCCTTTTTTCTCTTCACACCGGGGCTTCCAGACGCCCCCAAATGAACTAAAATCTCTCCCTAGTAGGAGTGGCAAAGAGCGGCCCAAAGGAAAAACTCAAGGGTAGAAAGAGGCGGGGCCTCAAAACAAAGAGGAACGTGCATAACAAATTAGAGGAACTAGGAATGTTCGACTTTATCAGCCCTGCATAGGAACGAGCAGAACATTCCTCCAACGCTAGAGCCACAGCAGCATCTTTCGCTGAGGTCAAGACGAGCATCTCGGAAGCATAAGGAAAGCGAAGGTCAAGTATTCGACGGTTTTTAGACAAGTCAAACCAAAAGTAATGCGACCAATGGCTAAGTTATCGGGCGCTCCACGTTCCGGCACACCTGTGGTATCATCCCCGCACGAGTCATACTCCACTGGAGCCACTAACGAAGAAATATCGTCCTTTCCATGACCGGTGCGAGGAAAGAAGGTCCGAGATCACCAGAGGAGACCCAAAACGTCTGGAAAAATAAATAAAACCCTCTGTAGTCGCCATCGGACTGAAAAGATAGAGGAACAAAGCCATATTGGGGACGCCAAACCCTCTGTCCTTAAAAAAGACCAATAAACCAATTAAAATACCCCAACCATTGGGAGCCAATTGGGAAGGGCAGATGTTGAAATGTTGAAGAACTTATTTTATGAAGGGATACAAAGGAAAGCGAAGGCCGTTATTAAAAGCAACTTCAAAAAGGTGATCATACCAGCACTCTGAGGCGGTGTAAAGGTCAAACGTCCGGTCCACATTCGTGGACACTGCAGAAATCAGAACGCCTCGCAAAGTAGATTCATACGGCGACTAAACCCATTAGTCACCTCACGCATTTTCAATGTCAGCCTGGCCCCGAGGGAAGTCCGATCCCCTAGATATTTGATCGTTTATCTTCTTTTACCTTTTACCTAAGGGAGCCGAGAGGCGCCCGTGAGCAGCCGAGGCCAAACGACCAACAAGCCGGAACGCCCAGCCGCCTTCGAGACTGGTATCAATGTAAGAGTCATCGCTGATACAGGAAGAACTATCTCTGACCCAAGGACGTAAGGTAAACAAAAGATAAACGAAATCCGTGACGATCAACCCTAGAGCCTCGCCGTATCAATCGAAGAAACAAGACAGACGGGACGCCATGGCCCAGAATGAGGAAAGCGCCGTGTGCTGACCCAACACTAAACAGACAGAGAAAAACTTAACGTAAAAGCCACGTGAACGCCAAGAAATATAAAGACAAAAGTGGGGAATTGAGGCCAAAGAAGTTTAACCGGAAAGGTCGATACAAGAAAACAAGGGAAAACAAAGGAGTACGAAACGAAAGAGCTGAAACTCGAAGAGCCATCATTAACGCACCACGATACGTCGTGTTAATTAATCCACATCCAAACACACGGGAACAACCGTCGCAGATAATCACGCCTTGCCCACGCAATCCGCACAGCGCGGGCCGGGGGCAAATCGACAGGATACGTAAACGTGGCTGCATTTCATCCGCCACTTCAAAGGAGCGCAAGACTATACTCCGCTGTAACCTTACATAGTGTTCCTCGAACAGAGGCCCGACTCATTAGGCCCAAAAACATGGATTTGAAAATGTGGAGGCCCATACTCGCCACCAAACTGTGATTCTTACAATAATAGAAGTGATAGCATATTCCCTAAAAAGGCTAGCCCTATTCGCCCAATCAAGTCCTATTATGAAGGAAGGAAAAGCAAATGTAAGACCGTTAGTTGATACCCCAACAAGGAAGGAGGATTACTCCAATAAACTCCTTGACTAATCCATTACTAAATCTAAGGTCGACTAAGCACAGAGGAAACCTATCCTCCAAAGGAAGCAACCCTAATCATCATCCAAATTGATAAACATCCATTTTAAATACAAGGCCGCCTCCAACATTCAAAAGGCACGCTAATTCTAAGCGATCTGGGCATCCCTTTCTCTCAAGGAAGAATTCTGACTTTGAGATCGAGCGGCTGACGCAAAGCCCTCGCCGGCCCCTCTTCATTCCTCGGTTCTACCAGGAAAGCACACGCATCCAGAGCCCGTAGGATCTACATTGCATCCACTCCAAATCTCAAACGATCCCTCATTAGCCTCGTCCAACCTTAACGACCCGCGAACACGCCCAAACTAGCCTCCAGTTGGAAAAGGCATCATCAACTCTAATTCTTAACCACTAAGTTAGGTATGATTGGCTTATAGTTTCCTATTTAAATTATATAAAACTAAATATATATATATATCTTATTATAGATAAGTTGAAAACATATAATCATTTAACTCTCGAAAAGTAGATAACTACCCCTCAAAAAAAAGTATATAACTATAGACAAGGAAATTAAAATCTCAGTTCATGCCAGCAAATTTTAACAAACCACTTAATATATGAAATTACTTAAAAATTGAATCTTTGTAATAATAGTTCCAACCTTTTTTTTCTCTTTATTTTAAGAAATATTTGACAGTGCTAATTGTAATTTTTGATTTACAAGACGATCAAAATTTCTAAATAATAGATGCTTTCTTTAAAAAAGAATCTTGACTAGTGACTCATTTCCTCACTTTGATGGGGTAAACTCCTTTTGTCATAGAAAGGTTACTGTTTTTGTTAAATGGGATAGCTGTTAAAATCCCACTCCATCCTATCCGGCGCAAGCCATCCCCACCTAGAGGTGATAAACGGGCCACGGTAATGGGTCAAAGTGGATTAGGCTAATCTGACTCATTTCTGTTCGGGCTTACTGATTCCCCTTTGAAATTGCTTATCAATCGTGGCTGGAGGGTACAAAGAGAGTGAAGAGAAGAATTAAGTGTGGGGCTAGATGGCCAGTTTCATTGCCTGTATCACCGTGTCGATGCTAACTGAATCCAACTATAGTATCATAGTGCCGAAATGCTTCATGAAGTTCTAGATTGTCTTGGGTCACCCCATCTTCACGTGGAACATACTGGCTACGCCTTGCTTCCATCTGATTGAACACATATACTGGGTTACAAATTTTTCAAACAAAGAGTAGAAGGAAGTTATCAAATTTGACTGAAGTTGGTGGAACCAGGATAGGGCAGGTCTTGCCAGGCTAGTGGGCAACATTTTGCACAAGAGAGTCGTTTTTGCTTTAAAGCGTCATGGTCTTGTGGTAGTGAATCAGATGGTTGAACGGATCTTCGATGACATCGTACATCTGGAATTTAGGCAGCATGAAGTGTGGGGGAGGATCCTAGTGTAGGATAGCAAGTACAAAAGTGACGTTGCTAGGTTGTCCAATGCTTGTAGCATTGGATTAGGATTTCAAGGCGACCATGGTGCCTTGGGCTAGTTATTCTGCTCGGGTTGATTACCTCAATCATGGTGCCGGAGATAAACCTAGGCAGTGTTTGATGAGGCTGATCAGCCTAGGCTTCTTTCTCTGAGAGATTCTATTACACTTACCCATTTCTATACAATTTATATATTATATCCCAATTTTTTCTCAAATACAAACACAGATAGTAGAATTATTTATGCCAGAATAATTTCTCTTTCCCTCCCTCTATCGGTGTTTTGTGTCGCCAGGTTGCCTTGATGGGGAAGTCGAGGATAGTTCCGATAGTGGGCTTTTGACATGTGTTGCCCTGACCTGGGAGGGGGGGTTGGGCCGCATGTAGAGCTACATTTTGGGCAGCGTTAGCTGCCAGTAAGGAGGCGAGTTGTTGTTGGGGCAGACCTGCAGTTCCTTGAGCATTCTTTCTAGTTGGTGCAACCGCTCCTTGGTAGTGGATGGTAGGGTTGTTGGCGAGACTTCTCCCATTGGTCCTTCTAGAAAGATTCTAAATTATGTGATCTAAGGAAGGGATCATAGAGGGAAAAAAAAAAAGGTTCCCACAGACGGTGCCAATAAAGCGTATTAATGCAACGAAATTTTTATTAATCTCCTTCACTCTGTACTGCAAAAAGGTTCTATTTATACTATTACAATTATCCACGTCACTTCGTTCATGACTATAGGGGAGCAGCGTAGTGGAGAGTCGTTGGTGGTGCGTGGCGACATGTGTAGTCGTGCCAAGTGAGTGGTGATAATGACTCAGACTGGTAACTTTTTCCTCCCTATGCAAGGGCATGGTCTTCCTCGGACGGTGGAAGGTTGAAGGGGTCGGGCATGGTCGTTCCTGACATTCTGCTGCTGAAAAAGGGAATAAGGCTTCCTCGGGTGCACGATTTCACGTGGGGGGCTCGGGGCCCATCCCGCCCCCTCTCATTGGATCTAGGTCTAGGTTCTTCCGCAATTGGGCCTTGCTTTTGGGCCTTGGGCTATGGACATTCCATTCCAGTCATGAGAGAAGATCTTTGTTATTGGGCTGCCTTGATCCCTCCAGGATCTAAAGAATAGAGTGAAGGATCCACCACTTGTTAGGTGTGTGTTTCTTGGTGCCAAAAAACCCTAGCTACTGTAAACCATTTGCGTAGCTGAACCAAAAAGAGTCATTCAACACAAGATCAATGTACAACTTCGAGAATATCAGTTCATCTCGAACTAACCTCTCTAACTCACCAGAACCCTTACAGGATCATTCACCTTTCTGGTTCTTTTCTCTCTTGCCCAAAATAAAAAAATAAAAAAAATATAAAATCTAGATGGCTTAGGTACATATCTAAACTTCTATAACAACCCCAACTGACAAGACTTAAAACCAGACTATTGTAACATAAGGTTGTTGCACCAGTTTCTTTTTTAGCCTGCCTTAGGTAGCTGGCTGCACCTACTTAACCCAACCCACAAATAGGAGCCAACCACATGAAAGTGAAATGAAGGTTTTATATTCTTCTTAATCGTCAAGCATCGGTTCTTTAGAAAGATGATTTATTTTAATCTAAAGCTTGCAATCATACATTTGTGTATACATAAAATTACAAACAAAACTCTCATCCTCGTCTAACATTTATACCATTTATTCTTCTTCTTCCCAGCCACAATGATTTATAAACAATTTTATCTACCAAATTGAAATAGGCCTCAAACCAAGATTTTCTTATAAGTTTGTTATATTTTTAAATTTCTTAGTCTTTATATAATAGAAAAACATATAAAATAAGTTTGAATAAACATATAAAATTAATTTATTAAGTTTGAACCTATTTTTTATTTTTCTCCAAATTGTTTTTCTTTCTATTTTTCCTTTTTATTTTTCTATATATTTTCTTTTCTTACTATTTTCCAATAGCCTAACAAAAAAAACTTAAGCTATTATCTCTATAATTTGTGTAAAGAAAAAAAAAATCAATTATCATGGGTCATGTCATGCCACGTGGATAATAGACTTATTTCGTATCTACAATTTTCAAAAACTGCAATAATTTTTTGTTCTATGCTTATCATCATGTCAAGTCAAAAATCATGTCAAATTTTAGCCTAATAAACTTTAGTCACAATCTTGACTTAAACATCAACTTTCGATGGAAACAAATTTAATATAAATGGGTCCATGAAATTAATACACAAATTCATCTCAATGACTTCTAGGTCATTAGAAACCAAGTTGCTTGGAAAAAACTGTGGAAGCCTTCAACATTTCTTCAAAATTTTAAGTAATTATTTAATATTTACATTTACCAATAAAATAAATAAATGAGTTTAAAATAATAAATATAATATGTTAGGATTTAATTTCTATTTTTTATTTTTCTTCATTATTTATTTCCTTCTATTTTTCTTTTTTATTTTCTTTCTTTTTATTTTCCCTCAAATTTTCATTGGAATCAAACCTAAGTTAAATTTCTATAGAACTTTCAAATTCGATTTTAAATTTTTTATCATCACCATCTCCTATGATTTCAGCCAATTTCGCTTCTTCTCCTTCTCAACTATAATACTTTATCAACAATTTTACCTACCAACATGAAATAGGCATCACACCAAGGTTTCTTGATTACTATTACAAAAAATAGACCTAAAATGCCAACTGCAAAGCCTAATCCGATGGTCAAATAGAACCATGGATCAACGAACCCATCATCATTTTCATCCTCAACGTTGCTTTGCCCTTGCCCTTGATCTAAATCATCACCTTGGCATTGAGCAAATAAATCGGTCGCCCGCAAAGATGAGGGTTTCAGAGCAACACGGGCCATTACAAGTTGTCATTTGTCTCCAGAAGGGATCTTTGCTGCAGAAGTTGTTGTTTGATAGATCCAAATAGCTCAAAAATGTTAATGAAGGCATACTCAAAGGAATGGTACCATAGAGATTGTTGCATGATAGATCAAGAGATTGCAAATCATGTAACCACGAGATGTCTTGAGGATTTGAGCCATTGATGTGGTTTCTTGACAAGTTGAGAAACACCAGACCCTGTAATTTTGTTATTTCTTTGGGAAACTCACCACTAAAGTTGTTGTTGGATAGATCTATACTGACAACGAGAGGAAGAGACTTAGCATATTCTAGATCTTGGTTTTTGGCTTTCACGATCAACTTGTCTTGGCCTACTGCTTTGTTGATCAGAAAGCTACTAATGCCTAATTCTCTATAGGAACTGAGGGGTAGATTCTGCTTTTGAGACATTGCTTTAAGATCACCCAAAGTGGATGGAATTCTACCACTCAAATTATTTTCAGCAAGATCTAAAATGTGAAATAAAGTTAAATTTGACAACCCAAAAAAAAGCCCTCCAGAAAATGCATTCGATCTGAACTTAAGAACTGTAAGGGATGAGAAAGCAGTTCCAATCCATGTTGGAATATCATCCGAGAGCCTGTTGTAACCAAGATCAAGGATTACCAAATTTGACAACTGTTGGAAAGATAAAGGAAGTTCCCCTGAAAGCTTGTTCTTGTTTAAGTAAAGTGAGTGAAGCCACTTTAACCGACCAAAAGATTTTGGAATAGCCCCGGATAAATTGTTATGTCCAAGGTTTAGAAAGAACAAGCTAGAGCAATTTCTTATGGAAGAAGGAATGCTTCCTGTCAAACTATTACTTGAAAGATCAATCAATTCAAGTTTCCACATATGTCCTATAGACTTATGGATTTCTCCTGTTATTTGATTGCCTGAAAGAGAAAGGAATTCCAAATCTAGGGTGGATTCACCGATGTTGGGTTGGATAGAACCGATAATGTATTGCTGGATGTGATCAACTACCACAAAGAGGTCATATTCAAACACTGCAATTGACCATGTAACTGATTGGACGAAAGATTTAAATTCTCAAGTGGAGATATATTCCAAAACCAATTGGGTATGGAACCTGAGATGCTAGCATTTGACATATCGAGATCGAAGAGGTTCTTTTGAAAATTGAGCCAAGTTGTAAATGAAGGACCGAAATTGCATGAACCCATTATTAGAAAACTCACTTGGAATGGGTGATCCATGTGGAACTAACATTCAAAACAAGACCTGAATTTCCTTCCATCCGCAAATCATCCAGCTTACTTAACTTTGAAAAATGTTGCACAGAAAGAATTCCAGTAAAGCGATTCCAAGAAACATCCAACCCAACCAATTCAAAAAGTTGTACAAAACTAACTGGGAGACTCCCATTGATCAGCTCATTTTGTGCAAGCAACATATACTCCCAGTATCGAAATGTCCCGAAAGAAGTAGGGATAGGGCCTTGAAACTTGTCGTATAGATCTAGAATAGTAAGTTTTTCCAGCTGACTCAACCATTCGAGCAATCTGTCCATGAGTTGATTCCAAGACAAGTGCAATTCCCTCAGCTCTGGTAAAACACATTCAGAACTGCAGTTTTTTATCTCTTTGAGAAATTCAGGTAGACTTCCCGTCAGGCCATTGCTACTCACATCCAAATGTTTGAAGTTGCCAAAATTTCCAAAGGAGGCTGAATTGCATCTAGCAAATATCATCAATGATTAAATAATTATTTTAAATTATTATATGAAAAATAGGAAAGTGGCCCACAAAGAAATTTTCAGAAAAAGTAAGAAATTTTTCCTTCTAAGCCAATGATTAGTACAATAAACCTAATGAGTGGAGAAAAGATAATTTAAAATAAGTTTAAGAACAAGCGTCTACTTGGAATAACATGATAATATATATGTTTTTAGAAATTAAATTTTCCACAACAAAGTTTGTATCAAAAAATAATATAATATTTGTAAAAATAATTATTAGAAAAACTCACAATTCTATTTTTAAAAAAATATACACATGGAACAAATTATATAATAATATTTGTAAAACTATTATGGAAAACTTTAAAAATAATTTTAAAACTGGGTTTACAAACTAAACCTAGATTTTGTATCGTAGCTTTCTCAAATCCATCAAAAGCCAAGGAAGAACATGTGGATCAAAAAGCCTAAAATGTTCCTTTGATGGTTCAATGATATAAATAATAAATTATTGGAAAGTCGGAATAATTTAATAAAAAGGTTTTTGAAAAACAAGGGTCATACTGATGTACCTCTACATTGTTTTGATCTATCATCATCAAGAAGGAATAACAAGTAAGCAAGAACCATACCAAGAAAGTTATTGGATGACAAATCCAAAACTTCTATCTTCTTCCAGCTTCCACTTAATAGTTGAGAGCAACTACCTTTGAGATTTGTGTTTACAAATAGATCTAAGTACTGCAAGTTGGGTAGTTGCCCAATACCAGGTGAAATTTGCCCATATAAATCGTTAAAACTTAAATCAATGAATATAATGCTACTAATGTTTAGAAGCCATATTGGGAACTTTGACTGCAAATGGTAGTTACCAGGAACGTTTAGGATAGATAGCGAAGTAAAATTGATACAGCTGAGAGATGATATTGGACCAGAGAGCCTGCAATCTTGTAGGTGCAACTTTGTTAATAATGGAAGCTTGTTTAATGCCTCCATCCACTGAGATCCTACCATTGAAAAGTCCACGAAGTTCATCTTGAGTATCTTTAAAGAAACAAGACTAGTCATCCATTCAATGTGCTTCACAAATAATGATTGTTTAAATTCATGGGAAGAAAGATCAAGAAATTGAAAATTAGAAAGGTTTCCCAAGGTTAGAGGAACTATACCATTGAATCCACCATTTGATAAATTCAAATACTGTAAATTCTTCAAAGAGCCAAAAAATTATGGAATTAGGATGTGCTCAAACGTGTTGCCACTCAAATCTAAATATCTCAAGGATTTGAGTTCTAGTAAAGAAGGTTGAATTTCCCTGTTTAAATTCATTAGCCTCCATTTCTCAGACATTTCCTCAAGAGGATATGGGTTATGAAGATTGATTGAAATGACAACTTTTGTGTTGTTTTCACAAGCAATCCTCTCCCATTGACAATAATTACCTCCTATCCCTAATGAAAGTCGGGTGCTAGAACCTTTGAGATCTTTTTTAAAGTCAAGAAGAGTTTCTTGTTCCACTGTTAAGCAATCTCTCTTGAGGGTTGTACGTTGACAGCTAGGATCTTCTCACATAAACATAAATGACCAAAAGGAAACTAAGAGCTAAAATTTCCATCCGAAAAACACCTATGAAAGCAACACTAATATTAAGTTTCTAAAGAAGAGTCAAAATATTGATGACATTCTATAAGTAATCAAAATATCAATATATTAGATCATAAATAACACATTTACTTTAATCAATCATAAATTTAATAACATTAAAGATATGTTATTCCTCAAAAATAAAATAGATTAAAGATATGCTAAATATGACCTACTTTTACATATCAAGAAAGATAATTGTGACCTTTAAACCAATATCAAATTTTCTTGATTTATTGTTATCTATTAAAACTATAGAAATCACCCAAAAAAATAGAATAAAATACAAATAAAAGTTAGAAGCATCAGATAAAGGAAAATGCAAGGGGAAATTGGACATTATTGGTGGAGTAAGATCTTACCTATTATATTTTCTTTGTAGTTGTGCTCACTCCTTTGGTTGCAAAGGAATATTTACATGAAAAAGTAGAAAACACATCAATAATAATGACAACCTTCTTTTTCTTTCTATTTTTATAATAATAAAAAGATAATATTTCTTTGCCATTAATAGATCAACCATATTCCAAGAAAGCACTAAATCTCAATCTTCACTTTAAACTTCACTTTGGAATTCTATTATGTATATATCTTTTCACTTTAAACTTCACTTTTGAATTCTATTATGTATATATCTTTTCACTTTAAACTTCACTTTTGAATTCTATTATGTATATATCTTTTCACTTTACACTTCACTTTTGAATTCTATTATGTATATAACTTGTACAAATTCAAACTCTACTCCTTGTTCCAATACGATGAAATTAGAATTGACTCATATTATGCAGAAGTGAGCAACAACTACATCTTCTCATTCACAAAAAGAAATACAGTGTTGGAACTTCAAAAACCACCTAGATAGTGTTTGAACCTTATAATTACCTTGTTCATTTAATGATAACTTCCTTATTTTCCTTCATTTCCTATTTTTATTTCCATTTCTATGCATTTCACCAAATTCTATACAATTTTTTCAAAGTGGAGTTGGGATTGTTGCGCAGCCAATTTTCCTTAAGCTCTTAGGATGTGGGTTCAACTTGACTATCATGCTTTTTAACACTCTCCCTCACACATGACCCCATACTCACACCTAGAAAGACAATCAATCCAATGCATCGGTATGCAAATGGGGAATAAATACTCATTAATGTAATTTTAGTAATAATGCAATCTTGTTCTATTTGTAATTGAATCTTATTAATAATGTAATCTTGTTCTAAACTACAATACATCACTTTAGTTCAAGTTGAGAATAATAATCATCACTTTAATACAAATTACTTTTATTTGAACTTTATTACCGATCAGTATCATAAAAAAAAACTTTATTATTGATCACTAATGTTCTTTCTATTAATTATATTTTGAATTAATTGTGTGTTAATTAACAAAAAAAAAAAAGACCATTTTGTTGCTTTGGAAAACTAAATTCTACTATAGTTTGCTTGTTATTGTTATTGAGCCCCTAGGAAGCATGGACTTGGACACGGCCATGGGGATACGACACGGTGGGACACGGGGACACAACAAATTCCAAAAAACTAGGACACGGATATGGCAAGGACACGACATAATAAAATAATAAAAATATAATTATCCTTAAAAAACAATTTAGATAAATAAAAAACAAGTATTCAAACATTGTTCTTACAAATATGAATTTGCAATGTCGATCTTCATTTTAATGAATTTAGATGAATTTTTCATTGCAATGTCGATCTTCATTTCGACATTTTTGGCATTAAATATGAATTTTTTGACAACTAAATATGAATATTGTCTTTAACACATATTTTTGCTTAATTTGGTCATTTATAGACTTTTTAAAAATATGTCCATCAAATTTTAGATAATTTTTTGCTTTACTAATATTTTTGTAAAAATATCCAACGATATTTTACCGATATATGAAAGAATGCTAAAGTGAATAAAAGAGCCAAATAAATTCAAAAGGTTATGGTTTTTAAAGAATTATGGCCGAATTGCAGTGTTCTTTATGAATGTTAGCTCATAAATTTATATAAAAAAAGGAAAGAAAAAAACCCATTAAATATATCCAGCCATGTCTTGATCGTGTCCCAGTCGTGTCCAAAGCATTTGACTTCTTATCTAGTCAACTTACGTCACGCCCGACACATATCCGAATTGTCACGCGTGTCAAACACGCCACCCATAAGGTGTGTTCGTGCTTCATAGCCGAGCCCAATCTGCCTTGTGGAAAATTCTTAAATTTTTTTCAGCAATTGTCGTCATCTCAAGTCAAAATCCTTTTAACTTTTAACCAAATAGAAAAGGACTCGACTCACAATATTGAGTTTTCTTATAATTTAAAAATATATATATTTTTCAAAATAATTATCAAATTAGTCTTTTGTATTTTGAAAACCACATTCATCAATTGCGATTTTGAAAATTATCCTAGAACTCAAAGATTCGCACCATAGCTTAGTTGCTAATTTTAAAACCATATTTATGTACTCATGATTTTAAGATTAATTTTCAAAACAAAGATTCATTTAACGCGATTTTTAAAACCGCACTGTAAAGGTGTTTTTTTAAAAAAAATGTTTAATGATTATTTTGGAAAACAAAGAAAGAATTATTTTGATATTAAACTCCACAATCTTCTTGAAGCATCAATTATTGATGGAAACAAATGAATTATGGGTCTTGGTCTTGATGTGTTGTCGGCCATGAACCAAGTTGTTTCAAAGAGATTGTAAAGGTCTACACAATTTTCTCAAAATGAATTAATATCATATATGAAGAAAAATCAGATTATTGAATGTATTCCAAAATGATATATTCTAAGAAAAAAGAAGCTTACTCCATTGTCATGAGACATGTCGTGTCATGTGGATAATGCGATTTAAGAGTTGACTCAATGAAATTATTTTCATGGTTCATTTAATTCAAAGTTTATGTCAAGTCTACCAAGGCAGCCAATTTATCGTCAACCATTTGTGATATATCTTCTGCCATATCAAGAAAATTTTGCATTTACTTAACTTTGACTCCATGTTTGGGCCATTAATAATTGCTTATCTTAAAATGTATATGGCTAAAGCCATAGAAACTAAGTGCATGTTTTTTGACAATTTTTGAAAAGTGTTTTTTGTTCTAAAAACAAGGAAAACACAAAACAATTTGATTCCTAGTTTTTTTTTTTTTTTTGCCTATATTTATTTTTGTACCATGATATCTTTTGGATTTAAATCACGTCTTCTCTTGGGTGATCCTATGGAAATGTGTTTATGGGAACTATAGTAATAAGTTTCTTAAGTGGAACTCGAAATAAATTTTTAAGAGTTAGGACATGTTGATTGAAAACACAATAGGAGGGTTGTAATTTAAGGATAGTCTAGGTAGTCTTGAAAGGCTTGACTTTGACTCTATTTTTCGGTTTGATGGATTAAGGGTTTGTAGTTTTTTTTTTCACAACTAACCACTTTGTTACGATGAGCTAGGCATGTGGGCAAGAATTGTAGTTGTATGTTATTTAAAAGATATAAAATTAAAGACAGAAGCTAGCATTTCAATTCTTGTAAAAAATCAAAGAAAACCACTATTAAAAGTAAAATTTATTAAAAGTTATATTTTTATACTATCTATTTTAATTTTTTTTTTCCTTTTATTTTTATAAATATTTGGAAGTGTTAATTGAACTCTTATAAATATCAACCAAAATTTTTTTAAAAAAATCCCTCACACGAAAATTTTTTTTTTAAACAAATTATACACCTTGTAATTTAAGTACAATAAATATCTCATCAAATCAAATAACCAGTCTCATAGTTATCCATAGTAACATCCCTTTTTGAATGATTTTAAAATAATAAAATATATACAATTAAAGTCCGATTTCAAGGAGACATCAAAAGGCTTGTAAATATTTACTACAATTTAAAATAAAAGAAAAGAAATCCCAAATTATATATATATTTTTTGAAAAACTCAGTTCTGCTACAGTTTGCCGGTTACTATTACTGAGCTCACGCTACCGATTTGAAAATTCATGTAAACTTTTAACCAAACAAAAAAAAAAAAAAACGACTTGACAAACGATCTTATCTGAAACATCAATTATTGATGGAAGCAAATGAATTATGGGATCGTGGTCTTGATGAGTTGTAGGTCATGAATCAAGTTGCCCCAAAATGATGAAAAAGAGGTATTTTAAAGTGATATTCTAAGGAACAAAACTTAAGGAAAACATTTTTAAGTCATCATGATTATTTTCCAAAATTGGATTTACATTATCTCTAAAATTTGTTTCAACAAAAGGAAAAATGCATTTTCATCCCTCTACACTTTTATACTATTTTACATTGACACCTTGCACTTTTAAATATTAAAATTAACATCTTACATTATCGAAAGCATGAAAAGTGACATCCTGCACTTTCACTTTTTTTTTGACATTTACTCGTATTCTTTAAAATGTTAAAATTAACTCTCTATGGATCGAAAACATGAAAATTGAACTCATCCATATGAATTTTAAAATTGTTATTTAAAATCTTGTTTTCTCAAAATTTAGATAAAAATATACTTTTATAAATAATATATAAATTTAATATGTATAATGAAAATGATTTTTTCCATAATATATATTTTTTAAATAACTCATAAAAATTATTTATCATGATACTTTAAATTTTATTTTTTGTTATGAAAAACATGAAGAAGATATAAAACTCTAAATTTAGAGAACAAAAATAGTTTTCAAAGAACACCATTTGGTGTTCTTGTGTTTTTAAAAAACTATTCTGAAGAACAGTTTTTAAAAACTATTTTGAATTACGGTTTTCAAATACAGGAACCAAATAGCCTATTAAGCTTTTATCTCTATAATTTGTGTAATGAAAAAAAAAATGTATTATCATGGGTCATGTCATGCCATTTGGATAATAGATTTATATGTATTTACAATTTTCAAAAACTGCAATAATTTTTTGGTCTATGATTGTCACCGTGTCAAGTCAAAAATTATGTAAACTTTTAGCCGGAATATAAAAAAAAAAAAAAATTCTTTAGTCATAATCTGAATTAAACATCAACTTTTGATGGAAACAAATTTAATATACATGGATCCATGAAATTAATACACAAATTCATCTTGATGACTTCTAGGTCATTAGGGACCAAGTTGCTTGGAAAGAACGATAGAATTCTGCAACATTTCCTCAAAATTTTAAGTTATTTAATATTTGTATTTATTAGATAAAATAAATAAAATAAGCTTAAAGTAATAAATATAATATATCAAATGTAACTCTTTTTTTATTTTTTTTATTTTTTATTTTCTTCTATTTTTCTTATTTTATTTCCTTTATATTTTCCTTCAAATTTTATTGGAACTGAGCGTAAGCTAAATTTCTATGGAACTTTCAAATTCCATGGGATTATACATAATTAATAAAGAAAATTGTAATAACACATCTTCTATGCCCTTTTCTTAATGTGTTTTTATTTCCATTTCTATGCATTTCATAAAATCTTTGATAAACTCAGAAAATTTGAATTTTATGGGAGTTAGAAATGAGTTTTCCAGGAAATTTAGATGGTCTATTTGTTAGAAATTTTATGTCTCTTCATTCAAAAAAAAAAAAAAGGAAGAAATTTCATGCCTCTTTTTTCCAAAGTTGACTGATTAAAAGATGCTCTCTATCTCTAAAATAATTTTTTCAACCAATCATATTTTCTTGAGACAAATTCGTTTCAACAAAGAACTGTTTTTTTTTTTTTTTGTTAATTTGTGACCCAAATTTGGTTTTAGGCTTATATCTGACCTTAATATCCGATATTTATGAAAAAAAAGAGTTAGAGAAACAAAATAGGGATCTGTTTTTGTAAAATTCGGGAAACTTAGAAATTTTCAGGAAAATAGCAAATAATAATAATAATAATAATAAATTGCTAGAATAGTTAAGGGAAGCTCTAGAAAATTCTCTAGATGCTCCGATGACGAAACTGACCACTGCTAAATTGCCTCACAAATCTAGTGACCCAAAAAAGTTTAGTCGAATTATGAGACAAACGGAATATTTTTACGATTTTCTGTGTGATAAGTCGCCAGTGACTTTAAAGACGAGATTTTTACGAAAATCTCGTAAGTTATAAAATGGTTTGAGCTAATTTCATTTAAAATAAAGTAAATTGAAAATAAATAAATTGTTTTAGGGCATAAACGGACCCGAATGAGGCAATATGAGCCATGTATCCAAATAATAATAATAATTATAAAAGATAAAAAAAAAAGATAAAAACGAAAATAAAAAAGAAAAGTAAAAAAAAGAGACGGGAGAGGGAGAGCGTTAGAGAGAAAGAGAGAGAAATTTTATTTTATTTTTCTTCGCTTCTTTCTAAGATCTACGGAAATCGGATCATAGGTTTTTGTCGGAGCAAAAGGCAAAGTCGGTCCACGCGTCGAGAGCTACGCATGGGCACCAAAATCTTAGTGTTTCGTCAAACTCCACGAGGTAGAGAATTTTCCTACTTGTGTTATTTCTAGTCTAAAGGTCATTTAATGGCTTAGGATTGGCTTAGAGGCTGTGAAAGACTGTAAATTTTAGTCCCCAATTTTTTGGACTGAGTGTAGGAATTTTTGGGACTATTTTCGGCCAGTTTCGGACTGAGTTCGGGTTTGGTTTTGATCCTGAGACTGATGTCTTTGGGTTTTGTGGTGTGTCTTGATATCATATGTAACACCTGGTATATGCATTGTTATATTCAAGTAAGGATTTTTGGGGAGCAAATGCAACTTATGCCCTATGATATTTTTTAAAATTGTGATTAAGATTACTATCTTAATGAAGTTGGTTTAATTAGAGGATTAGCAAAATGTGTTAGATTGCATTTTTTTATGGCATGTGGGACAATTATGCAATTAGGTAAGTTTAGTGGTTTTGTTAGGGTTTGTAATTAAGTATGTGTTGGAAGGACCACTTTGAAAACTTGTTAGTGGGAGAGGGACTAAAGTGTAATAACCTTGTGAGCTATGTGGCATCATGAGGGCATTTAACCTCATATATGCATGGTAGGAGATCTTGACACATGGCAAGTGTGTACGTAGAAGAGTCACATGTGCCAAGCAACCAATTTCTCTTGGTTTTGATGCTAGACCAACTTCTTACAGGGAAGTGGAAAATTCTGGAAATTTAGAAAGCGAGAGGAGAGTTCTAGAGAGAAGCTAGAGAGAAGGAAGAGAAAAGGCTTGAAGGAAAGCTCGGGTTTTGTGGGAAAAAGTTCAATAAGGTATGTAAACACATGATCTTGGAGGCCTTAGTTGGCTTCTTATGGACTTTGGTTATATTCAGGGTTTTTGGTTGGATTACATCCCAACCCTAGATTTGATGAAAGGTGTTTGGTGGAACCCTAAATTGTAAAAGACCAGTTTTAGGGAAGAAGATGGTATGTGTGTGTGTGTCCAAGGAGGTGCTGTCCACTTTCCCTTGACCCCATGATGTTGTTTTGGCCATAAGTTGGCCTAAAGAACTCCGACCTGGATGATTCTAGTTGAGAAAAGCCCAAGACTCCAGCCTCAATGTCTAGAAGTAACCAAGAACTAAATCCTACCATAAGACTCCTTGAATTTGAGGTTGAAAGTCAGATACGACTCTGTCCCATGTCTGAGCAAAGCCTCGTTTTTTGAGTCATGTTGAGTAATATTGATCCAAATGGAGGATTCAAAATCCTCTCAAAGTAGCCAATAGCGTAACTTCATGAAGAAAGTGTGGCCAAAATTATGGCTCATTTGTTCCCATAATTTCGTCAAAGTATGGGTGAAGGAGGACACAGACTTGTCCCTAGGAAATGGTCTCGGAGGTCGAGTGTAAAACCATAACTCTTGGATTCCGAGGTCCGAATGACTTGATTTAAGAGGCAGTGGAAAGCTAAGACATTGAGAACTTCTCCCGTCGAAGACCATAGTGAACAAAAACGGTATGGCTGGTCAAAATGGTAGTTAAAAAAAAGAAAAAAGGGGGTCTTGAGATAGGTCAAACAAGGTACAAGTGTTGTGTGTGCTATTTGTGTTACTCCTAATAAGGGGTGTTAAATGTTGATATTAGTAAGTGTAAAGAGAGTGCTCTTGAAGGACTGGTTTATGTTTGTAGGTATAAGAATATGTGTGATTCGAGTGGTGAAGTAGTAATAAACCAATCGGGGGTAATTTTATGTAACCCTATCAAGGTTTCGAGGCTAAGAAATCTTATGACTTGTTAATTGCAACATCCTTTGGAGTAGCCTCTGCTCTTGACTTCCTTGGAGACTTTGTGGATTTTTGAATCCAAGGAAGGTAGGGATCTTGTAACCTTCTCCCGTTTATACCATGGTTTGACGAAATTTCAGACCATTCCATGTCAATCAGGTGGATTTTCTAATGATATATATAAATGTGTATATTTTTATATCTATGGAATTCTTGAATTAATTGGTGCATGATGTTTTTAACATCCATGTGGGTGAATGCTGGTGAAATTGTTTTAAAGCATGACATGGGTATGGACTGTGAGAGTCCTGATTGATATGGGTTACTGACTATGACTAGTCCCCGGGTTGTAAATTCCGTAAAGGTTACAGATATATCGATGTGGGCATATCCCCGGTGAAGTCCTGAAGAATTTGCCTACACGGGATGTGGGCATATCCCCCGGGCAGTAAGTCCCAAAGAATTTGTCGTTGTTCTGGATGATCAAGGTCCCCGTGAAAGCCCAAAAGAGTCATCGATGAGGGGTCGAGATGGTAGTATCGCATCCATTTGTTTCACATCAACCTATTAATTGAAAATGCTCAATGTTTTTGAGATGTGTTGAATTATTTGTATTTTGAAATGTTTTTATAAGCATGGCTTGTTATGGGATCTCACTATTGAGTTGTCAACTCACTCCCATTATTCCCTTCCACCTTAGACGCAGAGAGACCACCGCATTTACTCGAGAGTTTGACTCACAGGTTTTGGAGGTCGGGAATTGTATACAAATTTCTTTAGCATGCCGGGGTGGTTGGCATACATTTTGAGGAACATCTAGTGTTGTGTGGAGGTTCACACTCGATATTTTGGATAGCTTCATACGATCATGGGCTTGTATATTTGGCTTCAGGGCTACAAGGCTTGGGACACTTTATAGAAAGTTTTGGGATTTTGTGTAAATATTATTTGACTGGCAAGTGAATAGTCTTGGGTTCATTGAGGACTTACCTCAGCAGCGTATATGTATATATATGTTTTGAGACCTCGGAGTTGAGTTTTAATTACGTTTCTAGGCGATTACTCCAAGTGAGCTTGACTCAGTTTTGAGGAACACAGTTGATATATATGGTGTGTAGGGCTAGTGGTAGCCCCTTTTATGCAAAGTGTTGGATTTTGAAAGAGTCCTATGTTAGGGACTCATGATGAAAAAAAAAAAGATGGTAAAATAACATAAATCACATCGTGGAAATCAGGGTGTGACAAGTTGGTATCAAAGCAAAGGGATAAATCCTTGGGAGATTAAGGGAAAATTCAATAGGTACACATAGGATTCCTAGGCACACTTTAAGCTATGATGATGAGAGCTTGCTTTAGTGCTAGGATTGTGCTATTAAGATGATATGATTTTTCTATACATGGCATGGCATAAGGCTCTAGCAAAGAACAATTAAATATGGTATTTTATGATAACATGTTTACCTGAGATTATGTGATAACATGTTGGTGTGATTACAAGCATGATATAATGAGTTTAGATATTATAATGCTTGTATGGATTTTTTCCATAGTATTGGCTAGTGTA
This sequence comes from Tetrastigma voinierianum, assembly GCA_016808115.1. Lineage (NCBI taxonomy): Eukaryota > Viridiplantae > Streptophyta > Magnoliopsida > Vitales > Vitaceae > Tetrastigma > Tetrastigma voinierianum. The sequence goes on from JAEQBH010002727.1 coordinate 484,416, forward strand.
ATGATTCTATACCATGTGCACAGAAAGATGAATCTGCAAGACAATAGACTGGTCAAAGGTAAAGATTGCATAGCTATAATAAATCGATGTCGAGAACCCTAAGAGTTATTAATGGTTCTTGTACCATGACATCATGATAACCGATTGTCTATTTTATATATAGACAAGGAATAGAGGAAGAAGGAGTGGACGGCAGCGGTCGACACTTCGTGAGATCCTCTCTCACCGCTTCAAGAGGGATGGGGCCGAGAGAGTTGCGGGCGTTACCCCTCCGAGGGACACCCGAGAAGATGGACGGGCGGTTGATCAAGGATTTCAAGGCACTTATTCCCGCGTTTCGGTGGTGTCAATTTCCCTTGAGGCCGAGCATTGGCTAAAGGAAGTGAAGAAGATTCGATGTCTCTGTGTCCCTAGGAGCCGAGAGGCTCCTCTAAAGGCCCTTATGTTGAGGGACGAGGTCGTATTGGGCCAGGGATATGGTTAAGAACACCCATGATGTGCCACACATGGGGTGGACTCCGCCTTCGAGAGCTACTCTGGCCAAGTACTTTCCCGAGGCCATGAGAGACGTAAGATCTGAGTTTGTGCACCCAGCAGGGCTACGATCAGAAATAGCATGCTCCCACTTACTAGGTTGTCTTGGCATGCACAAATATGTGCGGCAAGCGAGCAAAATGAGAGCCGAATAGCTGTGGAGTGGCCTGAGGCCGAACATTCTGCCTCAGTGGCTCCTTCATGCTCTCTTACACCTACAAAGGAGGTGGTGGCACGAGCCCCGATTATCGAGGAGGATGTTTCGAGGCATGCATGAAAGAAATAAGAATTCCGTGTCGGTGACTTCAGTCAGTGGATAAGATAAGGCTACCAAGGATGAATGGTCCACAATAGCTGCCCATGCAACAAGGGCAAGCCGTTGAGTACAAACTTGGGGACATGAGGCCCCACTACAAAGAGGTGGTTGACAAAAGACACTTCGAGGAGGTGCCCTGTTACAATGGCGTAACACCCAACCTCCTCAAGGTCAATTTCGACCAGTAAACCATTCAAGTGTTCAAGGAGGACAGCCTCCAAGGGGAGGAGATTCAGGAAGGGAAGATCAGATCTACGCCATGGCCTCAGAGCGTATCTTCGCCAGGATACCGGATCCAAGAGCCTAATGTGCTAGTGTAAGGTATGGTTTTGTGTTATAGCACTTGGGCACATAAAGGTTTGATTCTGTGGTGCATCACGCTCATTTATATCTACTTCTTTTCGCTTTCCATTTTGACTTAGATATTGCACCACTCTCGTCTCTTGTTCGTCGAGACACCTACGGCAAAATGATGGAAGCTATGGAGATGCGTTGGTTGTGTGTTGAATGTTGGGGATACGAAGTCGGATTGACTTAGTACTCCTGCCATATCAAAGTAGTTGTTTGACGGATTGTGGAATGGGATTGGTTAAATTTCACATCATGCGCCCTAGACTATTTCAAGAAGGTGACCTTCCGTGATCGTCAGGGTCACATGTCACCTTCATGCATTTAGGGGTCGGGTCGACTCGATCGCTGATAGAGATGGAGAAAAGTGATGAGAAAGAACGGGCCAAGACTTCCTTTTACTATGCCTGGGAGTATAAAGGAAGGTAAGGGTGATCAGATCCCACAAGTGTGTGACTTTGGTCGATGTATTTCCCGATGAGCTGCCGTGATTACCTCCTACAGAGAGATGGAATTCTCCATCGACATCCCAGATCGATCCTATTTCAATAGCTCCATTTAGGGGATGGCTCCATTTGAGATTAAGGAGTTGAACCCATCGCCGCAAGAATTACAGGTAAAGGGTCATCCGACCGAGTACCTCATTCTTCGGGGTGCCTCCAAAGATTGTTCGTGAAAAAAGAAAGACGGAACGCCACGGTTATGTGTGATTACCTGGTTAAATAGAGTAATCTGGTGAAGAACAAGTACCCACTTCCTCGGATCGAGGATTTGTTTGATCGCTTGAACGGGCTTGTTACTTCTCGAAGATTGATCTAAGATCTGGGTATCATCAGTTGAGAGTACGGGACTCAGATATCCCGAAGACTGCTTTTCGCATGAGGTATGGACACTTCGAGTTTGTTGTCATCCTTTTGGATTGACTAATGCTCCAAATGTTTTTACGGATATGATGAATAGGATATATTGTCCAGATTCGGATCACTTTTGTGGTAAAGGTTTGTGGGACGACATCCCGATATATTCAAGGGTCGAGCCGAACATGAGTGCAAAGATTTGCGCTTGGCGCTACAGGTACTGAGAGAGAATCAGTTGTATGCCAAACTAGAGAAGTGTGATTTCTTGTTACAAGAAATCCAGTTCCTAGGGCACATGGTGTCTAAGGAAGGTATTTCTAATGGATCCGGCAAAGGTCTAGGCCGCGATGAGGTGGAGCACTCCAAGAGTGTCTTTTGAGATACGCAAATTTCCTTTGATTACCGGGTTATTACCGCTCCATTTATTGAGAACTTTCCTGGATCGATGTCCAATGACTAGACTAACACGTAAGGGAGTGAGCTGACCGAATGACAAGCGTGAGGAGTCTTTCAGAGCTAAAAAAGAGATCGACCACAGGCCACGGTGCTTGACATTCGTGAGGAGAAAAGTACACGGTCAGGATGTCTCAAGGGCTGGTCGGGGTGTACTATAAAAAAGGTAGAGCAGCTGCCTGCGCCTCTAGGCACCAATGAAACACAAGAGAATTACCCCACGATGATTTGTAGTTTGTCAAGTAGTAAAGGTTTCGCTTCTAAAGTTATGGCGGCACTACTTGTATGGTGAAAGTTTGGAAGTGTTCTCTGACCACAAGAGTTTGAAGTATATATTTACGCAGAGAGATTTGAATGCCAGAAAGCAGAGAAGGTGGATGGAGACACTTGAAGACTTTGATCTTTTCTTTTGCAATACCACCCGTAAAGCAAACGTGGTCGATGCCTGAGTAGAAAAATCAAGGAGCATCCTTTCGGGTTTGATGGCTTATGAGTGAAGATGTAGCGATTGGAGCACGCCAGTTTCACCCGTGCTTCTATGGGGATGAGCCTAAGGCATGTTTTTACACGCTAGCTCAGCCAACCAGCTCTAAGAGTCATCGAGGCTCGCAGGAGTGATAAGAAGCTCGAGGGCACACGTCGCGTTGTCGCTGGTGATGCACCGAAGGGGGTGGAGCATTCATGCAAATGGAGGAATATATTTTCTCATCAGACAGCCAGGCCGATGATGCACAATGAGAGAGGTGATGAGGGTGCTCATCACCTTCGCTCACTTTACATCCCGTGAGACAAAAAGACGCATTCACGCACTCCGAGGCGCCACCTTGGTGGCATGGGATGAAGAGAGACATAGCAAGTTTCGCCTGTTTGACGGCCAACAAGTGAAAGTTGGTCGAGACCGCCAGGCTGCCAGAGCCGCACGCGTAATGGAAATGGGATCATGTGACGATGGACTTCGTGGATCGGGTTTGCCCAAGACTCACCAGGGTAAAGATGGTGTTTCGTGGTTGTTGACCTATTGACTAAATTAGCACATTTATTAGCAATAAGGACCACTGACTCTATTCTTACTTTGAGCAAGTTGTATGTGAGGGGGATTGTGAGGTTGCATGGTGTACCTCTCTCCATTGTGTCACATAGGGACTCGAGGTTTACGTCCCGATTCTGGCAGTCTTTGCAGAAAGCTTTGGGAACGGAGTTGAGATTGAGTACAATGATTGTTCCTCAGACCGACGGGCAACTGGAGAGTTGATCGGATCTGGAAGATATGCTTAGAGCATGTGTGTTAGACTTCCAGGAGTGGATGGACCATTTACCTCACGATTGAATTTCTGCATTATAATAATAGTTTCGAGCGGTATTAGGATGGCACCATATGAAGCTCTTTATGGAAGGCCGTAGATCGCCTATGTCTTCAATTTGAATCAAGAGAGGCTGCTGATTGGTCGAGTTGGTAGAGAAGCATTGGCAGAGAAGATAAGAATTGATCAGAGTGACAGAGGCTCTTGGAAACCCTGGCAGAGGCGAAAAGAAGTTATGCGACCACGGGAGAGGGAGACCCTTAGAGTTTCAAGTTGGGGACCATGTGTTTTTTGAGAGTGTCGCCTCGCAGATATTTCGTTTTGGTAAAAGGAAGCGCCCTTAGGTATTGGTCCGTTTGAGATTCTCGAGTTGGAGAGGTAACACCGATTAGCTCTTCGTAGCGATTGTTTGGGATACATGATGTATTCCACATTTCGTATTCTTTGAAGTATGAGCCGGATGTTTTTCGCACATACTAGATTAGCGGCGGAATTGCAAGAGAATATGAAATATGAAAGGCGACGAGGAAGTGCAGATGTGCGGAACGCGTGTTACTTGGAACAAATTATTTCCTAGTAGCAGTGTTATGGGAACACCATGGAGTGGAAGAAGCTACATAGGAACTAGAGCGGATGAAGAAGAAGTATCGAGGCCCATTCCACGGAGTTAGTACGGTTTAATTTCGGGACGAAATTCTTGTAAGGAGAGATGTAGCTTTGGTATATGTTTTGTTATATTAATTAAGGATTTTGGGGAGCAAATGCAACTTATGCCCTATGATATTTTAAATTGTGATTAAGATTGTATCTTAAGTTTGGTTTAATTAGAGGATTAACCAAAATGTGTTAGGTGCATTTTTTATGGCATGTGGGTCGATTATGCAATTGGAAGTAAGTTTAGTGGTTTTTGTTAGGGTTTGTAATTAAGTATGTGTTGAAGGACCACTTTGAAAAACTTGTTAGTGGAGGGACTAAGTGTAATATCCTTGTGAGCTATGTGGCATCATGGGGAGCTTGACACCTCATATATGCATGGTAGGAGATCTTGACACATGGCAGAGTGCATGAGAAGAGCTGCCATGTGCCAAGCAAACAATTTCTCTTGGTTTGGATGCTAGACCAGACTTCTTGCTAGGAAGTGGAAAATTCTGGAAATTTAGAAAGTGAGAGAGGTTCTAGAGAGAAACAAGAGAAGGAGGAGAAAAGGCTTGAAGGAAAGCTTGGTTTTGGTGGAAAAAGTTCAACGCTTAAGGTATGTAAACATGATCTTTGAGGCCTTAGTTGTATTTATATAGACTTTGGTTATATTCTAGGGTTTTGTTGGGATTACATCCTAACCCTAGATTTGATGAAAGGTGTGTTTAGTGGAACCCAGAATTGTAAGACCGGTTTGTGAAGATGGCATGTGTGTGTGTGTGTCAGGGAGGTCTTTGTCCCGGCTTTCCCTTGACCCCATGAGTGTTTTGCCCATAAGGTGGCCTAAGAACTCGGCTGGATGATTCTAGTTGGAGAAGAAGCCAGACCTAGCCGCTTCGAATGTCTAGAAAGAAAAACAAAATCTGCCATAAGACTCTTGAATTTAGGGGTTGAAAAGTCGAATCTGAGATTAAATCCCATGTTATGGAGCGGTTCTGTTTTTTGAGTCATAAGTTGGGTAATATTGAGTCCAAATGGAGTGATTTAAAATCCTCTCCATTAGCCATAGGGGCGTAACTTCATGAAAGAAGTGTGGCCAAAATTATGGCTCATTGTTCCCATAATTTAGATCAAAGTAAGGGTGAAGTGAGGATCTGGTCCGTCCCTAGGAAATGGTCTCGGGAGGTCGAGTGTAAACCACCAACTCTTGATTCCGAGGTCGAATGACCTGATTTAGAGCTATGGAAAGCTATAAGAGATAGGAGAACTTCTGGTCAGAATACCATAGTGAACAAAAACGTGTATGGCTGGTTAAAAGATGGTAGTTAAGAAAAAAGAAAAAAAAGGGGTCTTGAGATAAGGAATTTGGAAACAAGGTACAAGTGTTGTGTGTGCTATTTGTGTTACCTAATAAGGGGTGTTAAATGTTGATATTAATGCAGTGTAAAAGAGAGTGCTCTTGAAGGATCAAGGTTTATGTTTGTAGGTATAAGAATGTAATGTGATTCAGTGGTAAAGTAGTAATAAACCAATTGGTAATTTTATATGGCTGGATTGTTTGAGAATAAGAAATCTTATGACTTGTTAATTGCAGATCCTTTGGAGTAGCCTCGGTTTGACTTCCTTGGGAGACTTGTGGATTTTGAATCCGAGGAAGTGGGGATCTTGTAACGCCTTCTCACGCGCCACCGTAGTTTTAATGAAGTCTGTACCGTTCCAATACTTGAAGCTGTGTGATTTTCTAATGATATATATAAATGTGTATATTTTATATCTAGCAAATTCTTTGAATTAATTAGTGCAGAATGTTTTAAATATCATGGGTGAATGCTTTGTGTGTTTAAAGCATGACATGGGTATGGGGCCATGTGAGAGTAGGATTGATGTAGTGGACACGGGGCCTCGTGAGTCCCACTGGGTTGTAGTCCCGAGAAAGATCCACGGATATACGGGATGTGGGCATATCCACAGGTGGTAAGTCCCGGCAATTTGTCGTTATCGGGATAATGGGCATATCCACGGGTAAGTCGACAATTTATCGTTGTTCGGGGATGATAATTTGAATCCACTGGGTGAAAGCCAGAAAAGAGTCAGATGAGGTGAGATGTTGATGTATTGCATGCATTTGTTTCCACATCGACCTATTAATTGAAAATGCTTCATGTTTTGAGATGTGTTGAATTATTTGTATTTTGAAATGTTTTTATAAGCAGGCTTGTTATGGGATTCACTCTGGGTTGTCAGACTCACCCCCGTATTCCCTCCACCTTAGATGCAGTGCGAGGACCGGTATGACTTGAGAGTTTGACTTGCGGGGTTTGGAGGTTGGGGGTGTGCGTCGATAATAGCATGCTGGTGGTTGGCATACATTTGAGGAGCATCTAGTGTTGTGTGGAGTTCCTGCTTTGTATATTTTGAATGAGTTCATATCGATCATGGGTCATTGTATATTTGGCTTGTGGCTATTAGTTTGGGACACTTTGTAGAAAGTTTGGGATTTTGTGTAAAATATTGTTTTGATGAGTGTAAGTGAATAGTCTTGGGTTCATTGAGGACTTACCTTAGTCTGGATATCTGCATCATATGTTTTGAGACACGGAGTTGAGTTTTAATTGTTTAGGCATTACTCGAGTGATTTTGGACTGGAGTTTTGAGGAAATCTAGGTTCAATATATATGGTGTGTAGGAAATTTAGGGGGTAGCCCATGCATACAAAAATATTGGATTTTGAAAGAGTCTATGTTGGGGACTCCATGATGGAAAAAAAAAAAAAGATGGTAAAATAACATAAAATCATAGTGATCGGGGTGTGACATCATTCAGTGATGATAGGCTGAGTGAGAAGGGACAGAGGTGCCACCCCCCAGTTTATGTGGGTTCGATATTTGGGCAATTTTGTGTGTTATTGTTGTAAAATATTAAATAACATGATGTGTGTAAAAATCATGTTAATATGTACTTGCGTGATGTATTAACATGAAAATGGTGATAAATGGAAATTATATGTACAAATTATAATTGTCCATGGTGTATTAATGTTTCATGTAGCACTCATATATACATGTAACATGAAGGAAAATGCATTGGCATCATGCATTTCATATGCCACCAGTCTGTCAGCGTCTGATCGGGTGTGGGTGCATGGGTATTGAGTATTCAGGTGTTGAGTGAATGGGTTGTGAGAAGACTCGGAAAATGGGATGAGAATCGAGGTTGAGACTCACGGGATGTGTAAATTCAAGTGATAAATTACATGTTTTAGCGAGCAAGTTGGGGTGAATCCCCCTGGGGTGAAAACCCGAATGTGTGACACGGTTAGACATGAATCAAAACGTATAAGTTCATGAAATGTTGGAAAGACGTGCGATATCTTGCGATGAAAACCCGAAAATCCGTGTCCCACAAAAGAAAAAGAAAATCATGAAATGATAAATTAAAATTGGAGGGTTGTCTAATGGTTTAAGTCATTGGGTTAAATACCCGATGGGTTTGCCAGCGGCTAACAGTGTGGGAGTCAGTTAGGACTCGGGTTGTGAGCATGAGAAGTGTATCACATGCATGACACGGAACATTTCATATAATGTTGCATAGATTGTATGAAACGTGATTAGTGTTCATCTCGCCCATTGCATGCCTGCATTTTGGGCGAAAGGATGACCACGCCAGGAGATTTTTTCTACTGGGCATTGCTCGTCCCGTTGTGGGACCCCTTTCAAGTCTGAGGGGTGTCTGAGGACGGCTTAAGCGGCGTGATTGTGAAGAAAATGGAGCATGTGTGAACCCAGCCAAATACTTTTTGTAAAAGTATTTGTAAGAATTGTAATTAAATTCTTTTGGTTCTGTATAAATAGTCGGGTATGTAAATATGGTAAAGAGAAGTGCGTGATTGGACTCTTATGGACTGTCATTAACTATTCATTTTCATATTTTTGATTTAAATATTAATGAATGGGTCCCGATAAAGGGACGTATTGAGGTGGTGCTGGGTACACTATATTAGAACAAGCTAGTTTTAATATATGTTATGTATAAAAGTGTTGTAATAATCTCTTATGGATTATTGTGTCTGGGTTGTAATGTTGGGTGAGCTCCCAGACTAAAGGAGACTCTGCTTGGAATTTTTTGTGAAAATATGGATCTTGATAAATGGGACACAACAGTGTGGTATCAGGTCACCCGAAATCCATAGGAATTCCAAGGGTTGACGGGTTGTCAACGGGACCCCCAGGATAGGGGTGTCACAGCATGGTATCAGATCTTAGGTAAACGATTACCTAGGGAGATTGAATGTGGGAATCCACAAGTATGGTCCTGATACTAGCTCTTCTCATTTCGTGTCAAGAGTCACAGAGTACATGAGTCACCCAGGGCGATGGGCATGGTGCAGATCATGCATTGTTGTGTGGATCTACTCTAGGGTGGCGTAGATAAAGCGAATGTGCGAGTCACGTTTCTACTCTTGCACTTGTTGACTAGAAAATTGGTTAAAAGAGGGATGCATCATATTCCTTACTGTTGCATCTTGTGTGATAGATTTGAGTTTGGACGTTGAGACCCCAGGAAAAGTAGTTGTTTGGAAATTCTCCCTTAGGAACTAGGGTGAGGGTTGACTGTACACGTCGAGATTGTGAGTGAGAGATCTCTAGGCCTCTGCTCACGGTGGACCGGAGAATCATGAATAGATCTGAGGTTGATGTCATCCTTGGGATGGACTGATTGACGACAGACTAGGTCGTCATAAATGGTGATTAAATGAGAGTTATTACCAACACACATGACAGTATTGGTATATGATTACCCTGAGAATTTCGGGACGAAATTATTTTAAGGGGCGAAGAATGTAACAGGAAAATTATAAATTTTCAGGAAAATAGAAAATAATAATAATAAATTGCTAGAATGGTTCAGGGAAGCCTAAAAAATTCTCTAGATCTCGAATGACAAAATAGTATGCTAGATTAAATTAGTCTGAAAATCCTAGTGACTCGAGAAAAGTTTTGTCGATTACGAGACAAGTGGAATATTTTACGATTTTGCAGGTGATAGTCGGTAGTGACTTAGGATGATATTTTAAGAAAATCTCGGAAGTCGAAAAATGAAAAACTAGGCTAAGTTCATTTAAAATAAAGTGAACCGAAAATAAATAAATTGTTTCGGAGCATAAACGGACCTGAATGAGGCAATATGAGCCATATATCCAAATAATAATAATAATAAAGAAGATAAAAACAAAAATAAAAAAGAAAAGTAAAAAAAAAAGAGATGGGAGAGGGAGAGCGTTAGAGAGAGAGAGAGAGAGAGAGAGAATTTTATCTTTTTCTTTCTGCAGCTACTCTCTAAGATCTGAGGATCAGGCCAAATGTAGGTTTCGTCGGAGCAGAGCCAAGTCGGTCCTACGCTGAAGCTCACGCGTGGAGCACGACACCAAAATCTTAGCTTGGCCAAACTCCACAAGGTAGAGAATTTTCCTACTTATGTTATTTCTAGTCTGGGGCTACGGCTCGATCGACTTAGAGGCCGTGAAAGGCTGTAAATTTCAGTCCCTAATTTTTTGGACTGAGTGTAGGATTTTTAGGAATTTTTGTGATCAAGTTTAAAGTCCGTGTTGAATTTTAATTTTTCGACAAATTTTGACCTAATTCAGACTCAAGTTTTTGATATCATAGTACTTGGTGACGAACCGTGAAGGACCAAGAGGTGCCCTATTTATGTGGGTCCGAGATTTGGGCCATTTTGTATGTTATTGCTAAAATATTAAATAACATTCCACAGGTAAAATCATGTTAGTATGTACTTGCGTGATGTATTAACATGGAAATGGTGATAAATGGAAATTATATGTACAAATTATAATTGTCCATGGTTTATTAATGTTTAATGTAGAACTCATATATACATGTAACATGAAGGAAAATGCATTGGCATCATGCATTTCATAGGCACGGTCACATCGCGTCGAGTCGGGTGTGGGTGCATGGTATTGAGTATTAATTGCAAGCGAGGAATGGGTCGAGCTCTAAAATGGAAACAAGTCCAAGGTTGAGACTCACTGATGTAAATTGGATCAAAAATGATAAATTACATGTTTTTGGCAAAGCAAGTTGCGGTAGATTCCCCCCAAGGTGAAAGACCCATATGTTATTCACGGTTAGATATGAATCCTGATGATGTAAGTTCGCAAAAATGTTGGAAAGGCTTGCGGCGTCCTGCGGTGAAAACCCGAAAATCCGTGTCCCATAAAAGAAAAAGAAAATCATGAAATGATAAATTAAAATTCGAGGGTTGTCCAATGGTTTAAGTAATTGGGTTAAATACGAATGGCTGGTTTCCACACTTGGCAATTGTAGGTGTGGGGAAGTCAATTAGGACTCAGGTTGTGAGCATGAGGGGTCGTATCTCATGCATGACACGAAACATTTCATATAATGTCGCATAAATTGTATGAAATGTGATTGATGTTTATGTACACCATTACATGTGCATTTTAGGTGAGGAATAACCTTTGTAGGAGATTTTTCTACTGGGCATTGCTCACCCCGTTGTGGGACCCCCTTTCAAGTACAGGGGGTGTATAGGGAGACGACGCTTCAACGAGGCCGTGATTGTGAAGAAGGTCGACATTGGTATTCTTTGCAATACTTGAAAGTATTTTATGTAAAAGAATCAGAATTAATTATTTTGACTATTGTATAAATAGTCGGGTATGTAAATATGTAAATAGTCGGACTCTTATGGAGTGTCATTAACTGTTCATTTTCATATTTTTGATTTAAATATGAATGAATGGGGTCCTTGTGAAAGAGACGTAGACGAGGTGGTGCCACATCATATTAGAAACAAAATAGTTTTAATATATGTTAGTGTATAAGAGTGTTGTAATAATCTCTGCATTATTGTGATATAGGTTGTATGTTGGGCAGAGCTCCCTAACAAGGGAGACTCCGCCCCAATTTTTGTGAAAATATGATCCCATAAAACGGAGACACAACAAGATGATATCACACCCGAAATCCATGTGAATTCCACTGGCCGACGGGTTGTTAACCCGGACCCCTGATAGGGTGTCACAGTTTTGGTAGCAAGGGGTATGGACCTTTATGCTCGAGTATTTTTAAATAAGTATCAACATACTAGGTTTATCTTCATTCTCGTTGTACTTATAATTATTCTGCATTCAACAAGGTTTCACCTAAATTGTTTTCGTGTATTTCATTATAGCTACTGATTTCAAAATTTTCTTTTTGTTAACTCAGAATGAAAAAAAGTCACTTTTCTCCTTTTTCTTTCAATATTAAACTTTACTCAAATCTAAATTTTTACATAATTAAACTAATTCTATTTTAATTTTTACTGACCTTTGTTTTAGAAACTAACTTAATGTAATATATTTTGAATTGAAAGTTGTTAAGCGTTTGCAAAGAAATGTTCAACAGAAACACCAGAGAAACTAAAATGAAGATGATCATTATTCTAAGTGTTGTTGAATTATTGAAGAAGAGTGCAATATATAGAGAGCTAAGAAAGAAGATGATCAGTTACATAGAATTACAAACAAAATCATCATCATCACTAACACTTATGATTTCTACCAATTATGCTTCTTCATCTTTTCAGCCACATATCATGATTTATCAACAATTTTATCTACCAAATTGAAATATGCCACACACCAAGGTTTCTTGATTACTAAAACAAATAATGGACCTAAAATGCCCACTGCAAAGCCTAACCCGATGCTCAAATAGAACCACTGATCAATGAATCCATCATCTTTTTCATCCTCGACGTAGCTTTGCCCTTGCCCATTCCCTTGATCAAAAGCATCACCTTGGCATTGAGCAACAAGTGGATGTACACAAAGAAAAGGGTTTCCAACAAACACAGAGTCATTAAAAGTTGTCATTTGTCCTGTAAAAGGAATCTTGCCAAAGAAGTTGTTTGATAGATCCAAATAACTCAAAAATGTTAATGAAGACATGTTCGAAGGAATGATAGCATAGAGATTGTTGCATGATAGATCAAGAGATTTGAATTCATGTAACATCTAGATGTCTTGTGGAATTGAGCCATTCATGTGGTTTCTTGACAAGTTGAGAAACATGAGACCCTGTCATTTTGTTATTTGGTTCAAACTACCAAGAAGTTTGCTTGGTTGGATAGATCTATGCTGACAACAAGAGGAAGATACTTAACATAGCCTAGGATTCGCCTTTGCTTTCACGCATCAACTTGTCTCGCCTACTACTTTGCGGATCAAATGTCACACTCGGACTGTGGTCTATAGGTGACCTGGCAACTACTACGTTTATATTATGCTTATGAGACATTGCTATAAGATCACCCAAAGTGGATGGAATGCTACCACTCAAATTATTTTCAGTAAGATCTAAAATGTGCAATAAAGTTAAATTTGACAACCCAAAAAGAAGCCCTCCAGAAAATGCATTGGACCTCAACTTCAAAACAGTAAGAAATGAGAAAGCAGATCCAATCCATGTTGGAATATCTCCTGAGAGCCTGTTGTCACTGAGATCAAGGATCGCCAAATTTGATAGATTTTGAAAAGATAAAGGAAGTTCTCCTGAAAGCTTGTTCTTATTTAAGAAAAGGGATTGAAGACATTCTAATTGACCAACAGATTTTGGAATAGCCCCGGATAAATTGTTTTGTTCAAGGTTTATAATGAATAGGCCAAAACAATTGCTTATGGAAGAAGGAATGATTCCTGTCAAACTATTCTTTGAAAGATCAATCATTATAAGTTTCCTCATATATCCTATAGATTTGGGGATGTTTCTTGTTATTTGATCACTAAAGAAAAAGGAATTCAAAATTCAGTCGATTCACCTATGTCAGGGATGGTAGCTTTTCGTATAATTTAGGTCATTGATGTGATCAAGGAGTGACAATTATTGTTTGGCAGCCAGGTGGGTACGGAACCTGAGATTTTAGCATTTGACATATTGAGATTGAAGAGGTTCTTTCAAACCCAAAGGCTGAAATGAAGGACCTAATTGCATGAACCCATTCTCAGTGTGACTTGACTCGAAATCTGGGGATCCATGGAACTAACATTCAAAACAAGACCTGAATTTCCTTCCATCCTCAAATCGTCCAGCTTACTTAACTTTGAAAAATGTTGTTCTGAAAGAATTCCAGTCAAGCGATTCAAAGAAACATCCAAGTCAACCAATTTAGAAAGTAGTCCAAAACTAACTGGGAGACTCCCATTCAGCTCATTCTATGCAAGCCACATACGCTCCAAGTTTCGGAATGTCCCGAAAGAAGCAGGGATAGTGCCTTGAAACTTGTTTCCTTCTAGATCGAGAATAGTAAGTTTTTCCAATTGACTCAACCATTCGGGCAATCTGCCCATGAGTTTATTCCAAGACAAGTGTAATTCCCTCAGCTCTGGTAAAACACCTTCAGAACTGCAGTTGTTTATCTCTTTGAGAAATTAAGGTAGACTTCCCATCAAGCCATTGAACCTCATATCCAAATGTTTTATGTTGCAAAAATTTCCGAAGGATGGAATTATACCTACAATCATCATCAACAGTATTAAATAATTTTTTAAAATTATTTTATGAAAAATATGAAAGTCCCCCCAAAAAAATTTTCAAAAGAAGTACGACGCTTTGCCTGCTAAATGAATGATTAGTACAATAAACCAAATGGTAAGCAAGAAACATACCAAGAAAGTTATTGCCTGCCAAATCCAAAAATTCTATCTTCTTCCAGCTTCCACTTAGTAGTTGAGAGCAACTACCTGTGAGATTTATGTTCCAAGATAAATCTAAGCACTGCAAGTTGGGTAGTTAGCCAAGACCATGTGAAATTTGCCCATATAAATCATTATCACTTAAATCAATGAATACAATGCTACTAATGTTTCAAAGCAATATTGGGAACTTCGACTGCAAATAGTAGTTACCACCAATGTTTAGGATAGATAGTGAAGTAAATCGACAGCTTGTAGATGAAATTGCACTCAGAGAGCCATAATATTTTTAGTGCAATTGCAAAAATGGAAGCCTGTTTAATGCCTCCATCCACTGAGATCCTACCACTGAAAAGTCCACCTCATCCATCTTGAGTATCTTTAAGGAAACAAGACTAGTCATCAATTCAACATCCTTCACAAATAATGATTTTTTAAATTCATTAGAAGAAAGGTTTCCCAAGGTTGGAGGAACTACACCATTGAATCCACCATTTGATAAATTCAAATACTATATATTCTTCTGATGGCGCTGCTTCTATCGATATTGGGCTGGAGCCTGCTAGAGTCACTGGGTCGGTCCGTCAGGTCGGATTGATATACAACCTGCACAGAAAGGGTGGTCCGACGAGGGAATGTCGACCGCCCCTCTAATGCTTAACTTAGTTTCTTTCTTATGAAAGGGAAAGAGATCAACTGTTGATGGTTTTGTGATTGCGTACCTTTCTTCGGTGGAATTACTCGATATTTATCATGGGTGATCATGATGACTTTCCTTGTTAGACGGTGATACGACATCTTCCCAATTTATAAATCTCCCTCTTCCCTTATCGCTAGCCGAATCATTTTGGAAGAGGATAATTAGGAGTCGAATTGTGGGGATCCCCGCCTTAATGAGTAGATATTGGATCATGGAGATAGAGTTCTTTCCTTTCTTACGTCACAACCGGTGGACAGAGGATTATCCCACCGTCCGAACCATCGACTTAAGCTCTCGCCTGGCTCGCGCCTGGGAGCAACCGTGACGCCTACTCATGGGCCGAGTCCCCACTAGGCTCCTTCGCCACTTTTTCACGGAGGGATGCCAACCCGCTTTGCTGCATCATGGTCTGCCCCTGGGCCTAGCCCCGTCTCATGCGCCGATTTTTGTGCACTATCAGGCTTCCTGTACCTCTGGGGCCAAAGTGAGCTTGAGCAAGGGCTAAATCATTTTTTGGATCAAGTAGTGAATTCCATGTGGCCGAACATGGTTTGTTGGTCAAGGCTTGTCGCAGTCAATCGCACCGCGATAATGATGGCTTCTCTTCGACTTTCAAGGTATCGCCTATTTCAGCCTGAGTTTCTGAAGTAGCTTTAAGTATCACGACCGACGGATCGTTTTCCCCTATTCTCCAAACTTCTCTCCCAATGGTCTCGCATTTTTTCCTTCACATCTCCTCTTATCCTTGCTTAAAGTTGAACCCGATTTTGGGGGTTTATTGGTCTCCTTTGGACTCTGAGCTACGTGACTCTTTAACATCTAAGCTCTTGAGTTCTCACAGTCGCATACGGCCCGAGCCATTGGCCGAAAAACTCGAGCCCATGGCTCTTTGAACCGAGCTACATAACTCCTTTTGGACTCGAGCCACGTGGCTCTTTAACATTCGAACTCCGTGGTTCTTATTGAGGTCAGGATACGCTTGCCTCGAGCTGGGCTTGGTCTTACAAATCGAAAGCACCATGGCTCTTTTGAACTGAGCTTCATGGCTCCTTCAGACTCTGAGCTACGTGGCTCTTCAACATCTGAGCTCCTGGGTTCTCATTCAAGTCAGGGCTACGCGGCCTTCTGAGCTGCTTGGCTCTTAAAAACTGAGCTCCACTGCTCTTTTTAACTGAACTACATGGCTCCTTCGGACTCTGAGCTACGTGGCTCTTTAACATCTAAGCTCCTAGGTTCTCATTGAGGTCAGGGTTACGCGGCCGTCTAAGCTGATGGGCTCTTAAAAACTGAGCTCCATCCCTCTTTTGAACTGAGCTACGTGGCTTCTTCGGACTTTTAGCTACGTGGATCCTTATCATCTAAGCTCCTGGGTTCTCATTCGTGCCGCTACTCGCGAGTCAGCTGGGTTTCTTAAAACTGAGCCCATGGCTCTCGAATCGAGCCACGGTTCCTTCCTGACTCGAAGCCACGTGGCTCTTAAAACCGAGCCCCGGGTTCTCATCGAGGTCAAGGTCGCGCTGTACTCTGGCTGAAAGCCGCCAGCTCTTAAAACTGAGCTCCATGGCTCTTTTGAACTGAGTTACATGGCTCCTTTTGACTCTGTGCTCCGTGGCTCTTTAATAACCGAGCTCCTGGGTTCTTATTGAGGTCAGTACTACACGGCCTTCTAAGCTACTAGGCTCTTAAAATTTGAGCTCATGGCCTATCTGAACTCGAAAGCCATACGGCTCTTCCTGACTGAAATACGTGGTCTTTTTAACATCCGAGCCTGGGTCTCCCACGAGGTCAAGGCTATGCGGCTCGGGCCGAAAGCATTTCTGGGCTCTAAAACTGAGCCCATGATTCTTTAACCGAGCTACATGGGCTCCTTCTGACTCGAAGGCGTGGCTCTTTAACATCTTAGCTCCCGGGTTCTCATCAGGTCGTGGCTACGCGGCCCGCCGAGCCGCTAGGCACTTAAAACTCGAGCTCCATGGCTCTTTGAACCGAGCTACATGGCTCCTTTCTGACTTTAAGCTACGCGGTTCTTTTAATATCTCGAATTTCGGGTTCTTATCAGGCCGTATACGCTGCCTTTAAGTTGCCGGGCTCAAAACTGGAGTCTCGTGGCTCTTTCAACCGGAAGCTACATGGCTCCTTGCACTCGGGAGCTACATGGCTCTTTAACATCTGAGCTTCTATGTTCTCATTGAGGTCAGGGCGACGCGACCTGCTAAGTTGCTGGGCTCTTACAAACTAAGCTCCATGGCTTTTTTGAACTGAGCTACATGGCTCCTTCAGACTCTGAGCTATGTGGATCTTTAATATCTGAGCTCCTGGGTTCTTATTGAGGTCAAGACTACACGACCTTCTGTGCTGTTGGGCTCTTTTGAACTGAGCTCTGTGGCTCTTTTGAACTGAGCTACATGGCTCCTTCAAATTTTGAGCTATGTGGCTCTTTAACATTTGAGCTCATAGGTTCTCATTGAGGTCAAGGCTACGCGACCTGCTGAGCTACTGGGCTCTTAAAAACCGAGCTCCATGGCTCTTTTAAACTAAGCTACATAGCTCTTTCGGACTCTAAGCTATGTGGCTCTTTAACATTTAAGCTCATGGGTTCTCATTGAGGTTAGGGCTACGCGACCTTCTGAGCTGCTGGGTTCTTAAAAACTGAGCTCCATGGCACTTTTGAACTGAGCTACATGACTCCTTTAGACTCTGAGCTACGTGGCTCTTTAATATCCGAGCTCCTGGGTTCTTATTGAGGTAAGGTCTACGCGGCCTCTCTCGAAAGGCCGGGTCGTTAAAACCGGAAGTCCGCGGCTCTTTCACCAGCCTACGGCCTTCTGAATTTCGAGCTACGCGGCTCTTTAACATCCGAGCTCCTAAGTTCTTAGTCTGCCGCGCTTGATTCGCTTAGGCCAAGTAGGTGTTCGAATCAACAAAATTTATAACCTTAGGATTCCTACTACTGACGTAGCAAAGCTACTGCAGTAAAGTGGCTCTAGGGTCGAACACAGGGATGGGTTTTCTTCGTGAGAAAAGAGTTACAATGCATTGAAAATGGTGTTTTCTCGTGGGATTTATAGGGGTGTGTGGAAACAAAGGTGTGTGAATGGTTGAAGACTGAAATAACTGGCATAAAAGTTAAGAGAGAACTTCCCAGTCTCGAGCCACCGGGCTTAGGGTCTAGTTGGTCGCATGCTCTGCCCTTATCCTCGCATTGGGAGCATGATATAGTCATTTCGACCTGGATCTTCATTTAACTTTAAACCTAAACCCTAAGAGTTTTCGTTTGAAAGATGGCATTTGATTAGGCATAAATGTCCCTAGTAGTGAAACACATCTCAAAACCCTACTTACAATAATTAATAGGAGATAACTAATCGGTATCACATCTAATGAAAGTATCCACTCAACCCAAAAAGCTTGCCAAATACACATTAAGGAGAGCATGCCTAAGAGATTTTAACCTAAGGTGAGAATTCGGAGCACAAATACCCTTAAATTCATACATGAAGAGCATGAGAACATGCAGCTAAGCCCAAAATCAGCACCCAGTGGCCTTCCCTTTCAAGGATCAAGGGGTTTTAGCCGAGCATTCCTTGATTTGTCATCATCAAGGGGTGTTTGGCTACCAAGAAAGTGCAAGAAAGTGAAGGGAGAAGAAGAGAAAATCACCAACAGCAGAGGAGAGGAAGCTTCGTACAAATTTCATTGATTGATGGAGGACAAAAAGTTGATTTTGACATAAGCATGAATGAGCTTATATAGGGCTCGCATAAGGAAATTTAGCAAAAGGTGTTAAAGAACCAAAATTACATAGGGCAAACTTGTATAAGACTCAACAAGTGGGTTAAAAAGAAGCCGATGAGCAGCACTGTGAGGTGGTTGCAAATTCAGCAACCAAAGAAATTTCAGAGGTTGCAATTCTAGCAACCCCAAATTCGCAGTTGCAACTTCGCAGAACCTCGTAAATCCCTACAAATTCTCTTCTCTTTAGTTTTTTTGCTCCAAAATTCCTTTGATTTGATCGTGCATTTTCGAATTTGGCTCGGGTTCATCGTGTTTGAATTGAACTGAGAAAACATGAGGCATTTGACTTGCAAAACTACTAAAAATAGTTACAAAATGTGATCAGTAATAAAGCCGGGACCCAATGTATCAATGAGTTATTGAAGTTGATTAATACACAAAAAGCGCATAAAACCTACTATAAACAAGGCTCGAAATTGCACTATTTGGGTACTAATCACTCCCCCCAACCAAGACATTGCTAGTCCCTTAGCAATGATAAAAAGAAGGGAGATCAGTGATTAAGGTTTTCAAAATGGACCATTCGTTTAAAAAAGTATGTGCAAATAATGCCTAACCTTCAGTATGACAAATTGGGACTCTGTATAAAGACTAGCTTGGGAGAACAAATGCCATACAGGAACAAGTTTTGGGGCAGCATTTATTCCAAGGAAATTTGTGGCCTGACACCACCTCAAAATCTGCTGTTTTTAGTGACTGGCTTTATACCAATAAGTCATAAGTCACCTCCCCAACAAATCCACGCTAATACCTTACTCATCACCAACCTAAATAGATTCAGCTTCCCCAATTATTTCATACTTCTATTGTATTATACAGTAATGCTAAAAACTCGACTTCAATTAAAGTCCGTGTAACGGATCCACATGACTCCCAACCAACTATGTTTAGTGGCATCAAGTTAAAAGGATCTTTCACCACAACCTATGTGTTTCACCTTCCACTAATGATTTCGAGAATCCAAAGACCTACAACTCAAACTCCACCCATCCACCCATGTAGCGAGCACTAAGTCTGCGTGACTTAAACTAGTTGGTTTAGGGGTTGCTTTAAAGGCTTTTTCTCGTAGACCCCTGGATCGTGCTCTGTTTCAAGGCAAAGCGACTGGCTTTACTTGTCTCTTTCTTTTCTTTTCTTTTGGCTTTTCTTGTTCTAGGAATTCCATTGGCCTTCTTCTTAAGGAACTCTAATCTATTATGGCCACAACGTGCTGCGCTCTGCCAAAGTAAAAGGAGAATGCAGCTTCTTAGCCCATTAATGAAAACTAATGAACCATGTGTGTGGCTAGAGAATTCGTGGAAGACAGGGGTAGTCACTAGGCGATCAACTCCACCAATAACTCAACTGCATGGAACCATTCTAGCATTTGGTATCACATGCTATCGCAATTTTTTCAATTTACAAGAAAGGCAAAATCATAATAAAATAGGTCAAAATGAGATGCAAAAGTGTAGAAAAATAGATTTGTATTATATATATATCATGGTGAATTTAAAAAAATTTCGACTTTTGCAAACAGCAGTAAACAACAAGCCTCTATATAAACAAAAAATGGCTTCTATTGGCAATGTGGGTATAAGTAAAACTAAAATCAAAAGTATGAACATCACTCTAACACTAATCGTCCGACGAACGAGAAGTTAGTGGAGAAGTGGTACTTCCTCAATCATGTTGGGGAGACATCCTCACCCGCAGTCGAGGTGCTCAAGCAGAAGTAAACATGTCACAAGTAGCTTGCCAACACAAAGAAAACAAGTCAACAACTGGTCACAACAAACACTGTTATTAATAAAATGGAACTAACTGGTACTACGCACTAAACCTAGTGGCTTTGAGACACTCGCAGAGTTTCACTCCTAAATGTATAGCCTGAGGGTCTCAAGGAGGGTCCGTATGAGAATTTCCTCCCCGTCTCGCAGCCTCACAGATAACATGTGGCTTCACTCTCTATCCATTGACTCGAACACTCTATTATCATTCGATTGAGTAATGTGACACCTCGAAATATAAATCTCTAGTAGTTTTCGACTTGTTTAGGTATTTTGTAATATAATTTGATTGTTTCGTGAGTTAAATGCGAACCAATTTAAACGGTAGACCTGAAGTTACAAAACTTAAGGACAAATTGTAAATGTCCCAAAAGTGGGCCAAAAGACATGGATTAAGAAGATTTGAGGCCAAATGAAATAAAGGAAAATTAATTATAAATAGAAGGAGTTATGGGCTAAAAGTTGTTAATAAAGAAAGTTAACCTAAAACGGGTTTTATTCGTGAGGCCAAACACAGTACTTAGCAAACATTGGTTTTAAAAGACCAAAGTCAGTCTCATTTGAAGGAGGAGAAAATCGTGAAGGAGGAGGAGAAGAGAAGAGGAAGAGGAACAAGATGGAGGAGCTAAGATCGTCAACAAGGTATGGAACTACTAACCTCGAGTATGGAACTGGATTGCGGTAATGATCTTTAGTTTTGTATGGTTATTATCTTCTCTAGTGGGTTTGTTAGGATGAAATCCTAACCAAAGTATTGAAATTAGGGTTGTTAAAACTCTAAATGGCACAAGATAGTTGTAGAATCCTCTCTCTTAAGTTGGATTCATGGTTAATTGTAAGTAAATGAGTTAGGGTTTAAAGTAAACCCTAATTAATATTCATGTTTTTGTCGAGGATATTGCAACCCATATTAGAAGGGTTTTGGAAGAAATTCATGAAAGAATTTTTTAAGAAAGATATCTAATTGAAAGATGAATTGTGTAGAAAAGAGTTTACAAGGTGAATTTGAATGGTTTTTGGTGTGTGTGGCTATGGAGTATAGAGTTGATTGGGTTGAAACATATGGAAAAATGTGAGAAACACACATTTGGGCATTTTCAGACTTGTACCGTACACTTTTGAAAGTGTACCGGTACACTTTCGTTTCTGGTCATTTTTTGGCCAAAGTGCATGTGTACACTTTAGGGTAACTGGTACACCTGGCCGCTCGTTCCCAGCTTCCACCAGTTTTCGTATTTTGGCCATAACTTGCTCATTTTTTATCCGATTTGAGTGATTCAAGTGGCTACGTAAAATAGACTTTGAGGAGAACAAAACTTAAAGAATAGGAATTTCAAAATTCTGATCCAAAATGGCCTAAAAATTCACTCAAAGTGGGGCCATGTGCAAGCCAAATTCTGATTTCAGTTTTGAACATAGAGAATCCTGTTTTTGACGTGAATCCTTGAGTTTCGGTGATTCGAATTGGGTGATTCCAGTTGGAATAGAACCATTAGCACCTTATCTTTAAAATAGTACAATGACCTAGAGTCAAACATGAAGTTAAGATCCCGGAAAAATTAGTAATACGAACTGTTCTAGTGTAACTCGGGTAAACTGATCAGTTTGGCAATGGAAAATGCCATAACTTTAGCTCGATGATCCGATTGGATTGATTCTACTTCCTAAGTAAGTAGATTCATAGAGGAATAAGAATATATGAATGAGGTGTGATTCCACATACATCATACTTCACAAGAATATGAAATGCCATATGTAATAGGCATGAAACAAGGGAAAATGTAGAAAATGAAGACTCCAAAGATGTGTTCATGAAAACAGAAAATGATTATGGAAAATGAAATGAAAACGAATTGAAACATGATTGTGAATATGAGAGGTAAGATGTCATGAACATAATGTGGTTAAGTGATATATGATTATTATCATATAACCGTAAAATGATAATAAAATGATAGAGTATATTAATGAATGAGTATACGTGAATGAATATGTGAATGAGTATTTATGAATAAGTACATGAATGAGTATACGTCAATGAATTTATGAATGAGTATTTATGAATGAGTATACATGAATGAGTATACGTGAATGAATATGTGAATGAGTATTTATGAATGAGTATACATGAATAAGTATACATGAATGAGTATACGTCAATGAATTTATGAATGAGTATTTATGAATGAGTATACATGAATGAGTATACGTGAATGAACACGTGGAATGAGTATTTTTATGAAATGAGTATACACATGAATGAGTATACGTGAATGAATATGTGAATGAGTTTATGAAATAATGTACATAGATTGAGTATATCTTTGAAAAGATAATACGAAAGTGATTATGAAATTGAAATGGGATATTTGAAAACCGAATGAATATGAATGATGATAAAGACGGGATTCATTAAACGGAATCCGTCATAAATGTGAATTAATTGATATATCGAATGAACCGCCTGACGGGATGCACCAATCGGCATCCGTCACGAAGGCACCTCGAAATTTTCCAATGTCCCACTTCATGATGCACCACCCAAGATCCGCCACGATGGCGTATGGCATCAAGAAATGTCCTACTGGGCGGATTCACTAAACCGGATCCCGCCATGATGGCGTATGACATTTAATTGATACCACATGTCGGGATGCACCAAACGGCATCCGTCATGATGGGAGAACCGGTCAAGTGATTTCATCGCGGTTTCCGATGCACCAAACGGCGACTGGCCATGATGGGAGAACCGAATAAGTGATACCACGTCGGATGCACCAAACGACATCCGCTGCGACGGGAGAACCGGCTGAAGTAATAC
Source organism: Tetrastigma voinierianum (assembly GCA_016808115.1). Lineage (NCBI taxonomy): Eukaryota > Viridiplantae > Streptophyta > Magnoliopsida > Vitales > Vitaceae > Tetrastigma > Tetrastigma voinierianum. The sequence continues at coordinate 507,667 of JAEQBH010002727.1, forward strand.
CACATTTCGTACCAAAACAAGATTCGCCAAGTGATGGGAGACCGAATTGTAAAATGTGTAGGCACATTACCGAATGGTGATAAGAGCGGGATTCATTAAACGAAATCCATCAGAAATGTGAATTAAATAGTCAAAGTGAAATAACCAACAATGACGAGTGTAAAAGGGATTTTTATGTGTATGCTTATATCTCATAAATTGAATTGTGAATTGGATTATTGCATTGAAAATGCATGTTGTGATATTATAAATGATGTGAAAAATGAAAGCATGCGAAAATTAGTAGCATGAGTTTATGTAGATAAAATGGCATTATTTTGTAAATGCATGTTATTAAGTGTGAAGGTATAGGTCTTTTGAATTTGTAAATGGTCATGGGATTGCCCGAAAAGAAGTTCTTTCGCTTAATTAAAAAGGTCTGAAATAGAATAACATAAACAACATGTTTTGGAAAGATAATTGAAATGCCTGAGTAAACCTGCTCCATCTTCGGATCCGCCAACCGGGTCAAGTCGGGATTCGGTCACATACTTTTAAAAATAAAAATTTAATAAGACGAAATAAATGTTTTGATTGAAAACGCCGAGTAAACCGGGCTCCAAATTGATCCGCCAACCGGTCAAGCCTGGGATTCGGTCGCCACTTCAAAATGAAAATTTAATAAAATGAAAACTAAAAGGATTTAACGGGCATCCCAGATCATGAAATGTAATTTCTAAAGGGAGTTGATTAATGGCTTCGGCCGTGATAATGATAAGAGTCTAATATGAATTGGTATTAGTCCTGACAATCTAATATGTATTTAATATGACTGATATGTTTCGATTTATCATTGCATAAGTATATTTGTTTTAGATATGAATTGAAAACTTGTAAAAAGACATGATACATGGAAGTAATACGAATAAGATAAATGATATGGAATCAAAAGGGCAAAATCTACATGTATAAAATGAGATGAGTTAGGAAGTCACATAAGAATGAATTTCGATATACATAAGTAAAAGCAAAAAGATAGCGATTTGATTGGCTATTATCGGGTCGTTATCGTCTATATGTTCCCACTAAGCTGCAGTTTAGCACCGGTGTTCAATCCGTAGGTAATCAAGAGGAGATAAAGAGGATAGGACATTCCACACCAAAGAACGCGCCATCTCGTGAGATGTGCTCATCAGCACCGTTCACATCTCCTCGATGTTTATTTTAGATATGAATTTGTATAAGTAAATGGACTTAGTATATGTGTATAAACTTTAATGGATACCACTGGGTGGTAGTTCCTTAGTAAAATGTAAATGATTGTTGGTTATAAAAATATTGCTCAGATATAAAAAAAAAAAAAAAAAAATGTGTAGTCCCAAGATATGGTTTCGCACTCGAAAAACCAGCCGATTCGCTTAATCGGGTCGGACTGAGAATCGGTTGTGACAAGAGTAGGCTCCATCGGGAACCATCAGTGTGCTTGCTGAATGATGAATGGTCCGATCCATCTTGATTTGAGCTTCTGCCAGAAAAGTGGAGTCATTGAGTCACAGAGTAGACCTGGTCCCCCTGGTCAGTTCTTTCAAGCTATGAGTTGATCATGCCACTTTAATTTGTCCTTCAATTTCGAATTGAAGTAGGAGCCATTCCCCAGCTCCTCTAACTCATCGATCAAGGAGTCTCTTAAGGCCAGCTCTTCCCATGTCCATTCAATTTTTAATCACTTTCATGCCTTATATTCAATTTCCAGGCGTGCCTTGCATAAACTAGGCGATAGGGGAAATTCCTGGGCGATGGTCTTCAGACGGTTTCATATGCCTACAAGAATCCAAAAGCTGGTAGACCAACTCTCGCTTAAGTTCACCACTTTCATCAATATACCGATTTCCCTGGTTGCTAAATTTCTACTGCCACCTAGTGCGAGGATGATAAGGGGTGGCCACTTTGTGTGACACCATACTTGGATGGAGATTCTCAAGGTTTGTTGCGAAATGTAGACCTCCATCACTTGATTATGTAAAGCTGGGAACTCGAATCACGGAATAATGTTCTCCTTGAGAACTTCAATACGGTCTTGTGGTCTGGCTGCTCTTACCGACCTTTGCTTCCACCCACTTTGACACATGGTGACTCGAGGATGTAAGTATGCGAAGGAAGTGGGAAATGGTCCCATGAAGTCGATGCCCCAAACGTCAAATAACTCAATGACCAGAATAGGATTCGGTGGCATCATATGGCGTGAGATTTTCTGACCTTTGGCATTTTGTCGCATTGTTTGGATATGGTATAGGCATCCTTATGAATGGCCAATAGAAACACCCTGCGGCCTTCATTGCTATTTTAAGACGAAAATGGCCCCTACAGATCTTGTCGTAGCGGTGGCAGTATCCACAGTTGTTCTCCTTCAGGGCACACCTTGATTATTTGATCGACCTGATGATATTTGAACAAATAGGGCTCTTCCCAATAGTAGGAGTGGATTTTTGCATAGAAGAACTTCTTGTCCTGTGCTTTCCATTCTATTGGAAACTCCCCTATTACTAAAAAGTTGGCGATATGGGCGAACCAAGGAGCACTGTCCACAACTAGTAGAGATTCATTCGGGAATTTGTCAAAGATTGGGGGGTTATGGGTGTTGTGTGCTATGGTTAGTCTGGAGAGGTGATCAGCAACAACATTTTCTACCCCATTTTTATCCCAAATTTGTAGGTTGAATTCCTATAGTAAGAGGACCCGCACGATAAGCCCCAGCTTTGGCATTTTCTTGACGAGATGTTCAAAGCTGAATGGTGCAATGAAGATAATTATTTACCGCCCCTAACAAATAAGCATGAACTTGTCGGGCAAAAACTCTTTGCCGATAATTCTTTCTCGATTGGTAGTGTAATTCCTCACAGGCTTCATTCGGTGTTTTTGCTAGCATAGTAAACCACAAATACGGTTTTCATACGCTCTTTGTCGAGGGCTCTCCGGCAATGAGTCGCTTACGCCGCACATAACCTCGAAAGGCAAGCTTGCCGGTTAAAGGGCCCTCACTATTAGTGCGATGGTTAAACCGCTTTGGAGTTCTTCAAACCTTTATTGACGATGAATCCCATTCAAATGCCAGCATCTTTTCAAGCATAAAGTGGCTTGGCAATTTTGAAAGTCATTATGAACCTCCACAGCCAAAACACATGCCCAAGTGCCTCCTGATGCCCAACATTAGTGGGTGGAGGCGGTTTGGAAATCAAGTCAACTTTTGCCTTATCACTTCAATCCCTTTCTCTAAATAGTATGCCTGTCTGATACCTTGGCCACACGACCACTTAAATGGCATTTCTCCCAATTCAACACTAGGTTTTTCTCTATGCACCTGTGCAGGATGGTTTCCAGGTTGACTAGGCACTCCTCAAAATTCTCTCCATAGACTGTAATATCGTCCATGTAAACCTCCATAATGCGTTCTACTAAATCGCTGAAAATGCTGAGCATACATCGTTGAAATGTAGCGGGGGGCTTCACCTGAGGCGAAGGCATCCTCTGTATGCGTATGTGCGAATGGACGGAGTGAAAGTTGTCTTTCTGATCCTCTACTTGGCTGATCTCAATTTGGAAATATCTGAATAACCATCCGAAACAATAGAAGGGAGTAGCTAGAAATCCTCTTAAGTAATTGGATCCATGAATGGGAAGAGAAAGTGATCTTTAGGTGTTACTTCATTTAACCTGTAGATAATCAATGCATACCCTCATTTGTAGTAGGCGAGTGGGTATCTCCTCTCCCCTTTTCATTATGCAAGTGGTTATTCTGATTTCTTAGTGCACTACGGGTTGGACTCACCCAGTCTTTATCCTGATATAGGTATATGATGCCCGACTACAGTAGTTTTAAGACTTACTCTAACCACTTCTTGCATATGTGGGTTCGGCCTTCTTTGTGGTTGCCTCACGGCTTTGCTCCCTCCTCACAAGTAGATGTGGTGGGTGCAAACTGCTAGGCTAATGCCCTTCAAATCGGAAATTCTCCATCCAAGGGCTTTCTTGTTCTGTTTGAGGACTTGCAGTAGGCTACCCTCTTGATCTGGTAATTTGAAATGACTCCCTTGGGCGTTGTTCAGTAAGCATACGCCAGTTCCACGGCGAGGAAGCGAGGTTCTAATCTCTAGGGCTCACTGATTTCCTCTCCGATCACCAATGGAAAAATTTCATTTCTTCCTCTCTAATATCCTTGTACGAATTTCATGTCAATTTCCTCCTGATCTTCTGCACACTTAGTCAACTCTTCATTTAGTATATCAGGCGTACCACTGCTTGTCGACATTCCTCCGGGATGGTATCCAATGATCACGAGCTTCTTAATGACATCTTCTTTCGGTTGCATGTGTTTTTTACTTAGGTGGAAGATGTTAAGCTCTAATGTCATGTTTCCGAAGGTGAGTTGCATGACACCATTCCTGTAGTTGATAATTGCATTGGAGGTGGCCAAGAATGGTCTTCCCAAGATGATAGGTACATAATTGGCCTAGCTGGCAGGTAGTTACGTATGTCGAGTACAACAAAATCCTCTTTGGATAGTAAATTTGTCCACTTGAATCGGACATCCTCCACTTGTCCCCTTTAGTATTTTTGATCGACTATCGGCTGAAAGTGTGATGGAGGTGGGCTTTAGCTCCCCCGACCCAGTACTTTGTGTGAATAGGGGAGGAGATTCACACTTGCTCCAAAATCTAACAGTGCTTTCTCTACGCAAGTGCCCCCTATATTGACTGAGATGGTCGGACAACCTGGATCTTTATATTTCACACAGAGTTTGCATTGGATAATGTGGCGGCTTGTTTCAATTAGGAAGGCTTTCTTGTGATGTTGACCCCGCGATATGCAAATCCTTTGAAATTTTGCCATAAGTAGGGACTTGATCATGTCAGTAGAGGGGAATATTGACCTTTGCCCGCCTCGGCTTACTTCTAAAATTTGACTGATTAATGGCCTTCTTTCTAGTTTTTAATGATTGAGGAAGGTGGGGATGGCTTGTACCTCGGCTTGATGCGCTTGATCACCGCCTCATACGGATTCGGTGTCAGTAAGCTTCTGATACGGGTGTGCCTTTGGTGATGGCTTTGTAAGCTCTTTGCCACTCCTAAGTGTGATAATTGCCTTGACCTCATTCAATTTGGAATTCAGGTCACTGGAGGAGCTCTCTTCATGTGTAATCCCTTGGGGTTTGGTTGTTTTTTAGAGGGAAATTTTCCTTTTTCTTACGATTCTTTCTTGGCTTCTAGTGAACTGGAGGCCGTCTTATAGGTCATCTAATCTTTTGTTAGTGCCTTCCAGTTTCGATTTTTATTATTAGTGCAGTATTCAGCGTCTTGTTCTTCAATGAAGTGACCCACTACCTTGCTTTCGAATTCTTCAATGGCTTGCTCACATTGGTAGAGGTGGGGTTTGTTCTTTGGCAAGACACATTGGGAGTATAAGATGGGGGTTTTGGCTTCCATGATAAATTAGGATGGTTTCTCAATTTGGATTGTAGGTATTCCCATATGGAGCACTTATTGGGTGCCTACTTTGATCCACTATGTTTGCTTGCTCTTGCATCAAATCTCTAATTGAGGGAGCAATTGGACATTGATCTCCTTGATGACTAGTGGATTGGCAATTAAAATAGGATTGGAGAGGTCTGAGCGATTTAGTTGCACGTACTTTATCTTTTCGTAATTCGGCTCTTCTAATCTTACAGTCAAAGAAGATAGCTTGGCTTTCATTTCCATTTCCTCTGATAGTGAAAAAAGGCCCCCCTTTTGGTTCACTGGGGCCTATGTCTGTCAGTTTCCCCGAGGTTTGATTCATCCCAAGCTTTGGAGGTCTCGGCAACATAGTTGAGGAAATCCATGGCTTCATCTGGATTTTTTGTTAAGGAAGTCCCCACATGGTTTCCAAAGGGTTGTTCATGGAAGAGGACATTCCATCATAAAATGATTTACCAACATCCATGTCTAGAAGCCATGGTGTGGACTTTAGATACCTTTCCCTACTTGATAAAATCTTTCCTTTGTCATGAGTTGCAAAGGTGTAGATCTTCCTCTTCAAATTGTTGGTCTTGTAGACCTTAAGAACTTCTTCAAAATTCAGCTTACGGCTCGACCTAGTTCTTGATGGTCCTTGGCCTTAGTAGATTAAGCGAATTTTGGCTTTATCTTTGAGGTCGAAGGCTTTCAGCTTGAGCAAGTCCATAACAAATGCACCCTCCTTGAAAGTAGTGCAAACCTCCTCGAAATCCAGAATATGTGTGTATGGATTTTCGTTTTCCATACCATGAAAGTCGGGGCGGGGGCTCAAATGAGTCTCAACGCCACGTCCTCTGCAGGGGGTATAATGCATGAGGGTGCACTCACCCTTGGTGGGTGTATGTGATCCCTCATTGATATGTAGGCATTGGGTTCCCAATGAACCCCCTGTTGGCTCTGCTATTCTTCAGGTGGGGTCTCCATCTGATTGGTGTGAAGCTAACTTCCGCAGCCCTCTTGATTAAGACACCTAGCCTTTCCAATGCACTGCTTGATGTTCTGTCCCACTTTAGCAAGTGCTATATGAACACACCTGTGAGGGCCAATAACAGAGACTAGCAGAGGTTATGATTAGCTAAAATCAAAACAGGGGGTATCAGTCTGCATAGTGAAGTTTGCTAACTCCCTGTAGTGAAATTTTCAAATTCCCCTGCAGTGAACTGCAAGTGGGGAAAAATGACAAAACCAAAAAGAAATGAGATTACTTTTAGGAAACTTGTGATGTGAATCCATGAGTTCATTTGCTTTTCTTTCATTTAGGGCTGCATCGGCAACGCGCCATTTGATTCGTTTAGGCGAGTAGGTGTTCGGAATCAACAATTTATAACCTAGGATTCCTACTACGACATAGCAAAGCTCACTTTGCGTTATAGTGGCTCTAGAGATTAGAACACAGGGATGGGTTTTCTTCGTGAGAAAAGAGTTACAATGCATTGAAAATGGTGTTTTCTCGTTGGATTTATAGGGTGTGTGGAAAATAGTGTGTGTGAATGGTTGAAGACTGAAATAACTGAAGTAAAAAGTTAAGAGAGAACTCCTTGAAGTCTCGAGCCACTGGGCTTAGGGTTCTAGGTTAACCGACATGTGCTGGTCTTTATCCTCGCGTTGGGGAGCATGATATATAGTCATTTCCTGAATCGGATCTTCATTTAACTTTAAAACCTAAACCCTAAGAGTTTTCGTTTTGAAAGATGGCATTTGATTAGGCATAAATGTCCCTAGTAGTGAAAACACATCTCAAAAACCCTACTCTACAATAACTAATAGGAGACAACTAACTGGGCATCAGTGGATCTAATGAAAGTATCCGCTCGGCCCAGCTTACCCGAATACATTAAGGAGAGCATACCTAAGAGATTTTAGCCTAAAGGTGAGAAGCGAGGAGCCACAAAATACCATGCTTGCATACATGAAGCGTGGGGAGACATGCGGCTAAGCCCAAAATCAGCACCAGTGGCCTTCCCTTTCAAGGATCAAGGGGTTTTAGCGAGCATTCCTTGATTTGTCATCATCGAGGGTGTTTGGCTACGAAAGATGCGAAAGTGAAGGGAGAAGAAGAAAATCACCCGACAGCGAGGAGGAGAGGAAGCTTAGGTGCCAAATTTCATGATTGATTGATGGAGTGACAAAAAAGTTGATTTGATTCTGAAGCATGGTACGAGCTTATATAGGTGCTCAGTATAAAGGAAATACAAAAGTGTGTTAAAGAACCAAAAAAGGTACATAAGGAGCAAACATATGAAACCACCCGACCAGTGAATTGTGATCGGATGAGTAGTGTTCGCAAGTTGCGAAAATTGGCAACCTGCGAAATTTCGTAGGTTGCAAAATTCACTGAGTTGCTTACCTGTCCCATAAATTTCTCATGTGCTTCTCTTCATTGTTTTGCTCCCGAAATTCCTACGATTTGTTAGTGCATTTTGGTGGCTCTGGTTCATCGTGTTTGAATGGCGAGGAAACATAGGGCATTTGACTACAAAACCTCTTAAAAATAGCTACAAAATGTGATCGAGTAATAAGCGAGGATTGATGTATCAATTGAGTTATTGAAGTCGATTAGTACCTGGCGCGTAAAACCTGCTTTATAAGCAAGGCTCGAAATTGCACTATTTGGAGTGCTTAATCAAGGCTCGTGGCCTTCGAGTTGCGGGCTCTTAGGAGGCTCCATGTCTCTTTTGAACTGAGATAAATGGCTCCTTCGGATTGTGAGCTACATAGCTCTTTAACAATTGAGCTCTTGGGTTCTCATTGTAGTCGAGGATTACATGACTTTTGTTGAAATTTCTTTGGGCTCTTAAAAGTAGGCTCCACGGCTCTTTTAAACTGAGCTAAGTGGAACTTTTATATCCGAACTCCTGGGTTCTTATTGAGGACGAGGGGCTCACAGCGGCCTTGGGCTCCTGGGCTCTTAAAACTAAGCCGTAGCTCTTTTAGCCCGAAATTTACCTGGCTTCTTCAAACTGCAGGCCTCGTGGCTCTTTATCATCCCCGAGCTCTGGGTTCTCATTAGGGTCGAGCTACATGGCTTGAGGCTATTGGGCTCTTAAAGCGAGGCTCCATGGCTCTTTCGCCCAGGCTACATGGCTCCTTTAGACTACGACCCTCACGTGGCTCTTTGTATAAGGTCCTTGGTTCTCATTGAGGTCAAGGTTGCATGGCTTCTTTGAGTTCTTGGGCTCTTAAAGCGAGCTCGGGGCTCTTTGAGATTAATTTACGACTCTTCAAATTCTACAGACTCGTGGCTCTTTAACATCTGAGCTCTTGGGTTCTCATTAGAGGTGAGCTACATGACCTCTTTGGTACATTAGGCTCGTAAGCTGACTCTTGGGCTTTTGGCCCGAGCTACATGGCGCCTTAAGACTCTGAGCTACGTGGCTCTTTAACATCTTAGCTCCTAGGTTTTGATTAAGGTCGAGACTCGCGGCTCTTTGGTAATGGGCTCTTAAAGGCGGGCTCCGTGGCTCTTTTGAGCCCAGACCCCACATGGCTCAGCCGGACTCGATCTCATTGGCTCTTCCTTGTCCCGAGCTCTTGGGTTCTCATTGAGGTCGAGCTATAAACTCTTTGAGCTATTAGGCTCTTAAAAATGGAGCTCCATGACTTTTTTTAACTGGGCTACATGGCTCCTTTGGACTCTGGGCTACGTGGCTCTTTAACATCTTAGCTCCTGGGTTCTCATTAAAGTCCCAGACTCACAGACTCTTGGTGCTTGGGCACTGTGAGCTCCATGGCTCTTTTTAACTGAGCTACATGGCTCCTTTGGACTCTAAGCTCGACTCTTTGTCTCCCGACCTCCACAGGTTCTTATTGAGGTGAGGGCTACAGCGATCCTTTTCGAGTGTTGGGCTCTTAAAGATTCGACTCATTGGCTCTTTTGAATAGAGGCTACATGGCTTCTTAGGACTCACAGGCTCATGGCTCTTCAGCATCTAAACACGTGTTCTCATTGAGGGTCGGGCGTATTTGAGTTCTTTGAGCTCTTACAAACTAAGCTCCATGGCCTTTTGAGAGTATTTACATGGCTCCTTGATTTCCTGAGCTTCTTTCTTGGCTCTTTAATATCGAAGCTCCTGGGTTCTTATTGAGGTCGAATTTACGTGATATACGTGCTGCGGGCTCAAAATTAGGCTCAGTGGCTCTTTTGAAGCCCAGGCTACATGGCTCCTTCGGACTTTGAGCTATGTGGCTCTTTAACATTTGAGCTCCTAGATTCTCATTGGGGTCGGGACTCACGACTGCGGGCTAGGCTCTTAAAGCCCGAGCTCCATGGCACCCAGAAGCTAAGCTACATGGCTCCTTCGGACTACGAGCTCATTGGCTCTTTTGTATGGCTCTGAGGTTCTCATTGAGGATAGAGCTGCGACCTTCTAAAAATTTCTTTGGGTTCTTAAAGGCGAGCTACGTGGCTTTTGGGCCCGAGTTACATGACTCCTTTAGATTTCACAGGCTGTGGCTGCAATGCCTCAGGCTCCTGGGTTCTGTGAGGAGTCGGAGACTCCCAGGCCTTGACTCTTTGGGCTCTTAAAGCGAGCTCATGGCTCTTTTGAATTGAGCTTCATGGCTCCTTCGGACTTTGAGCTACGTGGCTCTTTAACATCTGAGCTCCTAAGTTATTATTCAAGTCAAGGCTACGCAGCCTTCTGAGCTGCTGGGCTCTTAAAACCTGTTCTCCATGGCTCTTTTGAACTGAGATACATGGCTCTTTCGGACTCTGAGCTACGTGGCTCTTTAACATTTGAGCTCTTGGGTTCTCATTGCTAATTCGAGTTCGCAGCCTGCGAAATTTGCTGGGGCTCTTGCTGACCTCTGTCTCTTGCGAACTAAAGGTAAGTGGCATTTTATATCAGGAGCTCCTGGGTTCTTATTGAGGTCAGAGATACACAGCTGATGGGCTCTTAAAAACTAAGCTCCATGGCTATTTTGAAATGAGCTACATGACTTCTTCGGACTCTGAGCTACGTGGGTCTTTATCATCTGAGCTCTTGGGTTCTCATTGGGGTCAGAGCTACACGACTCTTGGTACATTGGGCTCTTAAAGCAGGCTCCATGGCTCTTTCATTTGGCTTCCATAGGCTCCTTTGGACTCGACCTACGTGGCTCTTAACATCGAGGTCCTTGGTTCATTGGATCAAGGTTACATGGCTTCTTGAGGCTCTTTGGGCTCTTTAAAGCCCAGGCTCCATGCACTGGCCCAGGCTACATAGGCTCCTTTGGACTCTAAGCTACCTTGGCTCTTTAATATCAGAGCTCTAGGGTTCTTGTGGGGGTCGATGCTGCGGCCTTCGAGGCTGCTTGGGCTCTTAAAAGCCCAGGCTCCATGGCTCTTTTAGTTGCTTCATGGCTCCTTTGGACTACGATTTCGTGGCTCTTTAACATCTGAGCTCTTGGGTTCTCATTGAGGTCAAGGCTACGCGGCCTGCTGAGCTATTAGGCTCTTAAAAACCGAGCTCCTTGGCTTTTTTGAACTAAGCTACCTTGCTCCTTCGGACTCTGAGCTACGTGGCTCTTTAACATCTTAGCTCCTAGGTTCTCTCCTATTAGGTCGGTATACGGCTGCTAAGGTACATTGGGCTCTTAAAGCGAGCTCGTGGCTCTTTTGGCCAGGCTACATGGCTTCTTCGGACTTTGAGCTACGTGGATCTTTAACATCTGAGCTCTTGGGTTATCATTGAGGTTAAGGCTACGCGGCCTGTTGAGCTATTGGGCTCTTAAAAACTGAGCTCCATGACTTTTTTTAACTGAGCTACATGGTTCCTTTGGACTCTGAGCTACGTGGCTCTTTAACATCTTAGCTCTTGGGTTCTCATTGAGGTGAGTGGCTCGGATGGGAGATGGGAGATCTTGGCATGCTCTTGACATATTTTATCGACTACTTATGTGTGGCGTCTTTGAGCGCCGTGGGCTGATAATATCCTTACTGGGGCTTTTCACCTTGGTCGATCTACGATATAGTTCTTTGCCTTCGTGTACCTCTCTAAGAACCTAGTCGGCGTCTTCCTTTCCTACGCATTTGAGGAGGGGTGTGGAAAATCCCCGTTTGTAAAGGGTTCTTCGTAAAAGAACGAATTTGGCTGATCTGGCTCTCAGTTTAGATGCCTCCTTTGAATAGTTCGGTAGTGTACCGTTCAACAGATAGTCCCAGATGGGGTCCATCTAGCTCGGCGCGGTCATTACTAGGAGGACTTCGTTTTTGTTGACGTTTACTGAAGGTTCCATGAGGTGCTCGACCTATAGCCATCTGTCCAAGTCTTCTTGCGATGCCGTTGCTAGCTTAGCGGAGTGTGCCGCAATTCTTAGTTCTTGGGACATATTATGGCTGAACGTCTGAACTTTTGAAGCGACTCGCGTACATTTTTTAGATAAAGGATCAACTTTTCGCCTTTCGCTTCTTAGGAATCTTCTATCTATCTCACCACCAATTGGGAATCACTGCATACCTCTAATTGCTCTACCTCCATGGAGTGGGCGAGGTTAAGCCCAACGATGACGGCCTCATATTCAGCTTCGTTATTAGAGGCCGGAAACTAGAATTTGAGTGCATATTCAATGTTGACCCCTTCTAGGGAAGTCAGAATCAAGCCCGCACCTCTTCCTTGAGCATTGGCGGCCCCATCAACCGACAGTTTCCACACGGGAAGGTCGGGTGTTAGCTGTGAGGTTTTCCGGCGGTGTTGCTGTTGTAAACTCCATTACGAAGTCTGCCAAAATCTGCCCCTTGATCGCCATTCTAGGCTTATATATGATATCAAACTCGCTCAACTCTATGTCCCATTTTGTTAACCTTCCTAAGGTCTCTGGCTTATGTAGTACTTGCTTCATTGGGTGTTATGTCGGGATTTCGATGGTGTGAGCCTGGAAGTATGGTTGAAGCCTTATGGCAGTGGTTACCAACGCTAGCACTAGCTTTTCCATCTTTGAATATCTTTCCTCGGCGCCCCTCAAGGCTCTGTTCTTGAGTAATAGGCCGTTTATTTATACATCTCGCTCTCTAACCATGGTGGCACTAGTCGAGAAGTCTAAAATGGCTAAAATTATGAGTGTAAAGGGGGTTCTCGTAGGAGCACCGGGATAGGGAGCTTCGGTAAGTTTTGTGTCGAGTACCTCTTGCATAGGGCGTCCAGTGGAAGGCCTTTTGAGCCTAAAGAATAGTGGCATTTATCCTTTGGATGCGGAGAAAAAGTGACTGGTCGCGGCTATTCTCGGTCGGACGTTGAATTTCTTTGGTGTTGGAAGGTGGTTGCATGTCGAGCACGACTCTTATTTTCTATGGATTCGCCTCTATTCCTCGGCTGTTGACGATGAACCCTAAGAATTTTCCTACGGAGACTCCGAAGGCACACTTTATGGGGTTTAACTTCATCTTGTAGTCCTTGAGGATCTGATAGCCCCGGCTGGAGTGGTGTGGGCTACGATTAGTGCTCAAAAAGTGCTATTTTGAACCTGTTTATTGCAGAGTTTCGAGTGCTTTTTGTGTACTAATTAGCATAATTAGCCAATTGGCACATAGGTCAAACTATCTGATTACATTTTTGGCAAATTTTGCAGTTTTACAAATATTTATGCAAAATTGACCCGAGGTACGATCAAAGCACGAAGGGTGAGTCAAACTCAGCATTGCGGTCGAAACCGGAAAGGAAAGAAGAGCATAAAATGCTAGGGAGTGGGTGAAATTTGGTAGGGCTGCGAGGAAATTTTGCGGGTTCTTGAATTTTCCACCGGGTTTCACTATTCATCCTGCGAAATGTTCATCCTGCAACCTTCAATTCATATTTTCCACTATTCACCTTTCACTGCTTTTTAGCGTTGTGACCTTTTCATTTACAGCTCATTTGTTTATTCCCATTTTATCCCTTGTAAAAGCTTTTGGTTTTGGTTTTTTTTGTAATTTCCCTTGTTCTAAGTAGTATATAAGCCTCAGTCAAGCTCTGTACAAATCAATCACTTCATGAAATAAATTTTTGGCGGGGAAGCTTTCAGCGCTCCCTCCTTTTTTTCTTCTTCTTCACTTTCTCTCATTTTCTTTCCATTTTCTAGACCAAACACCTCGAGGATGACCACTTGGGATAGTCATTTACAGCCTCTTCTTGAAGAGGAAGGCTACTAGGCAAAGAGGCTGAGTGTATGAGAGGTTCTCATGCTTTCAATCGCCGGGTGCTTGTTATTTTTTGTTTTTCTCTTCAAATCTTAGTTGTAACCCCTTCCATTCACCTTAAATGATCGACATTTGATAATCTTTTAGGGTTCAGTGGATGCTTATTGTTAGATCCATTGAAGTTGTTGTAGTTATCCTCTGGGTTGTTGTAGGTGGGGTGAAAGGCATGCCCTCACTTTGTGGTGACCAACGTGCTCAATGGGCCTACCATTTTTCAAAGATAATTATTTTTCGGTTAGGTTTATAGCTAAATGAAGATCCAGGTTCGAGGAGATGACTATAGATCATCCTCCCAGCGAGAAATGACCACGGAAACCCTCGGTTGCCTACTAGGATCCTATTGATATCTTACATTGCTGGAGATCTCTTTTATTATTTTTCTTATTTTTCCTCAGTTTATTTTCAGTTTCCAACCATCCAACTCCCATGTTTTTACCAAACCTTAAAATCCAAATTGAATTCACTAGTTTTAAGCTCAACGCCAGTGTTTATCTGAGAAGAAAACCCACCCGTGTGTTCGACCACAGAACCAGCATACGCTGATAGCTTTGCTCTACGGAAGTAGGAGAATTTAGGATATAAATTTTGTTTATTAGGAACACCTCTTTGTGTACGAATCAAATAGAGCGCCGTTGGATGGTGCCCTAAGTGCATTTGACGAGTTGTGGAACACTTATGATCCTCATCACAAGTTCTGGTGAATTCTCCTTTATCATCCTTTTTGGTATCTTACAGTCAGTTTTTTTTTTAGTTTCATTTCACTATAAAATAAAAAAAATAAATAAATAAAGGTTGCTGCAAGATTGTTTCTATATTTGTTTTGTATTTGCCACATTTTTGCGAAGAGGAATTTCAGGTGGATTAGAAATCCGGAGGCGGAATTTACTTTCAGAAGTCGATCTCCTCGGAACCTGGACTAAACTTGAATTAGACGAATGGAACACCTGGGGAGGCTTGGTACGGTGAGTACTTAGTGGAGAGAAACCCTAGTGCATACATGTCAATGAGGAATAACAAAAACCTCCCACAGCATGGTCAACACCCAGTAGAGAGAAATCCTAATGCATGTAGGTCCATGAGGGACTATAGAAATCCTCCATGGGTGAGTGCACCCTCCTACATGGTGCCTCCAACAAATGCACCATATGGTAATGCTTTCAACCCTAGTTGGGGGAACCACACAAAATTCCACATGGGATCCAAGACCTCCACAGTATGCACCTCCTCCACATCCAAAGTATACTCTTGTCTATTTTCAGCCGCACAGTCAACCTCTCGATGGAGCAAGCCATCTGAACCTCCCACCAAGCTAGTGGGTGACTTTGTGGAAGAAGCGAAAACACATTCAATGCCCAGATTAAGTCAAAAGAATTCATCTTTGTGGAGAACTCCTGGACTAAAAATTGAATGAAGTACGCAAAGTGGAACGTCAACAATTTGACAACATGCAAAGTGGAATTGATCATAAATTTGACAACCTGCAGAAATAAATTTCAAGGCTTGCCTAGCAGCATGATCATCAAGAGGAAGGAAATCCGAGAAGAGGTGCTGATTGACATTTTGGGTGGGCGGACTCTCAAGCTGTGGCTGACTTCTTCGGGGAGAGATTGATGTAGGAACTAGTAGAGAATCTGAGGCCCCCGCCGACCAAAGAGACGGGAGGCGGAGGAAGGAAGTAGGGAGGAGGAGCCCGAAGCATCTTCAGCCAATCCCCATAAATTTGAATCCCCAGTGCCATATGACCCAAGCGGTATTTGTGATTGCACGATGCCTTCTGCTTATCACAATTCATACTTGAAGCACCTGCTCCCAAAGCTGAGGCCATCCCATCATTATTTGCACATATGATATTTCGAGAATTAATGGCCTTCAATACAAAATATTTGCCCATACCCTAAAGACACTTGTTGCTCTGCTTTGCATGGCACCAATGGATGGTTGGTGCATGTTAGGACATAGACACCTAGACTTCGGCATTTCTACAAGCTCCACCGGTGCAGCCAGCCTCGAAAGGTTGAAAGCGGTTTGGAGAAACGATCTCCACTTTGTTTTGATTTTCTTGTTTTATCTTATTTGTTTTATTTTATTTTGATTTCTTTAATTTTTCTTTGCCAAATTTTATCTATTTTTAGTTAATCTTTGTTTTTTAGATTAATTTTCATTTCTACATTTTTAAAAAAATTCTTGTGTTTATTTTGGGTTTTGGTTAATTTTTTGGAGGCGAGAAGGCAAAATCTGAAATTTCGCGGCTTATAAAATTTTTCGCGAGGTTACCTTTATTTGTATATATATATATATATATATAAATTTGGTCTTTGAAAATATATTAAAAAAAATTCCAAAAAAAATAATAATAATAATTTCGCGAGAGCTGCAGCTTGCAATTTTCGACACCTCCACTTTTCGCAACCCAATTTTATTTCGCTCATTACTTTCTCATTCGGGCTTTCTGTTTTGGCGTTTTTATGCATTGGAAAGCTTAGAGTGTGAATCAAATATAACTAGAAAGAACACTTTTGTAATTATTACAAAGGTTTAATTTCAAATTCTCCAGCTGGTCACTTTTTTTCCTCTATTTTCTTCTCCCAACATTTTATTTGAAGCGGCGAGTGAATAAGGTGTTGTTGTATTGTGAAGTATCACATCCAGCAGTACATTTCATCGAGGGTATCACTTCCTTCTCTAACTTTCAATCAAGCCCATTACGGACAATGTGAGCATTTGGTTGGGGAGATTACTTGAAGGAAGTGGCATGTTATGTTTTGTTACTATTTAGGCAAACCCATTTGTGATGTTCGATCTTTCTTGGTCTTCCTTTTGTGAAGCTGTTATACTATACAACTTACTTTTTCAATTAAAATTACACCCATTTTTTTGTGTGTTTTGCCGCCTTTGTGTTGAAAAATTGAAACATTGTCCAGATACAGTGATGCTAGATTGGTTCCATGCCTGGTTAAGTGGATGATTAGTTGAACTCTTGTTGCTTTCGACCCTTTTTCTTCCACCTTTAGCTAACCACACACTGTGCACATCAAGTTTCTTCAATAAGATGAAAAACTACCTGACCTCCTAAACTTTAGAAAACCTACCCTAGTTTTGATTTGACTACGCTAATAGGTTAAGGACCCCGTAGAAGAAGGCTAATGTGTCTTCCAAAGAAAAATAAAGAAAAGAAAAAGAAAAGAAAAAGAAAGAAAAAGAAAAAGAAAAAGAAAAAGAAAAGAAAAGAAAGAATAGAAAAGCGTGACGCTTTACCTTGAAACTCGAGCGATCAGAAATTGCTGTAAGTAGCCTTCGGCCGGTGCCCTAAGCCAACTGGTTGGGAGTCATCGACTTAGTGCTCGCTACATGGGTGGATAGGTGAGGTTTAGCGAGTTGTAGGTGTTGGAGTTTCGAAATCATTCGGAGTCCAGGGTGAAACTTGAAGAGTTAGTGGTCGAAAGATCCTTATGACTTGGTGTCGTAAGCCTTAATTGGTTAGAATCGCCGGTGAATCCAGTGTGGACTGGTGAGGTCGATTCATCAGCATTGTACCCTATAACACAAAAGAGTTGTGGAATAAGAGTGGGTCTGATCTATTTAGGTTGAGTTGCGAGTGTCTAGGTGGCGATGCGAAAGCTTGGTTGGGGAAATTAGTTTAGCGGTTTATTTGGTGATCAAACAAACACTTAGGTTTTGGTGGAAGTCTCTGGTTGATTCACCAAGAAGGAGGCTCTTTTGATACTCAATTTTGTATGACATTCATTCTCTCGAGATAGTTATTGGGCAAGGGTTTCAGTGATTCTCATCGAGGGTTAGGCATTACTCATTCACAACCTTTTTGAAATACCATTTTTGTGAACATCATTTTGTTATTGTTTTGTATACTCTCTCTTTCTTTCTTTCTTTCATTGATAAGGGACTAGCAATGTGTAGGTTGGGGGTGTGATTAGTGCTCAAAAAGTGCTATTTTGAACCCTGTTTATTGTAGGTTTTGAGTACTTTTTATGTATTAATTAGCATAATTAACCCAATTGGCACATTAAGGTCCGACTATACTCTTGATCGCATTTTGTAGCTGGAAAATTTTGCAATTTTACAATTTATGCATGCCAAAATTGTTGAGTCAATCAAGCCTGAAGAATTGAGTCAAACTTAGCATTGAGATGGGACGGAAGGGAAGAGCGAAAATGCGAAATTGGAGCTCTGAGAAATTTGGCATCTTCTTGAAATTTTAAATGCTTGCGAGTGCAATTTTTCGTGGAGTTCTTATTCATCCTACTTGAAATGTTCATCCTGCAACACTGTTTACCAATTTTCCACTATTCACCTTTCCTGCTTTTTGACGTTGTGACCTTTTTCTTACAATTTTTTGTTTCTTCCCATTTTATCCCTTGTAATAGCTTTTGGTTTTGGTTTTGTAATTTCCCTTGTTCTGAGTAGTATATAAGCCTCAGTCAAGCTCTGTACAAATCAATCACTTCATGCCATAAATTTTTGGTGGGGAAGCTTTCAACGCTCTCGCCTCTTTTTCTTCTGCTTCACTTTCTCTCATTTTCTTTCCATTTTCTAGGCAGCCAAACACCCTCCAAGGATGACAACTTGGAGGATGAGTGGCTAAAACCCTATCTGCCTTGAAGAGGAAGGCTACTGGGCAAGGGAACTGGGTGTAATAGAGGGTTCTCATGCTTTCAACGCAGGTATTCACTGTTATTTTTTGTTTTTCTCTTCAAATCTTAGTTGTAACCCCTTACCTTGAATGATCGGTATTTGATAATCTTTTAGGGTTCAGTAAATTCTTATTGCTAGATCCACTGAGATTCATTAGTTATCCTCTATGGGTTATTGTAAGGTGGGTCAAGGAGGCATGCCCTCACTATCGGTGACCACGATGCTCGATAGATACCATTTTTCAAAGGATAATTATTTTGGGTTGGGTTCATAGCTAAATGAAGATCGGGTTGGGATGACTATAGGTCATCCTCCCCTGTAGCGAGAAGCCAGCCACAGAGCCCTCGGTTGCCATAGGATCCTAAGCCCAGTATCTTGATACTTCAAGGAGATTTCTTTATTATTTTTCTTAATTTTTCCTCAGTTTATTTTCAGTTTCAACATCGGCTCCTGTTTTGCAGGCAAAATCGAATTAGATTCACCGGGTTTTTTAAGCTCCTTTGTAAGTCATTTGTGCGAAGAAAACCCATCCACATGTTCAGCCCTAGAGCGTATCTTGCCGATAGCTTTGCTCTGACAGGTAGAAGAATTTAGGATATAAATTTTGTTGATTAGGAACCTCTTGTGACACAGAATCAAGCTGCACTTGCTGTTGACACCGTGTGTCATCTATGTATACCTCCATGGATGTGCCTAACTGTTTCTGGAACATCTTGTTTACTAACCTCTTATAGGTGGCCCCCGCATTCTTTAACCCAAAAGGCATCACCTCATAGCAATACATCCCCTGTCCAGTCCATGAAGAGGAAGTCTTCTCGATCATTGGTCCGTCCTTGCTGATTGCTTGGCTAGAGAAAGCGTCCGTAGGTGAGGCTGGCGCTTAAATAGTGGCGTCTACTATGAGGTCGATCCGGGGTAGGGGAAAGCTGTCTTTCGGGCAGGCTCGGTTAACATCAGTAAAGTTAATGCAGAGTCTCCACTTGCCATTTGCCTTTTTGACAAGGACTACGTTGGCCAACCAGTCGGGGTAGTCTACTTCTCTTATAGCTCGGGCTGGAGTTTCGTTGACCTCTTCATTGATCGCTTTCTGCCTCTCTGGGGCGAAGCTCCTCCTTTTCTGTTTGACGGGTTTGAAGGGGAAGGATTGGCGTTCGGCACGTGGTGATAACCGAATTTGACCACCTCCCCATCCTCTTCTTCCAAGCAAACACTTATGTGTTTTCCCTCAAAAATAAAATGAGGCGATCTTTGATGTCTTCAACCAGCTTGGACCCGATGTAGGCGAGGTGGTCCGGTTGGTTGCCGAGCTGAATAGGCTTCAGCTCTTCTAAGGGTGTTGGTTGGGTGTCCAATTCGTCTCTCATGTCGAGCTCATCCATGTGGACACTTTTCACATTCTACATTTTATTGGCCTTAGTAGCATTCACACAGCTGCTAGTCTCTCGAACCACTCTACTCCATTCTGTTGGGAACTTGATAACCATATGATAGGTGGAGGATGACCCTTAAAACGTGAGAAGGCATGTTAACATATTGTACGCCAAAGGGGAATCTACTATGAGGAACTTTCTGTGTTGGCACGACATGAGGGATTTCCTAAGGTGAGTACTAGATTTGGGTTGACCCAGTGCGATTACCTTTTCCCGCAAATCAGTAAGTTGGCACTCCACAGGGTTCAGACTTCTCCCTTCCCCTATACCCATCTTGTCAAATCTTGTGCGATTATGATGTCATTGAACTCCCATTGTCGATCGGAGACCACGGTACCGCTGTCTTGTTGGCCACGATGGCCACTTATCACTCAAGGGGTCAAATGCAGGGATGTTGGCAGCCTTCCATGTCAGAATCTGAGAAGGTTATGGTGGTATCCAGTAGAGGAGATTTGGACCGCATTTATACCTCTAAGCGTCTCTCCCCGTCCACGATCTTTGCGTGGGTGAGCCTTCCTGGTCGGCCCCAGTTCCAGCCACCCGCGAATCCCAGAAATCCGTTGATTTAGTGGAGTTCTTGATGTTGTCTTTGGAGTCGAATTTGGTGAGGTGGCGGAGGGTGCCCCCAGTTGAATCTTTTAGGGATATCTAACGACTTAGATGCCCTTGTCTAATCAAGTATTCAATTTCTTTCCTCAGGCCCCAGATACAATCATCGGTCTGATGACTATGGTCTTTGTAAGACTCGCGTACTTGGTGATATCTATCTTCTGGGTGGACCTCCCGGCCCATCGCAGAATCTCGTGTTGCACCTTAGTTAGGATTTGGAACAGAAGAGTGATCGGTGGATGCGAGGCAAGTGTCTTGTTTGCAATTCATTTGTGGCGGTTCTAAAGTGATCACGGGCGTTTTCCCTTCTCTTTGGGGATCGCCCTCTGTCTTCCCGGTCTCTCCACGGAGACCTTTCTCGCTCTCTCTGACTCCGGGGACTTTGATCTCTCTTTTTCTCGTTCTAGCATTTTTATTTTCGTGTGGAAGAGCTTCCCCGCTTAAATAAAAGGGCCTCCTTGCCGTTGATGTACTTTTCTGCTTTGGCCAGCGCCTCAACCATGCTCGCCTGTGGGTTCTTCAAAATGGAGAACATCATATCTTTGGACTGTATGCCCAGCTCGGCTATAAAGGCGGTGATGACGAACTTTTCATCTGGAATGTCTACCCTCAATGACTCCGAGTTGAACCTCTGGACATAGGACCTCAGGTTTTCTTGTGGGCCTTGCTTTACGGTTACCAAGTGGTAGCTCGGCTTCCGGTACGTCCGGGCTCCGATGAAGTGGGACACGAAAGCAATGGAGAGTTCTTTGAAGGATGAGATCGAGGCTGGTGGGAGCTTGTTGAACCATGCTAAGGCCGAGCCCTTAAGTGTGATGGAAAAGGCTCTGCATCTCACGGGGTCTTAGTATCCATGTAGCTCGATATGATTCTTGTAGGTATTGAGGTGGTCTACGAGGTCTTTAGTTCCGTCAAAATCTTTGATCTGAGACATTCTAAAATTTGTTAGAGTGGGAGGTCACGGAACCGTAGTGAGCAGAGGATTAGTGGTGTCGGGCGCCCGTGATCTGGGGCGGAGCCCTTTATGGCTTCCTTTATGTGGCCGAGCTCTTGTTGGATGCCTTTGAAACTAAATTATAAGATTGTGCCCGTTTCGATTGGCGGGAAATTTGGATTGTAGTAGCCATTAGTTCTGTCCTTAGCCTCCCAGTCGTATCTGATTGGGTTTGTAGGGGTCATGCTCCTTGGTCTGGCTATTTTCTCCTCCTTCCACGGATGTCTAAAAGGGGGGGTTCAGTGTCATTGCTCCTCATGTGGGACGTGTGCAATCTGCTTGGATTCAATCGAGCCGCTTAGGGCAACCTTTGTAATATTTTGGTGAGTTAAAGTGACTTCCCCTATGGCCCATTTGGTTGTCCTAACAGAGGGTCTCCATCTCGTTGTTGGCGTCGAAGTGTCTTGAGAGGGGGCTGGCCGCCCGAACGTTCTCTAGTTGTCTACCGTCGTCGGCGTCATGCTGATCTTGCATCCCTGGAGGGTTGGTTTGGCTCTTGCTCCTGTTTCGAGTCGAAACCATCGATCCTTAAGTCGATTTAGTTGTAAAGAAAGCGATCGGCTCCTGCGGCGCGAGGTGGTAAGTCTTGCTTCTATCGATCTTAGGGTTGGAGCTGCGGGAATGTCGGCAGCCTCTCCAATGCCTAAGTCGGTTTCTTTGTGAAGGAAGATCAGCGTCAGTTGTTTTGTGATTGCGTACCTTCTTCGGTGGAATTGCTCGATATTTATCATGGGTGATCACGATGATTTTCCTTGTTAGACGGTGATACTACATCTTACCAATTAGGTAGGGAATCTTCTCTTCCTTATCGCTAGCTAAATATTACAGGATAATTAGGGAGCCGTAATCGTGGAGGATCCTTCTTCCCTTAATGAGTAGATATCGGATCATGGAGATGGAGTGCTTTCCTTCTTCACGTCATGTGGTGGACGTGAGATTATCGCATCTGTCAAACCAGACAGATTTCAGCCACAGGCTCCCACCTTAGGAGTAACCAGGATGTCATCATGGGCCGAGTCCCCACGTGAGGCTCTTCTGCCAGCCCCACAGAGGATGCTAACCCGCTTTAAGCTTTACTGATGGTTCTTTCCCTAGGCCTGCGTCCTAGGCCTATGCGCTGATTTTTTAGGCACTATAAAAAAAACTCAGGAATTAGGATGTCCTCAAATTTGTTGCCACTCAAATCTAAATATCTCAAGGATTTGAGTTCTAGTAAAGAAGGTCGAATCTCCCCACTTAAATTCATTAGGCTCGATTCTCGAGACATTTCCTTAAGAGGATATGGAGTAGCGAAGATTGATTAAGAGTAACCATTTATTATTTGTTTCACATTCAATCCCCTCCCACTGACAACAATTACCCCTTGTCCATGATGAAAGTCGGGTGCTAGAACCTTTGAGACCATTTTTGAAGTCAAGAAGAGCTTCTCGTTCCACTGTTAAGTAATCTCTATGGAGGGTTGTACCTTGACAAGCTAGATCTTTTGTTATTAAACATAAAATGACCAAAAGGAAACCAAAAGCTAAAATTTTCTCCATCTGAAAACAACTATGAAAGTAAATAATTAATATTAAGTTTCTATAGAAGAGTCCAAGTATTGATGATGAAATTCGATTAGTAATCAAAATATTAAGATATTGGGTCATAAATGACACATTTACTTTAATCAATCATAAGTTTAATAAGATTAATGATATGTCTTCAAATATATTACTACTTTTACATATCAGAAAGATAGTATGATCTTTAAGCGAATATCAAATTTGCTTGATTGATTGTTATCTATTAAAACTATAGAAATCACCCACAAATAGAATAAAATACAAATAAAAGTTAGAAGCATTAGATAAAGGAAAGTGCTAGGGAAATTGGGCATTATTGGTGGAGTAAGATCTTACCTACTATTATCTCTTTGTAGTTGTGCTCACTCCTTTGGTTGCAAAGGAATATTTATACATGAAAAAAAGTAGAAATCACATCAATAATAATGACAACCTTCTTCTCTTTGTATTTTTATAATAATAAAAATATAATCTTTCTTGGCTAATTATCATATTCCAACAAAGCACTAAATCACAATCTTCATTTTAAACTTCACTTTTGAATTATATTATGTATATATCTTGTCCATATACAAACTCTACTCCTTGTTTCAATACGATGAAATTAGAATTGGCTCATATTATGAAGAAGTGAGCAGCAACATCTTCTCATTCATAAAAAAAATATAGTGTTAGAACATCAAAAACCACCTAGATAGTGTTTGGACCTTAGAATTACCTTGTTCATTTAATGATAATTAATTAGTAATCTTATGACAAATTAATTACCTTTCAATAATACTCGGTCCATCTCTTCATCTCTACTTAAATAACATATAACACCTTAATTTATAAGGGTGTTCACATTAATGATCTTTAATGCTTCCACATTTTATCTATATTGTTAGGCAACTCCAAAATAATTATTGATCTTATTTATATTTGACTAAAAATTAATTAATATTTTTAATACGGTCCTTGAAAATATAATTTGTTATTGAATCTTATTTATAATGTAATCTAATGGTACTTGGTCTAAATTACAATACATCACTTTAGTACAAATTACCTTTATTTGAACTTATTACCAATCATTATCAGTAAAAAAAAGAACTTTATTACCGATCGGTAATGTTCAACTCTACTAATTATATTTTGAATTAATTGTATTAATTAACAAATGAAAAAATAAAAAGAAAGATCATTTTGTTGCTTTGGAAAACTAAATTCTGCTACAGTTTGCTTGTTATTTGTTATCAACTCTACCGTGTGAAAATTCTTAAATTTTTTCAGCACTTGTCCCCATCTCATGTCAAAATCATGTAAACTTTTAAACAAACAGAAAAGGACCTGATTCAAAATGTCAAAATAATTCATTTTTTTAAAATAAAATACTTTTCAAATTAATTATTAAACTAATCTTTTTGTGTTTTAAAAAAGGCATCATGAACTATAATTTTTGAAAATTAATCTAAGAATCGCATTCGCCAATTACGATTTAAAGGTTATTTTTAAAATTGTATTTACCAATTGTGATTTTAAGGTTAATTTTTAAAATCGTATTTGATGAATGTGATTTTTTTAAATAAATGGTTGGTCTATGCTGTTTTCAAAACACAAAAAAAAATAAAATAAAATTTGTGATTAATTTGAAACAAAAATTTACATATGTATTTTTTAAAAAAATAAATTATTTTGACATTAAACTCCATAATCTTCTCTAAGCATTAATTATTGATGGAAACAAATTAATTATGGGTCTTGATGCGTCGTCAGCCATGAACCAAGTTGCTTCAAAAACGCGGTAAAGGCCTTTGCAATTTCCTCAAAATGAATTAATATCATATATGAAGAAAAATCAGATTATTGAATGTCTTCCAAAATGATATATTTATAAGGAAAAAGAAGCTTACTCCATTGTCATGAGTCATGTCGTGTCATGTGGATAATGCTATTTATATCTATTAAATTAGCTTTGCATAAGATGTGAGGGAAACTAAATGACATTATTTTCATGGTTCGTTTAATTCAAAGTTCATGTCAGGTCTATCAAGGCAACCAATTTATGTCAAACATTTATAGTATATCATTTGTCATATCGTGTTACTTTAATTTATCAAGAAAATTTTGGATTCACTTGACTTTGACTCCATGTTTGGGTCATTTATAGTTGTCTATCTTAAAAAGTATATGGATAAGGACCGTTTATATTTTTTGAAAATTGTTTTTTTTTTCTGAAAAATAAGGGAAAAAAGAAAAACACATAAAACATACTCAGTTTTTTTTTTTTTTTTTTTTGAAAAGCACAAAAAACATTAAAAAAAAAACTAAATTCAAATAACAACAATAGTCTTCAGAGATCAATAAATTTTTTTTTTTTTTTGTATTCTCTATATTTTTAAAAATTGGAGCCAAACATAAACTAAAAATCAAGTTCATGTCAACAAATTAATTTTGTAAACCATACCATAATATACAAAATTTTGTATTTATTTAATGAAGTTTTTAATTCATTTCGTCTTTACCATTTCCTATACATTATATTTGAAGGGTACTTTTGCATGCATATTTTGCAATCTTGCTATATATGTTAGATAAACATTTGAATATCATTATCTTTATTTTAGTTAGAGATTAACAAGTGCTCATATATTGGAGAGATGATTAGTTTTGGTTATCAAGATGAGTTTTTTATAGTGTGTACAGGATCTTTAAGGTTACACACCAAATTTAACCTATGGTGAGTTATGATTTAAGGTTATCAAGTAGTCATGATTTCACCAAACAACTTACTTGTGTTATTTTTAAATATTTAGAGAATATTGATTTTGTGTTAAAGTTGTCAATAACTTTGATCTATGATTGGGATTACATGTTGGATACGATTTCTAACAACCTAGATCACCATAGAAGAACACAAACATCATTTAATGGAGAAAAACACTGTAAATTACATACCTTTGGAATCCATGGATCTCTTTCTTTGTTGATGCGGAATTGAAGAGTTTGCAAAGAAGAGCCAGATCTGAATCTAAAGTCTTCTCCCAAGCGACCCTTTGAAGCGGCACATGAGATTGCCGATCACTTTCTGAAAACCTTAGAAGAATTATGCATTATGTGATAGAAATGTATCGCTTAGGGTTTGGGGAGGGACTTGAGGCTTTCCTTAAATAGAGTTCCGACCACGGGCCCTCTCATAACGGGTCGGGCCGAACTTCAGCCCACATTGACCCATATGATTTATTAAAATGATAACCTCCACTTATTGGAGTAATCTTAATTCAGTTTTTAATTCGAATTAATGAAGCCACTTAATAGAAAACCTTACATTCTCCCACTTGGGCGATATTAATTGAAATAAAACTGTGTCTGCTCCCTTATATTGGTCTAGAGATTTATTCTTAATGGTCAATCCGATCCCGTAAAGTCTGAACTTGAATCATGGCGGTAATTGCATGTACTCCACATGACCCCTTCCATGGTCACGAGGTGCTTTCCTTTGCGATGGATTCAATATGGTAGTGTTTAAATGGAATGATACCTCATAATGAGTGATACTTCATGTGTTATCCATTTTGTTAGTCCATATTCTCTCTCCTTAGAAAGTGTCCTGAGCCTAGTGTGTCACATGAGAATATCCATCATGGTTCCAACCGAACTGTATATATATATTGCATGATAGGTAACTTTGCTTAATGTGTATCTCAAATATGCTATTGAGGCTAATGCAAAGTGCTATAGCCTTTGATAAGGTTACACAATGCCTTGATATTTTCCATGATTATATGTATTGACCAGATAAACGTTGCATTCCACGAAATACCTTATTGAATCTGAAAAGAGTTGATCTGAGAATTGATATACAAAATGTAATGAAATTGAATTCAACCTTTATTAGACATCTTAAAACTTAATAGCTCCCACTAATTCCACGGTATCCCATGATACTCTAAGCCCGTATTAATGACATATGGATTCGAATAGGCGAAGGCCTTTAGTTAAGCGGATCTGCCCGATCATATCATCAGTTGATATCACTCCGCTCTGACGTCACCCGTTTTGAACTTTTTCCTTTATGGTCGATGCCAGCCTCATGTATTTAGACCCCTTGAGACCTCTGTTGTTGTTAATAAACAACTGCGAGTTCTTGTCATAATACAAGCTTGTATGAGCCTATCCACAAAAATCAAACGGTTAACTCCTTAATTAGGTTTGGGCCAAATTGCTTGGTAGTTCTTTGGCATACTCTGAACTCGCTTGCATGGTAGAGGATACAGGTGTTCTGTTTCTCACTTTTCCATGACAACACCTCCTGCTAACTTAAAGATATAACCGATTGTTGACTTCTTTTCATCACGTGACCCAGTGAGAGTCGAGATCTGAATACCCAGCTAGGCGTAGGTCGAACATGTTGTAAATCAACATATAGTCTTTTGTCACTCTTTAAGTACCTCCTTAACCTTCTTAGCGACAACCCGATGATCATGTCACAGGTTTGGCGATATCTGCCTAGAAGTCTTGTTGCAAAGGCATTATCGCCCAAGGCATACTTGAGCATACATAATACCCTATGCACTAGCATAAGGTATATTCTTCTTATTTGGGCTTTCTCTATATCTGAATGAGGTTACTGTGATAGACTCCAACTTATCACCTTTACGTACGTGAGCAATTCCCGGCTTACATTGGTCGTGATGCTGAACCTTTCTAAAATTCTATCAACATATGCCCTCCGAGATAAAACCCAATAGTCCGCAAGAACGGGTCCCTATGAATCTCAATCAGGGACAAAAGACGCCTGCTCAAGGTCCTTCATATCAAAGTTATTTGACAACATCCGTTTGTCTCACAAGAAACTGTCACTCTGCCAGCAGCGTGATATCATCCACATAGAGTAATAGGAAAATGAATTTCCTCCCACTAACCTTTGTAGTATATACATTGATCTACTCCTTTGTTCTCAATAAACCATATAAAGTAAATAACACTATGAAACTTCAAGTACCATTGTCTAGGAAGCTTGCTTGAGACCATAAATAGACTTTTTCACTACATTACGAGTTTACCCGAATCATTTGCCAAACCTTCTGGTTGCATCATATGACTTCTTCATTGTTAGTCTCCATTGAGAAAGGTAGTTTTAATATCCACATCCGGTGTGTAACCCCATCAAAACGAGCACCACGTGCCATGATCACTCAAAGTAATCTTAGAAGAGACTGAGAAAAGTTGTTTCATAGTCTACTCTTCTCTCTGGAGTGAAACTTGGCTACCGCCTGGCTTTAAACTTCTCAATCTTTCCATTATGGTCCTTTTAGTCTTATACAATCTATTTGTACTAATGGGTCTATGACTCCTCGTGTAATCCAATAAGTTCCCAAACTCCATTATGCCTCATGGATTGAATTTCATCTCTATCGCATCTAACCACAACTCGACCGAGGACAAGAACAAATTTTCCTCATGTTATTGATCAGTCACAAGAACCGATATCGTAGTCTTGTTTCTCCCATATAGACTAAATAGTCCGGTGGTATAGTCACGCTCTCCCAGCTGGATTTCCTTACTGAGTAGTAATAGCCACATTCTCGCACTCCGAGCCTTTGTCAACTTCACAGTGAGCCGTCCGAACAACAGATCCCTAGTCTCAACAAAGTTCAATATGGTATGTGGGAGTTTCCACAATTATTTGTATGGGAGGTGAGACACGTATACCATTACTTCACGGTATTATCATCCTCTTAATAGTCTGTGGAGCGTGCCTACTTTCTGGCCACATCAAACTCCAAAATTTAAATGCTCAGGATTCCACAATTCTTGTGCCCCATTGGGATTATAGAACTGATATCCCTTGAATGTTCCGGTAAGATACAAAATAACACCTAGTGGTTCCAAGTCCAACTTACTTAATAAGTCGATTATATAACTTACTCCGCAGACATCCCAAACCTTAAGATGGTTTGCCAGGCTGCCACCAGCAACTCAAAGGAAAGTCAATGGAACAAATTTCTCAGAGGGTACACGATTCAAAATGTACAAAGTCGCTAAAGCTTCACCCCACAGAAAACCGGGCAAATTTGTCCTACCATCATACCCTTACCATTTCCATAAGAGTACGATCATACTTTCGGCCATACCATTTTGTCAGACTCCTGGGTATAGTAAACTCGTGCCACTCATCCCGTAGTCCTCTAAGTATTTGGCGAATGGCCTTTGTTGGCCCAGCATCGCCATGCTTGCTATAATACTTCCACTTGGCCAGATCTAACAACCTTATGACTTTTCCCAATTGTTTCTCGACTTCAAATTCGAAAAATCTTGAACTTGTCAAGAGACTCCTTAATTTTCTTAATCTGGTACAAATAACCATATCGAGAATAGTCATCAATAAATGTGATGAAATAAAAATTTCTACACAAGGTTGCTACATAAGGTCCACTTATATCGGTGTGAATGACTTCCAAATGTCGTAACTACTGACCGCTTTCTTCTTATCTTGGTCATTTTACCTACAACAATTTCACGATATCTCTAAGTCATTTTTAAGAGCAGGTAGGATATTAGTCTTTATTAGCCTTCTACTCTAATCCCAGAGATATGCAGCCAAGCCGTTTATGCCATAATGCATAAGACTCCATCCCAGGTAGTGGTCTTTTGAAATGAACCTTTTCAACCAGATAAGCCACGTGATATGTCATCTGAGATAAACTGACCAGATAATCCATTGGCAACAGACAATACCCAACTTTATTTGAATTTTACAGTATTGAAATAATATTGCTCTTAATTTCAAAAGAATAATCATATGAATCCAAACATATAATCAAACTAAATTCCTTCTAAAAGAAGGTACATAAAATGCATCTTTCAACATCAACTTCTAAACCACCCAAAACTAAGATTACATTCCACCTAACATGACTTCAGCCTTCTCGCTGCTATTTCCCACAGTTGAGCTTTGATTCATCCTTGCCTCGTTTCCTCCGGTTTATGAATCAGACGGTAAACGCAACATGATTAGTTGCTCCACTATCAAGCCACCAAGAACCCGGATGGTGCTTCGAGCAGGTTGATCACAAACAAGTATTAAAGAATCACATCAGAAGCCCACGCTGACATCCAAGCTTTAAATTTTGTATACCCTTCTTTATGTGACCTTCTTCTCTACAAAGAAGCAGCCATCCTCACCATCCTTTTCAAGAATGTCTTCTTTGGACCTATATTGTCGATTGACCTAGAGGTTTTAAGGAGTACCCCTATGAGTTCGACTTTGGAACTTCTTATTCTTCCTCTTATGGGACCTGCGCATATAAGGCTCATGCTCTTTATCCTTCTTAAGCCTTCCTCCGCCACCACCCTTGCTAGTCAAGTCATTTTAACACTCATGTTTCATCTTTGGGAATTGTAGTTTGTCTTTATAATCCCAAAATCAGGTGGAAGGGTGTTCAGGCTTGACGACAAATGCAAGCATCAGAATGGTAATCGTTAAGAGCTCGAGCTTCGCCTCAGTCCACCATCCTCGTAGGACATACAATTCTAACCCCAGCCGTACCATCATACTCATGTCAAGAGCTTTAAGAAGGTTCCAACCTCGCGATTGGATGAAATCCTGATTTTCTAGCCTCTATGGCTGCTATCGTTTCCTTAGCAAGATAGCTTACTGCAAAACTACTTTTCAAGTGTTCTTGTATGATTTCTTCATTGTCAACAAGCAAATCCTATCGCTTCCTCTCCTGTGCAGCATAATCCATTTTCTTCAAATTCGTGACTAGAGGTTGTGATATCCACGGCTTATCCATTGTGTGTCTATGTAACATCCGCTGGCTCCATTCCAAATTGAAACTCTCTTCCATTCTTCTTGAAATTCAATCCGTAAGGGATCTCAATTGAAATGGAATTACCGTCACGTAAAACACACTGAAAAATAAAACAAAACAAGACACCGCATCATGTGAATACTCATACAGAGAATTACATACATCATCACATAATCACCTTTGGCAGAATATGACATAGTTGTACATTCTCCATACGACGCCATGAGAACATATTCTAATCCTTCGTGAAATCACCACCTTCAAATGATGAACCACTAAGATCGCTCATTTCTCATCGTACGCCATCACAGATCCCTCCATGAACTAACACATGATCACCTCCTTCTGGGAGCATGACCAATGCACAAAACATGAGACATCCCACCACAATATGAGACTGATATTTCTCAAATCCAATCAAGTGTGCCACTTTGGCGGTCACAACTCAATTAAATCCTTGAAAATCTCTCATACCAGGGATATAAACTTTATGTATCACATTCAATATATGTAATGCCAATTATATTTGTTCAATTCATTAATAGTCAATTAATTTAGAACTTTACATGTTTCTTATGCGTTGGTATTCATGTTAGTTACCTTATGTATTTCAAACCATAGAGAAATACCAAGAATACGTGAAAATACCCTAATAACCCAGGGCACATAGGGTCTCCATACGCATTTTCATATCTGCAAAAGCTTCAAACATGCTAAGTCAATATAATTAAATTGTAGAGAATTTCATACGAATCAGAGGTATCAAATTGTTCTTAAAATATTCTCCCACGCGCCTCACGCACACCGTAAGGTTCGGCTACAGGTGGCGCGCTGGCAGCGCCGTAGTATCATGGTCTGGCCGACCGCGACCGGTCGGGTTTGACCGCGGACTCGTTGACCGCTGGACCGGGCCGGTTTGACCGCTGGACCCGACACGGCCGGGTCGCTGACCGTTCAGTTTGACCGCGACCGGTCGGGTTTGACCGCTGACCCGACATTGGTCGTCGTCGCTGGACCGATTCGCTCGATCACGACCGGTCGGTTTGACCGCTGGACCCGAGATTGGTCGGGCTCCGCCGCTGACCGTTCGGGTTTGACCGTTGACCGGGTCGGGTCAATATCCAGGTCGGGCTGGTTTCCGCCACGGTTGGGTCAGTCGACGCCATTCGCCACGCCGCCAGACGCGCTACCGCCACGCCGCATACGCTGCCACACTGAACCGGGTCAACAAACGATCGGGCGATCCGGCTTGACCGGTTTACACGCGATCATCATGATGATCGTCACAATGACGCTGGCCACCCAAGAACAAATCGGGCGCCGCGCCGACGCCATTGCCGCCTTCAACGCGCGCGGTGGCGCGTGGAGGCGCAGCGAGAGCCGCCATATGAGGCTCGCCATGTGCCACCCAATCGCTTGTGATCGCCTTCGCCGTGAAGATTCCAATATGTAAAATATTTAATTTTGGATGTATAGAAAAATCCGAAATTGACAGACTGTCTTATTTTTCATAAACCCAAAAAATTTCTCCAAATTGTATGTTTTGAGTTCTAATCCATGGTCAATTCATACCAACTGCCGATACGATTTAACAACCTAGATCACCATAGAAGAACACAAATATCATTTAATGGAGAAAACACTGTAAATTACATACCTTTGGAATCCATGATCTCTTCTTTGTTGACTGGAATTGATGAAGAGCCGCAAAGAGAATCGATCTCAAGATCTCAAGATCTTCCTAAACGACTCCCTTGGGAACATTTAGACACATCAATTTCTTAAAAAAAAAAAAAACCTTTGTGAGAGAATTGTACGTATGTGACAGAAATGTATCCTTAGGGTCTTATGACTCGAAATTTTCCTTAAATAGAGTTCACCATGTGGGCCCTTTGCTAACGGGTCAATGAACTCACCTCACACACCACCCAGCTTCCATATGATTTATTACATCTAATAACCTCACTTAATTAGACCAATCTTAATTCAGTTTTAATTCGAATTAATGAAGCCCACTTAATGAAAACCTTACATTACAGGCTACTCATATATTCCTAATGAATTAGGTCACTTTTGATGGTGGTTAATAGTAATAGGTATTTCATACCATGATATCCCTTGGATTGAGTTCACTATCCTCTTGCTGGCATCTGCGATTATACTTGCATCACACAGTAAATTAAAAAGGAAAAAGTTCAGAGAAAAAAAAATTGACATGATGAATGGACAACTATTTAATTTATTTAGTATAATATCACCTACACTTGCTGTGTTTAGTTTGCCACAAAAATAATCGACATGATGATGGGAAAAAAAAAAAAAACATTTTCTTTTAAGCTGCACAGCGCCAAATCAATTTTGGGTTTCTAAATGAAGGGGGAGTTAAATGAAAAAAGTTGAAAGCATCAAAATAGATGAATATGGATGGCCTATACTAATTCATTGGCTTCTTGGTTAGGTGGAGCAGTTGGGATTATACATAATTAATTGAGAAAATTGTAATAACACATCTTCTATGCCCTTTTATTAATGTGTTTTTATTTCCATTTCTATGCATTTCATAAAATCTATGGTGAACTCAGAAACTTTGAATTTTATGGGAGTTAGAAATGAGTTTTCCAAGAAATTTAGATGGTACATTTATTAGAAATTTTATATCTCTTTTATCCAAAGTTGACTGATTCAAAGATCCTTACTATGTGTCTACATATAAATTTTTCCGAGTGGATGGGTTTCATGGACTTTTCTTTTCCAGGGAAATTGACTAGCTATAGAAATTCCTTTTCACAAGCACTTTCCTCTCAATTTCTAAAAGGACGATCTGCCTGTTCTCATATCTCTTTATTTATATATATATATATATATATATATATATATATATATATATATATATATATATATATATACCTTTTAAACAAATTCTAACCAAAAAGAAAAATATCATATGTATAATTTAAATTAACATATAATCAAAATATTTATGTCATACTTTAAGATAATATTTGGAGTCGATATAAAATTAATGTTTTAGCGATAGAAATATAAAAAGACAAAAAAAAAGAGGAAAAATGAAATTTTTTTGAAATCATGGAGTTAGATTAGAAATTTGATTCATTAATAAATGCTATAATATTCATAGAATATTCCAGAAACATAAAACACTGAAAAGAAAGCAATTGATGCAGAATAGATGTGTTGTGTTTGTAAAACAAGGGAGATGAAGACAAAGAAGACAAATACAACTTCACTTTCTTTCTCTTATTTTTGGTTTCCATTTTATGGAAGAGCTTATATTGTTTAAAAGCCAACCAAACAATATTATATTGTTTAAAATTGTTTCAAATTCACAAATTTATGCAATGTTCTGAATTGGAATTGAAGTGAAAAAGTTATCAATTCAAGGTTTATTTGTCAAACCTGTGGTTGAACATAAATATATCATTTAAATATTTTTAAAATTTTTAAAATCAAATTTAAAATTTTAAGTAATTTAATATTTATAATGTTATTTACTTATTTTTATATAATTGCATTACCTTAACTTTATAAATACGATAATATTTAAATATAAAAATTTATTGAAGTAAACTAATAATAATAAAATAAGATTTGTCAAAATGTACTATCGTTTCCTTTACTAATAAACAAATTGAATATTGGCTGAGCGGTTTCTATGTTGGTTTGTGAGATTGTGATCCCAAATTCAAATATCTATGTATACAAACTGTAAATTTTTAAATATAAACCTCATGTTCAGAATGGGAACAAAATTTATAAAGCTATATATATTTCTTCTACATGTTGTAATGGGCTAGGTCAAGGTTGTTTTGCTTGAAAACAATAGAAGCTCAGCTAAAACTAATTCCGAAAGTAGAGGCTGGATAATGGTTGTTTGTTTGTTCATTATTTTTTTAATATATGTCTTAAAACAAGTTAATTTAGTTAAAATAATTTTTTTTAACCTATCATATTTTCTTAAGACAAATTTTTTTCAACAAAGAGCTGATATTTTTTTTTTTTTTTGTTAATTTGTGACCGAATTTGCCTAGGCTATGCCCGAATTCGAATGTCCGTGGTGAGACTTTTGTTGTGTAAACGCACTCAAATAATGCAACAAGAAGAATAACTAAAAGTAGAGAAGAAAGAGAGAACACAAAATTTAACCAAGTTTGGTATAAATACCTACGTCCTTGGACGCCAAATCAAAGAGAATTACAAACTTAGAGCCACAAATTAATTTCCAAAGAAATTGAGCCAAAAAGTAAATATCCAAACAATTTGCCCATACTACAAATACCCTAAATAAGATGGGAAAGAGGTGCATTTTTACAAAGGTGGAAAAGCCCCTTTTATATGCTATATCTTCTAAGCAATTCTAAGCAAAACCTACTCTTTAACCGATGTGGGATTTGCATGAGTCAAAATATAACAAATCTCAACCCTCATGAGTATGTCAATCCTATCTCGAAATTTCTCTTTGACAAAAGCTGCAACGCCTTCAAATGCGCTCAACGATGCAATCAAACTTTCCTAGTGTTGATAAAGTCCAAACAATGATTGAACTTGATCCCTATCACCACCTTAGTAAAAAAATCTATCGGATTCTCGACAATCTCAATCTTTTGAAGTAAGATTCGTCATTCACTAATAATCTCCCTCACAAACTGATAGTGAATATCAATGTGCTTCGTAGACTTCCAACTTACTGGTGCTCTTGAAATAGCAAGCACATAAACGGTTGTTGACTGCCATTTATCCAAGTCACTAGTACAATCTCAATCAACAAAGCCAATAGCATACTGATCACATATATCATCTTACTTAAAGACTAAGCCAACATCTACAGTTTTCAATAAGTACCGTAGAACCCTTTTCTCTATCTGCTAATATCCTTTACCAAGATCATGCCTATCCTAGCTCACTACTCTAACTGGCCCCAAACTAGTAATCTTTGAATCTTCACCACTACTAGAAACCGTGGCCACTACTCCAATCACTGTACTACCATTATAGTAATACAAGTTATTTCTTATCGTTCCTTTCATAACCAAAAGAGCGTTTGAAATTAGATTTAGAACTCCATCTCGAATAATCACAATAAAGCCTTTAGACTCTAAGTCCCCCAAAGATATGAGATTCTTTTTCAACTTCGATACATACTGAACATCTATCAAAACTGTAACTTAGAAAGAGAATTATATCTTATAAGTAAATGATTAGATCCATATGTCCGAAATGAACATGAATCTCTAATTAGTGAAAGGTATGGTTAAGGGAGAAATCTAAACTATACCATAATGTATCTTTGACAAATTCAGCTTTCCAACTAATGGCTTAGCTATGATTCAAAATGATGTAGAAATTGACAATCATTCATTAGTCTATTTCCCAGTGTGGTCTTACTCAGTAAATTCTCAAATCCACTTTTATTATATTCGTTATGTATACTAGTGAAATTATTTTAGTATTACTTTATTAGTTCTCTCATCATTTTAACATTAGAGTTCAAATAGTAAGAATCTTGAGTAGTTGAGGTAGTTAATCTTTTGATTTATCATCAATCCTTGTGGAAACGATATCTAGACTTAAAAATCCACTTTTATTACTTATATGACTATGCACTTGCAGTGATTTAGACCAAACTCAATTTTTAATGAATTTATTTTACAAAAAGGACAAACACATATTTTAAACAAAAATCAGTCAACAAGTTTTTAGCACCGTTACCAAGGACTTTAGTTAGTCTTGAGCAGCAGTGCTAAGTACATGGTAAGTAGTCAATTCATACAAAAAATCTAGCCAACAAGTCTGCGGGCACTTGCGAGGATTAATTGATGAATTTAAAGATCAATATTCTAACCAAAGAGAGAATTACTAATTTAGACATTTTTCTTTATTTTATCATAAAAAAAATAACAAAAATAGTTTAATAGCAGTAGCTGAGTAAGCTACTGAAAATCTTCTATGAGCTTAAATGGATACAACTGTTTCTCACATATTTAATTTGATCTTAGTGTGTTTCTATTTCAAGAAGATTTTAAATGCATAGAAAACTAGAAGCAGATCTGCTGCCTTTGGATACAGAAATTGAGAGAACATTGAGGAATCTAAGGAAAGTTACAAGTGCTGAATCTACAAGTATGGCAAATCAAAGAGAAAGATTACTACCTATTCCAGAAGAAGCAGAAACAGATAGACCTCAAAGGCAAATGACGATGGAGGACTTTTGGAGGCTTGTTATTCAAGATGAGTACTCTACTATGAGACAGCCTGCAATAGAAGCCAACAATTTTGAACTCAAGCCAGCTCTTATCACAATGGTACAACAAAGATCGCCATCAAGAACTGCAATTTTGAAGACCCTAATGAACATATGGGAAGATTTATGAGAATGGCTAACATAGTCAAGCTGAATGGGGTAAGACCAGAAGTGATCAGGCTACAACTCTTTCCCTTTTCACTGAGAGATGTGGCAACAACTTGGTTTGAGTCACTGCCTATTGGATCAGTGACAAATTAGGAAGAATTCATGGAGGCATATATGAGCAAAATTTTCCCTCATGCCCTGACTTTTGAAAGCAGAGGTGAAATCATAGTCTTCAAACAGGAAGAGGATGAAAGTCTTTACAATGTATGGGAGAGATACAAGAGACTACTAAAAAGATGCCCTATGCATGGAATAGATCTGACAACTCAGATGGACATTTTCTACCATTCCATGAATTATGCCTCAAAGGGTAGTAATGATAAACTCAGGGGGCTTTCAAAAAGAAAAAAGCAATGAGGAGGCAAGGCAGTTGATTGAAGACCTTACCAAATGCAACTACAAAGCTCCATCTGAAGCTTCAGGGAGTAGCAGCAGACTAAAGGGGAGTGGTGTAATTGATCTTAATTGGATGATTGCCATAGAAGCAAAGTTGGATGCATTAATGAACAAGCTTGGAAACAATGAGAGAAGAATGCACACAGCACTTGAAGTAGGGATAGTAGATGAAGGAGATAAAAGAAATAGTGCTGATAAGGGACTAAACCATGAGGGTCAAGTTGAGGAGGCATAGCACCTCAATGCTAATAGGAGCTATACTTTTAAGCCCAACCTCAACTTACCCACTTACTACACACCAACACTCTAGAACCATGAAAAATTCTCATATGGAGGAGGAGCACAGCAAGTTCAAAGATCTAGACAGAATTTGCAGCAATATCATGCCTCACCTAGGTTCCAACAACAACTGTAGCAACAAAAAGCAGGACAGAGAGTAGAAAATCAAGGGCAGAGGAGATCTAATTCCTTTTAGGACCAGATGCTTGCTTTCATGGGGGAAAATATGATGCTGCTAAACATACATAAGTAGAAGTTTGCTGAGCTAGCAGCATTCCACGTAAACACAACTGTGTTTCAGGCCAATACCAACACTTCTTTGAAGAATCTAGAGACTTAGGTAGGGCAGCTAGCCCTAGCCATACAGAATAAGTCTAAGGATGCATTCCTAAGTGACACAAGGAAGAATTCGAAGGATTGCATGGCAGTAACTCTAAGAAGTGGTAGAGAACTGGAAAAGAGAAGAAATGAGAAGAAGGAAACTGAGGAAGAGAAACATGCAGAAGTTGGAGAAGAGTTGAAGCAGCACAATTCAAAAGTTGCTAAAGAAGATAGAACAACAAAAATGCAGTAAGAACAGCAAGTTGAAAAGGGAAATCTAAGGAAGAATGAAGAGGTTAAAGCGTACAGTCCTCAAGTTCCATTCCCTCAGAGGCTGCAAAAGGTAAATCTTGAAGAGCAATTCTCTAGATTCTTGAACATGTTCAAGAAGATAGAGATCAATATCCCTTTTTTCTGAGGCATTGACTCAAATGCCTCACTATGCAAAATTCATGAAGGATATATTAATCAGAAAGAGAAAAATTGTTGAAGAAGGGTTAGTGAGCTTGACAGCAACCTGCAGTGCAGTTATCCAGAAGTCTTTACTAGAGAAAATGTAGGATCCAGGCAGTTTCACTATACCTTGCAAAATTGGGAATTTTGATATGGGAAAAGCACTATGCGATTCTAGAGCCAGCATTAACTTGATGCCATTATCTGTGGTTAAAGACTCGCCTGTGGAGCTTACTCCCACAGCCATGATCCCTAGACAGGTAGACGTAACCTCGGGCTCCAACCTGAGGGCATTCTTGAAGATGTGCTAATTAAAGTAGGAAAGTTCATTTTCCTAGTGGACTTTGTAGTTATTGCTATAGAAGAAGACAAACAAGTCCCACTGCTATTAGAAAGGCCTTTCTTAGCAACAAGAGAAGCTGTGATTGATGTGAAGAAAGGAGAATTAACTCTTAGGGTTTGAAATGAGGCAATGCACTTCAATCTCAATCACAGTTTGAAACAGCCAAGACTTATTAATGATGAATGTGAGATTGTAGAAACAAAAATTCTCATCAGTTTTGAACTGATAAATGAATGTAATTTTCAGAGTTCAATAAATGAGAATGAGATGAATTTCCAGTATCTTGAGCATCTTGAAGTTGAATTTATGAACTCCAGTTTTAAATTAAAAGAGGCAGTACTCAATATTGAAGAAAATAGTATAGAAAAATCCAGCAGTTATGAAGAGAAATCTATTGAAGTAAACACAAGCTCGAAGGGTTTGATTCTAAAAGAATTGCTTGAACATTTGAAGTATGCTTTTTTGCAACAAAAAAGCAACCAATTACTGGCTTCAACCTGATTGATAGGAGCTAAAGAAAAAAACTGCTGAAGATTCTCAAAAAATACAAGAAACCAATAGCTTGGTATATAGATGATCTAAAAGGAATTAGCCCTTCTATCTGTATGCACAAGATCCTTTTAGAGAAAAATGCTAAAACCTCTAAAGAACATCAAAGAAGGCTGAATCCAGTAATGAAAGAAGTAGTCAGAAAAGAAGTATTGAAATGGTTGAATGCAAGCTTCATATGCAATCTCGACAAATTCCCTCGTGAGCCCGCTCATGTGGTTCCCAAGAAGGGTGGATTCACTGTAATAAAAAATGAGAATAATGAATTAATTCCTACAAGAACTGTGATAGGATGGAGAGGGTGTATAGACTACAAAAAACTAAACACTGCTACCAAAAAAGACCATTATCCTCTACCTTTCATTGACCAATTACTGGACAATTTAGCAAGGCACTCCCATTACTGTTTTCTTGATGGATATTCTGGTTATAACTAGATTGCTATAGCCCCAAAGGATCAGGAGAAAACTACATTTACATGTCCTTATGGCACCTTTGCTTTTAGAAGGATGCCTTTTGGATTATGTAATGCTTCTACCACTTTTCAAAGGTGTATGATGTCTATGTTTTTTGATTTAGTGGAGGAGGCTATGGAAATCTTCATGGACGACTTCTCAGTTTATGGATCCAGTTTTTAGAATTGTTTGGAAAATTTGGAAATAGTACTTCAGAGGTGTCAAGACAAGAATCTAACTTTAAATTCGGAAAAATTCTATTTCATGGTAACAGAGGGTATTGTCTTAGGACACAAGATTTCTGCAACTGGATTGGAAGTAGACCAAGAAAAAGTTGCCATCATAAAATCTCTCTTACCACCTACAACAGTCAAGGGTATAAGAAGTTTCCTAGGACATGCTGGTTTTTATAGAAGATTCATACAAGACTTCTCAAAAATCTCCAAACTGTTATCTAGACTGCTGGAAAAAGATGCAAAATTTGATTTTAATGAATTATGCAAAGCTGTATTTGATGAAATTACAACACCCATCATGGTGATATCTGATTAGAACAATGATTTTGAAATTATGTGTGATGCCATTGATTTTGCAATGGGAGCTATATTGGGACAAAGAACTGAAAAGATATTCAAGGCCATATACTATGCTAGCAAAACCTTCAATGAGGCACAAGAGAACTACTCTACCATAGAAAAGGAGATGCTGTCAATGGTGTTTGCTTGTGAAAAATTTAGGCCTTACATATTCAAGTCCCATGTTTTATTACACATTAATCATGTTGCCAATACATATCTAATGGCAAAGAAAGATGTCAAGCTAAGATTGATCAGATGGGTATTATTACTGCAAGAGTTTGAATAGGTGTTCTGCCTTTTTTATATAGACTAAAAACCCCTCAAATTAACATAGTTGCAAGAGTCTTACACTTCTCTAGCATCCATGTTACTTTGGATAAATTTTCTTAATAAAATATTTCTGTCAGAAGGTTCATGGTTAAAAAAAATAAGGGTTTAGTCTATGGCACTGCAAGTGCATAGGTCATACAAGTAGTAAAATCTGAATGTAAGTCCAGGTATCATTCCCACAGAGATTGGTACAAATTAGAGATCAACTACCCCAACTACTAAAATTCTATGCTATTTAGACTCAAAATTCACAATGAAGGTTTTCTCTAAAAAATAAAGATTCTAGTCTATTAACTACTGTTGAACTAAAATAAAACAAAAGTAAATGAATAAAACTAAATTGTAACTATAAGAATGGATTGAATCAGTTTCCTGTGAGAAACGAAAATTATTAGTGAAATACAATGAAATAAATTAATTCCAAAGACTAAAATATATTGCCTGCTCGTATGGATCCGTTTTGTCCAAGATTTCCTAATTGTTGGAATTGGATTTCTCCATATTCACCGATTGGATACCCTTGCTTCTCTCAAAGACAAGATCAAACCAGCTACCTGTATTCCAAATTCTCTTGCAAGATCTGAGTATTTTTCTCTCTCAATACTTCACACCCATTTCGTGTTGACAGCAGACCTTTTGCTTTTCCTTCTCGGGATTTTAGCAAAGTTTCTACCACTTAATTGGTGGCTCAACCTCCAAATCTATGGGTTCATCCCTTTCCCTTGATTAGATCTAAGCTAACACGGAGTTAGGAACTTGCCTTTAGATTAAGGTGAACTCTCTGATTATTTATATTGTTACACCCTCCAACTTCAATTATGAGCGAACGGAGGATTTATCAAATGAACTCGTAGAGCTCAACGCTTCATCAATGGTAGCCGAACATAGCCTTAAAAGAATGCTCTCACCTCGTGAGTCTCCGTCTCTGTGTCACGCAGAGGGCATCCTGGATATCAGAGCAAGATACATTCCCTCAACTGGTATTAGGTACTACTATTGGGAACTTAACAATTCAAAAACGACAACAAATAAGTAAATCTAAACCCAAATAATGTTCTCCATAATAGCAGAAAGATCAAACTAATGTAAATCAAATCCAAAGAGCCGCACTCGATTACGTATTGCGACCAAGAAATGGAGCAATCAACAATGCACAACCACCGTAATTGCAATAAAGCTAAGAAGAAATGAATCTTAAATTGCCTAGATTTCATAAATATTCAAAGAATCTAAGAAAATAACAACATAAATAAAAACCACTTACTGCCTCTGCACAAGCCGCAGATTCAAACTTAAAAGAAATAAACTAAAAATAGAGAAATAAAAATCTACTCTAAACTATACACTGAGTTCCCCTCCTTCCTCTTTCTAGGTAGTGAAGACGGAAGCTTCTTTACTATTCTAAACCATCTATTTATACCGGCCAAAAGAAATTAAATAATCCTCAAAAAGCTCCGTGGAAATCCCAAAGAAAAGCCCAGCCACCGTCCTATGTCGTGGACCTCAAGTTGATGTCGTGGACATGGATTTCTCCTTTGATTGCTCGTGATCGCCACACCCTTTGTTTATAAGTCAAGAATCCGCTTTCAGAATCGCGCTTGATCACGCAGAGGACATCGCTTGTAGTCGCGACCTTATTTGCTAAGTGTTTTTCGTCATGTCGCGACCTCGCTTTCATGTCGCGACACATCGTTGTCTTT
Source organism: Tetrastigma voinierianum (assembly GCA_016808115.1). NCBI lineage: Eukaryota > Viridiplantae > Streptophyta > Magnoliopsida > Vitales > Vitaceae > Tetrastigma > Tetrastigma voinierianum. The sequence continues at coordinate 550,219 of JAEQBH010002727.1, forward strand.
CTTCTTCTAGCTTTTGAGTTGCACACGCTTTAGGTTGCTACCCACCTTCTGCTTGCATGACGATTTCATGTCATGACTTTGATTTCGGGTCGAATGTGCTGGGTGGTCTTCCGCTTCACATGTTTCAATCTCTTATGTCGGCGACCTCATGGTGATGTCGCGACCCTTTGGTCGCCCATTCCTTCTCCGGCCGCAACCCCGCCCTTTGTTGCAACCAATTTCCTCCTTCCCACCTTTATTCTAGGTCACGACCTCAAGGTGATGTCACGACCTCATGTTGCTCTTTTTCTGGTTGCATGTAGTCCCAATTGCTCAAAAGTAGTTGCGACCTTGATTTATTATGCTCAAATTTTCTTCTCAGTAGCGACTAAAACGAGTGGTCGCGACATCGCTTTCGATCTTGATTTGTAAATGGTCGCAACTCAGCTTCGCAAGGGCTTTGCCGCTCCGTGTCAAGCACCTCCTTTCAACCCCTATTTTTGGTTGCAACTTAAATCTTCCTGTTTTTATGTCGCGACATCATAGTGGTGTTGCAACATGAAATGGAGCCTTTCATTTAAAAACTAGTTGTAACCTTGTTCTCTTGCAAAGACCTCTCTTGTGGCTTCATAGACAGATCCTTGTCGCGACCTAAGAGTGGTGTCACGACCTTATTCATATTCTATTGGCGTCGCGACATCAGAGTGATGTCATGACATCAATATCCTTCTTTTGATTATTTCCTTTAGTCTCGACCACATTTCCTTTGTCGCAACCTCTTTCATTTGTTTCCTTGATCATCCTGGTCGCAACCTCTTTCTTCAAGTCACAACTTTAACTTGTTAAGGTCTTGCATTTCTTCTCAAAGTTGATTTTCTAAGTGATGCTGTGACTTAGAAATGACCGACAACTAAGCTTCCCGTCGCTAATTCGATTCGCTGCGACTTCACTCGCTTGTAGGTTGGTCTCTTCTGGTTTATGCTGAAATTTTGGCATCTACTGTATTTTCCTGCAAAATTAAATTTGAGTAAAATATCCACCCTTCTGCATAAAAATCGACATTTATCTTGTAATATGCTCAGAAAAATGGATTAAAAATCATATGAGTTTTTGGACTCATCAAATTCCCCCAAACTTAAAATTTTGCTTGTCCCCAAGCAAAGAAAAGAAAGAATTGTTTGTCCTCAAACAAATAAGATTAAAATTTATAAGGACATTTTTCTCGATTCATACCACAGCCTTTCATTCCACCCTTCTAATCTCTGGAAATAAGAGATACCAAAGATCATTTTAAATTTCCCGCCCGATTCAAGAATAAGAAATGGTACAATTTCTATCACAAATTTCGTGAAATAATGTATTTAAACAAATTTTATTCAACAAGTCTGCTTCTCTGTGTGTGTGTGTGTGCGTGTCTTCAATCCTTTTCATCTTCATGTTGAATTTAGTTAATCTTCCGGGAGTTTTTCTTGACTGCTTTGTCAAAGTCTCACAGTTTGTTTTTCATATCGATTCCACTAATGTAGGTAAATTCAACTCTCATGATGATGTGACTGACTTAAACCTCCCATGATTCCCGGTGGTCCCACTGGGAAGTCCCACTATACAAACCATAGGGAATGCACAATGGAACCCCACCTAAGAAAGAAATAAACACATGCAGTACCACAATACCTCAATTATATAGAAAAATCCACGACCGTCCTATCCAAATGTAGGTCATAACCACATCATACATAACAAGGACCCATATGAGTTCAATACTAATATTAGAGCATTCTAAGAGTACTTGTGAATTTAGGGTTACAAAATGAAAATAAATAGGTCCAACAAAACAGAGGCGTATGGACGGGTAGAGTAATCGCAGCTTGTCGCAAAGAGCTGTTGAATCGCGTGAGGTAGCCCACAACCCTCGACCTTAGGAACAGATATTAAACAATAAACTGAGAAATAAATCCGTTGAGTGGGCATATCTTATGGAAAAAATAATGTTTTTATTTTCGAAAATTTCTTCTCTCAAGACCTCACGTCCACTCTTTTGTAATGTTCCCCGTTTAGCAAACATTTCACAAAACCCAACTTTACCAAAGCCCAACAATATGACAGTCATGCTCAAAAGTTTAACCGACATCATTTTCAAGAACCTTAAAAACTTGAACTGCTTCACAACATACAATCGAAAGCATAAATATATGTAACCATCATGTCGTGAAAAATAACCATGAAAAATACCATAAATCATAAATATTGAAATGCTTATACTTTAATCGTGAGACCAACAATGTACCGTACTCATATACCCATCATAAACCGTCGTAAACCCGAATTCTCACGACATCATGGAAAACCACCGTTTCTGCAAACCCGACCTCACGACCGTGAATTAATATATATATATATATATATATATATATATATATAGGTATATATATATATATATATATATATATATAATCAAGCTTCTTACTCACAAGTACTTTTCCAACGATATCAGATATAATCATATTTCACAAGATCTCAAAATCTCTTTCTTAAAACAATAATTTTTCAAAGTGGTTTAAACCTCAATCCACGTATTCAACATATTTAAAAATACCACAGACTCATCCAGGAACTCAGTAAAACTTCCAAGTATTAAAATGTTGACAAAATTCACATGAAATGATAACTTGTTTATATAAAGACTGATACTTTCATTTATGCACAACCAACCGTACGATCAAATAAGTTATATATGTAATAATTAACCCCAAATATATATCATAATAATGCCCCAAAGCATTTTGTTAGTAAACCACTCACTGCACTACGTACGCCGCCTTGTCCTTCCGCAGATCGCCTCCCACTCTCGGGGCGTGAGTGCCTGTAATATAAATAAACACCACTTAGCTCCAATAACCGAACCAACAACATCAGATGCCCCAAGGCCTTAGAATAACTTTTAACTATGAAACCATCCAAATTGACTCACAGTCCAATTATTAATAAGCAGCTCTATAGGCCTAAGACTTCAAATTGGGGCTTTTCACCCGGGAGCTAATTTCCGAAATTGAACCATCCAATAATTCATAAAAACATCCAATTTCACTAATCCAACTTCAATTTTTCCAAACTTGACCAATTGGTACTCGATTTCAATTCAAACTTTTCGGTCATTACCCGAAACAACCTAAAAATGGAAAACTAACCAAACGACGTCCAAAATTTACAAATCACATATCAATGGAAATCCCAAGAGACCAGTGAACTCATCAAGACTCATTACCTTGGTCCAACAATTGGCCGTGGTGGCCTAAACTCAATCCAACGCCGACCAACTTTGTTTTTGTCGAACTTTCAAACGAGGAACTGGCAAAAGGACCACGTGCAGAGGAGTTCAGAGGGTCCAAAACAGAAAGAGGTGCGGGCTGGTCGGAATGGCCTAAAAATGCCGAAAAATCAAGAAATTTCCGGTGACCCACGGTGGTTGCCGCAGCCGCTTCGCCGGCCCGATCCGAGCGCCAGTCCGGGCGGCATACCGCAAATTTCATCGGCATGATCGCCTCTCGACGCCCTCCTCCCACCTGTCCGGGCGCGGTACAAAGTGATGGTGGCTTAATCTACTTCCTTTGGTTGAAACTTGAACGCCCGCAGAAATAATAAACGACCGCCTTTGGTGCCTCACTGGTTTGGGGAGTTTTTCTAGGTTTTTTGAGCTCAAAGTGAGGTTCGGGGGCTAGGGTTTCCTTTTGGCACGCAGCTATGTATATATAAGGCCTGTGGTCTCTTTCAGTAAAACACCGAAGACATTGACACGCTAAAACACTGTCAAGCCAACTTACCGGTCATAACTTTTTATCCGTAAGCCTGATTGGACGCTCAACCCGTCAGAACTCAGACGACTCGGGCCTACGTGAAGTGGTGTCTTAGTCAACCCAAAATTATTCATCCTTGAAAAAGTCAACTTTGGTCCACATACTAAGTGTTGGTCAAACCTAGTCAAATCTAGTCAAACTTAGTCAACTTGGTCAAACGTGTTACAACTTGTTTTATTTGGTGCAGGTCATTACACAAGATTAATGAGGTCTTTCAGGCTTGTAATGTTGGGCTTAGGTAATTGGGTAGATAATAGGAAAATTTAAGTTGCAAATCACCCGCTCCACCTTTTCGTACTTGTCGCTCTTCAAATTTTCTCACCGTACGCTCTTTGCATTTGCTTTTCGATTCTCTCAATCTTGGCCTGATTCATCTTTTTGAATTCTTTTTATGGAATTTTAAATTTCCATATGTACTTTATTCAGGCCAGTTCCCTTGTTCCGGAACTCTTTTTTTCTTCTGTTTTTCTAAGGTTATGAATAGTGCAATGTTTTGTTTTCTTAGGCTTTCTATTACTCTTAGAGAACTTTGGGCTAGTAACTCCCATACTGCTTGGTATTAGGTACTAGGGTGTTAAAACACCCTTACGAGCTTAATTGTTCAAGGGAAATAGGCCACAAGACAAAACTTATTCCCTTTTTTCATTAATTTATGCTTCTTTACTTCTTCACCTCCTACCTCATAACACTTGGAAATATTTTTCCCCCAAACTTGTTTCTTTCTTTACAGTAGACTTTCTTGTACTGGAAATAGGATAATCTAGCTCTTTTAAGCTGCAGTGGGATTATTAAAAAGGAAGGGAATTTAGGTTTCAGCTAAGTTGCTTATCAAGAAATAAGGCTTGTTTGGCTCAAATCATGGAACTAGAGGATATGCCTTAGCATATATTGAGGGTAGGCTTGGAAAAGCTCAAACTGGTAAGGATGGCCTCTATCACTTCTTGTTGGCCGTTTTTACCTAAGATTTCGCCTCAATCAATAATCTAACAAGTTCTAGGACTATGGACTTTTAATCCTGAATTTCCTAGAAGATGTTTCTAATTCCTCTCAAAGTTTCTTGAGTTTTGTTGACCAAGTGTATTATTTCTTCAAGACTTGTACTTATTCACTGTCTATTTATACTATTTCAACCAAGTACTTTGTTCCATCAGCAATAACCATTTTTCCAAATTTTTGCAATCTAAACTGAATTTAAACATGCAGGCTACAACTCCTAATTTCCAGTTTACTCATCTTTGCCCTTATTTTTCCTGCAATTTTTGTTCTTGGGAGATAACAGAATTGTTTATTTGATCCTTGCATAGACGAGGCATTTATTCTTTTCATGCTAAACAGAAATGACACAAACACAAAATTTCTCAAGTCATGTTCATTCATCAATAAACATCTAATTATTCACAATCAAAATTTTCATTCAACAATGGAAAAACAATTCAACAAGCGAAAAGAGTAACTATCAAATGAAAATTCAATAAAACACAGGACACTTCGGATGAACACAATGGATTTCTATTAGAATTTTGGGAATGTATGGATTGATAACATGCCAGGTAAAACTTTAGTTTCCCTTTCTTCTTTTGTAGGCCTTTTGAGGTACAACGCCGAGGATCTACATCAAAACTCGGCCTCGCTGGGATCAAACCCAGGAATTTATTCCATTTTTCGTCTATCGGCGTGGGGGATTTTGCCTTTGCAGATATTTCATTGTTTAGTTGCACCGCACGAATGAGCATGTTCGCTCCGCCCCACCCGCCGATTAATCAGCTCTTCCAACTCCTAAATACATTCTGGGGCTAGCTGACAAATTTTGATTGATCAAATCTAAGCTCTCCAACCAGGTTTTTCTTCTATACTCCTCATTATCCTCCAACTGTTGATCTCTGTCTTTCATTAATCTCTCAAACTCCCTGAACAATTCCTTATATAATTGCTTGAACCCCTCAATCTTCCTTAGCATGTTATTCTCTATTTCCACCTCTTTCTTCTTCAGTATGTTTAGCAAATCAGCATCCCTTCTGAATTGATTATTATAAAATGCTTGCATGTTTGTATTTATTCTTTCTATTATCTTTTCTTCTTGTTTCTTCAGTTCTTCCTTGTGTTCTTTCTCTTTCTCTCGATTCTCCACTCCTTCTCCCATATCCAAGCCCCTTTCTCCCGGTCATGCTTCCATAAATTCTTCGATATATCACGCTTTCCCATTTCGCCTCTCTCCTCCATCTCCCTTTCTATCGTTTCGAGCATTTCTATGATTTCCCGTGATTTCCTTCTCTCAAGCATTAGATACTTCGCTTGTGCAGCAATGGTTTCGTATTGAAATGAAGGATGGGTCAGGGCTTACCCCGAAAGGTTCTTCTTCCCCGTCCTAAAGTCGCTCTGTCCTGGGCACTCTCCTGCTTCTCTTCTATCATTTTCCGCATTTTTCTCCTGCTTGGTTTCTGCATCCACCATCATCACTTCCTTTTGCCTCTTTCCTTTTGGTCCCTTTGTCACTCCGGTCAGGGTTAGAGGGGAAACCCGAGGACATTTCTCTTCTTCCTCCAAATTTCCCTTCACCCCTGCCCATAGACAAAGTCTCGGTGGATAGTGGTAGCGTAGGGATCGGGCCCTTCCTTATTGTTGCGGTGGTATCCTCCGACATCTCTTCTTCGAATGTAATGCCTATGTCTCATTTTGTATCCTTTCAAAGGCATACAAAAAGGATTGCTTCGTTTTCCGACCGAGCAGCGTGCTTAGTGTGCACTATTACAGAACATATGAAGTAGAACCAAACCTTTGCTTCTTCAGTTAAAGCTCCTCTTTTGATGGCATGGCGGGGCTTCTTCTTTATGACCTCCCATTTTCCTTCTCCTCCAGTTAATCGATTCAATATCTTTTCATAATTGGGCTTTTCTATCAACTTCTTGTACTTCGACCCGTGCTTAAAATCTCTCAATTTAAAATTTTCATTTATTCTTCTATCACCGAAGGGCACCCAAATACCTCTCACATAGACTGAATCATCCTTCATGCCCACCATATTTGCATAGAATTCCCTGGGAATAGCTGAAAAATCCCGCGCCTTTGTGCTCGCAAGAATCCCCAACCTCTTTACTCTATTACTCCGAAATGGGGAATCGCTTCAAAACCTCTTCGCACACAAATAAATTCCTTTGTCAAATATCATTTATTCCACACAATTCTTGAGCTTCTTCCGAAATGAAGTCTTTTTTCTTTCTTCGCTGTTTTTCAGTTTAGCTCATCCTCCTTTGGCTGATTTCCTTTTTCAACATTTACTTCTTCCTCAGGTTGAGTTTTCGATCGAATTCATCGTCACATTTCACATGATTTCGTCGAATGCTTGTCGAGATCATGACTTCATCTCGTTTGATGCCATGATTGAAGCTTTGCGAGAATACTACTTTGCTCTCTTGTTTTAGGGTTTCACGATTCAAAAAGATGGATGTAGAAGTGGAAAGGTTGAGATGAATTGCAGTTTAATGGAATTTGAAATGGAATGGACACTAGGCTCAATGTCATGATTGCGATAAGGGAGGTCGCGACATTAAATTTGAAGCCTCTTAATTAATGATTTTTATTTTCAAGGAATCCTATTTTTAATGCGGAAATACCCAAAATGAAAGGTTTTAAAAACCTACTTTTATTGAGTTTGGACTCTTCTGGTCGCAACTACAGGATTTTTCTTGCGACCTGAAATGTGGTCACGACATGGTCTTTGCTTTCCTTGATTTATTTTTAGTCGTGGACTTCAGTTCTTCACTGCTTCGCTTTCTTTCTCGTTTTATTGTTTCACATCCAAAGATTCTGGTTGCAACTTTTGGATTAATGTTAAGACTTAAAATTTTTAGGTCTCCTCGAACAATCAAATTCACAAAGAATTTCAATTTATTCGAATCCCATCAAGGCAAACACAACTCAATTCATCTTTCATTCATGCAACAGTTCAACAAAATCATCCACTATGCATCATATTCTAAAAATTTAGCCCGCACAAGTAAATTTCCAAACTTTAAATCATGCCATATCAGAGACAAAATTTAAATAAAAATCAAGAAGAGTATACTGCCCCTTTTTTGTCTCTGATGCAGATTTGAAGTTTGATTGTAGATGCTTCCCTTTTTGCACAATCTTCATTGTCTTGTAAAACTAAAAAAAATATTTACCTACTCTTCAATCAATAATGAATAAAATCACATTAAGCTATTAGAAATTTAAACACAAAAAATAAAAAAAATTTTTAACAAAAATAAACTTAAAACAAACTGATTTGGATTGCCTTCCACAAAGCTGCTCAATTTTTAGTCTTTAGTTGGACTTGCTGCTGCTATTGTTCTGTTTCTTCAATTTCCCTCCTTCAGAACTAAGGGTTATTCTTCCAATTGCTTTCACCCAAGGTAGTGCTTTAATCTCTGACCATTAACTTTGAACTCCTCATGATTGTTGGTTCTAAGTGTCACTGCCCCAAATTGTATGCTTGATACCATTGTATATGGTCCACTCCATTTGGATTTAATCTTTTCCTGGAAAGAGTCTTAGTCTGTTGAATAATGTGACTCGATCCTCCTGCCTTGAATTCCCTTCTTCAAAATTGATCATGCCATTTTTGTTTATCTGTAGATTCTCGCACTATCATAGGCTTCATTCCTCAATCCTTCCACCATTTAACTCGAGTAGCTTCTTAGCAAATTTTGAAATCAAAATTTAGCTTCGATGGCCCACATAGCTTTGTATTCTAGCTCAAGAGGTAAGTGACAAGGTTTTCCAAAGACGAGCCTGTATGGGGACATTCCAATGGGAGTTTTAAAAGCAGTCTTGTATGCCCAGAGTGCATCATCAAGCTTCAGAGACCAATCTCTTATGCTGGAGCTTATAGTCTTTTCAAGAATTCTCTTTATCTCCTTGTTGGAAATTTCAGCTTGCCCATTTGTTTTAGGGTGATAAGCCAAGCTCATAATGTGTTTGATGCCATATCTTCCCATGAGTTTGTCAAACACCTTATTTGCAAAGTGGCTTCCTCCATCACTGATTATAGTTCCGGGTATCCCAAATCTACTGAGAATATTTCTTTGTAAAAAATCCTGGCGTATTAGCATCATTCTTGGAGATGACATTTGCCTCAACCCATTTTGATACATAGTCCACAGCTAGGAGTATGTATATATTTCCAAATGAAGCTTGAAAAGGCCCCATAAAATCCATTCCCCCATACATCAAATAATTGCATCACCAGGATACCTTGCAGGGGCATTTCATGCCTTTTGCTGATGTTTCTCATTCTTTGGCATTGATCACACAACTTCGCCTATGAAAAATCAGTCCTTAAAAATAGTAGGCCTGTAAAATCCTGACTGGAGAATTTTATGGGCTGTTTTGTCTCCTGCAAAATGTCCTCCATATGATGATGCATGACATTCTTGTAAAATCTTGCTTTGCTCACCTTCTGGTACACAAATCCTTATAATCAAATCAGCTCCTCTTTTAAACAATAATGGGTCATCCGAGATGTAGTACCTGCTGTCAGTCCTTAGCTTTTTTCTCTGCTGGTAGTTAAATTCTGGTGGCATAATTCCACAAGCTAAGAAGTTCACAATATCAGTATACCAAGGTCATTGGGTGAAGCCGGCTGGAGATAAATTTGCTCATCTGGAAAATTTTATGCTATTTCTCTTTCTTCTTCTTATACAGTAGGTTTCTCTACTCTTGACAAGTGATCAACTATCACATTGTCACAACCTTTCTTGTCTTTTATTTCGTCAAATTCTGCCAATAACAACACCCACACAGTCGGTCTTAACTTTGCTTCTTTCTTTGCCCATTAGATATTTAATTCTTTGCATGATCGTGTATAATAACATGGGACCCCAAAATATATGGCTAAATTTTCCATGTCTATTGCCGGCATCTCCTTTTCAGTAGTAGAGTAATTTTCCCGAGCTTCATTGAAGGTTTTTTTGGCATAGTATATGGCCTTGAATACTTTTTCAGCTTTCTGTCCCAATACAACTCCCATTGCAAAATCACTGGCATCACACATGATTTCAAATTCTCTATTCCAATCTGGTTTTGCCATGATGGGAGCTTCAACTAGTCTGGATTTGATTTCTTTAAAAGAATTATGGCAGGATTCATCAAAGTGGGCTTAGTATCCTTTTCAATGATTTGCATAGTGGTCTAGCAATTTTGAGAAATGCATGATGATCTTACGTAAAAATCTGACATGTCTAGAAACTTCTAATTCCCTTGACTGTAGTGGGTGGCATTAGATTTCTTATAATTGAAACTTTGCTTGGTCTACCTCAAGTCCTGCTGCAGAAATCATGTGCCCCAAGACAATTCTTTTCGCCAACCATAAAATGACATTTCACGATTCACGGCTAGATTCTTGTCTTTGCGCTAAAGTCTTGTCCCCAAGTTATGCGAGCCATTCAAAAGCTGGATCCATACACTGTAAAGTCATCCATGAAAATCTCCATAACTTCTTCTGCTAGATCAAAAAATATAGACATCATGCATCTTTGGAAGGTACTAGGAGCATTACACAGTCCAAATGGCATTCTCTAGCAAAAAGTACCAAATGGGCATGTAAAAGTGGTTTCTCTGATCCTCAAGTGCAATGGCAATTTGGTTATATCCAGTATCCATCAAGAAAACAAAAGTAGCGGTGTCTGCCAGCCTATCGACATCTTATCAATGAAGGCGAAATGATCCTTTCTTGTTGCAGTATTTAGTTTTCTGTAGTCAATACACACCCTCCATCCTGTCACAGTTCTTGTAGGAATCAGTTCATTCTTTTCATTTCTGATCACAGTGAATCCACCTTTCTTAGGAACCACATGTACTAGGCTCACCCAAGAACTATCTGATATAGCATATATAAAACCTGCATTCAACCATTTCAGAACTTCTTTTCTGACAACTTCTTTCATTATTGGGTTCAGCCTCCTTTGATGGTCAATATAAGTTTTTGCATTATCATTCAACAATATTTTGTGCATACAAATGGAGGGACTGATACCTTTTAGGTCCTCAATTGACCAAGAAAAAGATTCCTTGTACTTTCTTAGAATTTCAAGCAACTTCTGTTCTTCAGCTTTAGTCAATGCAACTGATATGATGACTGGTTTCCTCTTTTCTGGTTCTAAGAATTCATATTTCAAATGACTGGGCAATTCTTTTAGTAATGTATACGCATTAGTTTCACCTTGATGGTTTTCTGTTCTGGTTGCATACTTCATCTTGATTGTTTCATTTTATGCTTGGGAAATTGTTTCTTTGTTATACAAATTGGAAGGCAACATTTCACAATCAATACTCTCAAGATACTAAAAATTCATCTCAATTTCATTGATAGAATGTTGAAGAATACAGTTAGAATTCAATTCAACACTGAGAAGACTATTGTTTTATACAGCCATACAACTTTTTGCATCTACATCAGGATGTTCCAAACTCCTATTAAGATTAAATTACCTTTGCTTCATTTCCACGCCTTAGTGTCGATTCACGCTTTCTACACATGTCTGTCAAGTTGCTCCGAGTTGCTAGAAAGGTCTTCCTAGCAGCAAAGGAACTTAGGTGTCTTCCTCCATCTTCATGATAACAAAATCCACTGGGAAGATGAATTTCCCAACCTTGACAAGTACATCTTCAAGAATACCTTATGGTTATGCCATTGATCTGTCAGCCATCTGTAATGTAATTGTTGTTGGAGTGAGTTCCCCCAAACTAAGTCTTTGCACTACTGATAGAGGCATGAAAGTTATACTAGCACCAGAATCACATAAAGCCTTCTTGAATTCATATTTCCCTATGGAACAGGGGTAATGGCTGCCCGAGAGTCCTTCATTTTCTTCAGGAGCTTTGTGGATAAGCGCCTTTGCGGTCGCGATCCAAGTTCACTATTCCTTCCTCGGCTATCTTCACTTTTCTTGTTTCAGTATCACCCCTCTCGAAATTTTGCATAAATGGCATTTGGTTGATTACCTCACACCAAATGGGATATTGATTTCCTATTTTCTGAAAATGTCTAAATTTAAGCTGTTCTTCCCTTTTGCCTTGAAGCCTCTGTGGAAATGGCATTGGTGCTTATAGTACAGTACTCTTTCATACATTTACATTGTCACTTCCTTCGAGTTTGTTCGGTGTATGCTATTCTTTCCTTCCTTTCCAGTCTCTTCTTTTTCTGCCTCAGCTTCTTCTTTCCTTTCTTTCTTTCTGTTGTTGCTCACTTCTCTCCCACTTCTTAAGCCCCGAGCGCCATGCGGTCCTTTGGATTCTTGAGTGTCAGCAGGAATGTACCACTTGCTCGATTTGGAATAATGGGAGCCCGTTTGCCTACTTGTGTCTCAATTTTTCAATAGAGCACTTGTATTCTTCTGAAACACTTGAGTATCAGACTTGAAAGCTTCCAAGTCAGACAGTTTCTGTATGGAAGTGTAATAGCCTCTTGTTATCTCCCATGAACTGCAGCATTTGTTCTTCAGACGGTTGAGTCCTCCTTTGACCCTGATAGTCATTTCTGCCTTCACCCCCTTGATGTTGTTGTTGGAACCTTGGTGGCTGTTGATATCCTTGTTGAGGATTCTGTCCATGCCTTGGGCCTTGTGCTGCCCCTCCACCATATGAGAAATTCTCATGGTTCCTGATCTTGAACATGTGTGTGTGGGTAGGTTGGTTTTGGCTTGAAATGGTAATTTCTTGGCTCATTACTTTCATTACTTAACCTCCTCGGCACCATAAGAATCTTTATTACATTTGGTGCCCGGCCACTTCTTCTCATACATTCTCTCACTTTGCTCCTATTTCATGAGCGATTAATGTGTTTAACTACAATTGAGCGTGAGTATATTGGAGATTCAACATCTTGAGTCGCCACTTTGCTCATGTGCATAAGAATAGGTACTTTTAATTGTTTCCGTGTTTTTGGACTTGTACAGGTTTTTTAGGTTTCATACACAATTACTACAAGGATTTGTGTCCAGAAAGTGAATATGGGTTATTGAGAATGATGGCAACCACTTGGTGAAGTTTCGGGAAGTGCAATAATGCAAGGAAGCAGTGCGAGCATTTTTGTGCGTGCGAGCTTCAACATGCACAGTACACCCATACGAGAAATCACCAATAGCCAACTTTTGTGCGTACAGCCCAACATGCAGTACACCCAAGCCAGAAAGTACCAGTAGACAACCTGTACCGGTACAACACTAACCTGTACCGGTACAGGAGTGTGAGAGTTGTGGGAATTGAGCAGGAATTTCATTCTAATGCAAGGGCACGCTCGTCATTCAACTATCAATGCGGGATCACAATGGAAAAGGGTATAAAGGCTAAAGGATAGAGGGAGAAGGTAGCTTTTTGATTCTTAGGGTTAGGTTTTCATAGGAGTGTTCTTTTCCATAGTTTTTGGCTAAGGTTTATAGATTAGGGTTGAAGACTTTAGTTTTCTGCAGATTTCGGATTTGAAGCGCATGTAACCTTTCAGTTAATTCATACTACTCGCTTTTCTCTCTTAGTATTTGTATTTTGATTCGTGGTTTTGCAATTGAATTCTGATTTTCTCAAGGTTCTTTTTATGAATAATTTTTCATCAATTCTGAATTGCTTCATCAATTCCATGACATTCTAAACTTTTATGTTGGGGTTCTACGGTGGAAACTCACCCGGATCAAGGTAAAAACCCTCAATTCCTCTTTTAGGCTTCAATGAGATCGTGTGATATTCAGCACTTGTAGAGAAACTTCATAAAACCTTAGTTGGACATCTTCTTGACAACGTGTGAATGGGAGATCCTCGGTACATGTTGTGCTTGATTACAAATGCAAGCTAAGAGTCTGGATTAATCGTTGAACAAGTGTTTAATATCCCTCGATCATTCTTTTCACTATAAAAGAACCTTTTATTGTAAAATCCTCCATCGAAGACCATTCATCAATGGTTCCTATATGAGATTGTGAATCAAGAGGTGGGAATTACATGATCAAAGGTGAGTGGAACCCTAAGAATCCCAACAATCATATTTCTATTTTAAAATAGTCAATTTAATCAATCTTTCAATCAACATTATATTATAATTTACTTTTGAATATACAAGTTTTGGAGAATAGCTCCTAAGGATCAACTAAAAGACCACTCCCTATGGAGATGACCTGTGGACTTCCACAGTATTACAATGCTAGACAACCTTAATTCCTACGCTTGGGAATAAAATTCAGCATACGAATAGAGCTGGCTTGTTTTGGCACCATTCTTTACGGGAGTGGCGATCAATCCAGTTGATCTGAAGAGAGCTAGAGGTAATTTGCAATTGCATTGAAAATCCGGTACGTTCTCTACTTTTCTTTTTAATTTGTTTTTGTGAGAAATCTAGGTGGGTGTTTGCTTGGAAGGGGTAGGATTAGTGCATGTCGGTTTGGACTCGCAACGAGCAACGCCGGCTTGTAAGAATTATACCTCCAAGAGATTGTGAAGAACCCATATTAAGTCCATTGTTTCAAGATAACCCTACACCTCAAATGGACCATCCCGGGAGTCAACAACCTCTGTTTAATCAAAATGCTCAAGGGATTCCTATTAACCCACAAGGTCTCCATGAACCTCCACAACATGGAGACGGTGTTGCACTCGACAACACCCGGCTGATAGGAGGAAATGTTAACTTTCAAGAGTGAATCAATATCAGGGCCCCCTACTCCTTTACCCAATGAAAGGAACTCTTGAAATCTTGCAACCTCAAATAACCCAAACTAACTCATGTATTAAAGCAGCTACGAAGAGGCGCATTCAATTCCTCGTAGGCCGGAAACCAGTCCGTCTTCTCTTTTGTATACCAGGGGTCGAGTCTGAGAACCCCTATTCATTCATGAGAGACTTTGAGGATGTTTGCAATGCATTTCTCTCTACTGGATCACCTCTCCATAATACGCTATGGTTTCTATTTCCTTTTGCTCTAAGGAAAGGCCAAAATCTGGTTTCATTCTCTTGCACCTAATTCAATCTTTACATTGGGAAGACTTGAGATAGATTCCTTAACATTCTTCCTCCACTTTATACCAATGCTTTCATCTGACAATTCGGAATTTTATGGCGGGTGAACCTTTTCCACTTGTTATGGGAAAGATACAGGATCTCCTCCATGCTATCCACTCATCTGGTTTTGGATATAGGACAAATTTGTGTGTATTTTGATCCAAGGGCTATCTTTGAATAATAAACAATACATCGAACTGATGTGTATGGAGAGTTTATGAAAAGAGTGCTAGGGAGCAATTAACTCTTTGACCACCATAGCGAATGCTCGAACATGGGAGACTAACACCTCCCCGTGAACCTTTGCTAAAGTGCATAGTACACCTACGGGGGAGAATCCATCACTTAAGGAATGATGATTTGCGAAAAAATGCCTCGTCTTTAAGAAGATTCGAAACTATAAAGTTAAGGTGAAACGAGTGCAAGTATACCTCAAAGCCACCCTCGGTACCTATTGGACCCGAATGGGAGCCATGCATTATATCACGATGACCCTACGCACTCGACTATTAACTACCGTGAACCCAGCCTCAGTCGAGGAGCAATTCAAATAGAGCAAGCTAATGCCCTTAACTAAAGGAAACCTTTCAATTCTCCATATTCTGAAACATATAATCCAGGATGGGGTAAGCACCCAAATTTTAGTTGGAGAAATGAGGGAGGCCCACATAACTTAATCCGACTTTGCTCAGGCAGAAATCATTCTCATTTGAAATAAGTCATGGGACTTCTCTGTGAACCCTAATCAAGGTTTCCATCCATCGAATCAATGGAATCCAAACCCACAGCCTTATCAACCTCCACATATAAAGAGAAGTTTGGGATATAGTAACATAGCCGTCTGAGCCCAATAATCCACAAACACGAATTTGAAGCGCCTGAATGATGTGAAATCCCCGAATAACTAAGCTAACCTCTTATATGGGCAATTTCAACAAGAAAAAGAAACTCCCATCTCAGCCACTCCCAAACCCACAAGGTCAAAATAGTGTTGGAGTTTCGAGGTTCAAGTGAGGTACTTTGAACATTGCAGTTTGTCACCCACTCTTGAAGTGGTAAGGTAGTGACAAAACCATTTCTAAACCAAGGAACCCGATCAAGAATCTGAGAGTGAACCAGTCGGAGATGATGAGGTGTCGGACAAGCCTCATGTTCCTAGGACAAATATTATTGATGGTGAGCCGGGCGACGGGCTACCCATGTCCTCCGACTCCATACCTCCTTAGGTTGAGAGTCCCAAAGAAAGTGAACAACCATTTTGAGATCTATGAGTTGTTCAAACAAGTGAAATTGAACATTCCCTTACTAGATGCCATTAAGAAAATTTCGTCATATGTTAAATTTCTAAAAGATTTGTGCACAGTAAAAAGGAAAGTAGGTGTCAACAAGGAGGCATTTATGACTAAGCAATATACTTCATTGATTCGAAACAATTTGCCCCCAAAATATAAAGGCCTGTAGCTTCCAACTATTTCTATAGTAGTGGGAATTCAAAGGTTGGACATGCTTTAGTGGATTTAAAGTGCTGTTAATTTATCATTTTACTACTATATGTTGACATAGGGTTAGGAGAGTTAGAACTAACCAATATCACCCTCCAATTAATGACCAGAGGAAGATTCGAGGGGATAGTAAAGGATGTGGCCATACAAGTGGATAAGTTCTATTTCTCCTGCAGATTTCATTTCGTGCTTGACACTCAACCTCGTGGTAAACCAGAACCTCGGGCTTCCCAAAGGATTCTTGGTGTATTCATTCTTGGCAGTAAATCGCAATGCCATCATACACTATAGGGAAGCCTCATGACACTAATACTGCAACATGACTGTTAATATGAATATCTTTAATGTTATCAAGGGAATGGGGGATGAAGAAGAAGTGTGTGAGGTCAACATGGTTGATTCTGTGGTACAAAAATACTTAGATAATGTTTCACACGATGACCCTCTCATGTCCTGTTTCGTAAGCCCTAGTTGGGATGAGGAAGTGACCACAATAGAATCAGAGTTCCTACACTCCATAATTGAACAAAATGAGGTATTGGAAGTTAATGGATGGGCACCTAAATTTGAACCATTGTCACCAATTAAGGACAGGGAATGACCTTCTGAAGAGAGACCACCTAAGCTTGAGTTAAAACCCTTACCATCACACCTCAAATATGCCTTCTTAAGGGTAGAAGAAACTTTTCCAGGAATCATATCTTCCTCCTTAGAGTTGGATCAAGAAAATAAACTTTTGGAGATATTGAGAACCCATTTAACCCGCTCTAGATGGACAATTGCGCATTAAGGAATTAGTCCCTTGATCTGCACACATAGGATTCACTTGGAAGAGGATGTTAAACCCTCTAGACAACCACAAAGACGACTGAATCTAATAATGAAGAAAGTAGTCAAGAAAGAAGTCTTAAAACTCTTGGACGTAGGTGTTATTTACCCTATTGCAGATAGCAAGTGGGTCAGCCCAACACAGGTAGTCCCTAAGAAATCTGGAGTCACTGTGGTCAGCAAATGAAAATAATGAGCTAATTCCCACTCGTGTCGTTCTGCTGGAGGGTGTATAGATTGTGGAAGCTTAATGCGGAACTAGAAAGACATCACTTTCCTCCCGCTTGTTGATCAAATGTTAGAGAGTCAGAGGGCATGAATTTTATTGTTTTCTCGATGCGTACTGTGGTACAATCAAATTAAGATAAATTTTGAAGATCAAGAGAAAACTACATTCACCTGTCCTTTTGGTACTTTTTCCTTTAGGAAAATTCCTTGATTGCGTAATGCACCGAACCGCCAACTAGTGTACGATGGGATTTTTCAATGACATGATAGAAATCATTTTGGAAATCTTCATGGATGATTTCTCAGTTTTTGGTGACTCATACGAGGGATGTTTTTGGTGACACTTAGGAGATGTCAAGAGAAAAACCTTGTGTTAAATTGGGAAAAGTGTCATTTCATGGTGACACAAGGGATTGTCTTAGGCCACATAGTATCGAAAAATGGAATTGAGGTGGATAAGGCCAAAGCCGAGTTGATATCTAACCTACCTACTCCTAAGTGTGTTAGAGACATAAGGTCATTCTTGGGACATGCCGGATTCTATAGGAGATTCATAAAAGATTTTAGTTAAGTATAGTCATTCCTTATACTTCATTGGGCTAAGGATGCAAACCCTTTGCATGGTCACGCACTTGTGAGGGGGTCGCTTTCTGCTAAACTCAAAACTATGTTAGTGTCGCCTCCTATCATGTGGTCCCCTAATTGGAACCTTCCATTTGAGATCATGTGTGACGCTAGTGATTATGCTATAGGGGCTGTTTTAGGACAAAGGGAAGATAAAAAGGCGTTTGTGATCTACTATGCTAGCAAGACTCTAGATTCCGCTCAAGCAACCACAACCACGTAAAAGAGTTTTGAAATTGGCCGTCTTTGCCTTGTAGTGTTCAGGTCATACATTGTGGTCTCCTCGTAACCATTTTCACAGATCACGCAAATACATTTGTTCTGCCAGATACCAAGCCTCGGTTAACTAGGTGGATCCTACTGTGCCAAGAATTCAACCTGACTATTAAAGATAAAAAGGGGGTCGAGAATGTGGTCGCTGACCATTTATCTCGGTTAGTTCCGGAATCCAGTTCTCATGGTGTACCCATAGGCGGCGCTTTCCCGATGAGCGCCTTGCTTCAAGCTCATTGTCCATGGCGCTGGACATAGTAAACTACCTAGTGACTGGTCAAATTCCACCCCAATAGACTTCTCAACAAAAGAGGAAATTTTTGGTGGACAGTAAGAAATATTATTTCGATGATCCATATCTGTTTAAATATTGTCCAGACCAATTGATGAGAAGGTGTGTACCCAATGATGATCAAATTGGGATACTCACCTTTTTCCATTCCGAAGCTTGTGGAGGGCATTTCTCTGCAAGGAAAACAGCAGATAAGTGATTTTGGTGTCGGGTTCCATCGGCCTACACCGTTTAAAGATTGTTTCTCAATTTTGCAAATCTCAGGTTCTGCCAACAATTAGGAGGGGTCACAAAATGGAACATGATGCCTCTTACCTCGATTTTAATCATTGAGATCTTCGACTGTTGGGGTATAGACTTCATGGGTCCTTTTCCCCCTTCTTGTGGGTACCTTTATATTTTGTTATCTGTTGATTATGTGTTGAAGTGGGTTGAGGCTATTCCAACGAGAACTAATGACCACAAGGTTGTTTTGAAATTTATCAAAGAACACATTTTTTCTCGATTTGGAGTACCTCGGGCTATTATTAGTGATGGTGGACTCCATTTTTGTAATCGTTCTTTTGAAAATTTGTTGAAAAAGTATGGAGTCACCCACAAAGTTTCAAAAGCATACCACCCACAAACCAATGGTCAAGACGAATTAGCTAATAGGGAGATCAAACATTATTTTGGAAAACTATGTTCTAAATCGCAAAGATTGGTCTGTTCGACTTACTGATGCTCTTTGGGCTTACCGTACTGCTTTCAAAACCATTCTTGGTATGTCTCCCTACAGGCTTGTTTATGGCAAGGCTTGTCATCTGTCGGTCGAAATGGAGCACAGGGCATATTGGGCTATTAAAACTTTTAATTTTCATGTGGATCAGGCAGGTAAGCAGCGGTTGTTGCAGTTGAACGAGCTTGAGGAATTGAGGCGTGAGTCGTATGAAAGCTCCCGGATCTGCAAAGAGCGGCTCAAGTTGTTCCATGACAAGACTATTGCTCGGAAAACTTTTGAACCAAACCAGTGCGGTACGCTGCATACCCTACCAGACATATTCCCGTGAAAACTTCACTTCCTGGACTGCCCGCTCATTGTTAAGGTAGCTTACCGCGACAGGTGGAGATTGAAAATCCGGATACTGGAAAGTCATTTAAAGTCAATGGCCATTGCCTGAAGCCATTCCTCGAGCACTTTGACCGGCAGGAGAGTACTGAGGACTTGGTAGATCCGCTCTACCAGGATACGCCGTCAGAGTAAATTCTACCCAACCTTGTTGTATAGTTTTACTTTCTTTTGTTTTTCTTTTCTTGTACTTTTGCTTTCTATCACAAAAGAAAAAACCGTAGATGCCAATATCCTGGTGGTGGGACCCTATGTGCATCGGGAGGACAATGCTTGTTTCTCTGTAGGGTGGCATACACCGGTCGACCCAACTATGCGAATGTTACATGTTCAGTATATGGAAATTTTTTTTGAATTGTGGCTCTGTTTGGTATAGTACTTGATCTGTAATGTATGTAGCCACATGACTTTTTACACACTCCATGTCATTTCAATGCATTTACACAATAACAAGCATGCACAAAATCTCTATGTTCATATTTTGGACTTTATTCCTCCGAATTTTGTTCTAATTCCCTACACAAACCACAGACCTTCTGTTCATACTCTTGTTTTGCTTGCTAGTGCTACCCCTTGTGCATTATTTTGGCATGCCATGTTAACTACATGCATCAAATTCCTCTCGAGGAACATCATGCATAATTGGAAAATGATCGGGAGGTCATTACTCAGGTTACACTTTGTGTAATCGCTCGTCTACCCCTGCACCTATTTTGAGCCTTAAGTTTCCAAGTTGGTTTGAACCCTAGGAACCCTAATCACCAGAAATACAGTGGGGCCCATGGAAAGTTTAAAAGTGTCTAAAGAAGGAAGTACAGTTGTCAACTCCGTGAACATACCGGGCTTGGGCACATGAGCAAAGAGAGCAGCATGTAGTGAAACCCTATTGGAAGGCAATGACAAGGATAGATTTTACCCACACACACTCCGCACCACTGCTCTAATTGGCAAAATATAAAGATGTAACCATATAAAAAAAAAAAATAAAAAAATGAAAATTGAACACAGGTAACGGTGATGTGTCTAACTCCGTACCGATACAACAGGTAAAAGTGGTAGAGTTTGGGACTCACAAGACAAAGACTAACTGCACCTAAGATAGCTCCGGGCCAAGTACTCTAGGTTTTGAACCTCTTTGCACCCCCATTCCATTCTCATCTTCCCAATTCCTATATAAACTAAACCTTAGCCCTTTTTGTCCTCTCACACAAGCAAATCCAAGTTGCCTGTTTGCTGTAAGATTTTCACCGTAATCCTGATTCTTCGCATTCAAACAGATAGACGTGGTAAGCACCCTAAATTCTCAGAGCGCTTTTTTGTGATATTATATCAGATTCCAAATGGACTTGTCTCTAGTGGGTCTGGATTGGTAGTATTTTGCCCACGTGGATTGGGGGCTTCGCTATGTGGGTAATGTGGGAGAAGGTTTTATCCGATATGCACCCGGCCGCCCGATTCTTCGAGATGGGCCAATAGGACGCGCTTCAGACTGGGCCACCGCGATTATCGGGCCGTTTTCGCCATATCTATGGCAAGATCTAAGAACACGGGAAAGGGCAAAGCGCCTAGCTCCTCTATTGAGCGGGCCGTGAAGAAAGAAAACTGGTTAACCTCACAAATGATAAAGAAAGGAAAGCAAATAGATTCATTTTCTGAGAGTGAGGAAGTATCGGAGAGTGATGATGAGGATATCGGGCGCTATGTTCGATGAGGCTTAATCTCGCATCAGAGAAAACGGCCCATTCGACAGAACCGGGGATTTCATTGTGAGAGAGGTGTGAAGTTGGACACATTTTTGTACTCCCATCCTATCAGGGGTGTTATTCAAGAACAGAATTTGCGGTTTGTGTGCACTGAAGTTCAGGGGTATCTACCTACCTTGGTTCGGGAGTTTTACACTAATTTGAGAGAAAAAATCGTTGGTCAGAGACCTTATCAGAGACCACTCCGTGATGGTAAGCAGATAAAGATCACCCCGACTCGATAGCTCACTTACGCATGTTCCGCTCTGCCGCTTCTGACGACCTTACCCCCAGGCCATCACCGACTTCGACGCCATTTGTTCAAGCATGATCATGTGCACTCATCCCGTGGACATGAGTGGTTTCCTAGACACAAGGAATTTGTGCCGTGAAGCCTGGGTCGGAATATGCATTGATGAACAAGCATTGTCCATGATAGAATCGACCAAATGGCAACGAGAAATATCCCAAAGAAGCAAAAATTCATTTTTATATGAGGTTATGATCTGAAGCTTGTCGACTATGCCTGTCATATGGTGTGCATTATGAGATTCTTCTCAGCCTCCTCGAACAAAGTAGCATATTCCATTCCCATCCCTAGTGACAACCAGGAAGCCATGGGATGAGGGAGTGATTAAATAAAAAGGGTTCTTCCTGTCGGGCCTATTAAAAACTAAACAGAGGCCAAGAGCCGAAATGATCTATGAGACCTCAGCTTCACATCCCCTAAGTGGCTATTCCCGGGCCTCTGATCTACAAAGACTGCGCCATGAAAGCACATCCCCCGTTTGAAAAGAATGAGCCGAATTAAGGGGTGGTTCAAATGCATTTTGGGGAAACAGAAGCAGCTAGACCACAGGCTCTCCAGGCTCGAGAGTCATATTTACCGAGGAGAGCCTGTTTGCAGATGCCTCCTCCTGACTCGAGGAGATTCTGAGGAGTTGACGATCACACGATGAGGACGCGCTTTCTTCTCTAGAGACGATGAGGAGGACATCATGTAGTAGCATAGTAGGCTAGATTAGTGGTGGTGTCAAGTAATCAAGTAGACCTCACCATGTCATGCCAACACCCATTTTGTTCATATTGCCCTATTTGTGTAGCCCAGGTCATTGCAAACCTTCAAGACCTTTTGATTTCAATATGTTGTTCCCTAATTTTTCTGATAGTAGCCGCGTGGCTATGTTAAACTATGCCTCTATAATATTGTTCATTTCATTTCAGTGCTTGCATGGCAGCTTTCCGTTCTCAATTCCATGGTCCTTGATTTGAATAGCTTGGTTTTGTGATAGCTTGTTGTTATGTTTATTGCTTAAGATTGTGGTTTTGGTTTTAATCAGCCGACTAGTGCACACTATGTCGTTGAAGTACTTATGCTTTCTAATTTTTTCCTTTGAGAACTTGCAAAGCTTAACTCGCACTCTGCATTTGCTTGGAATTCATAACCAGTAGGTGTCACAAGTCTAAATCTTGCTAGGGACTAGCAAGATGCAGGTTGGGGTGTGTGTTGAATACACAATTGAGCATTAATTATATTGGAATTCAGCATCTTCAAGTCATACTTTGCTCACATATTGCATAAGAATAGGTACGTTTAATTGCTTCCATGTTTTTAGACTTGTTCAGGTTTTTCAGGTTTCATACACAATTACTACAAGGATTTGTGTCCAGAAAGTGAATATGGGTTATTGAGAATGATGGAAACCACTTGGTGAAGTTTCAGGAAGTGCAATAATGCAAGGAAACAAGTGTAGGCACTGCACTTCAGATACCTTCAACATGTACCCCAGACACCCATACCGTAAATCACTAAAAGAAGACCTGCATCCTGCATGTACCCCAACCCGCACCGGTACACCTGCTTTAAAAGTACCAGTAGACAACCTGTACCGTATTACACTAACCTGTACCAGCACAGCGGTGAGAGTTACTTCGAGCCGAAAGCAGAATTTCATTCTAATGCAAGGGCACGTTCGTCATTCAACTATAAATTCGGGATCACAATGGAAAAGGGTATAAAAGCTAAAGGATAGAGGGAGAAGGTAGCTTTTTTATTCTTAGGGTTAGGTTTTCTTAGAAGGAGTGTTCTTTTCCATAGTTTTTGGCTAAGGTTTATAGGGGATTAATAAGACTTTAGTTTTCCTCGGGCAGATTGGATTTGAAGCGCATAACCTTTCATTAATCTATACTACTTGCTTTTCTCTCAAAGATTTTGTATTTTGATTCTTGGTTTTGCAATTGAATTCTGATTTTCTCAAGGTTCTTTTTATGAATAATTTTTCATCAATTATGAATTGCTTCATCGATTCCATGACATTCTAAACTTTTATGCTAGGGTTCTATGGTGGAAACTCACCCGGATCAAGGTAAAAACCCTCAATTCCTCTTTTATGCTTCAATGAGATCGTGTGATATTCAGCACTTGTAGAGAAACTTTATAAAACCTTAGTTGGGCATCTTCTTGACAACGTGTGAACGGGAGATCCTCGGTACAAGTTGTGCTTGATTACAAATGCAAGCTAAGAGTCTGGATTAATCGTTGAACAAGTGTTTAATATCCCTCGATCATTCTTTTCACTGTAAAAGAACCTTTTATTGTATAATCCTCCATCGAAGACCATTCATCAATGGTTCCTAGATGAGATTGTGAATCAAGAGGTGGGAATTACATGATCAAAGGTGAGTGGAACCCTAAGAATCCCAGCAATCATCTTTCTATTTTAAAATAGTCAATTTAATCAATCTTTCAATCAACCAACCACAACCCCATAATTTACTTTTGAATATACAAGTTTTGGAGAATAGCTCCTAAGGATCAACTAAAAGACCACTCCCTGTGGAGAGATGGCCTCGTGGACTTCCACAAAGATTACAATGTTAGGACAACCTTAATTCCTACGCTTGGGAATAAAATTCAAAGCATACGAATAAGAATGAAGTAGTGCATTTTCATCATTCATCCTATGCATTATGCAGACTTAACTTTTCCCTCCATGGTCGCCATTTTCGCTTCATCTCCATGACCCCTTTTCCTCTGCTATTACCCCTTGAAAACTCAGATGGAGCTTTCATATTGCATTTGGCCAGGTCTTCTATCAGATCTTTAGCCTCTTAACACTTTTTCTTTTGAACGCTCCATAGCATGAAGCATCGATAATGCCTTTAGATGTGTCATTTAAGGCAGGATACACTATATCCATATGGGTTTTTTAAATCAATTCCATGCATAGGAACCTCTTTCAAGAACTCCTCTAATCTCTCCCAGGCTACATATAGGCTCTCATCTTCCCCTTGTTGAAACACTATTCTCTCTTCTTCTCTTTGAGGTGAGAGAAGGGGGAAAGAACTTGCCCAAGTATGCTTCTACCAGCTCTTCCCAAGTATCAACTGAACCATATGGTAATGATTCATACCAAGTGGCTACTATATCTCTTAAGGAGAATGGGAAGAGATGCAGCTTTATCACCTCCGCCTCACACCATTCAACATCAGATTTACATCCCGAGAAATCTACCCAGTGCTCATTCGGGGTCTCTGCGGTGACCAAAGAACCGATGTCACGCACCATTGTTATTAAGGCCGGCTTTAGTTCAAATTATTTACATCCACAGAGGTTTGTCCATCAGAGAATATTCTTTCCGAACAGATAGCCTGCAAATCCTCCATTGTGCTAGTAAGAGGAGGTCTGATGTTGTCCTCTGCTCCTGGCCGTCATGTCTCTATCCGCCATAGCCGCTTTTCCGCTATTTTAGTCTTTCAAACTTCCGAGTGTTCTTTCCACTGTTTGTCGAAATGCCTAATCCCGGGCTTCCTATGCATTAAAGGATTTCCTGAAATCAAAACACACTCAAATTAATAGGATTAGTCAAACTAAAAAAAATATTTTCAACACGGCTTGTTAAAGATCAGTGGTTGATGTACCCACTGCCTTGAAAGCTATTTTTGTTCTTTTCTTTTATAAAATGTCCAAATTAGCATTTCCCTCTTTTGTTAGAATATTAATCTATTTAATTCTCTTCAATCCTAAGTAACTAGCATCTACAAAGTTTGTTCTCGCTTTTTATATAGACTAAAAACCCCTCAAATTAACATAGTTGCAAGAGCCTACACTTCTCTAGCATCCATGTCACTTTGGATAAATTTTCTTAATAAAATATTTCTTTCAGAAGGTTCATGGTTAAAAAAAATAAGGGTTTAGTCAATGGCACTACAAGTGCACAGGTCATACAAGTAGTAAAATCAGAATGTAAGTCCAGGTATCATTCCCACAGAGATTGGTACGAATTAGAGATCAACTACCCCAACTACTAAAATTCTATGCTATTTAGACTCAAAATTCACAATGAAGGTTTTCTCTAAAAAAATAAAGATTCTAGTCTATTAACTACTGTTGAACTAAAATAAAACAAAAGTAAATGAATAAAAATAAATTGTAACTATAAGAATGGATTGAATCAGTTTCCTCGTGAGAAACGAAACCACGCGAAATACAATGAAATAGTCAATTCCAAAGACTAAAATATATTGCTCTGCTCGCATGATCCGGCTTCATTCAAGATTTCCTAATCGTTGGAATTGATTTCTCCATGAGTTCACTCTGGCTGATACCCTTGCTTCTCTCAAAGACAAGATCAAACCAAATTTACTTCAGATTCCAAATTCTCTTGCAAGATCCTCGGGTATTTTTCTCTCAATACTTCACCCATTTCCCGTCGATAGTAGACCTTGCTTTTCCTTCTCAGGATTTTAGCAAAGTTTCTACCACTTAATTGGTGGCGCAACCTCTAGATCTATGGGTTCGTCCCTTTCCCTTGATTAGATCTAAGCTAACACGGGGTTAGGAACTTGCCTTTAGATTAAGGTGAACTCTCTGATTATTTATATTGTTAAATACACCCCTCCAACTTCAATTATGAGCGAACGGGGGATTTATCAAAATGAACTCCTCGTATCGCTAGCTTCATCAATGGTACGAACATACCCGTAGTGCAGAATGGCCTAGCTCAGAGTTCGTCTCTCTGTGTCACGCAGAGGGCATCCTGGATATCAGAGCAAGACACATTCCCTCAACTGGTATTAGGTACTACTATTGGGAACTTAACAATTCAAAAACGACACCAAATAAGTAAATCCGAACCCAAATAATGTTCTCCGTAAGTGAGCAAGAAAGACTGTAACTAAATGTAAATCAAATCCAGCAGAGCTGCTCTCTGATTACTACATTGCGAATTAAGAAATGGAGCACCGATCACGTACAACCATTGTAATTGCAATAAAGCTGAGAAGAAATGAATTCTAGAAATTTGTCTAGATTTCATAAATTTTCAGGCAGTAAAAATAAGAAATATAACATAAATAAAATCCAAATTTCACTGTCGCACGCTCGCAGATTCAAATCCGTAAAAGAAATAACCAAAAATAAAGAAATAAAATCTACCAAAACTATACACCGAGTTCCCTCCTTTCCCTTTCAGGGTAGTGAAGACTGCTTTACTATTCTAAAACTATCTATTTATACTATCAAAAGAAATTAGGGTTTAATCCCCAAAAGCTCCAGTGGAAATCCCAAAGAAAAGCCCAAATTATTCCGTCCCGTCGGACTCTCAAGTTGATGTCACATGGATTTCTCTTTGATTGTCGTGATCGCCACGCACTTTGTTTCTCGCTGGTAACCAGTTTTCAGAACCTTTGACTGTCGGTCGTGACATCGTTGTAGTCGCTGACCTTATTTGCTCAAGAGCCCGCATGATGTCGCTGACTTCGCCATAAGTCGGACATCGTTGTCTTTCTCTTCTTCTAGCTTCGAAAGGCGATAAATGTAGCTTTAGGTTGGTAATTCACCTTCGCTTGTATGATGATTTCATGTAGTGACTGATTTCTTTTGGTCAGTGATTGCGGTTGGTGGTCTTCGCTTCATGTTTCACTCTTATGTCGCGACCACGGGTGATGTCGTGACCTCATACCATATCTTTTCTTCTGGCCTAACCTCGCTCCTTTGTTGCAAACCAATTTCCTCCTTCACCTTATTCTAGGCCACTTCGGGCGCATGTTGCGACTTCATGTTGCTCTTTTCGGTTCCATGCATTCCACCGTCAGTATAGTTGCGACCTTGATTTATTATGCTCAATTCTTCTTCAGTCACACCAACGAGTGGTCGCGACATCGCTTGATCTTTGATTTGTAAATGGTCGCAACTCCAGCTTCTGGCAAGGGCCTTAGCTTACCTGTGTTGCACTCCTTTCAACCCCTATTTTTGGTTGCAACTTAAATCTTCCCGCTTTTTATATCACATCATGGGTGTTGCAACATGAATGGAGCCTTCATTTGGAAAACTAGTTGTAACCTTGTTCTCGCAAAGACCTCTCTCGGGCTTCATAGGATTATCCTTGTCGCGACCTAAGAGTGGTGTCAATACCTTATTCATATTCTATCAAGGCCTGATGATCAGTGATGTCATGACATCAATATCCTTCTTTTTGATTATTTCCTTTAGTCTCGAATTACTTTGTCGCAACCTCTTTCATTTGTTTCCTTGATCATCCCGGGTCGCAACCTCTTCAAGTCACAACTTTAACTTGTTATATCTTGCATTTCTTCCTGAAAGTTGGATTTCGTGACGCCGTGACTTAGAAATGACTGACATCCAAGCCTCACGCGAATTCGATTTTCGCCTGCGACTTCAATTCCCTAAGCCAGAGTCATCTCTTCGGTTTCACGGGAATTTTGGCATCCACGTATTTTCTTGCAAAAATAAATTTGAGTAAAATATCCACCTCTTCCGTATAAAATCACATTTATCTGCACATGCCTTAAAAATGGATTAAAAATCGTATGAGCTTGACCATCAATGGGGAGATCAAAGACAAGAAGGGCAGACATGTACAGTTGATCACTTATCTAGATTGGAAAAAGATCATCGGTGCTGAAAAGAAAATTTAAATAGCGTAAAATTTTCCGATGAGTAGCTTGTTTTTGTTATCACCAAATACCCCGGTATAGTCGATATTGTGAATTACTTAGCTTATGAAGTTGTGCTACTTGAGTTCAACTACCAGAAGAGAAGAAAATTAAGAACTGATAGCAGATTTTATATTTGGGATGACCCACTACTTTTTAGAAAAGGAGCAGATATGATCACAAGGAGATGCGTTCCAGAAACATAACAAAGTGGTATTATGGAGAAATGTCATGCATCACCATATGAAGGACACTTTGTAAGAGACAAGACAACCCAGAAAATTCTCCAATCATGTTTTTATTGGTCTACCCTATTCAAAGACTATTTTGAATGGGTAAAACATTGTGATAATTGTCAGAGAATGGGCAATATTAGCAAAAGAAATGAAATGCCCCTGCAAGGAATCCTGGTGGTGCAGATTTTTTATGTATGGGGGATAGACATCATGGGATATTTCCCATCATCATTTGGAAATCTATACATTCTTCTAGCTGTGGATTTTGTATCTAAATGGGTGGAAGCAATAGCTTGTCTCAGAAATGATGCCAGACAGTGGTTGGGTTTATACAAGGAAATATTTTGAGCATATTTTGAGCACCTAGAACAATCATTAGTGATAGGGAAGCCATTTTACAAATAAAGTTTTCGCAAAACTCATGAATAGATATGGAATCAAACATATGATGGGAGATAAAGAAAATTCTAGAGAAAATTGTGAATATAAGCAGAAAGGACTAGCCTATAAAGCTAGATGATGCATTGTGGGCTTATAGAACTGCTTACAAAACTCCTTTTGGAATGTCCCCATATAGAATAGTATTTGGGAAACCTTGTCATCTCCCTTTGGAACTAGAATACAAGGCTATGTGGGTCATCAAGAAATTGAATTGTGACTTCCAAGCTGCAAAAGAAGAAAGATTACTCTAATTGAATGAACTGGAATAGTTGAGGAATGAAGCTTATGATAATGCTAGAATCTACAAAGATAAGACAAAGAAGTAGCATGATCTGTGACGCCCCAAATCCGGGGTGTCCGTTGACTACCCGTCAACCCACGGAAAATCTATATGTCTCGTATCGCGAGACTCATACCTGAGTAAAAAAAAATGCCTCGGGCTCATAAACCAATACTCATAAAACAACAGCACAATTTATATTCCACTATCTCCCAATAATTCAATAGTTGATTACACTTTACAAACATATATTAAAAATCTAAAATTTAATACATGTTATATCCAAAAGCATCAAAGGTAATAACCCGACTTTTCTTCTATAACGGCTCTACGATGAGCCGTCCCGAGCGCTCCCTGTACCTGAAAAATATAATCCCTCGACAGGGTGAGCTAATGCTCAGTAGTGGAATCACCCTAAATGGGCTACTCTCCACCTAAGTGCATATGCAATGCTCCAAAGTAAACACACACTCAAGTAAATACGTGATCCTACTTGAATGTCTACATGATCCCCCATGTCACGAGTCCTCACCGACTCATTCACACTTGCCTAAGCCATGTATGAGAAAATAATCATTTTCAAAACAAATCTTGTTGTTCTGAAAATATACTACACCAAATATTCTATGAAAAAATATGGGACTACCTTCCGAGGCGAATTGGTTGTGAGTTTTCAACAAACACACCCTCATCCGATATGATCTGTTGGCCCATCTCCCAACCCAATTCTCCGGAATATCATCCTGTGAAATTCCTTTCGCAACCATGTCCGTTGTTTTTACAAAAAAAAACCATGTCATGCACTCACACCTAACTTCTAGGTTACCCAGTGCATATGAAAATGCATTATGCCATTTTCAAAACCATTTATACAATATGTTAATATGCATATTCTCAATCAATTACAATTATACACATGTAATTCAACACATCAACCATCACCCAATTTAGCTCACGGAGCAAAAATCACAATCTCATCTCCAATGGCCTACACACACAAGTATATTCCATATAATTATGACCTCATGTTAACACATCACATTAACCTATTAATTTCTTTGATCAACTAACTCCCCAAATTAGCTCACTTGAGCAATTCCCATACATCATCTCCAATGGATTACAACACAATTTAATTCCATATAATTATGTCCTTATGTTAACAT
This sequence comes from Tetrastigma voinierianum, assembly GCA_016808115.1. NCBI lineage: Eukaryota > Viridiplantae > Streptophyta > Magnoliopsida > Vitales > Vitaceae > Tetrastigma > Tetrastigma voinierianum. Next base: position 580,754 of record JAEQBH010002727.1, read on the forward strand.
TAAATCTTCATGTTCCAACCTATCTATCACACACCAAGCCATTCATTTCAACAATTCAAGCACACAACATATGGATGATTTGGTCCAATTCATTACAAACCCGGACTGCTTTTTAATACCCCAAAACAGAGCATGTGGGCTGTCCATGGCAGCCCACTCATCCACCATTTGTTCCACTTTTTGAAACCGATTTCCACGGCCATATCCAACACAAACATCAACAAAACACTTAAACCAAGAATAAAACAAGTAGGATGAAACCCCTAGATCACGGAGTTTGTCGAAACTCCTTAAAACTAGAGCCCACGCGTTGCCCTCGCCGTGTAGAACAGCTTTCCTTCTCGGCTCGAAGAAATCCGACGGTCGGATCGCCTGAGATCTTAGAGAGAAGGAGGTCCTTCTCTCTCTAAAAACTAAAACCTAAGCCCACTGTAAGAAATGTCCAGCCCCTCATGTTTTCTTTTGGTCTCTTAAGGTAGGAGATGACCACTATGCATTATTTTGTCTTTTCCTCATTTAAAATTTCCAAAATTACAACTATGCCCTTCTTCCCATTAGTTTGACTTTTCTATCCAATGGCATCATGCCATGTGTCATCGTGGGCCCCACCTTGAGCTCAAGTTGACTGAACTGGAGCTTGACACATGGCACCCTGTGTGCCACTCAAATTTCTCCAAGTGTCCTACACGACGCTCGTTTCCTCGAAAAACGTGTAAATTCCGACTGTCTTGGAATTCGACGAAATTCGATGTAGTAGCTAGATTTCGAGACAATTCCAACGGTAAAGTCTGTTTCGTCATCCGAGATCTAGAAAAATTTTGGATTTTTACCGAAATTACGATTTTGCCCTTTTTCAGAAAATTGGAATTTTCTGGGGTCTCACATGATCAAAGGATTTTGAGGAAGGAATTCAAAGCAGGGGAACAAGTCCTATTATGTAATTCCAAGGTCAAGCTATTTCCAGGAAAACTAAAGTTAAGATGGAGTGGTCCTTACACAGTAGTAGTAAGTACACCCTTTGGAGCAATAACTCTAAAAACTGACTTTGGATGTGAATTTAAAGTGAATGGTTAGAGATTGAAGCAATACCTTAGAGGGAACATAAATGAAGAGTGAACCAGATCTGAAAGAGAGGGAAGAATTTTGTTGAACTGAAGACATTCTCGCAAAGAAATGTTTAGCTAGACACATTAAACTGAGCAAATTTTCTCGGGAGGCAAACTCACAAATTTTACTTTCATAGTTAATTCGTTTGTTTAAATTGGTGTGTCTAAGTTTAGTTTCAATTTTATATATGCGAATGCGTTTTTTTGTTCATTTTTCAGGGATATGTGTCGAATTAGAAATGGATGTTATTAGGAAGCACACTTTCTCAAACTGGAATATGCACTTACACAGGTAGAGTATTTCCATTTCCCTCACTCTGTCTTTAATGATAATGCATAGTTGAAGTTTAGGGTAATGTAATTTTATTTAGAGCAGAAAATGAATAGTAGCTTTGTTGTTCTCATTTTTTTAGATATTCTGAATATCATTTTGTGAATTATATTGAGTGAAGACAATGAAATGTGATTGTTCATACTTGAATTGAGGTTCTTAGATGATTATATTTGTTTTCACAAGTATGTTCTGATTGGTATGAGTGAATGCATCTAACTTTGAATGTTGATTGATTAAAAAAATTGTGAATTATGCAATTTTGAGAAAATTTGTTTTTCATTGTCGCAACATGCTTTTCATTATCGCGACATTATTGCCAAACTCTATTGCAACAAGTTTTCTCTTTGTCACAACAAAGACTGCTTTAGTCTTTTAAAAGCTGGAGGAAATAATGTCACGACACAATTTTTCTATGTCACGACAACATGAAATTAGAGAAGCACAAACTTTGATCTCAACAATGTTTTTCTCTATCGCGACCAAGTTGGCCTTAGACTCTAATATTGTAAAGAGGGCCTCTATTGGGACAATTTTTTTTCTATCGCAACAAAAATCACTTGAACATCAAATTCTTATGTCACGACATTTTTGCTCAGTCGCAACAAAGGACTGGCCAATTTTTAATCGATTTCAAAAATATATGTCGCGACACAATTTTTCTATGTCGCGACATAAAATTAAAAAGGAATTAACCCTAGGTTAGTTTTTGTCACTACATTTAATGAAGGCACAAAAAAATTTTAGCCCTTAAATAGAATATTTGAAAGCTCAAAAGCCACCTTCCTGATAAACCAGCGACCCACTCATTGCTCTTCACCAAATCTCTTCTCCTTTCGAGAACCTTAGATCCCCAAAGCCCTTTTATGACAATGTCTGAGCTGACGAACTTGGTTTCAAACCTAAACAAAATCATGGAAGAGTATATAGAGAGGGAGGAAGAAACAGTTCAAGCGACTCAAGCAGAAACAGGGAAAGAAGAAGAAAGAGATGAAGTAAGAGCAGAGCCTGGTTAGCCAGTGGAAGAATTAAGATAGAGGAAGAGAGGAACTGAAGAAGCGAGAGCAGAGAGTAGTGGAGAAAAAGCAAGCGATCGGGGTTTCGTAACAGTTTATTCTCGAGGGATAAATTCAAAGACAGACTTCGTAGGAGAGAGGCTTCAACAAGTGGATTTCCCCATTCCAAGAAATCATTGAGAGCAAGGGATGACATCTATTTTGTGATCACAAGGCTCTTGGGTTCGTAGATGTAGTGAAGGGGTTCTATCTAATATGGTGGGAATGAAGGATAAGACAAACTATGTTGGAGGGAAATGGATATCCTTCAGTAGGGAGCAGATATAACAAACCTACAATCTGAAAGAGAGGAAGAATGGGTCGAAATTCAAGAAACTGGTGAAGGAACCTAACTTCCAGGAGATTGTAGACTTGTTGACTGATGGCAACGGAAAGTTGAACACCACCATGAAAAACCCACACGAGTCCATAGCAAGAGAAGCATTAACTGAACAAGCAAAGGTTTGGTTCTACTTCCTATGCTCAGTAATGTTGCCTACCAAGCACTTAAGTACTATTAGGGAAAAGAAGGCAGTAATGTTGCATGCCATCCTCAAGGGTTATAAATTAAGTGTGGGAAAATCATGGTACTCAATTTCAGTTATTACGTAGGAGTGGCACATGTGGACTAGTACCTCACCCAAAGATTGGATCACAAGACTTTGCATCCTAGGTGGTGTGGAAGGAGACTGGGAGGAATAAGAAAATTGCCCCAAGACTTCACCCCTGACATTGACATGAATCACAAAGGGGCCAAAAAACAAGGGTAGAGAAAGAGAAGCTGAAGCTATAGGAGAAGAAGAGGAGAATATAGAAATCAATCAGATACAGATTGATACTACAACCCAAGAGCAAGAACATGGGCTGAATAGTGCAAGCCTAATTTTGACAATGTCCCTAGAGGTGAGTCAAGTCCATTAGGAGCAAGCTGGAAGCTCATAACCTCAAGGTAACAATATTGAATTGATGGAAATGTTAAAGGAGCAATGAAATGAGAGATCTGGAGAGGGCTGCTGTTGAACATCAACTTCAACTCGGGGATGAGTGCATGGATGTTAGGTGAAAGAAGAGGTCAAAATCTAGAGAAGGCTTCACTGGAGATTGGGAGATGAATAGAAGAGTAGATGGAAATAAGAGGCGAGAAAGTAAGTGAAAGGCCGAGGCAGAAGATGCCTTCATCTCATATCTGTTTCAAGAAAGGATAGTGAGCTAATAAAAATCATGAAGGAAAGGAAAGATGCCATGGAGAAGACTTTGTTGTAGAGAGAGCGGGATGCTTTTGGAATATCGCACAGAGGTACATCAGAAAGAAGCAGACTTTTAATAGAAAATGGACAAAGGAAATAGAGACACCCTAGCTGGGGAAAAATGTTGGGTGAAAGCTTAGATATGATCAACAACTGTCAGATAAAAATGTCACTACGCCCGGGATGAGTTTGAAGACCAAGACTCTATTGGGCGAGACAAAATCTTATCAGAAAGTGGCCTTATCCATGGGTAGTCGCATTGACAAAATTGAAAAGGCGTAAGTCAAAGCGACCTGATCCAGTTCACGAGTTTAACCTTTGTATTGGTTACAAGTTTGAACAAAGTAGATGCGCATTCTTCCCATAGGCATGAAAGAAGAAGAAAATAGTTGACCCTACTCTTTCTTCCCATTTTCCCTTTTAATACCTAATCTCTCATACTTGAAAATTTGAATAAAAAATTCCCTTTGCAGAAATTGGTGTTCACTCTCATTTTTCATTTCTTATGTGTCTTATTTGTATTTTCTTTCTTTACTAAAATAGTGAAATTTGATGACTTTGTATAGTGAATGGTTTGTTAAATAATAGAGAACCGTTCTGGGTTAAATACTTGATTGTTGTGCACGTGTTTGGTAGAATTGAATAGTGCAGGAGTTAAATGTTGTTGTGTTAGCTGTTGAATTGAATGGATTAATTTGAATGAGTTTGTTAACTTATAAAAATAGCATAACATATCTAGGGAACCAAACAAAAAATTGGATAGATGAATTGGGGTAGGGAATAATGGAAGAAAAGGGAAAGTTGTAGGTGTCTTGAATATGTTGAACTTGAATAAAAAAGATTGTAGCAATTGATGGAACAAATAAGACTTGTAATCCTATTTTTGTAAATAGTTTTAGTTGTTATGAATCTTGATAAATCTTGCACATGGGTAAAAGTATCTACGAAAACAATTTGTACTTTAAGATTTGCAGGACATCTTCTAGGATCTATCACGATTAATCTACGAATGTCTAGAACTTGTTGAATTATTAGTGTTGAGGCGAAATCCTCAGCAATATCACTTGACAAGAAGCTGATATAGGTCATTCTGGAAGTTTCAGCCTTTCAAAGCCTACCCTTATGTATATATAAACATACACATTAGTTCCTCATTTGGGCCAATGGTCAGTTTCATCATTGACAAACAGTGAAAAGCCTAGTTCCTCCTTGAATATAATCCTATCTCAGTAAAGGAACCCCAATTTGCCCGGATTGCAGTGACAAATACGATAATAGAAGATGACAGTTTGGGGAATATTGTTTCAAATTATGAAAAAAAAAGGATAAGAAGGGGTTTGAGAAAGGAGAAAATCAGTGTGATTAGGAAGATGAAAAAAATGGGAAAATAAGTTGTAGAAAAGTGTCAATGTGGAATAGGATTAAGATAGGCACTTCACTCATGAACAATTAGTCCTTAGGGGTGTTCAACGCCTGGTACTAATGCCCATTTGCTATGAGTTCTGTGACCCAGTTAGTTAAAGGAAAACATTGCACTATTCCATGAACCTTGATGGAAAAGGAAAAGTGAAAAAAAAAACTTCAAGATAAAGAGGAGAATTTATAGTCTGATTGTGGTAAAGAAAAATACCTGAGAAAGTATACTGAAATCAAATGGGAGGATAGAGTTGACATAAATGTAAAAAGTCAAAGGAATGCACCTCTGTAAAGCCAGTATGTCAAAGTTGTAGTGAAATGCACGGGTAAAAATTGAGCTAATTGTCTGATCTACACCGATTACACCTAAGCCTCACATTATAAGCCTAAAATACCTAATTGATTCTGAAGGTGGTATAAGCTTACATTAGTGGAGATTAATATGGCAAAAAAGCATATGGGACTTTAAAGAATAAAGGAGAAGTTTGCTATTTGAGTAATATCCTAGAAGATTAACTAATCTGCCAAGGAAGAAGAGAGAAGACCATCACACACTCACAAATAAGGGTCAAATAATTGAATTGTTTACATTATAGGGATTATTTGGCTTTTTAGTGAACTTAATTGAAAATCTTCTTGATTCTATATTGGAAACATATTTGAGATATTAATTTTAAAAAACTAACATGCTTCCTAAGTGAGGATTCATGAGCTCATAAAAATTAAGCTATATTATTTGGGATAAACGAAAATTTTCTTTTCTTTGCTTGGGGACATGTGCAAAACTTTGAGGAATTTAATGAGTCCTAAATAATCTATTTTTAATCCATTTTTAAGCACTAATTACAAAGTTTATGATTCATTTATTACAGAATTGCATGGAATGTTCTACCCAAACTTTTTGTTTCACGAGGTTTATATGAAAAAAATATAATTCAAAGAAAAAGCGGAAAAGAGTAGCCAGGTAGAACCTGCCCGGCTTGCGACACGGTTTCATTGTCGCGATAGAATTCTAACAATAAACGAAGAATATCGTCAGCGAGCATGTTTGTCACGACAAAGAAAGTCAAGCGATCAAGCCGAAATGGTAATCGCATTTGATTTGAGATAGGCGATTCAATTTACGTAGGATGTGCGGAATTAAGCCATTGATGGTTTTCTTGGCAAGTTGAAAACATAAGACGCAATTTTTACTTGGTTAGGAAACTTACTAGTAAAGTTGTTGCTGGATAGATCTATGCTGACAGCGAGAGGAAGATACTTAGCATATTCTAGATCTTGGCCTTTTGCTTTCACGATCAACTTGTCTTGGCCTATTTCTTTGGTGATCGAAATGTCAATACTGTGGATTAGGTCTATATAGGCATTGGCAGCTACTAAGTGGCTTATATTCTACTTATGAGACATTGCTATAAGATCGCCCAAAGTGGATGGAATCTTTACCCTCAAATATTTCAACAGATCTAAAATGTGAGTATGGCCTTGATGGGGTCTCGTTAACAACCCATCAACCCGTGTTGAGAATTCTGTGGATTTGGTTGACCGAATATCATCTTGTTGTGTCTATCATTTTATCGAATCCATATTTTAAAAATCGGCTGAGTCTCCTTTGTTCGGGAGCTCCTTGACATACAACACGTATATGATATAATCATAACCCATCCAGGGGTCTCGGAAATAGTGACCACGGGATTATCAGCTCGATATACAGCTTACACGCCCTTTAACCGGGACCCGTTTACATTTTTAAATAAAATATGAAAATAAAACACTTAATTCTGATCAGTAGAGTCTCAAAAAGAATTTAGTTATAATTCTTTTACATAAAATATTTTACAAAAATGTTACTAAGGTAATATCAAGGCCACATCGATTGTTCTAACTATAATCACGTGGCCTACGTGAACCTGAGTCTCTGTACACCACAGTGCTGAAAAGGGTCCCCTGACGGGGTGGCGATGCCAAATAATTTATACAAGGGCTACTCCGCTAAAATGCACATGCAATATAACTATGAAAACATCTGTCCATCTATAACCAAATAATGCGATTCTACCTGCAGACTATATTATGTGTCTTATAGAGATGAAGACTCTGCCTCATTACAAACTTGAGTCCAGTGAGCTCTCACTTCTGATGCCAAGTGTAGCTAGTCGTGGTGTTTCACCATTGACAAACATGGACAACCCTTCAATATTCACTTGAAAATTTTTTTTTGTTATCAAATCTGTGTTATTCCATGACATGTCTTTTTCGAGGGTCTACTTTTATAAGATAAATCACCTTACCTTCTAGAGCATTTTCACGGGCTTTCTGCATTCAGTCATGCTCCTACTTGCCTTATATAAATTTGGGTCTTTCCATGATGAGGATCAACCCGATCTTACTCGCTCAAACCACACATGATTACCTTTTATTATTGTTTGCTCTGCCAGGTCTCGATTTTGGACTTGTTCTGTTAAAGACACACACATTCCTGAGAATGGTGAATAACGATATAATACCACCCACACAGAGCTTGTGTACATTGTAGTGCATATGAAATAATCCTTTTATTTCATCTCCCATGTCTGCTATATGCAACATTTATAAATTATCAGATAATTATATTTCCTACATAAAATTCCATTTCATCTAATTCCATGTTAATACATCTATCTGGCACATAACATGATTTTTACCACCTAACAACATATTATTTGTTGTCAATATTACAAGGAAATAACCGTTCGGACCCATATAACACAGGGCACCTCTTGGTCCTTTCATGACCATGAACCATTTTTGGTTCTATTCGTCACCGAATCACTGTGACATCAAAAAATACAACAAAACCCCGGAGACCTCAGTCTCGAGATCACCAAGAAAACCTCGACACGGTTAGATTTGCTGGGATCAGTCGAGAAAATTTCAATATGCGGTCCGGCTTTGGACTTCCATGACATAGCTTATCTGTGGCCCCAAAATAACTGTACCATTGTGGCTTTTAGGCTAAAAAATATTCAAATGAAATTTACTACCTGCCCGGATGTTGTGAAACTCCCGAGATTTTGATATATCTGTTAGCCCTCGTTCGCGATGGATGAGCTTTGCTTCAGCTCAGTGGCAGATGGCTGTTACGTAGATCTGGAAAGCGAAACCCTTTTTGTTTTTCTCTCTCTCTTCTATTTGATTTCCTCCTCTCTCTCCTTTTGCGCTGCCACTTGTTATCTCAAGAATTTTATCCATCTTTTTTCTTTTTCTTTTTCCTTATTTTCTTTTCTTATTTTCTTGTTTATCTTTGCCATTATTTCCTCCACTTGACACTTGACTTGTGTGAGCCATTCTAAGTCACCCATGTCATGCCATGTGTCACTCCTGAGATTGCCATGTGGCATCACGGGGATCATGCCATGTCACTGTTATTCGATGAAAAAACGTGATTTGATTGTCTCGAATCAGAAAAAAATGACGGTCATAACTAGGTTCACGAGTAAATTCAACGGTGAATCCGTTTTGTCATCAGAGATCTATAAAATGTATGGTTTCAACAGCAAAATTACAGTTTACCATTTTGGAAAGGTATTGCAGTTTTCCGGGTTTGCATTTCTTCCCCCACAATTTTGTCCACAGAAATTCACGCATGCCAGCACACATAAACGCCTTACATGCATGCAGTAATATTCTAGTGCAAATATTAGACCATGCCTTCATCCTCCATCAGGAAAGGATGAGATGACTGCCCACGTCGTGTCCTCGCGTTCCCAAGTTGCCTCCTCTACTCTGTGGTGTCGCCCAACCACTTTTCACTAACGCGCATAGTCTTGCGTCGTAAACCTGATCCCGGTTATCAAAAGATACACTAGTCCTCTCGAAGGTCCCATTAATGTGTGCGTTAATCTCCCCCGATCCAGCTCATACATTTGGATGCAGAGTATCGAAGCATGGAGATGTGTGGAACTCCTCATGGACCTTTGGGTAAGCTTGGTGGTAGCGTGTGGAGAGATAAACAGCGTACTTACCCCAGTTAGTACCCAAAGATTTTATTTTGAACCCTATATTAGATAGGTTTTGGTGCTTTTGCGCACTAATCATGTCATTCTCTTAATTAGAGTGTTCAAATTCTTCTTAGTATCAGCCTCCATTTTTAAGGGATTATTTTGATGGGGTTGTTTCTGGTTTTGTACTTTGGGAGTTCAATATCGAGACATATGATGAATCTATGAAAGTTGTTTCAGTCAATAGCTGCATCAAACAGACAATCAAAGAAATAAAGGCAAAGTGATGGAAATGTCTGATCTTGATGAGGGCCAGAGCAATGCGTGGTGATAAATCGGAAGCGATCGAGAAATTTAAGCTAGATTATTATTGGGATTATGAAATTCGCAACAACAAGCGAATTTTTGCAATCTTAAGCGAAATTACAAATTTAAACTGAACACCCGGGGAATTTAAGCTGAGTCTTGTTCTATTGAAATTTTGCATTCGCTAACTAGAGAAATTTTATTTGCCCTAGCAAAATTTTATTTGCCTAGCGAAATTTTTGAGTATATATGAAATTCTTGCCTTGTCATGTTTTTGTAATTAATGCAACCGACTTCTAATTTTGGTGTATTACTCTCTTGTCGATGTAAATTATTGACTTTGTGGTATTTCATACATTGAATTGGCATACTATTTACCATTTTGTAACCCCTAAGCAACAAGTGAGGAAGAAATTGCAGCGTAAGTTTTTATTTATATCTTTCGGTAGCTTTAGTTGGGGTTTGTTTTTCTCTCTTCTCTCCTCTTTTCCCTTATTTTCTTGGTTGCCCGACACTCTTGAGGATGACAACTCGAGATGCCCAGCTAAGCCTCTTTTCTTTGAAGAGAGGAAGGCCCCAACGTGTTGGGGCATGTCACGAGGTTGTCCTCTGTGTTAAGCTACGGGTACCATGTTTCCTGGCCCTATCTTCTAAAATAGGGTTGAATAACGGCCGGAATGTTATTGATTTTGCCAATACTTACCATGCTTTAGGATCTGATCCATACTGTGCTAGATGCGCGTGGTTTTTAGATGGTCTTCTACGAGCCAAATCATGTGTTAATGCTAGGGTTTCAAGCGTAAAGGGACATAGATGCACATGCTATCATGTTGACTCCGAAATAGAAGTTGATTTTAGGGGTGAGGTTTGCTAGTTAAGAAGCATAGATCAGGTTGTGGCTTGGACTATAGGTTGCTTGTCTCACTTGAGGATAAGTAAGGAGTTGCCTTGTTTGCCTAAGTTACCAGTTAATGACTACGCTTCCAAAGTTAACTTTTGCACTTCATTTAGTTTTACGGTTCAATCGGTTTTCACTCATCACCTGCTTTGTTTTTTGACGAAAATCAAAAGTACGGCAGAAAGTCTTACCTTGTGCGTATGCGAAATCATTCCTAGGATGAAAACCCGTCGTGTTCGACCCTGAACCATTATCTCTTCTTGATAGCTTGACTTTCTGAAGTAGTAGGAACAGGTATGCAGAATTTTGGTGATTTTTAGCTCAGCCTCTGCGTGGCCTCGAATCAATGCCGTTGCGAGGATGGTGCCTAGTTGATGAGGACGGAAGTGTGCCTTGTGATCGGCATCCTGGCGAGGGTAATATTTTTAACTCTTTTTGAAGCCCCGAGTTCTGATACTTGCAAGTTCAACTCACTCTTGATAACTAACATTTTGTTTTTATATCTGATCAGTTTATTTTTAGCCCAACCTAACCTTTTGAGTTGGTTTGTGCTCTTTGTTGTGTCTCACAGTTTGACTGTAGGTGTTTTATCACAGCGTTGGGATAGAGAGACCCGTCGGTGGCTAGAATCGATGCAACGACCCGGTCGGTGGTCGGTGTACCTGCGATACCATGGATCCACTACGAAGAACAGTCGGCGGAACCCCGATGAATCTGACAACTATAGAACCATGAGGGATCACATCCACCTGCTAGAGTTAGTGCCCCCATCACGTATCATTCCTCTGGCGATGTAATGGTAGAGGCCATGTATTTGTTTACTACTCCCCACATATCATGGTGTGGAAAATGAGAAATCCATACCTCATAATATTAAGGGATTTGAGGAGGTTTACTACCTTTAAGGGAAGGTATGATGGACGCATGGATTTGCTAAAGTTGAAAGCATTTCCATGACAACAAAGGACAAGGCAGATTTGGCTAAACTCGAGGGCGCTAGAACCGTAAGAAGTGGGCGTGGGCGAGTGTTGTTGAGATTCTTGGGTAAAAAACAACAGAACCAATAATTTGAAAAGACAAATTTATACCTTTTCACTGACTCAGATGGTGAGAGGTTTTTATCGGTGTTGGGAGAGATTTATGGGCCCATAACAAGTGCCTACCCACACCATGGGTTTTGATACATGGATGTGGTAAACCACTTCTATGGTGGTATGTCTCTGCCGTAGTGACTTTGAAACCATGTGTGGAGACTTTACGAGTAAGCATGCGAAGAAGCCATGGATTTTTAAATTACGTGGCTGAAACTTCTAAGGGTTGGGATAGGCAAACCTAGTGAGCAATGACTGACCAGCCACAGGAGGATTTGCCCACGCTGCCGGAGGAGGACATAGAAATGAGCTAGGATTTCCTTGGCTGGAAGGTGGAGCTTGGAAGGAAAGGCTCCATGAAGTGCATCACGGTGAGCGAAATCACACACACCAATCATACTAATTTTTCAATCCTGCATCGATGGCAGTGTCCTATGTGCCACTACGGTGAAGGATTTGATGTCGAATGTGCAAATCTTTGGCCAAGATGTCTAAATACCATTGATATTTATATACAAATACCTACAATTCCAATTGGAGGAATCACCACAACACCTTTCTGGAAGCCCTCACTACCTGCTATGTACCCTCAGGTGCCAAACACAGAATTTGGTTTTGTTTCAAACTGCAGCACATATCCTCATCCCCATTGGAGCAAATATTTTAAATTTGAGTAAGGTGAGGCGGGGAGATTTGGCGCGAGCTTTGTTGGAGAGCAAGGAATGTGTGCAGGCGGCTGGGATTAATATCTTGTAGAAAATTTTGCTTGAATAAGAGAATAGATATGGGCTTGAGAGCAACTTGAACCGAGAAAATTGACAACCTACGATGTTCAATCACCAAGATCAACAAGTTATTTGGAGGCATTACAAGAAAGGTTCCACTTCCCCAATGATGCAAACAAGGGACGTGAGGTGAGGTCATCGACAATTCGGGAATGGATGAAGTTAGACTATAATTACCCTAAGAAATTGGAAAAGGGTTTGATCAACCCATGCCAAAGCACATTGAAGAATCAATAAGGGAGGAGAATTGCGGTCACGAACATATTCTCTAAAGGAGGTTGATGAAGAATGCACCACCTCGTTTCCACGTGCATAGAGGGTAAGAAGAGAGCATCTCGACAAGCGGGCATTTTAGAGGTATTAAGGCAAGTAGAAGGTTAACATACCTCTATTGGACATAATCAAACAAGTCCTGCTTATGCAAGAATTTTTAGAAAGATCTTTACAATCAAGAAGGATTAGGCATTGAAAAGGCATTTCTTACTGAACAAGTCAGTGCCATAATCCAAGATCCAATCAAATCTGGATCCGGGATCTCCCCACGATTTCGGTCAATGTGGTGCAGAATTTACATATGAACAAGTGTTACTTGATCTAGGAGGCGATGTGAACCTCTATCTTGGGTGATACACATTATTACCAGCGGTTGGGTTTGGGTGAACTGTAGACCAACATCACACACTTTGTTAGTAGATAGATGATCCAAAATCCCTAAGGGGATGAGGTGAGGATGTCTTAGTAAAGATAGAGACAAATTCTATCCGGTGGGTACACATTGTGCCCGACAAACGATTGCAAGTGAACCCAATCATGTTCCAATCATCTTAGGAAGACCATTGCGGCCCTGACCAATGCAATAATAAATTGAATGAGTCGTACAACTTACCTTTGGTAACATTGCTATGGAGTTGAACATGCTCGCCGAACAATGGCAAAGTTGCTAGGAGAACATGAAAATCAAATAATGTAGTGAAGTTGTTTAAATGTTCGGTATCTGAGAGCTTACAGTGTCCAGAGTGCGGGAAGTAATCGAGGCCAGGAGATGAAGAGATATTGGTCTTGCCTGCTCAATACTGCACCAAGCCAATTTGTACTGGTGAAGCCAGGTGAGGACACTTCAACAATTGGACACCCAACATAGGTCACCCCAGACTCTTGTTGGGGTTGAGGAAATCATTATCACTTGGCTTCTCATGAGTAATTTTTGAAATTGAATTCGGTGTTTTCAAAACGGATTGCAGTTAACACTTTCTTTTGTCTTAATTTAGTTAATGTTGATAATTTAGGTTATTTTTAAAGTTCCTAAATTAGCAGTTTTCCATGACCCCAATATTTGTTTATATACTATATGGTATAGTATTAAGTACCAATTATGGTTTTTCATATAATAATTTTATTTTAATAATTTTTATTTTATATAGTACTAATAATTAATATACAAAAATTTTTGAATTATGGGAAGCCAGTGGGCTAAGTCGCTAAAATAAAGCGGTGCGAGGAGACCCTTGACCATGTAGAGCTTATTTGGCGCCCCAGGGGGGGGGAAATTGGTTTGTCCATTTGCCGCTTCACGTTCCTGCCTCACGTGACCACGAGTCTCCCAACCGCCCGTAGTCACGCCTGGGAGTTCGCCTTTGTTAAATCGGCTCTGCCGCTGCTCCGGCGCTCACCCACAGCAAAACCACAGGTCACCTTCTTTGTTGTCTGGCTGCGTCAGGATTTCACATACTTCTGTGGCGGCGTTATTGTGCCGCGAGTACCTGCCTCCGCCTTTCCACCTGATACGTGCTATCGCGTTGTTTACTCTGATCGATGGCAGCCGTGCTTAGTTGATTGATTCCTTTCTGCGAGACCTTATTTGGCTGTTGAGGCGTTTCTTTGTTTGTTCGATGAGCGGCTCATGCGCGACCGGTCTTCGGATTTTCAGAGTGAGCCTCGTTGAATCGTGACGAGCCTCTGTTTGCATTTGGTGTGGTCCGACCCTCTTCCAGTGTGCATTGTTTAGATGTGATTGATACTGGGGTGGGTCAGCAACACAGCCGTGGGTTAGGTGATACGAGAGAGAAGGCCTGGCCAGAAGCTGTCGACTCGGTATCACCGGTCCCGAGCGTTTTTGAGACCTCGGGGATTTGGTCGTTATGAACACGGGGATTTCGTCGTTATCAGACATGGATGGGACCTCGGGCCCCATCACCTGTACCTCAGAGGAGGGTAAGGAGAGCCCGGCCCTCCAAGCGGGCTCGCACATCGGGCCACTGTGAGTCATCCTCACCTCGGCCTTAGCCATCACCAGTCCGCGTCAGGCTGCGGAGGCGATATCATCTCCTCGGTTGTCACAGCTCGGGATCGGGAGGTCGTTGTTAAGTAAGGACCTCCCTTCAAGAATCTTGCCTGATCGAGGACTTTCATCGGGGAGTCATTCTCACGATGTCAGCGGGGGCTGATCCGGACTTAGAGTCCATGGGGTGATCGGAGATTATTCCACTCACGCCACTTCATGACTCGGCGGCGTTATTACCCGCAGTGAATATTCGCGTTCTTTCATTCTATGACATCTCGGAAGCGGATGGTCACGTGAGCTGGTTCTCTCTATTGATGGATGTCAGCGGAGTACTCCGGCGCGGCCCGATGTTCCAGCGACTTTGGGCCTGCGTATGCAGCCGGCGATACGGAGGTTATAGAGGTGGGCCCACCCAGGCTCGGTAGCGAGATGGTTCGATCAGGCCGAGACACCAATTGGACCGGTACTTTTCGGTGCTCCGCCTGGATGTTGGCGATTGACCATTATTACGGACCGGAGTCTATTTGACTGCGGCATTGTATGCGGAGCTACGTCTTGGAGGCTCTTTGGGATCTAGGATCTTTGGTTTAATCCCTCCCCGAGTGGTGATGACCTCGCGATACATTTCGAGAAGGTCCATCGGAAGGGCTGGTGCGACGAGTCTTCCATTGATCAGGACTGCTGCGCGGGTTCACGAGCATTTGGGATTCCTAGAGAGCCCGAGTTGAGAGGAGGATTAGATGCCTGCAGTTGCATGTCGGTGGGCGGGTGATGACCATGCAGAAATTATCTTTCCACCTCCGGCGACGGGACTAGGAGGAGTGCCGGATCAGTGGTGGGGACTCCCACGGGAGCAGTTTTGCACGCCCAATGACCCGAGATGTGGAGGAGTCGACTCCGTAGATGTCACCTTCATCTCTTCCTGCACCTGCAGCATCCGGCGGTACTGCCGGTGATACTCCGTACCATCTATTCGGCACACCATTCACTGGTATGTTCACGCCGGTTCTAGAGATTGAGTGTGATGGATGCATGCACGCTCACTAGCGACTACGAGCAGCCCGGGATCGGAGGAGGCTTGCAATGTCACTCTATGCTTGGATCATGACACACTTAGGCCTTATACGTGTTCACGATCGAGGAGAGGCCTACAGACGGCCTACTTGGATGTTTTAGGCCAGCAATGTGAGCCTGGACCACACCACGGTGGTAGAGTGGTTGGTTTCTTTATGATTTTGTATAGTTACGGTTTATCATGCACTACTAATTTTGTTTGGGTTATGTATTAGCCGTAGTAAGCGGTGATGTTTTTATCTTTAGCTTTGGTATGCATGTACTAGCCATTTTGGCTATATCCATCATCGGTCTTATATATATCTCTGGATTTTGCACCATGTTTAATGCTTTTACCGTATTATTAAATGTTTTCTTTCAATTGGACAATTGAATTGCTTCAAATTAGACCCGATTAGTTGCCTTTGTTGAGGAGAATAGAATCCACTGTTTGTCACCTTTGTATTGAGAACCACAAATTCCATGCTTGAAACATTTTTGGTCAATTACCCAGTTCCATCATGCTCAACGAAATTTCTCCATATGCTGAATTCACACACTACGCTCTAGATTATTTCAATGGTACGTGAATTTGTTTGCCTCCTTTAAACTATATGACCTGTAGAGCATGTTGGCAGCTTCAAAAGATAGGTTTGTGTTCCCCATACTTGAAGACCAATGTTGTCTTCGAAAAGGAAAAAAGAAAAGAAAAAGAAAAGAAAGAAAGAAAAATAAAATCGTGAAGTTTTGCCTTGAAACGAGGCACGGTCCGAGGGTGTATGGCTGAGAAGCCTTTGAAACGATGCCCTAATGCCAGTAGTTTAGGTCATCAGATTTAGTGTTACCGTTACATGGTGGATAGGTAGAGTCCTAACGATTTGTAGGTGCTTGATTTTGAAGTCATTCGAGTCGAGTGAAACACAGTAGAGTTTGCGGTCATTGATCCTTTTGACCGTGCCACTAAACCTTAATTGGTTGGGGTCATCGGTGGACCCCCGTTACGGACTTTGGTGAAGTCGGTTTTAAGCATTGCACCACATTGTAGTTGAATAAAGAAAGAGAGAGTAACTAACTTTATCTAGGTTGTTCAACGACCGACCATGACAGTGCTAGGTTGGGGGGAGGGACAAATTTTACAATTTATTGGCTAAATCTGTTTATATAAAGAACCATTAGACTTAGGTGGAAATTCAAGTTGAGAATCATGGAATCAATATTGACCTAAAAATTTGTTCTTGTATGGTTTTGGCTCTTTAAATTCGGTTTTCAAACTTGGTGTCCTTTTCCGATTGGACAATGTTTATATGCACATACATCTTTTTGAATCGTAAACTTTTGAAAATCAACGCATATATCTCCTTTTAGTTTTGCATTGCTAAGGGACTAGCGTTTCGGTTGGGGAGTGTGATTAGTACCCAAAAGTCTTTGTACAGACCCTATATTAGATAGGTTTTGGTGCTTTTGCTTTAATCATGTCATTTATGCTTGATTGAGTGTTCAAGTCTTCTTAGTATCACTTATGCGTTTAGAGGTTATTTTTTTTGGTTGTTTTGCGGGGTTTTTTGCGTACTTTGGGGTTCAATATCGAGACATCTTGTGATTATGAAGGTGAGACTCAATTGTGCTCATCAAACAAACCAAAAATCAAAGAAAAAATGAAAGCCAGAAATTAGTGGAAATCGTGCGATAGAGGGCGAGGAAGCATCGAGTGATAAATCGGCAAATCCGAGTTCGCTACAAAGATTGCGAAAAATTTATTCGGGATTACGAAAATTCGCAACAACAAGCGAAAATTTCACAATCATAGCGAAATTACAAATTTTCGCTGAACACGGGAATTTCGTAGGCAACTGTTCTAGCGAGAATTTTGCATTCCTTCTTCATGAAATTTTCGTTGCCTGTGAAATTTTGAACCTTAGCGAAGAATTCAACGCCTTGTCATGCTTTTGTAATTAATGCAACCGACTTCAATTTTTGGTGTATTACTCTCTTGTCCCTAAAATTAGCCAAATTGTTAGGCTTTGTGGTATTTTCATACATTGGGTGGCCTATATAAGCCCCCTCCCAATTTGTAACCTAAGCAACAAATTGAGGAAGAAATTTTTGGTAAGTTTTTATTTCATATCTTTCGTAGCTTTAGTTAGAGTTTTGTTTTTCTCTCTTCTCTCTCCTCTTTCCCTTATTTTCTTGGTTGCCAAACACCCCTCTTGAGGATGACAACTCAAGAGATGCTTAGCCTAGCCTCTTTGTTGAAGAGGAAGGGAAGCTAGCTTGAGTGTGGTATGTGCGGGTTGTCCTCGTGTTTAAACTACAGTACCATGTTTATGGCCTATCTTCTCAAAATAGGGTTGAATAGCATTGGATGTTATTAGTTGGCCAATACTTACCCATGCTTTGGGATGCAGTGCGCCACTTATTGCTAGATGCCTTTGTGGTTTTATGAATGGTCTTCTGAGCCCACTTTGAAATCATGTTTAATGCTAGGGTTTCAAACTGTAAAGGGGCCATAGATGCATGCTATCTGTGTTGACTCAAATAGGAGTTGATTTTAGGGTGAGGTTTGCTAGTTAAACATAGATCCGGTTGTGGCTTGGACTATAGGTTGCTTATCATAACGCGAGGATAAAACCCAAGGACACTTGTTTGCCCTAAGTTACCAAGGTAATGACCTAAATCTTCAAAGTTAACTTTTCACACTTCATTTTCGGTTTTAGATTAATCGGTTTTCAAACTCATCACCTTTGTTTTTGAAAAGAGAAAATCAAAAAGTCCAAATAGAAAGTCTTACCTTCGTGCACTTATGCAAATCATTCCTAGGATGGCAGACCACTAGACCAGCATCACTGCAGTAGCTTGACTACAGCGTGGTAAGGCTCAAGTGTATATAAATTTTGTTTATTTGAACAAGCCTGCGCCCAGCGCGAATCACGCCTCTCAGTATCTCGAAGGCTCAATATTCCTCGGCTTTGCTTCCCTCACTTGCAAGATCTGATCCTCCTCTCCTAGGCATCACCTTCAGAAGGCGTGATCACCCACCTCAGAACTCTAAGTCGTCATCTATCGGCGTAGCTCTTTTATGCACTCTAAGCCTGAAAGTGACTTTCAAATCAATCCACCTTCTCACTTAGGTATGCAGTCAGTCAGACAATGATGGAGCTCTCTCCCACTTGTGTCCAACAAATCGGAGATGGACATGGCCTTCCATATAAGGCCTTATAGGGTGTCATCTGAATACTCTCATGAAAACTATTATTGTAGGCGAATTCCACTAAGGGTAAGTGCTCCTCCCAACTACCCTTAAGATATAAGACCTATGCTCGAAGCTTGTCCTTTAAAATCTATATGGTCCTCTTCGACTAACCATCTGTCTAAGGATGAAACGTCGTGCTCATCGTCAGTTGTGTCCCCATAGCCTTTTGGAAACTCTTGCAAAAGTGTGCTTGTGGCTTCAGGATCCACATCCGATACGATAGAGGCTGGCGCTTCATGTGGCAGATAAATCTCACTAATACGCATGGCGAAATTTGAAAGTAAGTGTACCAAAATTAGGTGGAAAGCATGAAACTAAGTGTGCGAAGAATTATACAGCGTCGAGTTGGCGTAGTGTCTTGGTTGATCAAGTGTCGTTCCCTCGGCGTGTTGACTACTAATTTGTGACCGACAATATTTGGATCTAATCCTAAGCTAGTGCAGTAATTATT